>VBSM01001124.1:54706525-54774737 GCA_008086735.1 Cheirogaleus medius | reverse complement strand
TGCTATGGTTTGAATGTTTGTCTCCTCCAAAACTCATGTTGAAATTTAATTGCCATTTTAGTAGTATTAAGAAATGGGACACTTATGAGGTGATTAGGCCATGGGGTTTCACCCCTGTACGCAGGATTGTTGCCATTATGAAAGAGCAAATCTAACCCCTCTTGTTCTCTCTTTCCCTACCTCCCTCCCTCTGCCACTTTGACCTTTCACTCTTCCTCCATATGATGACTCAGTAAGAAAGTTTATGTCAGATACTCACCCTTGATCTTGTACTTCTCAGCCTTCATAACTGAAAGCCAATAAATTTATTTTTATTATAAATTACCTATTTTGTGGTATTCTGTTATAGCAACACAAAATGTGTTAAGATACACACTATGCATTTTATCTCCTTATATTGCTCCCACTAGAAAGTAAGCTTCATAAAGTGAGAGAGTTTTGTTTTGTTTGTATTTTCTGTTTCTCCAGGGTGTAGAATTGTTAGTATCAGGCCAGGCATGGTGGTTTACACCTGTAATCCTAGCACATTGGGAGTCCAAGGCAGGAGGATAGTTTGAGGCCTGGAGTTTGAGACCAGCCTGAGCAAGAACAGCAAGACTCCATCTCTACAAAAAGTAGAAAAATTAGCTGAGCATGGTAACATGTGCTTGTAGTCTCAGCTACTTGGGAGCCTGAGGCAGGAGGATCACTTGAGCCCAGGAGTTTGAGGTTGCTGTGAGCTATGATGACACCATGGCCCTCTAGCCTGGGAGACAGAGCAAGACTCTGTCTCTAAAAAAAAAAAAAAAAAAGGAAAAATAAAAAGACTTCTTATTATCAAATATAAAGTGCCCAATAATTATTTATTAAACAAAATAATGTCTTACATTTAGGTCAATGCTAAAGTAGAATTAAAGCAAATCAAAACAACAGCCAGAAACAAAATAGGAATGGGGATAAAACTTTCAACAACAGCATAAATTTTATGCAAGATATAGAGATGGCTAGTACAAATTTAAACCCCTGGGTAATGTTGTCTTAGGATATTAGCAGGTGGGCCCATCACATTTGGCTCCATAGTTCAGGGGGGCCCCAAATTCTGTATGTTCTGAAATTTTTTGACTCCTCGCCCTTCCATTGAGGAGTTTGAACCTTAGTTCTGGAGAATAATCTGATGAGGAAAATTGGTTATTTACGAATGAGTTATGTCTTTCACGGCATTGTGTATGATTGAGCCACCATAATGGTACTCATTCACTATTTTTAGTGACTTTCACCCATGTAAGATACCAGAAAAATTCAGTGTTCTAGGCTAACAATCCTGATCCTTGGGTTTAAACTATGGCACACGCTCTTGCCTGTGAATATTGTGACTATGGTGTCCATTGCAGTCATTGTGGAGCCCAAAGTAGTTGGGAATCTTTTACGATATATTCTCATGACCACTACCTAGGATGGTCATCTTCGGGCCTTTTATATACTGCATGCCATGCCTCAGGCAGTTGTCCAGGGGTTTCTGGATCTATTTCCTGTAAGAGCTCTGCAATGCTAAGGAACCCTTCCAACCAGTGCTCTCTTATCTCCAGTTGATGTCTGATGCTGTCTTCTCCTAAGTCAATCATATAGCATGCCAGGCGAGAGAAAGACAGAATGCACCTGCTCTTCTTGCTTTTCCCATTAGCTTGTCACCTAACTTTATGTGCAAAATTAGTATAGCATCAGCATTAAAAGAGATTAAATTCTAGTAAAAACAATTATAGCCCAAAGATTTAAAGAGAATTCATGGGTGTAAGATGTGTCACTCTGTGTTAATGCTATAAAAGAATAGCATTGTAACATAACCAGAAAACAATTATTATTCACATTTTCTTGAATTTATGGTCATCTTCAGTGAAGCACAGTAATAAACTTTGAGCGAGTCATTGAAAGTCATCATTCACAGACAGCCTGATGAATGGTACAACATTATAGTAATGATGTAACTGCCACTAAATAAATGTTATTAGGGAACTACAGAGGTAAAAGAAATATTCTACCTTGTTTCAATACAAATTATTTTCAGACAGCCATGAAATTGTTAATAGTAACATTATTTCTCCCTTTTATTTATAATGGGAGAAATTAAGTTAATCTGGAAGGATTTTCTGGACATGTATAAGAAAAAAATGGCATCCAAACAGTATGAAGAAGTTTCACGTGCACTGAATGGATAATAAGCAATTACAGAAGTATTTTCTTGTAAACATTATTCTAAATCTTCATCAATAAGTTGCTATACCTTTGATGCACCCATGAATTTTATAATATATTTTTAATTAACTTGATTATATGAACAGGGGTCCCACAAAAAATATTTGCCTGGAGAGGTACACACTCTAGGCCTTACCTTTGGCCATTTGCAGACTTCATTGAGAAGGTAATGAATTTTTCACATAAAGTAGACTCAAGGTGACGATAGCTATATTTCAAGAAGTAGGGTCTCCCAGCTGATACTGGAGAGGATATACAATTATATGTTTGGGGCAATAAAGTAAATCTGAAACATAACTCCAGGGTTTCATTTACTTTCTGTGTAACCTCACTGACAAAATTTTCCTCACTTTTATGTCTTCACTTATAAACCTGGTTAATTTGATCATATTAAGATCCTGTATAAGTGTCAATTTTACTTCTTTGACTCTTCCTCGAAGTGACATTTTTGCCTCCATTTCATCAACTGCATCCTGGGAATTGTATGTCAACTATATTTCCTTAAAACATTGCAGAAACCAGTTAACTAATAATTTTTGACATGTTGAGTTTCCTTTAGGCACAGGAAAATTAGCAAAAATCTTTTTTTTATTATATACAGTTTTTTTTCAATATGTGGTTACTGGTTACTTCAGGTTATTACTAAAAGAGAAGTAATTTCAGTTTGGCTTTAAATATCCACAAGAGTGTGCAAAGTCAATATCTAAAAAAAGGAACCTATTAAAAACACATATAAAGGAAAATTGCAGTCAAGCAGCTACACCATCTGGGTCATATGAAAATGAGAAGCAGTGATGAGTGTCTGCATGCTGATGGTGCTGCAGACCTAATCAACTCACTGTCTCTTCAAGCAGTCATGTGTACAGATTAATGAAGAGAGGTGACAGAATAAAACTTCCTGCTGACTTTCTGTGGATAAGCTATTTTGCTCCATCATTGCCTCAGCTTTGCTTACAGGATAGTAGATTCATTCTAGCATGTGCTTTCCTGCTAATCGTTTTGACTAAATGAACCAAATCTCATGGTAAGAAGTGCCAACAACATCTGGTAGCTCTAAGTCAGAATCAGTGTGTCTAAGTGCATCCATGTTGCCCTTTGTGATGATCATAAATCAGCCTGCTGCTGCTGACCCAGAACAATATGACCCCATGTTACTACTTTATCAGGCCGAAAGCAGATTTCTCATGGCTTTCAATGCTAATTTCTTTTGTCCTATTTTCAGGTCAGTTTCTGAAGTCAATGAAACCATTTTTATTGTGTTCCTTTGCAGTAGCTGGAACCACTAGTTATCTCAAACATGATTTAAATTTTTAATAGTCATTTTTTCACATAAGTCATATTAAAATAAAAAACCATTGCAGTAGTCCTCCCTTTTTTACAGTGGATACATTCCAAGAGACCCCAGTTGATGCCTAAAACCATGGATAGTACTGAACCCTGTATATACTATGTTTTTTTAAAATCTAATAATGGAGACAGCTACCAAGTGACTAATGGTGGGTAGTGCATGGAGTGTGGATATGCTGGACAAAGGGATGATTTACTTCCCCAGGAGGAGGGGAAGGAGGGCATGAGATTTCATCAAGCTACTCAAAAGGGTGTGTAATTTAAAACTTATGAATTGTTTATATTTGGAATTTTCCATATATTATTTCAAACTGCTGTTGACTGAGGGTAACTGAAATCACAATCAGCAAAACTGCAGATAATGGAGAATTCCTGTAAATGCACTTTAGTAAATACATATTTTAAATGTTTAGTATCTAACATAGTCAACATATTTAAATACATTTTAAATATGTTTAGTGGAATTTTTTTTGGCCTGAAAACTTCTGAATTTATTTGAAAATTACAAGACTGTTTTAATATCCTTAAAGTTCAAAATCAAGTAAATATTTAAAAGGCTTAGGTAAATGGGAATTGCGCCCTAGTCCTTGACAGAAATTATCTCTTTATAGTTTAACCATTAGATATTTTGATAAAGAGAATGGTTACCATATAAATGATAACCACACTGATGATCCATTGTAAGCAATTAAAATTTTTTATTTCAAATTCAATAAGGCAAAGCCTTTTGTTGACTCTCAAAATTTTTTTGTTTCACATATCTTGAGCCTCAATTTGTTAAATCTTTCTTGTTAAGTTTATCTTAATTGTTATGAGGTCAGGATAAGAAGGATGAAAAGAATATAGAAGAAGAGAACATGTAAGACAAGAGGAACGGATTCAGTAGAGTCTTGCCTACTCAACTCCAAATTCTTAGTAATTTGGCTGAAACAGTGCCTGTTTTATAAAATGAATGATCAATGGGCCTATTCAGAATGCCTTTGTTCACTAGAGAACGTTTATCAAAAGAAAGGTAGAATACCATTTCAAATTTCCTAAACAAACTTTTATAATAGATACATAATATTTATTTTTTTCTAAAATCGTTTTATGAACTAGTAAGACAGGTAGTAATGAACATGTCTTCCTGTCAACTGCTTTTGAAATTAGTCAAAATCATCTAATGCCCAGCAGCACATCTCTTCTTTACTTCATCACTATATGTAACCAAGAATTATGTTGAAATTGGTGTGCATTGTACAAAAGATATTTTTTGTAATTTATCACATGTGTAAATGTTTATAGGCAATAAATACTATTATTTTGAGTGTTTTACATTTCTTTTACTTCCTTCTGAATGTGACAGTTCCATGAAAAACATTGCAACTGTAAAGAAATTCATAAAGATTTGCATTATTGCAGTAACATTCTAGTATTAATCAACATATCCTTTCCCTTGTCAATGTTTTTAGTTAAACATTTAGATTTTAACCTCAATAGTGCCCCAGATACTGGTATGATTTCTCAGAATAAAGATTCTGTTTTCAAAAGAGTTCACAATCTTGTGGATATGTGTCTTAGTGCATTACTGATGCTGTAACAGAAATAACTTAGACTGGGTAATTTACAAACAACAAGAATTTATTTCTCTTAGTTCTTGAGGCTGGGAAGTCCAACATCAAGTCAACAGCAGATGTGGTTTCTGTGAGGGTTCTCTGCTTCAAAGATTGCACCTTGTTGCTGTGTTCTCACATGGTAGAGGGCAAAATATGCTAACTGGCTTTCTCAAACCCTTCTGTGAGGACATTCATCCTATCTATGAGGGTGGAGCCCTTCTGGCCTAGTCACCTCCCAAAGGCCCCAACTCTTTGGGTTTAAGTTCCAATATATAGATTTTGGAGGGATACATACATTCAAACCATAGTAATGTGAGAAAGACTTAAACCTGTGAGTATAAAATTATGAAATAAGAATAAGAACCATGATGTGCACCGAGTGTTATGAAGCCAAGACAAAGTTTTTCCTAACCCAAGATACTTAGAAGGTAAAAAGCTTTCTATAGTAAAAGAAACTATTTGCTGTGACTTTTTCCTACTCTTTCCTTATTTTCTTTCTTCCTTTTTTAAGCTAAAATAAGTTTTTCCTAATTCTGTAACCATATGTGAGACCATTTATAATAAGATAGTTTGTTCACAGGCTAGTAGGTTGAACTGAAATTTATCTGATTGGGTTAATCTGAGTTCCCTCTGCCTCGGGAGTTGCAAAAGCTCCAAATGTTTCCGATTTAATGGAAATTTCAAAGGTAAGTTGTGGATACTGTATTAAACACAAAAATTGCCATCTATGCCAGTATTTTTCTGCAAATGCGTATACCAAAAAATCTCCATAAAATGTTATTGTTTTAATTTAATCTAGTTAAATCAAAGAAAGAACTACATCTTATTTGTAATAATTTATAGAAAACTTAAAATTAACAGATGATTTAGAATATATCTGATATGTGGCAATGCAAGATTAAGAGACTTCATCAAAATTGACCAATTTGTCCAAAGTCAAACAATCATTTAATATTATAGCTGGAACTAAAACTCAGTCTCCTACCTCCTAGTACTGTGCTTTGGAAAGTAGTTTTTAGGGTGAAGGATTGTTTTTTCATGATAAATGTGTTGTTAGGATAATGGGCACTTTAAGAAAAACTGAGAGATTTTTTGAACACTTCTGCTAACTCTAATTCCATATATATTCTTTGAAACGTTGAGTTTCTTTTCCCATAATTATACTCAGTAGTATAGCTCTCTCTTTCTCTCTCAGTGTCTTTTTTTTTTAAATCAAAACAGGTTTTTTGTTTTGTTTTGTTTTATTTTTACCACCTGAAGTGGATTTTAAAAACAGCAATCTAGGGAGAATATAAGCTGTGTAATGGCATACTTAGTTTACTTAGACTAGTTCATAATGAATATAATTTAGAAAAAAGTCTCAGTGATGAAAAAAACATCACAATTTCAATCAGATATGCACAATTAAAAAATGTAGAACTGTGCTCAGTAGATATGACTATTCTATCTTCATATGCCAATCATGTTCATACCACATTCCCAGTTATGTGCAATAGTCAATTATAATAGATTTAATGGACATTATTACTTACAGAATAAGTTTTCTATTTGTAAAAATTAGCTTCAATGTTTTTATCAAACCTCTTAGTGCTTTTTGAGTTATATTAGTTGATTGCCTGTTTAAAAATATAAAAATAAAATTCTTTTAAAAATAGAAAAACTAAAAAAAATACCTTTCTAATAGCCCAAAATTATGAATAAATCAAATATTTTAAATAAAAATGTAAAATTTAATTATGCAAACATGTGCCTACTTAATAGATTTAAAATTATATATAAGAATATTTTACTCTGACTCGGCGGGGGCGGGAGGGTGGCGGGGGCAATATAAGTAACCTTAATATTTGTACCCCCATAATATGATGAAATAAAAAAAAAAGAAAAAATATAATACCACATTTGATTTCTATGAATAAACATTGTATTAACTTTTATATTGCCATTGTTATCTTAAAGTAAAATTGACAATAAAAATAATTTATTTATTGAATAAATAAATCTTAAGTAATTGTTATGACTTTTTTGTTTTGTTGTGTTTAGAGATGCCTTCTGTGTCATCCAGGCTGGAGTATAGTAGTGCCATATTAACTCACTGTAGCCTTGAACTCCTGGGCTCAAGAAGTCCTCAAACCTCAGCCTCTACAGTAGCTTGGACTACCGGCACACACCACTACACCTGGCTAATGTTCTGTTTTTAGAGATGGATTCTTGCTCTGTTTCCCAGGCTGGTCTCAAACTCAAGGCCTCAAACAATCCTCTCTTATCCTCCCAAAGTGTTGGGATTACAGGCTTGAGTCACTGCGATTGGCCTTAATATGACTTTTAATATCTTAAATAATAATAAATCCTAAATAATAGCATACTAATTTTATCAAATAATCACATTCTTTGCATTGTTATTTTAAGAACTTACATGTAAAAGATCACATGTATTCATTATCATTTGTGTAATAAATACTAGAATGATTATTATAATCATTTATAATTTTGTAATTTTGACAAACCTATATGAAGTATCTGCTTTGTGAATAGAATGGTTGTGCTGTATTGAATTAGTAACACGTAATGCCTGCTGTTTCCACTTTAGAAACACCTTGAATTTAAATATTTAAATTATGTATATCAAATCTAGCCTTTGTATATACAATGACCAAATTTTTTATTTCTAATAGCCTTTCCAGTTTTGAGGGACCATGTTTCTGTGATTTATGTTGGTTACCACTAGATGATAATCTTGTCATTAATTCTATGGATAATTAGCTTCATTAAATGAAATATTAAAGAACAAAAACTCTGTCACATTGAACCTTTATTGTAAAACATGACAATATATTTTATATATAAAAATACAATGTATCATTATTTTATATGCTTATCTGAAATTATTGAACATATGAAACTAAATATGTAATATAGTACTTAGTATTTGCCACTGTGTTAAGTGCATTGAATGTGTTCTTTTATCTTTCATCACAAATAAATATAAGAAATAGGTGTTAATGTCATCAAGCAACATATGTGGTCTACTGGAGATGACAGAGCCAGTATAGTAACATAAACATTCTAACAGAAAGCCCAATGTAAATCTGCTTCATTTGCTGTGTATGTAATTTTTTAAAACATTTTCTATAGTAAATGTAAAGATGCTATTTAGCAATATATTTATTGTTTGTAAATGTTCTCCATCTCTATTAGATAATACATCTTTTATCTCTTGAACCACTCTTCTTTTCTACAATACACACAAGCCCTAATCTTGCTATGATAGACATGGTCTCCCAGTTCATTTACAGTTATTATGACTCTGCTCATACTATTTTCTAATGCTACATATTAAAAAAACACACAATTGCATTGACATATCAAAGATAGGTAGAAAAGTAGGATATATTAGTAAGAAAAGGAAAACAGTTCATGTATTCAAAATTCAAGATTTCATATTTTTCAATCTATGACACATACTCATAATACCTATGAACTAGGAAATTATAGAAAATCACATAATGGGATCAGTAACAATACTCTGAACATTGTCTTAAAGATTGAGTTGCTGAGATGTAGTCCATGAAAAGAAGTTAGAATTGAGGCAGTTAAAGAACTTTAACAGCAGAATCTTGCCAGAGACTCAAGAAAAATAGCAAAAGTGAATGTTGAAGTCACTGATGGTAGTAAACAGCAGGGTGAGTACAAAGACTTTGAGCTGAGTTACTAAATCAAAGATTAAAATGAAGAGTATAAACTATCAAAGGATGACAATAATGACGATTGGAATAGAATAATGTTTTTCTTATAATTTTGGATTTTGTGTATACCTCTCAGGCAAAACATTTATTTTTTATTTTCTCAGCATAGAAGAATCTATTCAACACCTGAAACCTAATAAATATCAACTGACATTGCTGAAAGCAAGTGAAATAATTAAAGAGCAAGATGAATGGCAGAGAAAGGAAGGAGTATAGAACAAGAGAAAGAAAAGGGGGAGAGACAGAAAGAGATAGAGATGAGAGAGATGGAAGGTGGGAGGAAAGGAGGGAGGGAAGGAGAAAGAAAGAAAAGAAGGGAGGGAGGGGAGAAGCAAGGAAAAGAAAGGAAGAAGGATTTAATCAAACATCCACTTATAAGCATATATAATTTCAAATTATGTCTAATGAGTGTAAAAGAGGAAATTTTATCAGTTGAATTACATGCATGTACACACACACACACACACACACACACACGGTATAGGTATAAACATGGCTTGAGAATAAACAGGAAGAAACTATCTCCAGAAAAGTACTTCAATGAAAAAACCTTGGGAATTGGAATCAGCTAGATCTGTCTTGCACTCAGTTACAAGTTTTTAGAAGAAAACAAAGCGTCTCTATTCCCACTCTGTCAGTAAGACATAAGGAAATCGAAAATCCCTGACTGAAAAGATTGATTCTTCATAATGCTCTCTGTGTCACCTTGTTTTCTCTTTCATGAACAGTAAAGAGAGAACATGTCACTGTTTATAATAAAATCACTGTGAATTACTCCTTTGATATGATAATATAATCAATATCACAATACATGCGATGTATCAATAAATCAAATATGCAATCAAAATCTTAAAATATTCAATTATTTTTTAAGAAATTGGTCTCAACTTTACTTATAAAAGTTGATGATAGTAATAGAAACAGAGCACACATAAAGAGCAGTTTTAGGTAAATTAATAAAATTTATATCAATTATGAAACAATATGTATCACTTTGCTATGCGTCTCTGTTATTTTACTTAAATCTTCAATGATATCTATTATGTTTTTGTGACAGACGTGGCTAGCTGACCACCAAATATTTACATTCCTTTTTTTTTAGTTGTTCCAGGAACGTGTAGCTCAGCCAGGGCCTGTTTTCTCTATAGTTTGGGCTATTTGATGAGTTCTGGTACTTAGAATGTAGGAAGAACAGATCAACAATTCTCCTGGGCATGGCCCATACAACATCCTGAGTGGGCTTTCTTTCTCACTTTCCAGTATGTGGATGAGAGACTCTGGAGCAGGGCTCCTCAAACTTTTTAAACAGGGGGCCAGTTCACTGTCCCTCAGACCATTGGAGAGTGTGGCGCACATTCCACACATGCGCACTGTGGGCCCGGGAGGAGACGGCTGCTAAGCAGGACAGGCAGGGGTGGCAAAAACACCCAGCGGGCCGGTTAAATATCCTTGGCCAGCCGTATATGGCCCACTGGCTGTAGTTTGAGGACCCCTGCCCGGAGGCTACATTTGCAGCTAGCAAAGCTTCCAATAGCCTAGCTCCTCCACTCACTCCCATTAAGGCTCCCAACTAAGGTTTATGTGAATGAGAAATCTCTATTTTGCTAAGTGAAAGATAGTGTAGGTGTTACATATTATAGCAGTTACTGTTATCTTAAATGTGTTGTTTTCTTTCTGAGATTAACTATATTTAGCTGAGAAGCATATGAGCAACATTTTCAAGGATTTGTTTGCATATATTTGTATTCTTTTATCATAAGAAGTAAAACATGGTTCAGTGAAATGAAAGAATGTTTACATCAGTTCATCTAAATATATTTATAATTTTCTGCTATAGTCCAGACCATTATTTTTAGGTACTCCAGGCAAATAACAAAAGAGACACTGTCCTTCCATTTGATTGGATTATGTGAGAGAGAAACAAGCAATATAGAATAAACAAAAATGAACAAAATAGATATGATAATAAATTTACATTTTCTGTTACATTTTCTCTTTATTCAGAGTGTGTCTTACAAGAGATGCTGCCTTTAAATTTCTGTTTATCAGGCAGCTATTGTAATTTGGTTATCATATTTCACACACATATGGATTTAGTCATGGTTGCTTGTATTGTCACAACTTCATTAAGCTATTTACATTGTTGATATTGCATGCAAGGAATATAAATTTCATTTCAATATCTAAGAATGGAATAGAAGCATTATATGTGAATTAAATCTATAACCAATTCAAAAGAAACTATTTCAAAAATAAAATGTCTAAATGATAAGATAGCATTGTGTTATGATATAAATTGGCAGTGATTTTTTTCTTCCTCAGTGTTTCATAAAATAAGTGTATTGTACAATCATTATCATTGTAGAATCAATAAAATATGTCATACCATGACCAAAATAAACTAAGATATGTGTTAAAGAGTGTCTGTTTCTTTGACTGGAGAGGACAGGAACAAATTTGATGTGGAGGTATTGTTTTTCCAAAGATCCAAATAAAAAAAAAAAGGAGTTGGTTATAATATATGCAAAAGACCTATACTGGAGAAAATAATGTCATAGTTGAAAAATGGAAAATAGTTTAAAAACATGGAAAGTGACCAGAGCATTTTATGAATAGGGAAGAACATGTGGTGAGGCAGAGGTTAGACCAAGTAGAGCCCTAAAGTCTTATTGTAAGGAGTTTGCCTGAAAGTTTTTCAAAACCCAGGCATCATAGAACTATGGATGCAATTTTCAGAGTTTACTTCCATTGGGAAACTTAAGTTTTTCTTTTTCACAAAAACTTTCCATCAAAAGAGAAGTAAATGAATAACATAAGAAGACAATCTTTTTAATCATCCTTCCTAAGCAAAATTAGTTACCATATCCTGCTTTCATTCATCTCCAGTAATGATTTATCTTGTTTTCAGTGCAAAGTATTTTTGATAAAGCTCTTTAAAAAACATTGTGGCAAAACAAATGAAACTAAATTTAATATCATAATTTTTCTTATTTTAAAGATGAATTACAGGTAGTTACTCATGAGAAAATGCAGAAATCTGCTAACAGGTGTTTGAAACATTTTCCTCTTAGGATATAATATTTCAAGCATTTTTATTTCTTTCATTTTTAGGCTTCAACAATATTTCGATCTATTTTATTTGTTATATATTTATTTCTTTGAGGACAGAAATACAAATAATCTTACCTCTCTCCCAAATAAAAATCAAAACAAAGTTCTTTTTTATTCTGTATTTAGCTACACAGTTTGCTTCAGATATTAACAATGAGCTTATCAACTCGGGGGAAAATAGTTTGGCTTGAGTTAAAGCTAGAAAGAGGTGGCCCATAAAAGTATCTACTTTAAAACTATGAAACAGAATTGGATGAAGTGCATCCTTTTATATATTTTTTTCCTGATCTGCAGACATGATAAAGGGAACTTTCTGTAAAGTCTTTAAGAGGAAAGGCACTAAGATATCATCATATTAAAATAAAAAATGTAAACATTTGCTAATATTAAACATATGAAATAGAAACTGTAATAAAGTGATAGGATTCAAAATTATAAAAAGTCTTAAAATTTGAAAGATAATTTAGCCATTTCTAGTAAATTTGAAGACATGTGTGTATTATCTATAATGTAGATATAAATATATATATAAAATTATTGAAAACCACAATGCTTTTTAAAATTTTTATTTATTTATTCATTTTTATTTCATTTGAGAATATTACAGGGGTAAAAACACTTTGATTACACATATTGTTTTTTCACTGCCCAAGTCAGAGCTGCAAGCATGCTCATGCTCCAAAAAGTGCACACTGCACCCATTAGGTATGAATTTACCCATCCCTTCCTCCCTGCTCCCACCTGTCTGACACCCTATGAAAGTTATCACTATATGTGCACCTAAGTGTTGATCAGTTAGTGCCGACTTAATGATGAGTACATGTGGTGCTTGTTTTTCCATTCTTGTGAAACTTCACTTAGAAGAATGGGCTCCAGCTCCATCCAGGACAATAAAAGAAGTACTAGTTAACCATTGTTTTTTTATGGCTGAGTAGTACTCCATGGTATATTATACATATACCAAATTTTATTAATCCACTCATGTATTCATGGGCACTTGGGTTGTTTCCACATCTTTGCAATTGTGAATTGTGTTGCTACAAACATTCAAGTGCAATGTCTTTATTAAAGAATGTTGTTTTTCCTTTGGGTAGAAACCCAGTAGTGGGATTACTGGATTGATTTCTCTTGTTTTTTTTTTTTTTTTTTAGAGACGGGGTCTCGCTCTTGGTCAGGCTGGTTTCGAACTCCTGACCTTGAGCTATCCACCCGCCTCGGCCTCCCAGAGTGCTAGGATTACAGGCGTGAGCCACCGCGCCCGGCCTGGATTACTGGATTGAATGGTAGTTCTACTTTTAGTTCTTTGAGGTATCCCCATATCACTTTCCATAGAGGTTGTACTAATTTGCAGTCCCACCAGCAGTGTATGAGTGTTCCTATCTCTCTGCATCCCCACCAACATTTGTTGTTTGGGGATTTTTTGATAAAAGCCATTCTCATTGGAGTTAAGTAGTATCTCACTGTGATTTTGATTTGCATTTCCTTGATGACTAAAGATGCTGAGCAATTTTTCATGTTTGTTGGCCCTTAGTCTGTCTTCTTTTGAAAGCTTCCATTCATGTATTTTGCCCACGTTTTAATGGGGTTGTTTGATTTTTTGTTGTTGTTAATTTTTTTGGGTTCTATATAGATTCTAGTTATCACCCTTTTATTAGATGTGTAGCATGCAAATATTTTCTCCCATTCTGTAAAAACACAGAAACAATATAAATGCAGGAGAATGGGTAAATAGTAAAAATATTATGAAAATAAATATTTTATGACAATTACAAATAATTATCCAGAGATTCATAAATCAACATGTATACATTTTGGAAAAAAATGCTAACTGATAAAGACAAATTAAAGACCAAGACCTCTATTATTATACAATTTTAAAGTGTCCAAAATAATAACAGACAGGTGGATATATGGCTAAATAGACAGAAAGATAGACATTTAGTAAAGTGTAAGAGTCTTGTAATAGCACACAGTAGTATAAATATTTTTATTTTATTTTATTTATTAAGCTAATTGGTGGGTTCAGATGTATTCACTACCTTAGTCCTTTTGAATTTTTCTCAAACATTTACAATAATGTAAGATATAATATTTCAGTAGAAAATAATACATGATAATATATATGCTATGTATATATATATATGCATAGTCTTGTATTGCTTAATGATGGTGATACGTTCTCAGAAATACATCCTTAGACAATTTCATTGTGCGAACATCATAGAGTGTACTTACACAAGCCTAGATGGTATAGCCTCCTACACTAGGCTACATGGTATAGCCTATTGCTCCTAGGCTACAAACCTGTATAGTATGGTACTCTCCAAAATACTATTGGCAATTGCAACACAGTGAAGTACAATATAATACAGTATAAAAGATAAAAAATGATACATTTGTATGGGCTCTTACAATGAATAGAGCTTGCAGGACTGGAAGTTGCTTTGAGTGGGTCAAAGAGTGAGGGGTGTGTGAATGTAAAGGCCTAGGACACTACTGTATACTATTGTTTACTTTATAAAGACTGTACACTCAGGCTCCATTGAATTTATTTAAATTTTTTATTTTTTCAATAACAAATTAACCTTAAATTATTGTAACTTTTTTACTTTTAAATTTTTCTTTAACATTTTCAATCAGAATACCACTTTGCTTAAAACACAAACACATTGCACAGCTCTACAAAAGTGTTTTCTTTCTTTATGTCCTTATCCTATAAGCATTTAAAAGTTTTTTTTTATTGTTTAAACTTCTTTTTGTTAAAAACTAAGACACAAACATTCACAGTAGCCTATGCCTACAGGATGTCATGATCATCAATATCACTATCTTTCACCTCCACTTCTTGTCCCTCTGGAAAGGCTTCAAGGGCAATAAAATACACAGAACTGTCATCTCCTATGATAACAATACCTTTTTCTGGAATACTTCCTGAAGGTCCTGCCTGAGGCTATTTTACAGTTCACTTTTTAAAATAAAAGTAGGAGTATACTCTAAAATAATGATAAGAACTTTTAGTAAATAATAAACCGGTAACAAAGTTGTTTATATACTACATAATATCAAGTATTATGTACTGTACATAATTGGATGTGATATACTTTTATATGCCTGGCAGCACAGTAGGTTTGTTTACATCAGCATCACCACAAACACATGAGTAATGTTTTGCTCTATGACCTTAGGACAGCTATGCCATCACTAGACAATAGGAACTTTTCAGCTCTGTTATAATGTTATGGGATCACCATTGTGTATACAGTCTAGAGCTGACTGAAATGTCATTATGTGGCACATGACTGTATAGTAAAATATTCATGATAAATGTCCAGTGACTTTAAAAAATACTTGTTAATATTCTGCCATATAACTTTAATTATATATCCAAGTTGATATAAAAACAAATACTCAAATAAGATTTTCCTTTTTAATCTTAATATAATAAAATTATTTTCAGCTAGGCATTGACTAATAATGTAATTATATATTTCACAAGTAATTTATATATAATAAATATACTAATAGCTAATATTTATTGAATATTGTATGCCCATTTTCTGTGCCAAAATTGAATCTCACACTACAACTCAGACACACAGAACATATAATTATTCTATACCTATTTTTCTTTCCCTCTACCAGGGGTCCTCAAACTTTTTAAACAGGGGGACAGTTCACTGTCCCTCAGACTGTTGGAGGGCCAGACTATAGTTTAAAAAAAAAATGAACAAATTCCTATGCACACTGCACATATCTTATTTTGAAGTAAAAAAACAAAATGGGCAAAAACACCCGGCGGGCTGGATAAATGTCCTCAGTGGGCCGCATGTGGACCGCGGGCCATAGTTTGAGGACACCTGTGAGTCTAAACTTTAGCTTCTTGTAAAAAGAGTAGCAATTAATTCAATCTTGACTTGAATTTTTAATGTAGGCTAATCTGGGATAATACAACTAGTCCATTCAGGTAGTTACTTATGTCCTGTAAACCAAAAGCTCAGTCTTTCAGAGAGAGTGTGTGTGTTTGTGTGTGTTCAAGCACACATGCATGCATGTGTTTGTAAGTGTGATATGGCTTATGTAATCCCATGGAGGGAGGAAAAAATTGTGTTCTTGAGCAAGGTCTCTTGCATCTCATTTACTTTCCAGAATCCTGCTTTTTATCTAGATGGGATTGTGTGCCCTGCTGACACCTATAGATGGAATCTGAATCTGTGGCTAATGAGATTTGTGATCTGGTTTTAGGTTAGCACAGAATTTATGAGCAATACCTGGCTAATCCTGTCTCACCTCATCTCCCACTGAGGACTGCTATGATTCACAGGGCAACCATTCCCCAGTGCTCAGTGCAGAGATACCTCCTCCTGTAACAGTAACTTGTCAGTTTTACAAACTTTTCAGCCAGATATTGGAAACACCAAATATCATAGCAAGGTGAGAACTGCCTGGCTTCTGCTCTGAATGTGCCAAGCCCACTAAGGGGAAACTAGGAACCACATGTCTGACCTCTTACTCTTTCGTGTCACTTCCTCTCTCTCCTACAAACCCATAGGTCAGAAAGGAGTGGATGATGATGATAATGATGATGATGATGATGATTTTTGTTGTTTTGTTTTCTCTTGAAAAAGAGACAAGCAGCCCCTGACATCTAGAAACTAGTCTGGCTTCATTTTGGTATAAGCTGGTCTGGTACTCAAAGCCAGGTCTTAGTGTTTTCCTGTTGAACAAAAGCAATCTCACAGAACATTATACAAAATCACTCTGTAACAAGGATAAAGTGAAAGAAGAAAATCAGACCACTTTATAATGTTTTCTAAGCATAGACAAAAACAAGGTCATTGTGCATAACAAACAAAAATTCCAAATATGTTCTATTCTAGTGAATATGGATAACTGCTACTTCCTTTCCAGTTACAATTTTTGCCTCATTCTGTTTTTTCCTCCTTCCAAATAAGATCCATTAACATAATCATAAAATTACCCCTGTTAACCGACAGTATTCTAACCAGCTTAAAGTCCTGCTCCTTTAAAAATTCCACATTTATCTAACAAAAACTCAAACCCTTCAATAAGTTCTTTCTACTACTCTTTCATTGAAATACCCTACAAGTAACCAAGGTGTACATCATCACTCATTGCAATGAATAATGAATCCAGTTTGTTCAACTGCAGGTGTATCCTGGTAGTCTTGACTAAAGGTCGTTGGCATAATTCATATGTTTGTTAAAGTAAGGTATTCAAAGTTAAAAATCTGACTCTCTTACACGTATGAATAAATACATGCCAAAGACATCCTTCAATCCATTAATCAACAAGGGAAGTAGGAGATGATTAAGCTGATTAAAAAGAAAACATTTTGAGGAACTGGCTCTTTATAATTATTTTTAAAAAGAAAAAAAGTAATTATTGGAGAATGATTGTTAAATACATAACTAGTCCTACACAGGACAAAACAAAACAAAGCAAAACAAAAAAATCTTTGGTGATATCTTTTCTACTCAGCAGAAATCTGCAAGTTATCATATAAATTTATAGTTTATTCAAATGTTAACTTACATTTTCTAGAATGTGAAATAATTCTTGGGTGAGCTTACTAAACAATGTCTCAAGGTAACATTTAAATGACATGCCATATTTGTTATTGATTTCCACATCTTAGATATTTTTTTCTTAACAAACATCTTTCTGAAAAGTAGAGCATGCCTAGTTATCATAGGAAAAAAGAGAAATATTCTCTATGATGGAAAACTATATAGAGTAGATTATCCAGACATGGTTGGGGGAAAATATTAAAAATTTGGAAGACTATCTCACAAAAAAATAGTGTAGCTTTAATACAACTGTCCTGCCACAAACTATTTCATACGGTCAAAATCTGAATGCTATTTAAGGTTACTCTCTGTACTAGATATGTGACAAATTCTAGTTTAATGCCAGGTAGAGTAAGAAGAACAAAAGTAATAATTCCCTCATTTCAAAATCACCTTCTTTCCTTGAGAGTTTGATTAAAAGGCCTTTCCATATTAAAATAAAGAGGAATTGTACTGAGAAAATAAACTAATAACACTTCGAAGTACAAATATTTTGTTACACATAAATACTTAGGAGTTCAAGCTCTTTGGTCTGATTATTTGGAGCAATTTCAGATTCCAACTTTTCTTAGCAGCAAATTCTTTGACAAGTTATCATTTCTGTCTCAGAAACTCGCCATATAAAGGTATTAAGAGGAATAACGTTTTATTCAATAAAAATGTAAGTGCTAAACTTGGAGGGGAGAACAATGATAAATAAAAATACAGTCATGGCCTTCATGGAGCTTCCTGTCTAGTAAATAAGCATCGTCCATTTGGGGAGAGGATTAAATGAGGCAATTACATAAAGAATTAAACATAATACCTAATGAAATACCTGCCCAACTAATGTATAAAACAGTGTGTTTGCAAGTTTAGCATAATGCATATAACAATAATTTAAAGACATCTACTTATAGGAATATGCAAAATGAGCTATAGCTTCACACAAATTATGAGAAATTGAATGGGTTAATGAGAGATGTTATTGGAAATATATTTTAACATTTGGATTCATATTTTTGTTATAACAATCTTTCAAAAACTGCTATATAGGCTATTCTTTTTAACCAAATGAATATTCATTTGTATCAATTTTTAACTGAAAAAATAAATCTACTGATATAGCAATAGAGTTTCAAAACAATTAAAATGTCATTGAAACAAAATGATCAATTAGTATAATACCTATTGAGCTAGAGCAATGTATTATGAAAGAATTATGCTTAAAACCTTTCAAGTAAACTGTAAAACTACATAGAAGGAGATTGTCTGGTAATAAACATGAATGTTATTTTCACATGCATAATGCATTGTCCCAAGAGTCTTATAAATATTACTATAGAATTACTGAAAAGAGACATATTTATATGCATACTAAGCAATGTAAAATAAGTGAGAGGGAGAGTCAATGGCAGTGACATTTCTCATGGCATTAAAAATGTGAATCATTTGGATATAAGGAAATCCCAAGAAAATGTTTTCCTCAGGTTAGTAATCAGCACTATGCATACTACAAAGAAACAAGAGAAAGTGCTGACACAGACCTTGCATGGCCGAGAAATGCCTTGAAAGTGAATGTCACAAATATCCTAAAAAATAAATGCTAATGAAAAATGCTCTGGGCTCAGTCCTGTACACTTGACTTATTCAATTGTAGATGACATTTTGGCAAAGGCAGTTTTTATACGTGGAATTCTTGCTTAGAGTGGAGCAATAGATAGAAAATAACAAAGAAAGCCAAAAGCAATTCAATAAGAGTTGTTTGGGGCTTTTAGGATTTTATCTTCCAGAAAGACAGAATTTGAATTTTTTTCTTTGCTTAATTTTCCGTATTTCTCTCTTCCTTCTTTCCACATTCCCCTTCTTCCTCCAATTCTTGCTCTTTCCTTATGCCTTCATTCCTCCCTTTTTTCCTCTTTCTCCTCTTTCTCAACCTTCTTCATCATTATCTTTATCTTGTAATGATTGTTGTGTAATTTATCCATGATCACATGACAATAGAGTTAAATCACATTTAAAAACCTAGAAGATTGTGCCCAGTGTCATCACTTCTATTCAGCAAAGAGCTGGAAGTCCTGGCCAGAGCAAACAGGCGATAGAAAGTAATAAAGGTATCCAAATCAGAAAAGAGGAGTTCAAGCTATTGCTTTTTGCTGACAATATATTCTTATATCTAGAAAACCACAAAGAATCCACCAGAGACTCCTGGAGCTAATAACGAAATTCAGCAAAGTCTCAGGTTACAAAAATCAATGTACACAATTCAGTAGCATTCCTATACACCAATTAACAGTCAAGTTGAGAGTCAAATCAAAGACTCAATACCATTCATGATAGCTACAAACAAAGTAAAATACCTAGGAATATACTTAACCAATGAAGTGAAAGTTCTCTACAAAAAGAACTATGAAACACGGAGTAAAGAAATTGCAAGCGACACAAACAAATGGAAAAATCTGTCATGCTCAAGGATTAGTAGAATCATCATTGTTAAAATGTCCATGTTATCCAAATTGATTTACAGATTCAATGCAATCCCCATCAAAATACCAACATCATATTTCACAAATCTAGAAAAAATAATTCTGCACTTTTTTTGGAACCAGAAAAAAGCCCAAATAGACAAAGCAATCTTAAGCAAAAAGAACAAATCTACAGACATCACATTACCAGACTTCAAACTATATACTACAAGGCTACAGTAACAAAATCAGCATGGCATAGGCAAAAAAATAGAGACATAGACCAATGAACAAAACAGAGAACCCAGATATAAAACCATCCATATACAGCCAACTGATCTTTTTTTTTTTTCGAGAGGATAAACCATTGTATTTGAGTTTTGTTTTTTTTTTTTTGCATACAAAGGAAAGTTATTCAAAACTTATTTATATTGTGGAAAAATATACATAATATAAAAGTTACCACTTTAGCCATTTTTAAGTAAACAGTCCAGTGGCTTAATCACATTCACAGTTTGGTAAAACCATTGTTACTATTCAACTTCAGAACACATTTTTCACCTTCCCAAACTGAAGATTCACACTCTTTATACAATAACTTTCCACTCTCTGTGCCACCCAGCTCCTGGCAACCAATATTATTTCTATGGCTATGAATTTGACTACTCATAAATATGGAATTATACATTATTCATCCTTTTGTACCTGGCTTATTTCACTTAACATAATGTCTTCAACATTCATCCATGTTGTAACACATGACATAATTTTCCTTCTACTTAAGGCAGAATAATATAGCATTCTATGTATATATATATGTTATACAAACCACAATTTGTTTACCCATTCATTTATGGGTAGACACATGGGTCATTTTCACATTTTCATTATGGAGAATAATGCTGCTATGAACATAGATTTACAAATACCTGTTCGAGTCCTTGCCTTCAATTCTTTTTATTTATGTTTTTTTTTATTTCAGGAAATTATGAGAGTACAAACATTTTGGTTACATTTTATATCTTTAACTCTTCCTAGCAAGGGTTAGAGGTATGCCCTTCCCCTCTACAATGCTCACCGCGTCCCTAAATTGTGAGTCTACCCCCCCAATCCCCTAATTCCAGGAGAACACTACAACCATGTAAGCAGCATAGTGTTAATCGGTCAGTAACAATTTGATGGCGAGTACATGTGGAGCCCATTCTTCCGATCTTGCGTCACCTCACTTCAGATAATGAGCTCGAGCTCAATCCAGGAAAACATAAGCGGTGCTAGATCACTGTCATTTCTTATAATTGAGTAATATTCCATTGAGTAATATTCCATTCCATTAATATTCCATTGTATTCCATTGAGTAATATTCCATTTGGTGTATACATACACCAAATTTTAATTATCCACTCATGAATCGACAGGCACTTGGGTTGTTTCCACGTCCTTGCAATAGTGAATTGTGCTGCCATAAACATTCGAGTGCAGATATCTTTATTATAGAATGTCTTTTGCTCTTTGGGGTAGAAGCCTAATAATGCTATTGCTGAATTAAATAGTATTTCTATTTTTAGGTCTTCGAGGTATCTCCAAATTCTTTTCCACAGAAGTTGCACTAATTTGCAGTCCCACCAGCAGTGTAAGACTGTTCCTGTCTCTCCACATCCTTGCCAGCATTTGTTGTTTTGGGATTTCTTGATAGAGGCCAATCTCACTGGGGTTAGGTTTTGTGGTTTTGATTTTCACTTCTCTGATGATTAGAGATGTTGCTCAGTTTTTTATGTTTGCTGGCCATTATTCTGTCTTCTTTTGGAAAGTTTCTATTCATTTCCATTGCCCATTTATTGATGGGGTTGTTTGATTTTTTTCTTGTTGATTGTTTTAAGTTCTAGATAAATTCTTGTTATCAGACTTTTATCGGATGTGTAGAGGACAAATATTTTCTCCCATTCTGTGGGTTGTCTATTCGCTCTAGTGATAGTTTCCTTGGCTGTGCAGAAGCTTTTTAATTTGATCAAATTCCATTTGTTTATTTTTGTTACTGCGGTGATTGCTTTGGGGGACTTCTTCGAAAATTCTTTGCCTATAGCCAACTGATCTTTGACAAAGCAAATAACAATATGCACTGTGGTAAAGAAGCCCTATTCAATAAATGCTGCTGGGAAAATTGGATAGTCACATGCAGAAGAATGAAACAGAAGCCATACCTCTCACCACTCACAAAAGTTAATTCAAGATGGATAAAAGACTTAAATGCAAGTCATGAAACCATAAGAATTATAGAAGAAAATATTGGAAAAACTCTTCTCAATATTGGCCTAGGCAAATAATTTATGTCGAAGAGCCCAATGGCTATCACAATAACAACAAAAATAAATAAATGGCACTTGATTAAATTAAAAAGCTTCTGTAAGCTAAGGATATAATCAACAAAGCAAATAGACAATCTGAAGAATGGGAGAAAATATTCACAATCTATACATCCGATAAAGGGCTAATAACCAGAATCTACAAAGAACTCAACCAAATCAGCAAGGAAAAAAACAAACAAGCCCATTAAAAAGTAGACAAAAGACACAAACAGAAGCTTTTTAACAGAAGATAGACAAATGGCCAAGAAACATATGAAAAAATGCTCAATATAATTAATCATCAGGGATATGCAAATTAAAACCACAATGAGATATCAAAAAAAATTGACCCCAGTTGGAATGGCTTTTAATAAAATGTACAAAAATAATAGATGCTGGTGTGGATGCAGAGAGAAAGGAATGCTTATACACTGTTAGTACAACTGAAAAATAGTATAGCCTCTATGGAAAACAATATGGAGATTCATCAAAGAACTAAAAGTAGACCTACTATTTGATTCAGCAATCTCGCTACTGGGTGTTCAACCAAAGGAAAATAAGTCATTTTCTCAAAAGACACTTGCACTCAAATGTTTATTGCAGCACAATTCATAATTGCAAAGATGTGGAATCAATCCAAGTTCCCATCAATTCATGAGTGGATTAACAAAATGTGGTATATGTATACCATAGAATAATACTCAGCCATGAAGAAGGATGAATTAGGCCTTTTGCAACCATTTGTTTGGAACTACAGACCATTATTCTAAATGAGGTATCTAAAGAATGGAAAAATAAACACTAAATGTGCTCACTATTAAACTGGAGCTAACCAATGAGCACACATATACACAGAGGGAAGAAAAACTCAGTGGAAATCAAGTGGGGGCAGGGAGGAGGGCATAGGTGAAACCTATCTAATGGATTCAATGAACACTATCTGGGTGATGGGCACATTTATAACTCTGACTCAAGCATAGCAAAATCAATCCATGTATTAATAACCAAAATATTTGTAGCCCTGTAATATTTTGAAATTAAAAAAAAACTAGAAGATTGTAACATCAGTATGTTTGGTCATTAAGCAAACATTTATTGACTATAATTATGGCCAAAAAATCCAGGATCTGACAATGAAAAATATGAATAAAATTGACTTCGGTGTCCAAGAAACTTAATACTCAAATGTGATGATTGAGTTAAAAAAAAAAACAACTGGTAAACATGGGTTAGAGTATAGTTCCAGCACAAGGGAACAAAGAAGTAGCTGGTCATTTTTCTCTGATAATGTTGGGAAAATATAGGAAAGGTCATAAGAAAATATTTACAAGATGCAGAAATTATTGCAAGATGAATATAAGCAAAGTGGTTTGGGGTATCATGATACATTCACAAAAAGTTATAGTTGGTCTTCACAGGTTACTTGAGGGAGTAATTTCTGGATTCAATTTAATTTCTGGATTAAGAAATGAAGTTAAGTCAAGTGTCTGATTAAAGAAAGTTTTATATATTATTACAGAGTATTGTACTTCAGACTATAGAAGATACAGAGCCAATGTTTAGTTAAAACATGAGAGTTAGAAAGGATATATCTTCCTTATATATTTTCAGATAATATATGCAGATTTTCTCTCCTCCAGGAAATAAAGATTAATTTCTCTCCTCTTGAATGGGAGCTAAACTTTGTGACTGGTTTCCAAAGAACAGAGCAAAAACAAAACAAAACAAAACAAAAACACCAAACTGGCAGATATAACCTTAGCTAAATGATCAAGGTTAACTTTACCAGTGAAAATTCATGTCAATATCATTTGCCTTATGATATATACAATAAGAAGACCCTTCACCTCTGTTGTAGTGTTGCCAAAAACCATTCCTGAGTCTAATCATGACAAAACATAAAAAAAATGATGGGCATCCTCATCCTAAAAAACACTTCACCTGTACTTTTTAAAATTGTCAACATCATTATAAGCAAGAAAAGGCTGTCTGAGACATTGTCACAAACCAGTGGAGGCTAAGAAACTTGATGGTTAGATGCTATGTGCTATCTTGGTTGGTATCCTGAAATAAAAAAGATAATATTAATATAGAAATGTGTGAAATCCTAATGAAATGTGCATTTAATAGCCATGTGTCAATATTAGTGTCCTAGTTTTAGCTAAGAAATTATGTGCCATGCTTATGTAAGATGCTAGCATTCAGTGAAACTAAGTGAAGGGTATAAGAATACTCTGTACTACCTTTGAAAGTTTTATGTAAATCTAAAATTATTCCAAAATTGGAGTATAAAATTTAAAAAAAGATTTAAAAAACACTGGAGCCAAACCAACATCAAAGGGACTGGTAACATAGAAGCCAGTTAGAAAAGCTATTAAGTTTACTAAGGTCATGGATGGGAGATGAAGACATTAGAAGATTTGAGAGATTTGCATGATATTGCCTCTACAGCTCTTAGAGTCTGATGGTGGGTGGAGGGTGAAGTGACAATTAAGAACTAATTGTTGGTCCTAAAGAACTAGCAGGTGATATTTTTAGCAAGGTAGAGATTAGAGAAAGGGAGCTGACCAAAGAGAGAGGGTAATAATTGTTTCAGTTTCAGACACATTTTATCATGGAAAACTATTTTTCATCATATCTAAAAAACCATTATGCTGAAGTGCAATAAGATTATGTAACTGCAATTAGGAAATATTAGGATGAGTAGCAAATTATTTTCACAGCATATTTTAACACACAATCATATTTTCCATTGATCTCTTTCAACTATAATGGCATAATACAATTTAAATCTGGAATTAGAATTTCCAATCATATAGTTTTGAATGTAACTGACCACAAAGTTCAGTATCGAAGATATCATATATAAAAATAGCTGTTCTCCTGATCCTGAGTTGCCCCATAGAAGATTTTTGTCTACAATTAAGTTCCAAGTACAATAATAGACCATGGAGATATCATCTAAGAAACATTAATGAACAAATTTTAATCATTTATCTTTTGCATGTATTAATATGGATATCTGTTGTTATGTTACTCACTTGAGAATTGTATAATGTAATCCCAAATGTTAGTATAATTCACACTTAGTAGTAATGCAAAAGTTGAATTGCTAAAGAGAGCAGAAGTTTAATAAGTGGCATCGTAGCATCATAGCAATATCTAACTCACACATCGGTTCTGCAAATGTAAAAGTGGTGAAGGGAGTGGAATGATAGATATAATTTAAAAAAATCAAGAAATGTGTGTTGTAAGTGATCTAGTGGTGCCAATGGTATTTAATCTGAAGTTATTTTGTGTCTCTGAAAACCACATCGGCAAATTAAATCTGAGGAGTTGTTGAGTATTTAGATAATGGAATAGAGAGATGAAAGGATTACTAAAAGCCCAGCATAGTCAGGCCAGTGTTGTCAAGATTGCCTGAGAAGATAAAAACACATATAACAGTTAGATCACTGATTCCTTGGTCAGATTCTTTCAGATCGCCCCACATCAGTTGTCCTCTACCAAAATCTCTGAACTTAACTGTTGTGTCTTAATTATTACAACCAATACTTCTCCTACATTGCAGTGACATGAATTTTCCCTGAATTGACATGCTGTTATCTATCATTAATGCATTTATTCATACATTCATTTCAAAAATATTTATAGAGTGCCACTATACACCAAATATCATTCTGGGTTCTTCATATGAAACAAAAGAACAATATAGAGTTCCTGATCTAATGTAGTTTGTTCTCAATGGAGAGGAGAAATCCATGAATAAATATATAATATAATGAATATTATGAAGAAATATAAAGTATATTTATTCCTTTATGCATTTTTAGGTTCTTGAGAACTAAGCACTCATTTTTAAAAATGTGTAATTTCTCATATTACTGATTTTTGAAAGCAAAAAAATAATTAGATTATTTTTGTTTAACATTTTTTTTTCTTTTTTTTTAGAGACAAGATCTCACTCTGTCACCCAGGCTGGAGTTCAGTGGTGCAATCATAGCTTACTGCAGCCTTGACTCTTGGACTCAAGTGATTTTCCTGTCTCAGCCTCCTAAGTAACTAGGACTACAGGCACACACCACCACACTCAGCTTATTTTTACATTTACTTCTTTAGAGATGAGGTCGTGCTATGTTGTCCAGGCTGGTGTCAAACTCCTGGCCTCAAGAGATCCTCCTGCCCTGGCCTCCCCAAATGCTAGGAATACAAGAATGAACCACCATGCCAGGCCTAGCTAGATTATATTTAAAAACATGAGTCCCCTGTTTCACCATGGCCCTTTCTTTTTGCTGTTTCAGAGAGGTAAAAAGTTTGCAATTGTTTAACTATTTATTTAAATATTTTCACACATATTTCTAAAAATTAGTATTGCTTTCTTAAATATACATTACTTGAGAATGCTCTATATTTACATTCTATTGTAGAAGATAAGGATTTAGTACGTCACTGTTCCCAACATAGTATACATTCATTACTCCTTGATCTTAATGAGATAATTCTAACAGAATCCTTTAAACTATTTAATCATAATAAAATGTACTAAGTGCACACATAATACACACACAGTGAATAAACCTTATAATCTTCACGTGGATTATGAAGTAGAACACTCAACAATCCAGAAACTCCATCATGACCCCTTTTAATCCATACCTTTGAAGGTAACCATTATTTTGACTTCTAAAGCCATAAGGTTTTGCAGTTTGGGACTTTATATAAATGAAAGGAAAGTGTATTCATATTTTGTTTCTAGCATCATTTGTTTAGTGTTTTAAGATTCACACATGTTAAATAAAAGTAGTTTAATTTTATGAATATACCCTAGTTTACTGCTGATTACACTGTTAAAAAACAGTTGCACTGTTTCCAGTTTTTAAGACAAATTCTGAAAATGAAAATAAATAAATCAATCCAGTAATACAGAAAGCAGCAGCTAGAGCCTCTTCATACTTCCCTCTCTCCTTTTACTCTTAGTCTTAATAAAAGCTATTTGCACACACCTAAAAAAAAAAACCCGACAAATTCTGGTGCTAAACACATTTTAATATGCACTTTCTGTTGAACTTATATTCTCACACCTTTACTTTTTTATATAAATGCAGCCATATTTAGGTTTAATTGACACAAAAATAAATTTCCAGTTTTCTTTATTGTTTTGTTTGATACATATTTCCATCTGGCATATTTTTTCTTCTGCTTTGATGACTTCCTTTAACATTTCTTGTGTGCTGGTTGTGTTCCTATTGATTAATTCTTATTTTTTCAGCCTTTGTAGCTTGGTAAAATCTGTATTTCATTTTTGTTTTTGAAGAAAGTTTTGCCAGATATTTAACTATAGACTGGCAAGATTTTTTTTTTCCTTCAGTAATTTAAAGATGTTGCTTAATTGTCTTTTGGTTTTGTATTGTTTCTGAGTAGAGTTCTGCTATCATCCTTATCTTAGTATCTCTTTAGGTCTCCCCACAAACTCGTAGTTGCTTTTAAGATTGGTTTTAATACTTCATAATAATACTTTTTCTTTATCTTCATGTTTCTTTTGAGTGAAAATTGTTGATCTTCTTAGAAGCAGTCTTAAAGTAGAAAATTTCTCAGCCATTATTTCTTCAAATATTTTTTTAAAGTCTACCTCCTCTTTTTTTATTTCAGCATATTATGGGGGTACAAATTTTAAGGTTAAATATAATGCCCTTGCCCCGCCAAAGTCAGAGCTTCAAGCGTGACCATCCCCCAGACAATGCACATCTCACTATGTACGCATATACCTGTCCCCTCTTCCTCCCTCCCACCTGTCCAACACCTGATAAATGTAATTCCTATGTGTCCACTTAGGTGCTGATGAAAGAGACTTCAGTTGCATGAATATTACACTGATTGATGTTACCACTTAACTAATGATAATCTGTTCACTTCTTTCATTTTCTCCCTGTTTTCCTTTGAGAGTTCCTGTTGCTATATCCATGTTCACTATTCTTTCTTCTACAGTATCTAATATACTAGTACTCTCATCCAGTGTGTTTTTCTCATCCCAGATATTATACACTTTATCTGTAGAATCTTAATTTGGGTTTTTTATATCTTCCATCTAATTTTTATGCTAATCTTTATTTTTATAAAATAATTAAAATAATATAACTATAATAAAGTTATGATAATGTACTTACATTACAGTTATAATAACATTTTCAATGTTCTTGCTGACTAATTCTATCATCTGGGTCATATCTCGGTCTTATTTTGTTCATTGATTTTTGTTCCCATTATTTAGGTATATTTGCCTGCTTCACTGAATGTCTGGTAATTGTTGATTGGATATTCAACATTGTGAATTTTATATTGTTGAGACCTGGATTTTTTATACTTCTGTAAATATACTTGAGCATAATCTGCATTACAATTAAGTTATTTGGAAATTGTTTGATCTTTTAAGGCTTGTTTTCCAAGCTATTTTTGGTGAGACCAAAACAGCAAGTATACTAATTTTTCCTCACCATGTAGTATTCTTCTACAACTTGAAATTTTTGACTTACCTCAAATATAATTTTTCCTTTTTCATTCTTTTTTTTCAAATATTTGCTCTTCATTGAATATTTTTAATAAGTAATGAGGCAGTAAAAATCTAACAAAAGTTTTAGTGTTTCAATATTTGTGATATCTAGAACAGGAATAATTTATGCTAATAAATCCATCAACTGCCTTATTTTGGAAATCTTTATTGCTTTTATGGTTAATTTTTTCCCATAAGATAGTTAACTTTCTGAGACAGAAATTTTCTCATCTCCAGAGTTGAGGTATAAACCTTTTTGTCAATATTCTAGTTTAGTGGAAGAAGACAGATGGGTGGAGTATATTATTAT
This sequence comes from Cheirogaleus medius, assembly GCA_008086735.1. NCBI lineage: Eukaryota > Metazoa > Chordata > Mammalia > Primates > Cheirogaleidae > Cheirogaleus > Cheirogaleus medius. Next base: position 54,745,480 of record VBSM01001124.1, on the reverse strand, counting down.
TCAATGCAGTGCTCCTGTCCACAGTCATAATTGGTGTGTCCAAGTCCAAATTCTCAAATCCTTTAGAGATTATATCCCTGAAGCTCTCCTCTGTTGAAGAGATTAATGGGATGTTATCTGGGCAGCAAAAGGAGGCCATCTTATGGTCTAATTACTTTCAATACAGATTTTTAACCAATTTTATTTTTTAGTTTCAAATGCCATATTCAGATGTACCTTTTTTGTCTCCTTCACAAGACTTCTTGTACTGCTATGGGACAAATCAGATTATTTCTCAATTCCCCTGTTAGTTTTTATTTGACCTTTCAGAAGCCCCCTCATTCATTTCTTCTAGCCCATCTATTTCCTAGCATCAAAACTGTAATTGGTATTATCTCCTCTCCATAATGTCTTTTATTATAAATATATGCCTTTTTAATCATTTTATGACCAATTTGATGTGATTTTAAAAGGTCATGGAGATAAATGGAAGTGTTCAACTCACCATGTCTGCCTGAAAGACACTTATCTTTGCATTGCAAGATCCTGGTGTAATGCCTAGTGCAAATGTGTCTCAATAAATACTTTTAGATGATTAAATTGTACCAGCTTTGATGTATTAAAATAAAAATACTCATAACTAGGGAAGTCATTGAAAAATTTAGTCTAAGAATTACTTGTGGTTACTCCATCTATTGAATGGTTCTCAGGCTATATAGTAGTTTCAATGACAAAAGCAATAAAAAATCATTAATAAATATTTCACAAATTTAAAAAATATTTTTAATTATGACTTTTACTGAAATGCCAAAATTCCCTGACTAAACGTTAATGTAAACTTATCATGTATGATATGGATAAAAATCATAAGTTTGCCTCTACAAAAATTTAGTTTGCATGTTTTTTTTTCTACTTTAGATCACTTCTTTTTATTTTTCTAGGTTTGTTAAAATTTTAGTTTTTATATATACTTCTGAGTTACAAAAAATTAAGTCAATATTTTTTAAATCGTTTATGAAAGAATGAAATAATGATAAAAGTAAATACAATGCAATTCAAGATAATAATTAAAGAGTAAACCAAGTTTTAATATAGAACTTTTTATCTTGAGTGGTGAGAAAAGTAAATCTCTCAATGTGATGAGTTTGAAACAGCAATCAGAACCAAACAAAAAAGTAAATACTGAAAGTATGAAGATAAACATCTGAAATATAAAATGTATTGGACTTATAATATTCTATTACCCAGTAGGTTACCTTTCATTAATCTTCAAATAGCATCATGAAGCATCAAAGATATGAATTTTTTCCATATAATGCAAAGAGAATACTTCAGGAAACAAATACTGTATTTTCCAGAGCAAAAACAAAATAATGCTCACCCATACAAAATTGATTAATTTTGTTGCTAAAGGCAAGAGAATGCCCCAGAACAGAAACAACATTCAAAGTTCTCCCACTTGCAGCAAAAACACATCCAAATCAAACTACTTCTGAGGAGTTAGTAAAACCAGATATAATATTAATGAAAATATTATTTCAACAGAGAAAGCAGAATAAGCTGTCGGCAAAATTCCTCCATAAAATGACAGTTAGACTTCATATAATATTAATGCATCTAATATGGAAAAGCTATTATTATTATATATGCATGCTAGAAGATTGTTTAATTTGCATTTGGATAAAAGCATGAATTTAGGGACTATAAATTAACCCTTGGTATATGAGTAGTTCATATAAGGATGAAATGTGCTTAGGTTTTCTTTTGCTTTTTTCCTATTCAGTGAGTGTCATATGAAAGGATTTTAATTTACTTAATAGTTATTTTATGCATCACAATTTAAATCATAAAAAGAATTAGTCTTTACTGAGTACAATCTCTATGCATACAAGGGATGGGTTGTCCTAAAATGTTAATATATATTTTCTTTAGTCATAGAAAAATAGTCTGTTGGTAACAATGTTATATTGTTATTCATTCAATTAAAAATAATATAAAAATAATGAAAATAAACATGAACACTTCACAATCACTGATTTTTTCACTAAGACTTTTCAGTGTATTTCATAAAGAAATGAGAACTGAGTAAAATATCTTGCTTTGACAAAATGATATGCATTAATTGTTAACTAGAGCAGGGCTCCCATAAGTTTCTGAAAAGATAAATTCAAAGTATTCATTTATGACACAGATAATGATAAATAAGGCTTTTAATGAAAGTGATTTTATTTTGTTTTTATGCTCTATGTCAAAATGGTATCCTTAGAATTGTGAATAAACTGAACCTCTCACTTCATGGTCAAAATGTCCTGGATGTTTAATTTGAAACAATTTATGAAGATTACAGTGAACACTTCAATGTTGAAAGTTTGAATATTACCTAATACCTGATTTTTTTTATTTGTCAGATATAGCAAATAATGGCGTGTTATTGGGCATATTTTGAAACCATGTTCAAATACTACAACAGATTATGAAAAAATGTTTTCTAGCACTGAATACAGTGTAATAAGGAGTACATAAACTTCAGTCTTCAATGAACAACCTTTCTAACATCTAATAATGGAATACAATATGCTCATTGCCTTAGCATCTGTTGGAACACAGAACTCAGGCTTTATTGGGAATCTTCACAATGTATTAGAGCTCAACCGACAATAGATACCAGCTACTCGCTGCTTTACTGATGGCCTCTAATTGTATTAGTATTTTATATTTCTATTAAAAATTAATAAAATAAAAAGTTTAGTGAATAATCTAGTCTATTTACTTAACCAATATTTATTAAGGACCAGATTACAAACAATGTTCTAGATACTGGGAATAGAACAGTGAAGAAAAAGAAAAGACAGAAAGAATGACAGAAAGAGGAAGGAAATGGAAAGAAGGAAGAGAGAGAGGGAGAGAAAGAGGGGAGAAAGAAAGAAGAGAGGAAAAGGAAAAAGGAGAGGGAGAAGGAAGAAAAAGCATACAAAAAAAGAAAAGAAACCAGACCAAACCCTAACTACAAATAGCTTGCCTCATGAAGATAACACAGGATGGGGAGTAGAAATGTGGGAGTAGCTATATTACTTAAGGTAATAAGGGTTGTCACAATGTGAAGAATTTAAACAAAAATTTGGAATAGACTTGGGAGCAAGTCATATGGATACCAGGGGGTGCATGTCAGGGCTGGAATCAATGCATATTTTTTGGTAATTAAAATTTGATATTGGCAACTTTCATAAGACACAAACCTAACTCCTTTGTTGGATGCCATCTTTCCTCACATACTGTAGAGATTAAGAATAAAGATTGTGTGAATAGAGTACTTGAGTTCAAATCCTATATTCAAGTCAACAATTGATATGTAACTTTGGTCATGTCATCTTGCTGTCTGAATTGGAGTTTCCTCAAACATAACTGAAATAAAAATAGCTTCAACTTACAGGTTAATGTGTGACATAAATAAGATAATACATGAAAAGCATAGTGTCTTACATGTTCTAAGTCTGAAATAAAATTTAACTATAATTATTATACATATTTAATATTAATTTTACACATCAGTTTGTGTTGAATTCAAGTTTCCACAATATTCCTAACTTCTATTTAGTTATGGTTTACCTGCAGGTTTCCTTCTATCTGAAAACATTCAATTACTCTTATTATATGAACATATGCTATTAAATATATTCTTTTAATTATTTTTTAAAGCCAGTCAAATTTAGCAGTGGGGGGTCAAATAACAACTTTAGTGACACTAATGTTAATAAGTTCTGATAACCCATTACCATCAGACCAGCCTATTCTTTTAATTATGATGCTGCTCTAGTAATGTATTAACATTCATGATATAATACTGGAGAATACTTTGGCAGACTTAGAGGTGAGTGTTGGTATAAATCCAAATAGAAGTTTATTGTCATATATTAGTAACATCTGTTATAATTAAGATTTTTTATTAGTGCTTCAAAGATTCTATTCTATTACCATTTAGGTGTTCATACGCTTAGCAACCATCTATTGATAGATACTACATAATAATGGCAAATTGATTTTTAGTATAGACATTAACAAAATTTTACCCGATTTATCCATATCCCCAGAAAGAATCGAGCACATGAAAACAAGAAGCATCATTTAAAACATCCTGAACTTTATGAGTAAGTTCCTTAATCCATCCTGTGGTGATTTCCCTGGTTCTGGAATACATAGTTGGAATAGGCATATTCAGCAACTGGCAGATTTCTCACATTGGTTCTCTGACTTGTCAAGCAAAGGCTATTAGGTAGGAAAGTGGAATCCACTAGAACTGCCTCTTCCTAGGAAAATAGCTAATCAAAAACAATACCACATTTCTGGACGAATTGTAGAGATTAGTGCCACCATTCTTCAATCTGCTTATTTGGGATGTGCAGAAAACAAATGGATCTTGGAAAATGAGTATAGATGATTGTTAATTTAACCAGGTGGTGGATCCAAATGCACCTTCTGTTCAAGATGTGGTTTCATTGCTTGAGCAAATTAATACCTCCTGTGGTACATGGCATGCAGCTGTTGATCTGCCACACATTTTTTTTTCTAAATACCTGCTAGTAAATACAACCACAAGCAGTTTGATTTTAGTTGGTGAAGGCAGCAACACACCTTCATTGCTCTTTTTCAGGGGTATATAAACTGTCCATCTTTATGCCATAACGTAATCCATAGATCAACTTTCCCTTACATGAGAGATCACATTGGCTTATTAAATTGATGACTATATGTTTATTGGAACTAGTGAGCAAGAAGTAGAACTTACTTTAGACATATTTGTAAGACATTCTTATGTCAGAAGAAAATAAATCTTAAAAAATATTCAGATTTCTTCTACCTCAGTGAAATTTCTAGGAGTCCAGTGATGTGGGGCATGTTAAGATTGAGATACCCTCTTGAAGGTGAAGGTTAAGCTCTTCTGTCTGGCTCCTTTCATAGTCAAAAGAGAGACACAATGCCTAATTGTGCTAATTTTGAGTGAGTCTCCAAGGAAGAGAAGGCTGTGCAACAGGCTGAAGCTGCTGAGGTAGTTATAAATACCAGCTATCAACAACACATGTCCACTTGCAGAAACGAACACTAATTGAAATGAGTATTTTCTTTATTTTTAAAAAATATATAGGCAGATAAATTTTTAAAACACAGGAAGTCCCCAGGTTATAGATGACCTAAGTTGCAGAGTTCTGTACTTATGAATGGGCTCCCAAGATTCCTCAGAAGGATAATTTATAATTAAATAATTAAATTAAAAATTGGGGAACTAGTTTCTTCCATGCATGTAAGCAAATCTGCATGGTGTTATCGGTTTGTTGGCACAGAATCTTTACACCAGCATCTAGTCTCATAGATAGAGAAATAGCTGATAGAAACACAAGAACACAACGTATCAGAAGATCCAAAGCCAAGAAAGTTTCCGACAAAAGAATTGCTGAAGCCTTTTGTCTCACTGAAGCAGGACTTGCTAAGCTTGAGGAGCAAGGCCCCAACATTGAGCGGTTTACAAAGGTTTACTGTCCAGTTAGTGAGAACATCAGCTGCTACAAGGCTATTTATGATGAAAAGAAAAGAAAAAAGCTTTACAAACAACCCTAGATATCTTTTCCAAGATACTGACTTCAGTGGTAAGCTCCCCCCCTCCAGCAACAGAATCAAATCCTGAATCTCCAGCACCCACTCCATCCTCCCCAGCACCATCTCCATCATCACCTTCTGATTAATATTAGCCTACCTTCTTGTCTCAAAAATGCTCCCTTCAGTAAGCAAGACATTGGTGCAACATTAGGTGAATGTTAACCTTTAATATTTTTTTTGAAATTTCTCCTACCTCCTATGTAAACTTTTGTATGAGCTTGTTTTTATGTTCTGTTTGTTTGAATTTAAAAAGAGTACAATAGTTTCTTTAACTTATTACAAAACAGTGGTATTGTTATTATTATGACAGTATTAGACTGTATTATCTTTACCACATATAAGCCATTATAGTAGTATTATTGTTATCCTTATTTTTACCATATATGTGCTGTTCTTCAGGGGTCTGAGTTACATACAAATCCAAACTAAAGACCTTCTCAGGAAGCTGGGGACCATCTGTGTATCTTTGTTTTCTTCTTGCTCTTATCTCTTTATCTTCTAACACAAGATTTATTAATAATAGTTAACATTAAAGCACTGTATTTATCTATGAAAGCTGCTTTGCTACTTGGGCCATTTGATCCAGCAGACTTGATGATGCTTGGAGTGCCAGTGGTAAAGAGAGATGCTGCTGGAAGCCACGGCAGGCTCCTATTCGTAAATCATAGCACAAGACTATAAAATATTGGTGTAAATCCTTGACATCTTCTGCAGATAACTATTCTTCTTATTCTTTTTTTGACAAACAGTTTTTTGCATGCTGCTGGGCCTTACAGATTGAATGCTTAACCATGGGCCACCAACTTACCATGTATCCTCAGTTATCCATCATGAACTGGGTCTGTGCTGACCCACTAATCCATAAAGTTGGACATGAACAGCATCACTCTAGTTGGTGGTTAGGCTGGTTGGTCAGGAACTTGGAAGGAACATTATGGGAAGGTTGGTGACAAGGTCTGAGGGAAAGTTATATGGATAAGCCTCTTTGATGGGATATCTACATCCTCTGTGAATGCTCACCAATGGTTGATCTCAGCATAATAGAATTTTAATAATTAAGAGGATAGTGTGGCCTTTTCTGTTGATAGCAGTTAGCCTCCTTCCCTAGCATCTCCTGTCATTGCCCAGTGGTCTCATGAAGAAAGTAGTGATGACAGCAGGGTTGGTAATTATGCATGAACTCAGCAACGTGGACTTTTATGGCATGTCTGACGTGGGTACAGCCACTACAGAGTGTCAAATCTGCCAGCAACAGAAAACAACACAGAGTTTCTGCTATGACATCATTACCCTGAGTGATCATCCAGGTATCTAGGGACAGGTAGAATAAATTGGACCATTTCTATCAGAGGAGCAATACTTTGTTCTTATTGGAATAAACACTTACTATGGATATGGATTTGCCTCTTGCATGCAATGCTACTTGAAAAATTGCCATCCACGTCCTTATGAAATGTTTTGTGCACTATTACGGTATCCCACACAGCATTGCGTCTGATTGCAGAATTCATTTCACAACAAATTAAGTGTGGCAGGGGCCCATACTAATGAAATTCACTAGTTGTACCATGTTCTCTAGCAGGCTGAAGTAGCTACCTTGATAGAACTATGGAATGTCTTTTGGAAACACAGTTACAGTGTCACCTAGATTGCAATGCAATACCTTGCAATGCTGAGCATTATTCTCCACAAAGCCATATGTGCTCTAAATCAGCATTTAATGCATGGTGATGTTTCTCCCATTGACAACATTCATGGACCCATGAATTAAGGGGTGGAAATGGGAGTAGCACCAATTTTTATTACCCCTAGTAATCAACTAACAAATAATTGTTTTCTGTCCCTGTGACCTTGAGCTATGCTGGTCTATGGGTTTTAGTTTTAAAGAGAAAATTGCTTCCACCAGGAGACACAATAATAATTCCACTGAACTGGAATTTAAGACTGCTACCAGCCACATTGGGATCCTCATACTCCTGAATCAAGAGACAAATAAAGGAGTTTCTATACTAGCTGGAGTGATAGATGACCAAGGGGAAATTGAGCTATTACTGCACAATGGTGATAAAGTGAAGTAGGTCTGGAATAAGAGAGCCCTCAAAATATCTCCTATTACTACTATGCCCTGTGATTAAAGTCAATGGAAAACTACAACAACCCTACTCAGGTAGGACTCTGAATGGCCCAGAACCTTCAGGAATGAAGGCATAGGTCCATTTGTCATGCAAAAAACCATGATAAACTAAGGTGCTTGCTGAAAACAAAGGGAATATGGAGGGCAGACAAGGGTAGATTTAAGTACCATCTAGGACCACATGACCAGTTACAGAAATGTAGATTCTAATTGCTATGAGTATTGTTAGCTTATTTTTATGCATATATAAAAATATATAGATTTATAAAAATGTCTTTGTTTTCTTTCCTCTCTTATGCTTTTATCAGCTAAAATAAAATCTATTAACAATAGTTAAGCTAAAGCAAGTTATTTAAGTTACACAATACCAAGGATTGCCTACAATTGTCAGAAGCATAGACAATATCTCTTTTAGAGCCTCTGAAAAAAAACAAACTCTGCTAGCACCTTGATTTCTGATTTCTGGCCTCAGGAACTGTGAAAAAATAAATTTTGAATATTTTAAGCCACCCAGTTTGTACTACTTTGTTATGTTAGCCTTAGGAAACTAATACAAAAATAAATAGATTGTTTGCCTGAGGATATTGTCCTTTAAGACTAATTCATATGTGAACCTACAAAATACCAAAGTAGCCAGAATTTTACATGCCCAATCTCAGTTAAGACCCTAGCTTTTGTTCATTACCAGATGTTTTAATTAATCTATACAGCACCATGTTATCAAGTCCTCATGCCACAGATTATTTGTGTAATTTCATTGCATTCTTTATTATTTTCCAAAAAAGTGCCTCAGCTTGAAAATGGACATTTTGATATGCTGCTTTAAAATGTATATTAAGAATCAAATCAAAATGTGGTATATGTATACCATGGAGTACTAGTCAGCTTTAAGAAACAACGGTGATATATCACCTCTTGTATTTTCCTGGATAGAGCTGGACCCCATTCTACTAAGTGAAGTATCTCAAGAATGGAAAAACAAGCACCACATGCACTCACCAGCAAATTGGTATTAACGGATCAACACCTAAGTGGACATATAGGAATAACATTTGTCGGGTGTTGGGTGGGTGGGAGGGGGGAGGAGAGGATGGGTATATACAAACATAATGAGTGAGATGTGCAACATTTGGGGGATGGTCATGCTTGAGGCTCTGACTGGAGGGGTGTGGGGGGCATGGGCAATATACATAACCGTAATATTTGTACCCCCATAATATGCTGAAATAAAAAAATAAATAAAAATAAAATTAAATTAAAAAAATAATCAAATCAATGAATATTTTAAAAACAAAACAACCAAACAATGCAAAATGCGGATTTTACTGTAGCAGTGACTTTAGAATGCCCAAGTATCAGCTGGAGGATTTGTGAAAACCAAATTGCTAGTCTCTAATCTCAGAGTGCCTGATTCAGTAGGACTGGGCTGAGGCCCAAGAATTTTTATTTCTATAAAGTTATCAAGTGATACTGATACTGTTTAATGTCTACAGTTTGAAAATCACTGGCCTAGAAAATCCTGTATTTTCCACATAGTGTGCATAGTGTAATATCATAGAACAGATAGATCATTAAAATAGCTCATCTGTTTATATACCTATTTATCATATTATAATATCTCTGGATCTAGGCAAAGAATAAAACAGCCTGAGTTTTATACTATTTTGAACTTGTCCCTGTTCTCAGATTCTAGGCCATATTTGTGTTTTATTATTTTGTGGTAAAAGATGATTATTGTCTTCAACTTCAACGTCCCTACCTATATGCTGCCATCATCTTCCAACTTGATACCTGCAGAAACTTTCCAAAGGTCCATGTGCGTCCGTTTTCCTCCACTCCCAGTGATTCTTCTAAAAATAGAATTTACACGAAAATACATTCATATAACTCATGGCATAAAGGTTTCAATAACTTTGCCATTGAACTTGAGATAAAATCTAGACAACAGAGCTGACAAAACCGTATTTAAGCTGTCCCTTAACCTTCTTCTCTAGATTTGTGGTTTTCCTTTTATGCCCACCATTGAAAATTTATTCTTTAGCCATTATAAAGTATTATTTTATTTTTATTTTCTGAATCATACTGTGTTACTTCTTGTCTTTCAGGTCTTGTCACATAACATTTCTCTCTGTCACTTCACTCATCAGTTTAATTTCAGAAAGTCTATAAAGTCATCCCTGACAAAAACCATCTCTTTTATGCAAAACAGATAAGCTAACAATGTTTGCTCTATATCCACAGTATTATAACTGGCTCCATGAACAAATTTCAATGACCCCTATATGGTTTTTATAGTCTTCTCCCTTAAATAACTACTTGACCTTTTGAGTCTTTTCCCAGAAATGGTGGATTTTCACTAAGACAAAGGGGTTGAGATTCTGAATGGCCCTGGGTAGACTTCCTAATGACTTATCACTCCCCACAAACTGCCCCAATGCACATGGCTTCTTGTTAATTATATCATGACATGCCCCACAGCCTAGGCCCCTCCTTTAAAAGCCCATGATCTACATTAGTCTGAGAGATGGATTTGATCAGCTTCTCCTGTTCTCCTGACAAGATGTCTTTTGTATTAAAAATTTCTTTCTTCCTTGGCAATCCTCATTGTCTTAATAATTGGATCTTTGTATAATGAGCTACTGGTCCTAGACTGAAACCCCCTGGCAGTTTTAACAATTTAGGGGGCTTGTCTGAGATGGTGTTGCTCATGGTTCAGTGACTTCAGAGTGAAGAGAGAACTAAAGCCTCCCTTGGCAGCTGCCTGGCCATATTTGTGGGAGGGTGGCTTTGGACTCTCCTGCCAGCTCTGCCATTACTGGCCTCCAGCACATTTGTGATTACCTCCTGATTGCCTCAGAAGAAAGGCTCTCTGGATTTTGAAATTTGTGTCCAGATGGATGAGTGTCATCTAAAGGTACTACACTGTGGGGGAGGTCCCTCTCAATTTGAAGAATTCTAAGGGAATTCTCATTAGTTTTGAGTTGGATAGGCCCCCAACCATTTATGACAGGGACACCTAACCTAGTTATTAATATTTTGATTTGGCACTCCTAGGGATTATTAGGTGAAACTGCTGTTCATTTGTTTGGAACCTCTTGAATTTCTCTTTATGTTGATTGTCTATCTGTACTGGCATGTGGTATGTACATGTGGAGTCTGTTAAGCTCTTTGATTCTATTTTCTTTTTGCCTACTTTACATTTGCTGTTGGTAGGTATTAAAACCTCACTCCAAGATCTGGAAAGTTAAATATCTCTGATGGTAGTTTTCCTTGCAGCAGGTTCAAAGTTCTGAAAGGTTAAAAGATACCTCCATCCTAAAGTTTTGGAGATTAGAAGACATCTCTGTCCTTAAGTCTAGGAGATTAAATGACACCTCCATCCATAGAGGCAACCTTCCTGAGATGCAGGTATGTTCGCTGTTGGACAGGGAAAGAGAAATGGAAACATAATGTATACAGACTTATGTGGAACTTCAGAAGATCTCATGGCTAGAGTTCTGAGATAAAATCCATTAAAACTCTGTGTGCACATGTATGTATTTAGATGTGATTTATGTGTGTATATGTATTATATGTCTATATGGTGCCAAAATTGGCTTATAAATAAAAGAAGCACTCATAAGTTAAATCAATAAGCCTAAATGCTTTTCAAGTTCATGTACGTTTAGTAATCTTTGGTACATAAGCTGGTTTTTAAAAATTATTGATAAAATAGCAATAAAAATGCCTCTAAATTTGTCAGTACACATTTTTGCCTGAGCTTACTGATCACTTTTATATTTAAAGGTGTCAGGGTTTGACATAAAGATTATAAAATGAAAAATGAAACCAGAAAAACATTATCTCTCTTTGATTTTTGAAAAGTAAGACTAATTTAATATTGTTGGTTTCATATAAGCAGCCAACACTCGTGGGTTATCGGCAATAATACCCATGTGTTTAAAATCTAAGGTTCTTACTAAGGTCAAAATGTAGACATGGTTAAATAAAAATTTGTGTCAGTAAATTAGAATAAATAAAACTCTAAGTAAATAATAGCACAAAAACAGAAACTTACAGTCAAAGATTTATGAAGATATTTTGATTTTGGTCTCTTAATCTTCATTGCATATGCAGTTTCTTCCATTGAGTTTACTGTCTGTGGAAAGATACACATAAAATCTGTTTCAGACTCATATCTTCTATCATCTGATGTTAACAGTATTGTCAGGGATTTGAAGCTGCCCTAGGAGATACAGTTATAAGAGCTTAAATCAAATTGTAGACTTCAGTTGTCCCTTTGCTTTGGCTTGCTCTTGACTTGTTTTGAATACAGTTGTAAGCTAGGCTGTTATGTGTACATTTTGTTGCCATAACAAAAGCCTTTGCCTGAGAAAATTTGAAAAAGAATCCCTGAACCTTTAATTTTTGTATAGTAATTTTTGTTAGAATTCAAAGAGAATCTCAAAACAAACTTACTCTTTGGAAGTATTACATGTAATTGAATTTGCATTTAAGTGGGAAAATGGTTTGAGATCATTTAGATTATTTTTAAAATAGGTTGATCTTGATCCTTATGTTAAAAGAAATGTTATGACTTCGTACCATTATTCGAGATGCTAATGATTGATGTTAGTGGTTTATTTATTCTATAGTCAGTTGATGTCATGTCAATAAATTGTTTCTGGGATATTGATATTTTATAAAGATTTAACTAGTCAACATCTTTGAGCAAGATGTGTTCTAAAACTTCTATTATATTTATAAAACTTAAAGATGTTCCATTATTCAGTATAGCGAGTCTTACTAAAATTCTTATGTTTGTTATCTTGGTAGGATTTTTTTAAGTTTAAAAGTAATAATTAAAACTGTATTTTGTGACTGTTTTTAGGTCTATATTTTAAAATTCTTTTCCTTCTATTTTCCCCCAATTTTGTTTAGAAAAATATGTTCAGATATTAAATTTGTTTAGACATTGAATGACTTTATTGAAAGAACAATTAATCACATGGGTTGTCTATCTAATATCCATAGGATATCAAAATGGTTAACAGAAAAATAATTTTAAATGATAACAAGAATCTAAGTAACCTGATAAAATAAATTAGATAGGTGTAAATAAGATAAATGCTTATGAGAAACAATTTAAGATTTTTTGTTTACTAGGTTTTCACGAAGGTTTGAGTTAATGGGAGTTAAAATTTCTAGTTAATGTATGTGATACTGTATATAAAGTGAGGCAAATATAAAAAATGTAAGATATGATTTTATTTAAAAAATTATAAAATGGGAATAAAATGCTGCTTTTTATTAAAGGGGATAATTTTATTTAATTTAGAGGTTATTTAAAGGGTTTATAAAATAAGATAAAAAGCAGTGAACAAGAGAGAAAGAGATGTGAAGAAAGCTATAAACATATAAAGCTATAAACATGGATGAAAAGTTTACCATCAGCAATCAGTGACTGTTCACATGATGCAAAATGTGTTACCCTTACTAGAACAAAAGAGGCTTTTCCTTAATGGCCAGCCAACAGGGTATATATCAGGCTACTTTGTTAGATAATCTTAATATGGGCGGTATCCACCTTAAATCCAGCCACCTTGCTGCCTACAGACTGTTGTTCCCCAGTCCATGATTCCATTCAAATTCTTGACCAAATGTATTCTAGTCCACAAGATTTGATCTATCAGCTCCTGTTAGACTCAGATAAGGAGCTCTCTTTATGAATGGAAGCAGCTTTATGAAACAGAAACAATGCAAAGCTGAGTATACTGTGGTTACTGGTCAACAGGTAATAGAGACACAAACCCTACCCCTGGGACACCTGCCCAGAAGGATAAATTAACTGTGCTAATGACTTATTCCAAGTATGCTTCATGGTGGTACACGCTCATAAAGCATGTACTCTCAAAGGAGTTGAGATTCTGAAGGGCCCTGGACACTCGTCCTGACAAATCACCATCCCCCTACAACCCACGGCAATACATGAGGCCCCTTGTTAGTTATATCACAAACTGCCCCAAGGCACGTGGCCTCCTCCTTTAAAACCCCTGACCTTCATTAGTCAGAGAGACAGATTTGAGGCAGTTTCTCCATCTCCCAATAAGACAGACAACTGTCATATTAAAAAATTCCTCTCCCTTGGCAATCCTTGTTGTTTCAATAATTGGATCATTGTGCAATGAGCAACGGGACCTATGCTGAAACCTCCTTGCAGTTTCAATAACAGGATACCACTATCACATATTTTATGATTTCCTTTGAGTGCTCATATTTCTTTGCCCTACGAGGTAGAGTAAAAACAACATGATAGCATAATCTTAGTCCATCTTTTTTGCCATGTTATCACTAGTGCCTCATACAATGCACTGAACAGACAAGTGTTCTGAAATACATTTGCTAAAGTATTAGATTAATAAATTAATTACTGTGTAAGGGCATTTGGAGCCCACTTGCTTGGTACTCATATTGGAAGTTTCAGAAACAAGATATTTAATAAAAATTAATAGAACTTGAAATGTCCAAATGCTTTTAATGACTTCATGTTTTCAAATAAGTTTTTTTCAAATGAAACTGAAACAAAATGGAGAGAAACTTCAATCATACACCATAAATAAGAAACATAAGTCCTAATTGATTTTCTGAAAAACGGTTTTCAGAAAAATGAAATTTAAATAAAAATATCAACAGTATACTTTTTAAACATTCATTCACAAAAATTCTATCCTTTAATTTGAGGAGTCAATGATGAACACAGTCAAAATAAACAATATACATTTTGATATTGGTAATAATTTTATTGTACCATCAGCCAATAAGCAGTTATATCTTAAAAATTGTCTAGAATATTAGCCCACTGGATAAGATATTGTCAAATCCATCAGGTAGTCCATGCTCCTAATGATTAGGCTGACCTTTGCTTTGGCATCATACTTATAAAAGCACATATAAATGTTAATATACATTTTAGAACCTCTAAAACAAAGTGTTAGAAGTTTACAAGGCTTTGTGCGACATGTTTTCAAGGTGTGATATCTGTGTGTAGATGTGTAGATGAATCTTGTCAAGTGAAATTATAATATAAGTAGATCCTGTATTTAAAAAAAAAAAACTGTATCATATGCTATGACCAAAACCAGATCTAGACAAGCTGGCAAGTTGGGCTGCTAATGAGGGAGACTATTGAGCTGACCTTTCCACAGAACTACTCATATGCCACTATAACCTAAGTGACTACTATCACAATTAATTTCAGCTCCTCAATTCCAGTAAAAAAAGAGCCACTTTGTTGTTTATTTCACATTAATTTGAACTGTACTGAAGAGTCCTTTTCAGAATAAATTTGTGCTAAAATTGGTTAAACTATACTGATTAATGATGTCTTTAAATCAATGGCTCTTTGATTTAAAAGTGAGAATGCCATGTTAGTAATAGTCTTGCTTTACAACATCTGGTGCTCCTATATCCCCTCCTCCGTCTTTCTCTCCTCCCTTCTCCTCTCATTCCACCTCTTTCTCTTCCTGCTTTTCTCCCATCTCCCTCCTCCTTTTCTTTCTATTTCCTTTCATTGTTTTACTTATCACAATTTAGAATCACTGGAGAAACATATCACACATTATAAATATCAACATATTTCAATGAAAACATTGCATTTTTTCATATCTATATTTTATTAATATCAATTTAAATATGAAATATTAGGAAATCACATAATTTTGGACAAGTTCTATAATATAATGATTACATTTAAAATAGAGAATTTGATATTGAGGGCACTATTCCTTAGGTTTCAAAACATCAGCCTGCATCAATGATTACATACAAATTAGACAAAAACTATACCTAAATTCTTCAGCATTACAATATCTACCTAATGTTTTATTGTGAGATAAATATTAAAAATATACTATCATTTATTATTTAGTGCCTACTATTAAGCAATCAACTAATTTAACAGTTATTTGGTGAGTGCTTACTATGTACTTGATATAATGACCACTGTATGTGGTGGAGCTCATGTTCTAGTAGTGAGAAGTATGCAATAACAATTAACAAACAAAAATTAACTTTCATAGATATAAGTGCTATCCAAGGGCTATTCCATATTGAGTAGTCAGGGGTGGTCTCATTGAGGAGGTAATATTGGATTTTAGATCTGAATTATTAGTAGAAGAAGCCATATAAAGTTTTGGGGGAAGATTGTTTCAGGTACATTACATTATACTCCATTAATGTAATACAATTACAATTTGCCAATTCAAAGTAATATAAGGTGTAAAAAAAAGTAATGATAATTGGTGAAACAAGCATTAATGAAAAGAAAAAATGCCAATGAAGCTAAAATTTGATGAAAGGGAGAATGGTAGACAAAGTCAGATATGTGGGCAGACATTAAAGTATGAAGGGAATTTCTTCACCATGATGAAGAATTTAGATTTCATTGAAATTGTAAAGGGAACCCATCAGAGTGTTTTAAATGGAAAAAATAATGTGAAGTGATTCCAGATAATTTTACCTTTTTTACTGTTATTAATTGAGAATGGACTACAAAAAAGAGAAAGGGATACAGATAAAGTGGGGCTAGGGATTTATTTAGCATACTATATGTGCAGAAGTAGAATCATTGAGTTATGGAATAGTAGAAATTTATATTACTCAAAATCTTTGAGTGACATTTTGTTATCACTTTCTATCATAGAAATACACACACATACATATCACAGGCAAATATAGTAGTTTTCCATATTTTAAAGATGAAAAATACAGATATACTATTATGATAACATCATATCATATCTGTCATGTAATAATTCTCTTCCTTCTATCAATTCTTTCCTAACTGACCTTTATATTTATCCCTTTGTAGCTTCTTAGCTGCTACTCTATTTAAATTCCTTATCACCTAATAAAATGGCCTGTCTTTCATATTTTCTGCCATCAATCTTGTAATCCTCCAAATCATTTTGCATACCTTGGACAGATTAATTTTCTTAAAACACTATTTGCCAGAACTTTAGCCAAAAGCAATAAAGTAAGCCTTGATATAAAATAACATTTTCATTATTATACTTTTGAAAAACATCCCATGCAATAGAAGGATTAATAGACAAGAAGATTATTTCTAAATCCTCTTGGCTAATACTCAAGACCTTCAGTAAATTGGCCTCAGCTTGCTTAAAAATCATTGTCTTGCAATATATAAGCAAGAACATGATCAGGAATAACAAAATACAAATTCTAGTCCTTATTATCCTCCTTTCTAGCCTTGTAACCTTAGCCAAATTATATAGGCCCTCTGTAAATAAATTTTCATGCATGCAATGTGGTAAAATTGAAGATATTTATCATACATACCTGTATGTAGATTATATAAGAAAAAATGTACCAGAGTTGATGGCAGCGAATCTGAGTTAGGTTTCTCACATATCATTTATAATCTATGATTTTCTTCAGTCATCCAAACTCTGTAATTTTAATTTATTCATCTTTAAAATGGCCTATAGAAAATTTCCAACTCACAGAGTTGTTAAAAGTATTAAATAAAGAAATGAGTGTGAAGAGATTTTTCCAAATTATTAAAATGTGTTTCTATTGTAAGTTACAGTTTCAAATAATAAAGAATATTCTGAACAAAAAACATAAAACAATGTTTTCCAAGAAACACTGGTAGAGAATAGAAAAATGAAAGAAAAAGGAAGAAGGTTAAGTAAAGGATACATCTTCAAACAAGTTACTTCTGTTGAAATTGGAGTTTACTCTTACTGGATAACTCTGGGAAATGATATAAAATCATGTGTCACAAGTATCAGCCTGAAGTACATGGAAGCTTGATTTTTGTATACCAACTCATTTAATCATTTTTGAGGGCTATTTTTCTGCAGTGTTTATTTTCTGGCACTTTTTGGCCACATGACACACTAGATTGACAGTTTCTAGCAGGGAGAAAATCTCCTCAAGCAACTAGATGAAGTTACTGATAATTCTATCAGCACTTTCTCAAATGATAGTGAAGTTTCTCTAAAGATATCCATGCCCTAATCCTTGAAGCCTATGAATAGTTTAGGTTACATGGCAAAGGGGACCTTGCAGATGTAATCAAGGTTATGCAAATTAAAAGAGAATATCCTGGATTGTTTAGTTGGGTCCGATATAATCACATGCACCTTTAAAAGTATAGAACGGTAGTTCTACTTGTAGCTCTTTGAGATATCTACATATTACTTTCCACAGAGGCTGTACTAGCTTGTAGTCCCACCAGCAGTGTATGAGTGTTCCTATCTCTCTGCATTCACAACAACGTTTATTGTTTTGGGACTTTTTGATAAAGGTCATTCTCACTGGAGATAAGTGATATCTCATTGTGGTTTTGATTTGCATTTCTCTGATGATCAGATCCTGAGCATTTTTTGATCCAGCAATCTCAGTACTGGGCATCTACCCAAAAGAAGAAAAGACATTCTATAAAAAAGACATCTGCACTAGAATGTTTATAGCAGCACAATTCACAATTGCAAAGATGTGGAAACAACCCAAATGCCCATCAATACATGAGTGGATTAAGAAAATGTGGTATATGTATACCATGGAGTTCTACTCAGCCACAAAAATAATGATGATCTAGTGCCTCTTGTATTATCCTGGATACAGCTAGAGCCCAGTCTACTACTAAGTGAAGTATCACAAGAATGGAAAAACAGGCACCACATATACTCATCATCAAATTGGCATTAACTGATCAACACTTAAGTGTACATATAGTAATATCATTCACTGGGTGGTGAGCGGATGGGAGAGGGCATAAGGAGATGGGTATATATACACCTAATGGGTGCGGTGCGCACCATCTTGGTGATGGACACACTTGAAGCTCTGACGCAGGTGGGGCAAAGGCAATATCCATAACCTAAACATTTGTACCCCTGTAATATGCTGAAATAAAAATAAATAAATAAACAACAGTAGGGAGTGTTCTCAGGCTGAGGCCAGGATGGGAGGTAAGAGAGATTCAAGTATGAGAGGACCTTAATCTAACATTGATGGCTTTGAAGATGATGGGTATACAAGCCAAGGAATGCAAGAGACATTCATATTTTGAGAAAGGCCCCTGGACAACAGTGAACAAGTTACAGAAACAGCAGCCCTATAACCACAGTAACTGTATTTAGCCAACCCTGAAAAAAGGGATTCTCTTTTAGATATCCCAGAGAAGACCCTAGGCTGGTCAAAGCCATAATTTTGGCCTTGAGCGACATGAAGCAGAGAAAGAGAGTGAGTGCACCCAGACTTTCGGGTGAGCAGTAAGTTAATATGTTCTGTTCTAAGTTGTCAAATATGTGTTAATTTGTTATAGCAGCAATAGAAAACTAATATAAAGAAACATGACAAGTCACTCAATACAGAAAACAAAGACATTTGTCTCAAATTTTTTTATCCCACCTATGATGTCCTTTTCCCTTTGCTTCCAACATTCAAACGGCAGGAGCTGTTCAGAGCCTCTCTCAAATTCCCATATGATAATTGTTCTTCTCTAATCTCAAACAATATGTATAATAAGATCTACACAATTTAGAATTTGATCATGTTCTCTCTTGAGTATTTCTGTGTTTCTATATCGCAAAAGTTTTCTTGTGCATAAGATTATGCATTCCTTCTAGGCAAAAACTCTAAATATATAAGACTCTCTCTTTTCTATAATTTAGGAAGATAAAAAAGTGTAAATGTTGAGAAACAGTCAGCAAAATACTCATCAAGGCACCACTAAGATACAGGTACCTATATTTATCCACAATTCATTTGGTATCACTTTCCATCAATGATCATTAAGTATACCTCTGTATAAAGAAACTTAAAATCATTCTCCTGACTCTCTTTCCCTTGTACATGATGCTTTATTTCTCACTTTGCCTTGCAATTTTATATTGCTACAGGGAATCCCTATACTATTAGTTTATTAAGTATGAAATGTTCAATTTCCTTAAGTACTACATTTGGCAGTTTGATATCTCTGACATTTCACCTTGACACTTCTTTTTTTTTTTATTGTGAAGGTACATCCTCAGTCTTTAAAACTCACAATGTGTCTTGTGATTATCTTTCAAATTGTTTTTTGGAATAATTTTTGTGAAACAGTGGATAAGTCAAAAATTCTTGTTATTTTGAATATGAGTTCCTTCGTGGAACCAATGCAGTGCAGATAGCTCAAAATATCAATGAAGTGTTTAGGAAGGATCTGGCTAATGAACACATAGTATGTTGATGGTTTGAGAAGTTCAGTTCTGGTGATTTTAATCTTGAAAATGAACTACGTGGGAGACCTGAGACCAAGGTGGATAATGATGAATTAACAGCTGTAGTGGCAGGGAATCCATCTCAACCTATGCATGAATTAGCAGCAAAGTTTGATGTTACTATTCCAACAATATTGGACCACTTCAAACAAATGAGCAAGGTAGATAAGCTGGATAGATGGGAGCCGCATGAATTAAACTAGTGTCAGAAGAGAAATCATCTTGAAGGTTGCCCTTCTTTGCTATCATGGCATAAAGTCAAACCATTTCTATTCTGTATTGTTACATGTGATGAAAAATGGCTTCTTTTTGAAAATTGCAAGCATCTGGCACAATGGTTGGATAAAGATGAAGTGCTGACACACAGTCAAAAACCGAATATTTGTCAATAAAAGCTAATAGGGTGTGTTGTTGTTCCAGTGCTGTTAATATACACTACAGCTTCATGAAACCTGGTCAATATATTACAGATGTCTACTGCAACCAATTGGATGAAATGATGAGGATGCTTGTGATTAGGCAGCCAAGATTGGTCAATAGAGACAGACCAATCCTCTTGCCAGACAACACTGGACCACATGTCACACAAACAATGCTGCTCAAACTATAGAGCCTGGACTTGGAAACTCTCTGTCATCCACTATATTCACCAGACCTCACACCAACTGACTACCACTTCTTCCAGACTTTGGAAAACTTCTTATAAGAAAAAATATTCAATTCTCAACAAGCTGTGGAAAATGCCTTTTGCAATTTCATCATCACTCGCTCTCCAGGCTTCTTCACTGCTGTTATAAACAAGCTACTATTAAGATGGCAAAACTGTGTCAATAGTTTAGGAGCCTACTTTGATTAATTGTACTTCTTCTTGTTTGAGATATAATAAACTAAACACTTGATTTGAAATTGGGCATTTCATATTTAATGACCTAATAGTTGTTCAGTCCTGGCTGAGCATATTTTCTCTTTTCATGGTGTGATTTTACCAAATTTTCCATCCCTCCTGTTTACATATTTTTTTGGATCAGGCATGATTAATTTTTAGAATCAAATTCAATATTGATTTGCCTCTGATTTCCTATTTAAAAGCAATGGCTACCTAAAAAATAGAGATAAATTTTATTTGATGTGAAGAGTGCAAGTCAAATTTTGGCAGAATGAAAGGTTATTTGGAGACTGTATGTTCTAGAGAAAATTCTGATTGTAGTTCTCGAACTTGATGTTTATATTGCCATGGCTGTGATCCAGTGTTAGGATAAAGAGACTAGTAGAAGGAAGAATTAATGAGTGGAAGGATAGAACTAATAACAATAACTTAGACAAATTGAGTTTTCACAGGCTAATGATTATTAAAAGTGTATATTAAAACATTTGCTATAAAACATTTACTATTCACATCAAATAGCAGCAAAGGTCATTTTACTTAATAAGTGATTTTTTTATTGGTTCATCTTTTACCTAAGGGTTTTACTTATTTATAGAAAATATATGCTGCGGTTCATTCTCCAAAGATCATTTGAATTGTAAATTAATATTTAAATTTACATATTAAATATGTAAATTTGTTTTCTTTGCATTCTTGTACCTGCCAAAATATTTTGCCTCATTATAACAAATAATTTGTCAATGTTAAGTGATTTTTTCTTACAATTTCCTTGAAAATTATTAGATATAACGAATAGCTAAAACTATTTAAAAAATAGTTCTTACTGTTAAAAACATTAAAAGTTAGTCAATTTTAAAATAAATGCAATGATACATTTTTTTTGTCCTTAGCTAAACTCATCCCAAATTACCACATTTATGAGGTATGTACTTTGAATTATTTTGTTATTTTGTTGATATTATACTTTGAAAAACAACACAGTAGATATAAACAAATTATACTTGTACATACATTAATTAAATCATGTGAGAAATCTACAGACTTAGCACTCACATACATTTTTTATGAGCTACACATAATTTTGATAAAATATCCTTGACATAATAATATATAAAATAATAACAATACTATCCCTTAGGAAAACAATAATTAAAAAGCGTTAAACTGTTCAGTGAACTGGAAGATCACCCTAATATGATCCCATCATTTGAAATTATTATGGAATAGGGAAATATTTTTTATCTATCATACATATCATTTGTTTGAGGGAATATTACCAGTGATGTGTTAAAATCTATGACTGATTTTCATGTGATGTAAGGTTTTTTTGGCATTTTATAAAGAAATACAATCATTTTTCTATGATATAAGACAGAGAAATACTTTAGACATTCAAGACAGACTAATTCCTTTTTTTGTGAAGAAAGAACTTAAAGGCCATCAGAGCCAATGCCAATTAATTTTAATAATGATGATAAAGACAAAATAGTAGTTAAAACTTCAGATGTGGACCACTTTCCATAGAACTTTAAACAACTGTAGGTGCTGGTGTCTGGTCCAGAATAGATGAAACGATATTATGTATTGTTAGCACCAATAAATACCTATTTTGGCTGAGATTTATATTTTAAAAGTCCACCAGTCATGGAACAGGAAATGCATGAGTTTGTCTAAATCATATTTCTTGACTTTCGAAGAAAATTCTAAGAAAGATAACTATTAAGTCAAAAACAAAGGAATGAACATTAAGAGCAGTAGAACATTGACCTAGAGCTCAAGTATAGCATAACTCCTAATGCAAACTTATTTTTCTAATTTCTAATTTCAAATTAAATGTGTATAATAGTTTAAAAAACTAAAGTTAATTTTACCTAATTATTCTTGAATAAAGAAAAACAATTAACAGAATTTATAAGAACTTTTTGAAACTATTGATGCTACAGTAAATTTCTTTTTTTATATTTTATTATTTACTTATTTTTTAATTTCAGAATATTACAGGGGTACAAATGTTTTGGTTACATGGACTGCTTTTGTACTGCTTGAGACAAAGTTACAAGTGTGCCCATCTCACAGATATTGTACATTGTACCTGTTAGGTATGATTTCACCCATCCCCCTCATTCTCCCTCCTGCCTGTTTGATTTCTGTTGAGTTTTACCTCCCATTGTGAACATAGTGTTGTTGGGTTGGTTCCAATCTAACAGTGAGTATATGTGGTGTTTATTTTTCCATTCTTGTGATACTTCACTTAGAAAAATGGTCTCCAGTTCCAACCAGATTGTTATAAAAGGTACTAATTAATTTTTTATGGCTGAATAGTGCTCCATGGTGTACATATACCACATTTTATTAATCCACTCATGAATTGATAGATACTTGGGTTGATTCTACATCTACAGCAAATTTCTAATGGATACATTTATTTAAGAAAATACTCTATTATATGCCATGTATTTGGGCTGGCTCAGAGTATTAAAAATGATATAAAATGGTGCATGCATATTAAGAAATTAAAATGGTAGTAATTTCTCCAGGGATGGGGGGTTGGGGAGGTAAGCTCACAACTATAGGACACGGTGTGCATTGTATGGGGAATGGCAGGCCTCTAACCCCCGCTAGGGAGAGGCAATGATATAAAATGTAACCAAAATGTTTGTACCGTCACAATATGCTGAAATAAAAAAAAAAGAAATTAAAATCTAGGGAGTGATGCAGTCAAGTAATCAGGATAATATTATATTGAAAATATGATGATTAGGGTGAAATAAGAGAGAATAGTTCATTACCAAAAAGCATTGAGACACCTTTAGAAGAAGAGATGGTCTTTGAATTTGGTATTAAATTTAAGAATGTGGTAGGGAAGCAAAAGAATATTTCAAATTGAAGGAGGCCCAATTTAGTAATTCATAAAAAAGAACATGGCATGTTGCGGGTATGCTATAAAGTACAGGTTGGAGTGTATGTATTTGTGAGGATAGTATGATGAGTTGAGGCTAGAATGGTGCTTGAAAACTGAGAAGGAAGAGATTCAGCAGCTAGACTTTAATCTGTTTTCTTCCTCTACTGGAGGGACATTTCTGGGAAATCCTTGAATTCTTGTGTTGGTAAGACATTAGTAAAAATTATTATGATCTCTTATTTCTGTTGGTATGATTTAATGATTCAGTTATTTGTATTACTTTAAAATTATTTACATAATTATGTTGTATACAATAATAAATATTTGATATTTAATATGTTCTGTCTATTGATAATAGAATAACCTAAACAGATTTAGATCATAAGTAGATTTTGGGAGTAGGTTGACTGGTAAATAATAAAAAAATAAGCAGATTGGGTGGAAGTGATTTGTAATTTCTCATATTTAATATATGTCTGATTTTGGCAATAGATTTAGAAAAGAAGGGTTTTGTATGAAAGAAATTTTAGGACACTTTGACTACAACTCTTAGTCTGGGGGATGGGCATGCTTGTTAGCTCTGACTTGAGCACGGAAAAGGCAATATATTTAAATTAAACATTTGTACCCCATAATATTCTGAAATAAAAAAGTAAAATTTAAATTAAAAAAATTAAAGAAATATATTTTGACTTGGACAGCCAGTTAGGTTGTGATGCCATTCACGAAGAATACAACACGAAGGGCATGCTTAGAGGTGAAATTAATTATCTCAGTTTGGACATTTTGCATTTGAGAAACATGGGAAATATTCAGTAGGAGATGCAGCTACAGATTTATTGACTTAAAGATGAATGTAAGTAGATTTCTCTACCTGTTCTCACATTTCTGCTTACACTCATTTGCAATCCAGAATAGTTCTCTGCAATATATCTTCCTTCCAATAATATCTCTTAATGATAGTGCTATAGTTTTATCAGCTATAGTAAACTTTTACACATTGCTAAAGGAGTTTTCTGTAGCTAGACTGAGTCTAAAGTTAAGTTATACCACTAGCTAGTAATGTGTAGCTGAATAATTTAGTTAACATCTTCATGCCTCAATTTTCTCAGCTAAAATAGTACTTGCCTCATTTGTAATAACTAAATGAATTGCTACACACACTACAGGCCACGTTATGAGAAATGTAAGGTATATACATTGAATAGTCCATACAGTTTTAAAGATAGTATATACTTTTAAAATGAGTCAGTGTATCCTGGGTTAAAAATTCTCTCTGCAGTGTGCCAAAACACATGTGGTAAACTTTTTGTTAGACAAAAAAGAAATGGGAATAGGAAAGCAACACAAAATTAAAATAAGCCAATTGATAAACCGGAGAGAGGATTTTAAAATTTTCCTGATAGTCTGCCATTCACAGAATTGAATTGAATAGTTATTTTTCTCTACTTTTAAAGAAAATGTACAGTAACACATGAACCTTAAGACACAGCTTAAGAATTAAGTGGTATGATGTAAATCTAGTACTTTGCACACTACATCTAAATAATACATGCTGTAGTCATTTAATTTTTGTTGTGGTTTTCAGCTGGACAGAATGAGTACATTGAGTACTTTGTTTCTTAGATGAAAATTTTATCCTTAATAAAGTTGGTACATTATCCACAGTTTGGAAATAAGTTATATTCTATTAGTTTATTGGAAAGGTGATCTTTCTGGTTTTCTAAGTTATCTTTCCCATCACTCTAAATAAAAGAGTTCATTCTATAATAGTTTTAAAGGATTTGCTTTAAAAATAATCTTCCAAAGATTTAGAGCTGGTGAAGTGACCACCTCCACACTTTACTGGTCACAAGTCATTTTTAAAGCAACTTAAATCCATTGAAAGCCAATCTGATACGAATGGCCTGTGTATGTAATCCTCAGGGGAGAATGTGGAAGTTAGTCACATAGCCTAGCTAAAGAACTGCCTGCCAGACAAATGTCATAGATAAATAGTTCCCAAAGGACTTTCAGGAAAAGGAAAGTTCATCTATATTTCACAGAGAGAAGTACATTGTGCTTCACCATGATTGGATAATTTCTATATTTTAGAGTTTTTTATTTAGTGATTGGATATATAATGTCTTCAACAATTTTCTTGTTTACCTCCTGACACTCCTCCAATATCTTTTTTAAGGACTTCTAGAGACTCCTTAAAATAAAATATAAAAAACAGTACCTTGTCTCTCCTGCTTATGGAATCAATTTCAGCAAAAGGCAGAGAAGCTGGAAAAATCAGTAATGAAGCTATGACTGACAGATGAATAGAGCAGAAAATAGAAAAATCCATGAGATACCTGGGATTTGCTGGGCAATCATGTGTCTCGCAAAGAATGTAGGTCTCACACAGTAAGTAAAATACATGATTTTGGCAGGCAGTGCCAAAATTCCAAAGTTAGTTCAAGACATGAAAGCACTGTCAGTCACATTATCACTTTTTCTTTTACCTTGGTGACTCATCCACAACTCTAGGCATTAAAAAAGAAAAATCATGTGGCTTTCACATTTTTCCCCTATAATATAGTTTGATATGGCATGACATTTCTTAAGTTCTTGAACTTTTCAAGACAAATAAGGAAGTGGAATGGAAGAGGGGGCTGGAGATGATAATAGTTTTGATAAAAATATTTTTCGAAAGAGCATTTTTGTATAATATTCCCCCATTCATCTAATCAGCATATGAAGCAAATAAAGTACTTGACATAAAAACTTTTCTTGCAGTCTCCCTTTTATAATTATTGAGATTTTTTGAAACATTTACCATTTATTAAGTTTGACATCTCCCTGTGATGTATTTTATTAATCATCTTAATCAGAATGTGCAGAGCATAATTTAACATTTCTCCTCTAACTCAGGGCCTCCATATGACTATCAATTAGCACATTGCAGTAAGAGAGTGATGTCTTAAAGGACTATTAAGAGGTGGAGGCCTTCTTGCCCTGATCTGCATGGTGCCAGATGGCTGTCTAATTAGTTACTCTACTGTCCACTTCATACCTGCTATCTTGCTTGCTGAATTTCAGTTAACAGACCCTACTCATTATTTATTCACATTTATTTGATATGGCATCTTCTCTAGCCTAAGAGGAAATAAAATTATAATGTATATTACATTTTAAAAATTCATCACTCTGATTAATGCAAAAGTTTACCTTCAGTATCACCCAAGGAGTAAAATGTTATATAAATACAATAGACATTTATGTGTGTGTTTGTGTGTGCTTGCCCCCACAGTCTTCTTATTGCACTTCAAAAATTATAGGTTGATGTTTTTAAGATTTTAATTTTGGAATCTTGGAACATTTATGAATGTTTGTGCATATATCTAGGCATTCTAATTCAAATTTATAATGTATTGTCCACTTTTAAACACATACATAAAGCTATACCTTATGTGTGTGTGTATTTTAAGAAATTTCTCTTAAAATAGTGAAAATCAATGAATTATATTCATGCTAATGTTACACCACAATGTTACGTTAGCTCCATGATTTTCGACAATGGAGTGCATTCCCAACAATAATAACCATGTAAAGACAGCTTCTTTTTATAATTTTCTTCTTATAAAGTTACTTAAAATGAATTAGTAGTATTAATTATAATAACTTTATGTACATAAGTGCTCAAAAGGACTCTAGTATCAAAAGCAAAAAATACCACAAAAGGTTTCTTATTTCCTACATCAGTGTCAGCTGATTTCAAAGGGCTAGTTACTAAGTACCAGATGCAATTATTTAAATATATTGTATGTTAAAGTGAACCAGAAATTCATTTGGGAAAATAAACAAGTCAGTTGGTCTTTCAGGAATTAGTGTTTGAGTTAATAATATAAAACATTTCAGTTGTTTTCTTCAAATTTGGAAATAATTACATATACAGATTTACCTCACCTAACAACTGTTGAATTCATTACTTTTACTTAACAGATCTAAAAAAGTTATTTTTTTTTCAGTTAACTCCAGCAGTTTTGTTGCTGTTATCCTTTTCTCTAAGCATAATAATTTTTCTACCCAGAAACAAACAAAATTAATACAATAAGTGTTATTTTGAAGTTATGTTTTTGGACAAAGATAGACTCACACATTTATTAGATATATAGATATGTAATCATAAAATATCATATAGAAAATGTAAATTTTGGATGAATCCAAAATATTTTGATATATATATTTATATCAACCTAGGGATCAATATGTAGTATTTTCTACTACTCTTCTTGCTGTTCAAGTGCATTATTTATGTTGCATAGGCTTGTGGTTGTCAGTTTGATGCATCCAATTATTTAATCAAACATTAATCTAGGGGTTTTTGTGAAGATATTTTGCATATGTGGTTGACATATACAGAATCAGTTGACTTCAAGTCCTCGATAATCTAGATGGGTCTCATTCAAGAAGATGAAAGGCCTTAAGAACAGAATAACAGGTTTTTCTAATTAAGTAGATATCCTGCCTATAGACTGAAACTTCCGCTTCTGCCTGAGGATGTCCAGCCTGGCTATTTTGGTAATCTTCCCTACAGATACTATATTTACTGAGTCATTCCTCACAATTGCTTAAGCTAATCCCTTGTAATAAATAATATATGAAGCCATATATATGATTTTTATATATGAAATATATAAAACATATATATTATGATTTCATATATATACACGTATATATGTGCATGTATATATATATAAATATATATCTGATGGGACCTTGATTGATACCTTGAGTACTATTAAGTTTTATTTGTATTTCGCCTACATCTCAAGAAATAGAAAATCGAGCACATCTGATTCTGATACTGAATATTTCTCTGAAAGTTGATCATCTGATCTTCATCATATTCCAAAGAATGTCTCTTTCACACCCTTCTACCTCCAACTAGTACCCAAAATCACATTTTTCCCCCTTCCCTTGAGTACAATAAACCTTCATTACATTATATTTTATGTACAAATAATAATAATTTTCAAACTTTCAAACTTTTCAAACTTTCAAAAATAATAATTTTCAAACTTTTCAAACTTTTCAAACTTTCAAACTTTTATGTACAAATAATAATAATTTTCAAACTTTCGTCTGTTACTTATTTAAACTTGGCTTTATTGTTCAAATGATTATTTATGCAACTCTGAAAATCACCTGGGTAACTTGAGTTTATACATACAATAAATCACCTCTAAATTATAATGTTTTTGGAGCTCCTTGTTTGTTACACAGGGGCCTTTACAACAAACAAAAAGCAAGCAAAATTAATAACAGTTTTTGTTTGTCTAACTTTGTCACTATCACTGCTTTTAGTGTATCTGCTTCTGATAACATTTTTCGTGCCATGCACGAGCTCCAGGAAGCATTCTATGTCAGTTTTGCAGTCCACAAAGGTCAACAGGCATTTCTTTGTCCAGAATTATAGGTGTCTACAGTAAGAATGTGGACTACTGGGGGTCTCTCACTTATCTTTTTCCCCCCGCACTGAGAAGTCTCTCCCAGATCCCAGCTGGTCCTGGCAGAGCAGGCTGCCTCACTGCCCTCTCCTTCCTGTTTTAGGTCTTTTCTATCACTTTTTTGTTGAATTCCAATGTTTTCTCTTGGATGATCTATTCAAAGTGTGTTTGTTTACTCATTCTTTTAGTTTTTCTTGGTGGAGGAGGTGAATATAAGATGCTTCTTGCCAGCCACCTTGAAGCTTGTTTGTTTACTTTAACAGTAACTACATATTCATCTATATGTTATCTGAATATCAATATCCATAAATGCTTGTTTGCTACCATTCATAATGGCATATAAATTCTAGGCTTTTCTGATTTAGTAGAATAGACAATGAGACAAGGTATATATATCTTGAAAACTATTTTAAATAGGACATAAGCTTGATCAAAACACTATTCTAAAGTTATTTGGACTGAATACTTTTTTATGTTTTTATAAGTAAAGTTCATGAAATTTCATGTTATAATTTTATAAGTACTTTGGCTAAAGAATTTTGCTGCTGTTATTTTTATTAGATTTACTTATGTCTGAAGTCATGTACTCTAGAGAAGACTGAGAAAGAGATTCATGTGCACGAGGTTTATCGGGGAAACATTTAGTAACAAAACCTATAAAAGAATGCTGGAAATACAATGAGCCAGACAGAGAACTTGAACATTGGTACAGTTGCAAAACAGCCTCAGCCAATCCACAGAAAGCTTTGGAGCTAGGATGGCCTTTCAGAATTGTCTCAAATTCAGGTATGCGGGCCAGGCTTTCTTAGCTCTTTGGGGCCTGCCTTGCTCCTTCTCACTAATTGGATGTGGGCTGTCCCTGATGGCCACTCAGATATAACTGACTTAAAAAAACAAAAACAAGCAAAGCAAAAACAAAACAAAAATAAAAACGTTTTCTCTATTTTGTCTTATTATTTAAAATAATGAATTACAATGCACTATCAAGCAAATTTAAAATTATAATTTTGGCTAAAATGCTAGATCTACCTTGGAACTAATTGTGGACTTTTATTTTACTTATCCTACTTTTTATGAACATGCACTATATATAAAGAATGCTATTATAAAATATAAAAAATAATTCAAAGTATATAGAGTATGAAAGAATGCAAACCAATGTTCATGCTCTTGTGCAGCTATTAGAAGATGATTGCTTAAATAAATGCAATACGTTGTATTATTAATAATTTGAGTTGTTGTAAATTGAGTGTTTAGTTATTCAAAAGAGGAAGATGCCTTATCTATTTATAGGATTCAGAAGTTTTGTTAAGACTTAACATTTGTTTTCATTCTTAGAGAGTGAATAGAGTTTTGAAAGGCAGATATGAACATCAACATCATTCCAGGCAGAGTGAAGTGCATTAGAAAGAAATAGAAATGCCAAAGTGCAAAGCCTTTTTTTGGAAAAAACGATTATTCCAACTTGATGAGACATCAGGCCTGTGAACAGACATAGTGTTTGATTGTTGGAAAGTTAGATTGTTCAGTCTTTCAAATGTCAGCCTGACTGTACACTCACGTCTTGAGGGCATAAAGGAGAGAGATGCTGTAAGGACATTACTGCCAAACCGTTTCTGTCCCCTCTCTTGCTCTCAGGATCCGCAGCAAGCTAACCAATGGTTCTATCTATTCTAGCTCTAAAATATATTTCCAACCTGGCCACTTCTACTACCACAAAAAATAATTTTAGCCCCCCTCCTGTGGCAGTAACCTCTTGGTAACCACTGTGGCAGTAACCTCTTGCCTGCATGCAATTTATTCTCTAGACAAAAAAAAAAAAGCCATCTTTTAAAAATATAAATAAAATAATTTGACTTTTTATTCTGATGGCTTCCAGTGACTTTCCATGACAACAAGATTAAAAAACAAAATCTTGACCATGACCTATGAGCCTACTGGGATTTGTGTCCTGCCTACCTTTTAGGTCTTCTCTCTTAAAATCTTTTCTTTTGCTCGTTAATCTTGCTAAAGTCTTACAATTTCCAGATTTGTAACATTTAGGGCTTTTGTTGTTCTCTTTTCTGAGCCCTGGTGGTCACATGCCTGCTATTTTTTCAACATTTTTATTTTGTCTGTAATATCATTTCTTTAGAGAAATCTTTGCTAAGTGAGCATCTAAAATAATTTTCTTATGATCATTCTCAGTCACATTGCATCTTCATTGCATCTTTGTTTATACATTTATTATCTGCCCTCTCCCAGTAGAATGCAAGCTTCATGAGAAAAAGAGCTAACTTGTTCTCCACTGTGTAAATAGCATCTAGAGCAGTAAATTAATTTTTGTATGGAGGCCACATATTATTAGCAAATGAGAGTAACAGGAATTATAAAATACCTATCAAATTGGTATGTTTCATAGAATTTAAGAAATTGGAATTTAAGAAATTGTAAGCATAATCTAGATTATTCTCTTGATAAATTACAAAATAAGAATCCTTACAGCACTCTAGAAGTTATTTTTAATGTATTCACAAATATTAAGTAATCATAAGGACGGTATGAAAATTAAACTTTTAACAACAGTGTGTAGTTTCCACAGTATTTCCTGAAGGATGCAGGAATTATGTAAATAAGATAAACTTTAGAAAGAGAAAAAAACAAATACACGACAAAACATCTAATTGATTAAAGTAAATTTAGGGAAATCATCTTAAAAGGGCAAAATGTCCAATAAGCTTAAAAGAAATTAAATATTAGTGGAAAATATGTCAAATTATATAAAGAATGGACATAACAGAGAACTGTCACTCAATTAAATGAATTCAAGAAAGCAAAGTCATAAAACAAATATGAGCAGTGCCCATCCAAGCTCCAACAAAAGTGTATTCTGATTTAGTAGATATACATCAGATGGGGTCCATAAATTCTTCTAAAGAATCTTTGAAATGATTTACATGTCTATTTTTCATACATAACAATTTCATTGACAATAAATAATTGTTTTAATCTTAAATCTATACTAACCATGCAAATTTTAGATTATCTCCCTTCTACATTGGATTGTTTTTAGGTAATGATCCAATGGGCTGTTTATGTAGACTTAAGTATTACAGTACCTGTGACACTTAAATATCTCATTGTAAATTAATATATTGGCATCAGACTTGTATGCTTATTTGACGTAAATCCACTGCTAAGAGATGAATTTTTCCTCTTGTGCTGACAAAATCAGTTTTCTAAGCCAGAGGGCAAGATCCAGGGCTCTGGCAAATCCACCAAGGTAATGAATGCTACTTTTGTGAGGCTTTTGGGAGACAATTTGAAGGTCTTTGCCTTGGGGACATGCAGAACATTGATGTTTGCTGAGTGTGCCACAGCATTTTCTTATCTTAATCTCTTTAGTGTCTCTTTTTTAAAAAAATTAAGACTGCCTTTTAACGGTAGAAAAAAGGAATATATTTTAAATAATCTCTTAAAAGCTGAGTGCATTTCTGTCATTCCTATAGTTCATAATACAAAGTGAGGAAGTGTTTTACTTTTATTTATTAGTTTATTTATTGATTGATTTATTCAGTAAAGAAATATCCTTTTATTTATTTTCCAATACAAAATAAACATGATCCCTGCACTCACAGAGTTTATGATTCAATTGTATCAATGGTTGTTAAACTAATAACACCAATACATTTTTAATTAAATTTCTGATAAGTATTATACAAAAGAAGTACTAGGGAGATTAAGAATATTTTAGGCTCCAAGAACAACAATTTTAAAACCTTTGAGGCAGAGACGAGCATAGCATATTTGAATAACTGAAACAAACATGGCTAAAATGCAGAAACCTGGTGACAGTACATTATAGTGGCTTTTATGCATGGAGGAATGAGACATAAATTGAAAAATTTAGGAATATGTTAAGTTACAGGACTGCAAATGCTTTGAATTTTTTGATTTTCCTCTTCTAACTTATGTAGCATTTAAAGTTGTAGTAGACAAAATAATGGGCCAAAAAGACATCCATGTCCTGATTTTTAGAATTTATCAATATTTTACCTTATACGACAAAAAGGGCTTGCAGATGTGATAAAGCTAAAGATCTTGAGACAGAGAAATTTTTCTGGATTATATAGATGGACTCAGATGGACTCACAAGACTCCTTATAAGAGAGAGGCAAAGAGGGTCAAAGAGAGAGAGGACATGGGACAAAGGATGTTAGGGACAGGTGCAGGTTGGCAGCACCAACCACAGGCAAAGACGAGGGAGGCAAAAATGAGGAGGCCAATGAGCATTTAGAACCAAACCTGCAACAGCAGGAACTTGCAGTTAAGGACTTTTCCCAGCCAGGAGCATGAGCAGAAACTAGGAGCTCGTGTCTAAAAGTGAACTTTTCTCCACTTAGGTACATAAGCATAGAAAAAAATCACACCCATCAATGCCATGACAGTTTATAATTGTCATGGCAACCCCAGGAAGTTACCCTATAAGGATAAAATTGGGGAGGGCCCTTAGCTCTAAGAACTCTCCCCCCTTTTCCAAAGAAAATAATGAATATTCCACCCACCATTTAGCATATCATAAGGTGTAGACATAAAAGTAGAAGTGTGGTAAGACCCCAGCATCTTCTCCACTCACGAAGATAAACATGCTTTCGCTTTCTATTTCTGTATGGAAAAGCCTACATTAGAAGCTGCTTGTGTGGAAGTGCTTGTGTCTGTCATCTCTTCATTGCACTGGCCCAGCTTTTGATTCTTCCAAGTCAGGAGACAAAGAGCCAGGGCAACACCCTCAAACATATCAACCCTGAAAAGGACACAGAGATTGTTGTGATGGTCTTTGAATATGGAAGGAGCCATGAGCCAAGTAATGTAGGCATCTTCTAGAAGCTTGAAAAGACAAAGAAACACATCTTTCTCTAAAACCTCCATAAGAAATAAGCCCTACTAAAACCTTGGTGAGTGATTTTGGACTTCTAGCATACAAAACAATAAAATAATAAATCTGTGTTACTTTAAGTCACTCCTTTTGTGATAGTTTGTTACAGCTACAGTAGAAAGCTAGGACAATGTCATGCAGTTTGATATCTGGTCTGTACTGTTAAATATGAAATGCTTTATACTATTTAAAACAAGCTAGAATGTTTGTTTCCTGGGGAATGGGATATGACTGTAGTAGATTTATGCTATGTCCATAATAAATCATATAATTTACTTGTTAGTCTATTTAATCTAGTGAATTGAAACATTTTAAAACTTAAAATGCATTCAAGCTACAGATCTTCCTCAACACCCATTATTAGTTTGTATTCCTCTTACTCCTTTTTAAACTTTTATCAGTTTTATAGGTTCTCTCTAAAGAACTTCAAGCTAAGACCAAAATATAGGGCTTTCTTTCATTTTTTTTTTCTCTTTTTTATTGTTATTTTTGAGGGAAAATGTCTTTTGGGGACATTTCCTGTTAACTATGAAGGCAACTAAAGTTTGTGTATCTCTTTTATCTAGTCCTGTTTTTAGAATCTTACAAAATGTGTCTGACTTAGATTTAACTTCTACAAGATATATGAGTTGAAATAAGTTAATTGAACTTAGTTTCCTTATTTATGAAATATGATGCATTTTTATCACAGGTTTGAAATGATTATGAAATAATATGATACATTTAAAGTAAATTAACAATGTGCCTGGCACACAGATGGTGTTAAATAATCTCTGTTATTCTATTATTCTCCCTTCTCCTTTACTCTCATCGAATCTCTCCGACTAATGACTCATGTATCAGGGGGCTTCTTTAGACAGGCTCTCATATACAATTGAACCTGAGACTGTTTTAGGTATCTGGAAGCAGAGATAAAGCCAGAAAGCAAGTATAAGTGAATGCCTATATTTGAATATCCAAATCAGGCCTGGAGAAGAGGCATTTTACAGAGTATATTTTGATGTGATCCTGAGTTTTACACTGTGGATGGACTGATAATCCCTCCAGAACCATTAATATTGTCTTTTTACATTTCACAGTCAGAGCTGTCTGTTCATTGCAAAATCATGAGACAGTAACTTTAAATGTCAGCCTCACCTCCTGTTTCTCTGACAAGTATCTAAAATGAACCAACTTTTAGAATGATAGGGATGCAACCAGATTAATGTGCCTGACACCGAATTGGTGGCAAATAAATATTATATGAGTCATGGTATAAAGGGTTCATGATATAAAGAAGAGTATATTTGTAACACCCATCCATGTCAAATATTTTCTAGTTAGCATCACTTTTGTGAAAATTCAGCAGACATAAAAGAAGAATCTTTTTCTTCCTTGCTCTTTGTGTATATGTGTGTGTGAGTCACTTTCTTTAATTTAGAGTAAAAAAACAAATTAGGGTGTCTATTCATTTATCAACTGCTCATTTATTTCAGTGAAGGGAGAAAAAAAATTGCTATTGGAATTTTGATGGGCCTTTGGTAACTATACATCCCAACAATGCTAAGGAGTCCCAGGCCTGAGGGAAAAAGAAAGAGTTGCAATAGGAGATTTTAATTCCTCAAGAGCAAACATAACAGACAGATGCCTAATAAGCTATTCTCACCCAAGTCTGACTTGAGATGGATTAAGACCATCTGTATTGAAACCCTCTTTAGGATACTTCACTGCTGATGTACAAAAAACATGATGTACCTTGGAAGCTTCTGGAGCCATGCCATGCTCAGTAAAATGCTTGTTTTCTAATCATTTTTATAATGACTGTAACTGAATAATATTGCAACTTTTTAATGCAAACTATCTCTCTAAAACAGCTATAATAATAAATAGTTTATCACAAATATAAGTTTTATATTTTTGGAGACCACTGGGTTTTCCTTGCCACAAAATTTCCATGCCAAAAATTTCCAGATTTAAAGGCAATAAAATTACAATTTTAAAGCAACTGGCATACATT
This sequence comes from Cheirogaleus medius, assembly GCA_008086735.1. Taxonomy (NCBI): domain Eukaryota; kingdom Metazoa; phylum Chordata; class Mammalia; order Primates; family Cheirogaleidae; genus Cheirogaleus; species Cheirogaleus medius. Next base: position 54,709,273 of record VBSM01001124.1, on the reverse strand, counting down.
CCAGGCTTCATCATTACCTAATCTTTATTTATGTCTTTGTAACTGGCAGACATCAAGGAGTAAAACTGCACCATGCAGATATGATTGCAACTATAATGCAACCCAAGATCGAAGATTTATAATGGGCAATAAACGTGATTTATTAAACTCTATTAATGTTACATTGGGGATAAGGTTATTATGGAGCCCTTAACATTGTAAGAATTTATAATTATCATTTCTTCTTAAGAATAGAGCCACATCTTTATAAAATAGTCACTAGACTGGCATGCTGGGCTGTGTAAAACTGATAATGAGTTGAAAATTAACACTGTCAGCAGTGTGCTCTCCAAAATGGCATACAAGCCATTTGATTCTGAAACAATAATAAAGCAAACCTCTTCTTTCAGAGGGAGGTTGCTATTTAAACTCCTAGAAAATATTCCTATAACTAGTGTGAACAATTAATGAAGCATGTTTTTGAACTTGAGGTTTAAAATAAGTACCTAAAATACACATCAAGAATTTAAAGACAAACATATTATGCACTAAATACAAAAAGCATAAGAACATAATTTTAAAACTTTATGAAACCAAAATCTTTCATTTATAGCTGATCATATTCTTTTCTAATAAAGGAATTAAATGAAAGGGATTGGGGAACTAATTTTTGTATGATTGAAACATATATGCATATTGATAAGTTTTTTTCCTATAAAATTTTTGAGAGAACACAACAAAGTAAACAAAGTAAACTTCATCAGTATGTTTTTGAACTTGAATTATGTTCGTCTCGTTTTATATACTCAGAAGAAGCTTATTAATGAAATACAAGTTTCTTACCACTTTGTAACAGAAGAAATCTCCTTCCTCTAGGCAACATATTTCATTTTGGGGATTTGTACCTATACTTACCCTTTGCTAGGCACTGGGCTGAGTTCGTGACCAAAGGCGGACCAAACAGATTTACCCAATCCTGCTAGTCATATTAATTATTCAGAGTCTGATAAATTACACAAAACTAGCCAATAGAAAACCTCCTCTAGATATATGGGTCAATGACAACAGCAGCATGACTCTCCTCCAACTGCTGTGATAGACTAAATGTTTGGTGGAAGTTCTTCATTCCTCCCTACATGTAAGTTATCGCCTCTTGAAGTAGGGGTCAGCTAGTACTGATGCTAAGCCTTAGGATACCTTGTATGGTTCCTTTTGTTCTTTTGTGCTTCCACAATCTCCATTAAGTAACCTAGCTCAGTTGCCACACAGATCTCAGGAGGTTGTGGGTCATATGCTAGAGAACCATTGAGCTGAGCAGTATTTGATCACTAATGCCCAGCCACCACAGCCTGGAGCAGAACTAACCTAACCACTTAACCAACTAAATAGCAGATTTATAAAAATAAATGTCTATTGCTGTATGTTATGGAGTTTTTGTAGTTGGTGGCTTAGTAGCAATAGCTAATTGACCTAGTGGCAAAGATGAGTATCATAATAGTGGAAGTGAAAAATCTGTGGTCAGCTTTTGAAAACATTATCAAAATTAAACAAGGAAAAATATGTGAGGTGAGGTGAAAGAGAAACACAAATGAAGAGGACATGTCCAGTTGCAGTCTGAAATGTTAATTCTTGGTGTGCTTACGGCCTAAGAATGACCAAACACAACAAAGTAAGACAAGCATGAAAATGAGTTTTATTGAGGAGAGAAAGATAGGATTATAGAACAAGAGCAAGATATAGGTTTACACAACAAAATACATATGCCACAGATGAAGACCGGACCCATTGTTGCAGCAAAAAGAAAGAGAGAAAAAGGGGTTGGTTATGCTCTGGGTCTTGTTTTATAGTGTACAGATTGGAACGTCCCCATGGCTCAGAGATCATCGTGGAACCACTTTGATTGGATGGTTAGGAGTTATATGACCTGAGTCTCACTAGGCATGTGGATCTTCCATGAGCCTCTCTGAAAGCCCATTTGGTGGGGTTAACTGCAAAAGCACCCACTTTCATCCCTAGGAGAACTGGAATCCCTTGCTATCTACCTAACAGATAACTCTTCAGATGAAATGAGGATAATTGCTTTGCGTAATCAAAAGGAAGGAGTTATAGTTTACTGAGATGGCAATGGAAAATTTGGGAAGAAAAACTTAATATGTGTGTGTCTGCGTGTGTGTGTATGTGTGTGTGTGTGTATGTGTGAGTGTCTAGAATTCTAGAGAATGGACTAGAGGGAAAAACATTTTTTTTGATTCATGAGCATTTAATTGGTGTTGAAATCATAAGATTAGGTAATATCGGCAAAGAAGTGATTGTTATATGGAAAGTAGGGAGAATAAGGTCTCTAACATTAACAATTTTGATAAAGAAAAAACAATAATCCAAGGAACAATCAGTGAAGTAGAAAGAAAATCAGAAGAGTTTGGTTTCCTGGAGGCCAAAGGAAGAAAGTGTTATATATCAAGAGTTTCAAATATGGTGCATGGATCAAGTATAATAATAATAAATTTGACCTTAGATTTAATAACTTGGAGGATTTTACATGCTTTAATTACTATTAATATAATCATAAAAAGGAGCAAATTTCAAGAATACATCTAAAAATTATTCCAAATATTATTAATCATTAATTAATGTCACCAAATGTATATATTACTCAGCATTAAAATTTGTTCTGAGTAGCTATGAACTCTGCTTAAATAATTTTTAATTAATCTCAAACATATTTTGTCTCTATATTTTATTTTATTTTATTTATTTTTTTTTTTTTTT
>VBSM01001124.1:54673808-54698201 GCA_008086735.1 Cheirogaleus medius | reverse complement strand
GCTTTGGATAATGGGCTCAAGCTTAATCCAGGATAATATAAGCGGTGTTAGCTCGCTGTCATTTCTTAGAAGTGAGTAATATTCCATTGTAAACACATACCAAATTTTAATTATCCAGTTGTGAATTGACGGGCACTTGGGTTGTTTCCATGTCCTTGCAATAGTGAATTGTGCTGCCAAAAACATTTGGGTGCAGATGTCTTTATAATAGAATGATTTATGCTCTTTTGGGTAGATGCCTAATAATGCTATTGTGGGATCAAATGGTATTTTTATTTTTAGCTGTTTGAGGTATCTCCAAATTCTTTTCCACAATGGTTGCACTAATATGCAGTCCCACCAGCAGTGTAAGAGTGTTCCTGTCTCTCCGCATCCTCGCCAGCATTTATTGCTTTGGGATTTCTTGTTATGGGCCAATCTCACTGGGGTTAGATGATATCTCATTGTGGTGTTGATTTGCATTTCTCCAATGATTAGAGATGTTGAGCATTTTTTTATATGTTTGCTGACCATTATTCTGTCTTCTTTGGAAAAGTTTCTGTTCATTTCCGTTGCCCACTTCTTGATGGGGTTGTTTGATTTTTTCTTGTTAAATCTTTTGAGTTCTAGATAGATTCTTGTTATCAGACCTTTATCGGAGGAGTAGAGAGCAAATATTTTCTCCCATTCTGTAGGTTGTCTATTAGCTCTAATGATAGTTTCTTTGGCTAAGCAGAAGCTTCTTAGTTTGATCAGGTCCCATGTGTTTATTTTTGTTGCTGCAGTGATTGCTTTGGGGGTCTTCTTCAAAAATTCTTTGCCTAGACCAATGTCTGAGAGGGTTTTCCCAACATCTTCTTCTAGGATTCTTAGGGATTCATGCCTTAGGTTTAAGTCTGTTATCCATTTTGAGTGAATTTTTGTGAGAGGTGAAAGGTAGGAATCCTGATTCATTCTTCTGCATGTAGATATCCAGTTTTCCCAGCACCATTTATTGAAGATCGATTCTTTTCTCCAATGTATATTTTTGTCTGCTTTATCAAAGATTAGGTTACCATATGCAGATGGTTTCATCTCTGGAATCTCAGACCAATTCCAAACATCAATGCTTCTATTCTTATGCTAATACCAAGCTAATTTAATTATTATTGCTTTATAGTATAGCATGATGTCAGAAAGACCGATGCCTCCCAGTTTGTTCTTTTTACTTAAGATTGCTTTGGCTATACGCAGTTTTTTCTGGTTCCATACAAAGTGAAGAATTATTTTTTCTAGGTCTGTGAAGAATGCTGGTGGTATTTTGATGGGGATTGCATTAATTCTGTAGATGACTTTTGGTACTACTGACATTTTAACAATATTGATTCTACCAATTCATGAACGAGGTATGTTTTTCCACCTGTTTACATCTTCTACAATTTCTTTTTTTAGCGTTTCATAGTTCTCCTTGTATACGTCTTTCGTATCTTTCGTTAGATATATTCCCAGATATTTAATTTTATTTGGGGTTATAGTAAAAGGAATTGTGTTTTTGATTTGAACTTGGCATATATAAATGCCTCTGATTTGTGTATATTGATTTTGTAGCCTGAGACTTTACCGAATTCATTTATAAAATCTAGGAGTCTCTTGGAAGAAATCATGGGGTTTTCTAGGTATAATATCATATCATCTGCGAATAGCAAGAGTTTGATATCATCTGCACTCACACTTTTGAGTCTCAATTTTCCCTCATCCCACTCTCTATGGCCATGTAAACACATTTTTTAGCTCTCACTTATGAGCGAGAACATGAGATATTTGTCTTTCTGTGTCTGGCTTGGTTCACTTAAGAAAATGACCTGTAGTTTCATCAATGTTGTTGCAAAAGCCATGGTTTCATTCTTTTTTACAGCTTAATAGTATTCTGTTGTGTAAATATACCACATTTTCTTTATCCAGTCATCCACTGATGAACACTTAGGTTGATTACATTTTGCAGCTGTTCAGAGTGGTGCTGCAATAAATACACAAGTGTAGCTATTTTTTGTAAGTTTATTCCTAAATATTTTATTCTTTTTTTCTTTTTTTTTTATTTTAATAGATCCAAGGACACAGGTGATTTTTGTTACACGGATAAATCATATTATGCTGAAGTTGGGGCTTTTAGTGTACCGGTCACCAGAATAGTATATCATGTACCTGATAGGTAGATTTTTACACTGCAACACCCTCTTCCAACTTCCTCCTTCATAATTTTCAATGTATATTACACCATTTTATGATCATATATATGCCTCATTTAACTTCCACTTGTGAGTGAAAACATGTGGTATTTGTTTTTCCATTCTGGTGATACTTCAGATTAGGATAATGGTCTCCAGTTCCACCCAAGTTGCTGCAAAAGACATTATTTCATTACTTTTTATGGCTGAATAGTATTCCATGGTATGTATATGCTATAATTTCTTTATCAACTCATTAGGTGATGGGCATTTAGGTTAATTCCATATCTTTGCAATTGTGAATTGTGCTGTGGTAAAAATTCAGGTACAGATATCTTTTCTATAAAATAATTTCTTTTTCTTTTGGATAGAACTCAGTAGTGGGACTGCTGGATCAAATGGTAGATCTACATTTAGCTCTTTACGGGATCTCCATATTGTTTTCCATAGAGGTTGTGCCAGTTTACATTCACACCACCAGTGTATAAGCATTGCCTTTTCACAACATCTACAAGAATATCTATTGTTTTTTTCGCTTTTTAGTAATGACCATTCTGATTGGGGGAAGGTGATATTTCATTGTGGTTTTAATTTGCATTTCCCTGATGATTAGTGATGTCGAGCATATTTTGATATGTCTTTGGACATTTGTCTATCTTCTCTTGAAAAACTTCTGTTCATGTCTTTTGCCCAATTTTTAACGAGGTTATTTGTTTTTATCTTGCTGAATTGAGTTCTTTGTAGATTTTTGGATAGTAGTCCTTTGCCAGATGTATAGTTGCAAATATTTTCTCTCCTTCTGTAGGTTATCTATTTACTATGTTGATTGTTTTCTTTGCTGTGCAGAAACATTTTTAATTTAATTAATTTAGTTTAATTAAACAAATAAATGATTATTTGTTTTTGTTGTTGCTGTATTTGTTTTGGGGGTCTTAATCATAAATTCTTTGTCTAGGACAATGTCCAGAAGAGTTTTTCCTAGGTTGTATTCTATAATTTTTATGGTTTCGGGTCATACATTTAAGTCTTTAATACATCTTGAGTCAATCTGTGTATATAATGAGAGACAGGAATCCAGTTTAATTCTTCCACATGTGGCTATCCGATTTTCCCAGCACTATTGAATAGGGCATCCTTTCCCTAGTATATGTTTTTGTCTGCTTTCTCAAAATAAGTTGTTTATAGCTATATGACTTTATTTCTGAGGTCTCTATTCTTTCCATTGGTCTATGTGTCTACTTTTAAACTAGTACCATGAGTTTTTGCTTACTATAGCCTGGTAGTATAATTTGAAGTCAGATAATATCATTCTTCCAGATTTGTTATTTTTGCATAGGATTGCCTTGGCTATTCAGGCTTTTCTTTTTGGTTCATGAAGTTTAGGATTATTTTTCTCTAAATGTGTGAAAAACAGCATTGGTATTTTGATGGGAATTGCACTGAATCTGGAAATCACTTTGGGCAGTACGGACATTTTAACAATGTTGATTCTAACTATCAATGAGCATAAATCAAAAAGACTTTTACACTCTGCCTATTTTATCTTTCTTTGCCCCATATCCTGAATACTCTGTCTATGCAGTGAATTTGGGCAATGGTAAGACTCACTTCATTTTCTTACCATTTCTCAGAGAACCCATATATTTGAACTTTTTTTGGGGGGGGTCTTATTTTCTAATTATTTTACCATTTGTTATCGTTTTCTTAAAATCCAAAAAAGCACTCCAATTATTTGATATTTCAAGTGTGTGTGTGTGTGTGTGTGTTTTTGACTGGGCTGTTTTTTTTTATTTAAAGGGAAAGCTGAAGCTCTGAATCGTGTGGTTTTTAACTTTAAAAAAACAAGAACAAACCCCCTTAACATGCTACTGTATGTTCCATTAACAAAGAAAGCAAAGTGACCAAGTAGAAGTGCACAGTACAAAATAGTACCTCAGCCTGGGCCAAGGGGAGATTATGTGTTTTTTTTTACATCAATCTTTTCTGCATTATCTAAAAATGAGGCACTCCTTTCTTTTGATAGAGTCAGGTAAATTAATACAATCTTTAACTTAATTTGGAAGAACTGCTTCATCCCCATTTCTTTTCTTTACATGAGGTACAAATATGCTATTGGTCTCTATCCCACTACTTACTTCTGGCACTGAGAGAGCTACTTATCTGATTGGTTTACAATAGAAATTCACCCCATTTTCTAAATTGCGTATAAATTCACTATTAAAGGAACTTAATGCAAGGGATTTGCTATTTTTTTCCTCCTCTCTCTTAACCATGATCAATAAAAGTCAGTTGCATGAGCAAGTGGATTTACTCTGCATTCTTGTTTCATTTCAATAGAACATTCCAAAATTATTGGAGGATAGGTAGTAACCAAACAGGATTTGGTTCTCACATTAAAATATATCTTTTAACTTAGCTTTTAAATATTAAAAATGATATTTTTATTATTTACCTGTGGATACATTCTGGTTCAAAACTCAATGTTAATAATATGCTTAATATTTATTAGATCACTTCAAAAACTTTTTTTTTTTTTTTTGAGAAAAGAGTCTCGCTCTGTTGCCCGGGCTAGAGTGCCATGGCATCAGCCTAGTTCACAGCAACCTCAAACTCCTGGGCTCAAAGTAATCCTTCTGCCTCAGCCTCCTGAGTAGCTGGGACTACAGTCATGAGCCACCATGCCCGGCTAATTTTTTCTAGATATATTTTTAGCTGGCCAATTAATTTCTTTCTATTTTTAGTGGAGACAGGGGGTCTCACTCTTGCTCAGGCTGGTCTCGAACTCCTGACCTTGAGCTATCCTCCCGCCTCAGCCTCCCAGAGTGCTAGGATTATAGGCGTGAGCCACACCTGGCCTCACTTCAAAAACTTTGAAAAGTCAAAAAACTCCCAGATTTAACATATGAACTCTTTTCTCATTATTTCTGTAGAATTTTGATAATTCTTATATGTCTAAATTTATTGATATATTCACAAATCATATTATAAGTTTGTCTAAAGAATAGTCACTGTATTCCACTTATTTTAGAAACAATGCTGTTCCATCAAACTGAACTAATATATCCAATGCCAATTTTCTAATTAGCACAATAGTCACTATAATATTTTAAACCTCCTGACTCTGAGACAAATACATTTTTAGCTATGCCCTATTGTTTTGGTAAAATTGCATGTTAATTTTAATTTGTCAGTATGTTAGATTATTTTTTCTTTGGCTTATTTCTTAGTCTTCTGATATAGATGGTAGTTTTGAGGTTCAATTGGAAAGGGTTATATGATCATTATTCTATGGTGTTCTGTTCTTTTGCCATGTAATACCTGGTTCACTGTACCCTGTAGATATTGACATTTATTTATTCAAAGAATAATTTTATGTAAATTAGGTGGAGGATTTTTACCTTTTTCATTTTCAAATTGCATTTTAGAATATTCCATTTCAATTTCAGTTATGATATTAATTTTTTATGCCATTGAAACTTGGGAAATGGTAAAAGAAGAAAAAGTTTCTGCTACAAAAGTCAGATGGGATTGCCCATATTTATCAAGTTACATGTATTTCACGTCCATATCCAGAACCAAATAATCTTTCCTAGAATAGTTTACATGTGAGCCTTCATGTTGATGAAGGAGACAGAAACAGATGACCTCTCAGTGTCATTTTTCCTTTGATTCCTTAGTGAAAAGTACAGTGGACTGTTAAGCTCTTCTTCCACTCTATCATTGTAAAAGGGTCTGTGAATTATCATAAAACAGTGGCCTTTCCATTACCCAGCATCATAAAAATAGAGTGCTCAGAATTTATGTACACTGAACATTGTATCTTAGCTACCTTATGTAATGGTGCCTGATCTGCAATCCATTCATCCATTACCTGCATTTCAGATGATTATTCCTCATTTTTAAATGGTATCTCACCTTTATGTTGGAATCTTCATATTTTTGGGGAGTTCTTTTACATTTTTTACACATATTTATCTATAGAAATTCCTCTTATCTGAAGTAATTTCCTTTCCCACTTATACACTTTTCAAAATGATGACATGTTTCAACAGGCTGGCTACCATTTGTTATTCACTTTCAATCTTAAAAAATGGCTTGTATATTACTGAGAATAACTTTTTGTTGAAGAAAAATAAGTGTACTTTAACATTTTTATTACCATATGTGCATAAGTAGACACTTTATTACTATTATGAACTATTAATAAATATATTATTTCTTTGGCTATCAGGCCTCTTTGGAGCTATTTTAAATTAGTTTCTTATTAACTGCAATTAACTAAAAAAAATTGTTATGTAATTGGTTCAGAACAAAATTATAGACTTTATTATTTGCAAAAGTGATCTTTTGGAAAATCTGTAAAATCTAGACCCTTCACCTCAGCATCTTCATGATCATTAAATATTTATTGTGATAATTCTCCCTGGAAAATCAAGATAAGAGTGTTCAATAGTTCTTCATTTTGTATATTTCTTCATCTGGAACTAATCCCCTCCCAGAATGGATGCCAATTATTCGTTCAGGAAATTAGATATACAGATGTGTGTAAGCCTTTTCAAACATCAAACAGAAAAGCCTGTATGTATCTGTTAAATATTTTATTATGCTCAGAGAATATCTTTTTATGTTCAATTCCTTATTAAATAAAACCAAAAATTCTAAGACAAAATAATAAAATAATAACTTAAATGCCTAAAAGTTTACTTGAAGTCCACATATATAATCAGAGTTTTAGTAAATATTAGTAAAGAAAAGATCCTTCTCTACTTTTTTCTTCAAACAAGTTAGACTGATATCCTTATATATTCAGGGAGATGAGAGTCTTGGCTTGTAAAAAAATACTTAGAGGAGTTATACACAAGATTTTGAAAAAATGAGGACGGCTCTTGAGTCATATCAAAATTAAAAAGGTGGATGGTGAAGATGTTTCTTGGTTGATCTTAAGCAATGACTGCCTGTAAAAAGTTCTGGACCCTCATTTAAATGGATAAATGATAGCCCAGAGGAAAATACTTATTGAAATCACTTGCATTTTATGATACACAACTATTTCCATTTAAAAGCAGTACAACCAACCCATGTTAATACATGTCTACAAAGAATTGATATATTAAATGATATATTTTCTCTTTTTCTTATACAAAACCTCAGGGAGAAATAAAGAAAGGAGAGAGAAAGAAAAAGATTAATGTTTGCTTGAGATATTATTATAGGTTATGTTGCCAAAGCTAATAGTTTTATTGCTCCTAAAATGATAACACATTCAAAGACAAAGCAATTAATAGTGGTATCCATCAGTATTCATGAAGGTACTCCATAGAATAGTAAAGGTAAATAAACAAATAAAAATGCCAAAAAAGCAATTCAAAAAAGTTATCTATAGCACAAGACATGCCTGTCATTAAAAGAGAGTTTGTTGTAGCTTGTCACATACAAAAATTGTCTAGTCCCTTGTATAATAGGATAATTACTGTACTTTCCTTATAAACTGTTTTCATCTGTTTCTCTTTTATTCTTTCATTATAATAGCCCCAACATTGGTTAAAGAAAATATCATTATTGTCATGGTACACAGGAGGGCACAGATAAGCCAGGTTGGGTATTCCCCCAAGGTTTTACAGCTAATTAATGATGAAGGCTAAATAACAATAAAGACTGCCAGAGTTTGGGGAGAATCCGTTTTCTTTATCTTATTTCCTCTCGAGTTGTTGTGTCAAATGCTTCTCTATCATTAACTCTGCTTCTATGCTTCTCAAATTGAAATTTTTATTCCCAATTTGTGCCCCTAAGTAGGCTTACTTCTGCACTGTCACAGATCCACAGCTTTGCAATGTCTTGTTATAATACTGTGCTTTGCTTTCATTTTGAAATTTTAATTCTAGTTATCCTCATTATAGTTGCTTCACTTCATCTTTCTCTGAAAAGGATCTGGAAAAACTAAAATAATATCTACCCTTTGATTTACTTCTTTTGAGATTATATATGCAAAGTAGCTTATTTAGATTGGGTTAATTTGAGACAACACTGCCATTAGATGGCACTCTGGGTAAAGTTGACTGTTATTTCATATATTGGAGCACTACAGCATTCAAGGATTTAAGGGAATTGAAAAACAAGATCAGTGAACCTTTGTAAGTCAAAGAATCTTACAATGACAAATGAATTTTTCCCTCTGTAAATAATTTAAGCATCCCCTTTAAATTATTACATATCTTTACACATCAAATAATAATTCAAAAATTACACAATGAAGTGTTCATTAGAATAGATAGTATGTATATATTTTTTAAATTAGTTACACTGCCTTGTATGGCCAAAATTAATGTTATCAATCACTTTGTTCATACCATTCCTAATAAAATAGAATACTTAGGACTAAAATCAATTGGTTTTTATAAAACTTTCATGCATTTTAAGGCAATCTACATGTATTAATATAAACATAGACTTTTGAAACATTGACAATATTGTTTATAATTCTTTTATTAAAATAAGTACTCTAAAAATATATTTGATACATAAATATTTGAGCCTTTCAAAATGGATTTAATATATTTTTATTAGGAATTATTTCATTTTTTCAATCCTTCTCATCTAATCACTAATATGCTAAGGGCCTAGGAGGGATAGCAAGGAAGTATAAATTATGGTAACTGATGTTAATAAATATAAGCAAATGTATGCTTTCCTGATGTTTTTATTAAATTCTAAATAACTAAATACAGGTATAACATAGTGCACAATATTATCATTCATTAATTCATTCCATTATAGTCTATAAGAGAGTCCATCATACAAACACAAAATTAAGCATTTACTCTAAGGCACTCTTCTATATAGCACCTATAATAATGAATAAAATTAGCAAATCTTCACCTTCATGGAATAAATATTTATTTAAGTACTATCCAACAGTATTTATTGTATGAACAAGTAATAAAGTTATTTTATTCACTCATCTAAATTATTGAAATCAAGGAAGTTGTTTGAAAATGAAAATTGTCCAGGTTAATAAAATTTAACATTTCATAATAAAGGTTTAATGATATAGTCAATATTTCCTCTAGTTTTGTAATGTATCATATATTAAACAAGGGTGATGATGAATTCAAAACTGAACATGTGATATAATGATAAAGCAATCATACACATCTAAAAATACATAATATTTATATTTTCTTTACCATTGCCCAAGGAATCCTTCTCAAATCATATCTTGCTCCCTTTCTCTTACAGCCAAATCTATTCAGAATTGTCATTTGACAATGCCTTGCTTTGCTCTAAAATTTTACCTAATATGTATATCCGTAAACACAACTTTTAGTTTTATGCATTGATGACATTTATATAAATAGAATAAGACTGTACATATCCCATGATGTGCTTTAAAAAACCCTACTCAACATTGTTTCCGAGATGTATCCTGTATAATATGCCAATAAATAAACCTCTTCAAATACGTTATGCATTCTATTGCTGAGGGACATTAGCAATTTACATAACAAGTGTTGTTTAGATAATCTTATACAACTCATCTGACACACATAAGCAAAGAGTTTTCTAGAGAATATATAAAGGAGTAAAATTTTGGGATTTTGGTTAACTCCAGTAGGTAAATGCAGCTGTATTTTTAGAGTGGTTGATCTGATTTACAGTTGTATCAGCAATATATGAGGAATGTCTTTACTTCACAGCATCACCAACATTCTTAATGTCAATGTGTGAAGCCTGTCAATCTAATAGATGTGAAATAATAGCACAGTGTGATTTTAATTCTAATATCAATGAAATTGAGAAAATATCTTTCCAAATGTTTATTAGCTATTCATGTTTCCCCTTTTGGGAATCTCCCCACTTGTCTATTGAGTTGTTTTCTCTTGGTCTTTGATTCAGAAGAATTCTTATATATTTTCTGGACAGTAATCTTATGCTGCTTTTATATATTAAACATGTCTCACCCAAGTTAATGGCTTAATTTTTATTATGCTAAGGTATCTTTTGAAGTTTATACTTTCTTTTTTATGATGTATTTGATTGTATATATCTTTTATTTTATCTTCTGTGGTTTGTATAGCATTAAATAAAAAAAGTTCTGCTGTATTATTGCACTTATATGACATACTTACAGTAGTCAAGTTCATAGAGACAGAAAGCAAAAGATAGTTTCCAAGGGCTGGGGGCGGGGAGAATGGGAGTTGTTGATTAATGGGTATAGTCTCAGTTTTGCAGAATGAAAATGTTTTTAGAAATTTGGTTTTATAACAATGTTAATGTAGTTGACACTACCAAAATGTTCACTTAAAAATCATTAAAAGGGTAAATTTTATTTTATGCATATTTTACCACATAAAAAAATTCTTTGCTCCCTAAGGTCATAAAATTGTCCTTTTATATTTTCATTGAAAATTGGTATATTTCCTGCTTCATATTAAAATTCTTGATTTATCTAAAACTGATTTTTTTGTGTATGTATAATGAATGAGAGATTTCTTGTACTTTTTTTGTATGAAAAACTAGTTGTCCTAGCACTCTATATCTAGACTGTATTGCTCTAAATATCAGAAATAAGGCAAGTATGACAACTCTAAGAAATCTTGTTCATCATAGCCAGTGCAATAAGCTAAGAAAAGTAAATAAAAGGCTGAGTAAATGGAAAGGAATAAGTAAAATTCTTTCTGTTTATAAATGATATGTGATAACCATAGAAAATCCTAAATTATCTTTAAAAACACCCTTGAATAAACAAGTGAGTTCATCAAGGTTGCAGAATACAAAATTAATTCACAAAATTAATGGTGTTTGTGTGTACTAAAAATAAACTGTTAGAAACTATAATTTTAAACAAAATATAATTTGTAATTTCTCCAAACTAAAGTATGTAGCTAGGTATAAACTTCATGAAAAATGTACAGAATCTATACACTAAAAATTATAAAATTTAAGTAAATAAATTAAAGAAGAACTAAATAACTAGAGATATGACAAGTTCATATATAGGAAGTCTCAACAGAGTAGAGAGATCAATTATCTCCAAATTGATCCATAGGTTTAAAGCAATTCCTATAAAAATCAAGGAATTTTATAGACACTGACAAGTTTATTATAAAAATTGTATGGAAAGGCACATGGTCTATGTTTGGTAAAAATAAAAACATTTGAAAAGAGAAAAATAGGAAAAATTTCCTCTGCTTGATAGTAAGGCTTATTATATAGTTACAGTAGTCACAACACTGTGGTATTGGTGAAAGGATAGAAACAATACCAAAAAACAGAATAAAGAACCCAGTAATAGACCCACACAGATATGTCTACCTAAATACCTGATATATTATTACAAACCTATCACAGTGGTTAAAATAAAAAATGACAACTGCTCCAATTTCTGGCAAAGATGCAATAAAACTAGAATGCTCTACATTGCTAAAGCTATCACAGACTCAATGACTGCACTTTTGGGCATTTATCAGGAAGAAACAAAAGCTTATGTTCACACCAAAATCTGTACAGTGAATGTTTATAGCAGCTTTATTCATAAGAGGGCCAAACTGGAAACAACCCAGATGCCCTTCAAGAAGTGAATAATTGAACAAATTGCAAATTTATCATTAAATTTACTTAACAATAAAAAGAAACAAACTAGAGATATACAAAACAATTTGGATAAATATCTAGGAAATTATATTGCTATATAGCCCTAGTAATCAAAACAGTGTGGCATAGCTGAAGAGGGAGACTTATAGATCAAAGAAGGAGAACAAAGAGTCCAAAATTAAATGTACACAAATATAACTAATTTTTTAAATCTCTATTTTTATTATTTGTTAATTGATTAATTTTCATGGCCATCCTAAGAAAATATAATTTTCTGCCTGGAAGTCATTAGGGCTATGGAGTATAGGATTCAAGTCATTCAAAGATATAGCCTCTAGATTCAATGTTTCATACCCTGGTTTCCAAGATTAAGCATCACAGGGCATAATATATGGCAACATATCTACATGGATAGCACACATTTAGATTCTTTTCAGCTTTTCTGGACTCAGATAATAGCTGAATTATTACTAACAGATATGAAATGGAATAGTTTTTTTCTGTCCTTTTCTGAAATTTCAGAATATTATGGAGATACAAGCGTTTTGGTTATATGTATTACCTTTGCATTGCCCAAGTAGGAGCTACAAGCATGCTTAAATCCTGGATATTGTGCACTTTACCCATTAGATGTGAATTTACCCATTCTGTCCTCCCCTTCTCCCACCTGCCCAACACCCATTGAATGTTACTTCCATATGTGGACGTAAGTGTTGATCAATTAGTACCAATTTGATGATGAGTACATGTGGTGCATTTTTTCCATTCTTGTGATCCTTCACTTAGAAGAATGGGTTCCAGCTCCATCCAAGACAAATACAAGATGTGTTAGTCCACCATTGTTTTCTGTGGCTGAGTGGTACTCCATGGTATACATAAACCACATTTTATTAATCCACTCATGGATTGATGGACACTTGAGTTTTTCCCACATCTTTGCAATTGTGAATTGTGCTGCTATGAACATGCAAGTGCAGATGTCTTTTTATAGAATGTCTTTTTTTCCTGTGGGTAAATACCCAGTAGTGGAATTGCTGGATCAAATAGTAGTTCTACTTTGAGTTCTTTGAAGTATCTCCATATTAATTTCCATAGAAGTTGTATTAGTTTGCAGTCCTACCAGCAGTGTAAGAGTGTGCCCATCTCTCTGCATTCACGCCAACATTTGTTGTTTGGGGACTTTTTGATAAAAGCCATTCTCACTAGAGTTAATTGAGATCTCATTGTGGTTTTAATTTGTATTTCCATAGATCCAGAAAAAATAATTCTGTGCTTTGCATGAAACCAAAGAAGACCCCATATAGAAAAGCAAGCTTAAGCAAAAAGAACAAATTGAGAGGCATCAGTTTACCAGACTTTAAACTATATTACAAGGCTATAGTAACCAAAAAAACCTGGGAATGGCAGAAGAACAGAGTTATAGACCAGTGGAACAGAACTGAGAACCCAGATATAAAACCATCCTCATATAGCCATCTAATCTTTGACAAAGCAGACAAAAACATACACTGAGGAAAAGAATCCTTATTCAATAAATGGTGCTGGGAAAATTGGATAGCCACATGTAGAAGACTGAAACAGGATCTGCACCTCTAACCTCTCACAAAAATCAACTCACAATGTATAACAGACTTAAACCTAAAGCATGAAACCATAAAAATTCTAGAAGAAAATGCTGGAAAAAATATTACAGACATCAGCCTAGGCAAAGAACTTATGAAGAAGACCCCAAAGGCAATCACAGAAACAAGAAAAATAAATAAATGGGGCCCGATCAAATTAAAAAGCTTCTGCACAGCCAAGGAAACTATCACGAGAGCATCAACAGACAACCTACAGAATGGAAGATAATATTCTCATGCTACACATCCAATGAAGAGCTGATAACTAGAATCTATAGAGAACTCAGGAAAATCAGCAAGAAAAAATCAAACAACCCCATTAAAACGTGGGCAAAGGACTGAACAGAAACTTTTCAAAAGAAGACAGACAAATGGCCAGCAAACATATAAAAAAATGCTCAATGTCTCTAATCATCAGGGATATGCCTAATTTTTCACAAAGCTTAAAAGTAATTCGATAGAAGAAAGATAGCTTCTTCAAGAAATAATATTGATCCCTCAAATTTGCATACTATGTGAATCCATTTTTATAACATTCTTGATTTACTGAAGTATGGAAATGAAGAACCTATTGGTGGTTTTCAGGGATTATGGAGGATGGGGAGGGGAGAATGAAGAAAGAATGGTGGAAGTGGTTGTGATTACAGAAGGGGAATAAGGATCCTTGTGATGACAGAACTGTTCTACATCTGACTCTGGTTGTGGCCACATGAATGTGCACATGCAATAAAATTTCACAGAAACACACACACATAGAAGAGTGCATGTAAAACTGGAGAACTATGAAGAAGGTAAAAAGATTTTATCAGTGCCATTTCTCTGGTTGAGATGTACTATGCTTATATGCAGGATGTTACCATTGACTCAGACTGAGTGAAGTGTATATGGGATCCCACTGTGTTATTTCATACTATTGCATGTGAATCTGCAATGATCACAATTTATTTTTTTAAAAATCTCAAAATGTATGTATTGGATGCCTTTTTAAACCAATCTGATAATTGTTCATTTTTTACATAAGACACAGGCCTATTATTAATAGAATATGCCTTACTCATACATCTCTTATTTCATTATTTACATTTGTCCTATCATTATCTAACATTCTCTTTTATTTTTTTCCCTTATTTCTTTTAGATTGATTAGATTTCCCATTCTTCTTTTTTTCCTTTCCATTAGTAACACCATTTCTATTACTTCTATTGTTTATACAAAGTAATATCAATAGAAATCCATAAACTATATATTGATAATAAAATATAGAGAGTTAACTGATATTATTACTTCATTCTGAACATAAAAATAAATTTAAAATTCTTTAACTTCAATCAAAAGTTTAAAGTTTGGGTGCAGTGCACACCATCTGGGGGATGGACACACTTGAAGCTCTGACTCGGGTGGGGCAAGGGCAATCTACAGAACCTAAACATTTGTACCCCCGTATATGCTGAAATAATTTTAAAAACTTTAAATTTTATGCCACTTTGTCTAGGATTTTAGAGATGTCTTAAATTTTAATGCTACATATGAGATGAAATTTGATTGTTTTATATGAGCCATTGTTCATACAAATTCACTACGCAGATTTACTATGTTATAACTTTGGGTCATAATTATTTTTGCATCTCAAAATTTCCTTCCAATATAATTTTCCTACTTTCACATATTTTTTCAAAGTACCTATGCTGATGGTGTTTTGATACTATTTTTTCCTTGAAAATATCTTTTGTTTTAACAGCACCATAACTGGCAAATACGAAATCAGTATAAATTCTGCTCCTTGTTGATTGTTGTGTCACATGATTTTTGTTTGTTTGTTTTTGTTTTTTCTCTATGGATGTTTTAATGCTCTTAAAACTTTGTATTCTTCAATTTTACATATCCTTGTAGGATATCTTTTATACAATATTTATAGAAATACCTTTCTATTTGTGGTTTTTTTTTCCTATTCATTAGGCTTCCTGAGCCTAACATTTGTGCTTTTTATCAATGTTAGATAATTCACAGCAATTTTTGGAAAAATACTTCCTTTCACACATTATTTCTATTCTCTCTTGTACCAAAAATAGCACTTTTAAACTTTTTAATCTATTTTTCAAGCCCATTTATTTTTTCAACTTCTCATATCTCTATTCTGACATCCTGTATAACTATTTTAAATCTCTCTTCCAATTCACTAATTCTCTCTTCATCTAATTTATTATGACATTAGTTTTCAATTTCATGTATTGTGTGTGTATATGTTTCTAGGATTTAATTTGGCTCTTTTCAAAACAGTATGAACTTTTTCTTTCTTATTTCATCTTCATATGTTCAATATTTACTATAAAGAAAAAATAGACATTCCATACCCTATTTTTATATTCAGGATTTTCTAGTTTCAATTCTGCTAATACTAATCAAATACTGCCACTATCTATTTAGGCATATTCTTGCTCATGGTGACTTATTTTGTCATGTGTTTACCATATTTTCATTAGTAATTTTTTTTGTCGGAATGTTATTCTGTAGAAATTCTTTGAAGCTTGGATTTAACATAGGCATCTTCATTCATTAAGGGAGGAATTGTGTTTATATTTGCTATACATCTAGGGTTTACCAGGAATGATCACAACTAAGTTTTTAGCACATTTTTTTCAGGTCACATTGTAATGTGAATTCTGGCTCCAAACACATTGGAGTGTCTGCCTATGGTTAGGAATTTTGTGGGAGAGACTCTCTTCCATTTTTTCCTATTTCTTTTGATATAAGGTTAAAATAAGAATATATACCCACTGTCTGCCACCCCAGAACAGATTTTTCTTTTTTTCTGGTTTACATAGTAAAAGTGTTATGAGTTCATAAAGAGTGTCTCTGAACTGATGTCCCACCTTTTACAGATCATCTCTTTCCCTTTGCAGGTATGGTCAATTAAAGTTTTCTTTATTTTAAACAAATAATATAAATTCCAGAGATTAACACATACCTACATACCTTTCATGGCAATAATTGGGTTCAAACTCACTTGTTCCTTTGGAGAGTTTCTAGTAACTTAAGGAAAGAGTATTTTACCTCATTTAAGCATATAATAAAAATTTAAAAATAATTTATCTTTTATTTTCAGATATTTTATGCCATAATGGCTTGCACTGATCATAAAAGCTAGGAAAGCAAACCACATAATTTTTCTCTAAGAAACTGTCACAGGCTTAGTAACACCAAAACTCTCTAGTGTTTATTTGTCATTTTACCATTACCAAAATTTGAAGAAATATTCTTATTGATTCTTTGCATTGCAGATAGTAATAGTAATAATACCTACTATCGATTGAGCACTCATCATTTGACTTGAGTTGCATTGAATTTTACATATGGACCTATATTTAATTACCACATGAACCCAAATAAATATATGGCTACTCTAAAAACTGAATTGATTCTTCTGAAGTTGCAAACATACTTACTCTCCTTTGTTTATTGCTCTCACTCTGAGAATTTTAACTTAATACTAAACAAGAGCAGATGTGGTAAAGTGAATAGAACTTAGATATTCAGAGCAAGCCGTGATTTGAAGTACGGCAGAATCAAAATAGTAATTAGACTAAACTTATGCAGCTAAACTTTATTTGGTATCTTGATATCTATGACACCTCATTTCCTGCTGCTTGATGTTTTAACAGAGAATAATAATGTGAAAGCACATTTTATATTTTAACTTTTGGAGTAAATGACTCAGAATGTTTTTCACTGTGTTAAAAAGAAAATAAACAAAATAGAGCACAAAGTAGTTTAATTTCTCCATGGGGGAACTATTGTATTTCTTTACAGAGCTTATGTAAAACAGATACTGTTTTCAGATATATATATATATATGTATATATATATATATATAGCTTTTAATAACATCAAAATAAATTTTGCTAGATAAAATAGTTCACGAGCCTTAGAATCTTCTACAAATTTAGGAGGTGATCTATGTTCTTATTTATCAGGTAATTTCATCTTTATAGCTTTTATTTTGATCAACATTATACAAACATAAAAGTATGAAACTTATTTTATGGCCCAGAATAATTGTAAAATGGCATCTATATATCCACTAGCTAAGCAATACGATGTGATGTTTATATTAAAGACCATCATAGGAATCTTGCCCTATTCACATTTCACCCCATCATGCATATATGAATTTTGTATTATTATTCTCAAGTATTATTTGATTTTATCTATTTTATAAAAATGCTTGACTGAATTCATTTATATGTAGTCTTCTATTCCTTGCTTCTGTTCCTATGCATTATATTTTTTAAATCCACTCATGTTAATATGCTCACGTTGATGAATCGCTCCATTCATTGTTACTGATGTACTTTCTGTTGTATTCTATTATATGAGGATGACATAATTTATTTATCCATACTATTGTTGATGGGCATTTGGGATGTTTCCAGATTTTTGCTATTATGAAAATATTGTTCTGAATGTTCTCATATCTGATCCTTGCTATACGTGTTCAAAAATTTACTCATTGGCGTATACCTTGGATTGTAGTTGCTGGGCATAGAAAATGAATGTTCAGGATCCCAGCCCGTGGCACCATAGCACCTGAGTGCAGCCCGTTCAGGGCCCAGTTGGAGGACAGAGGCAACAAGAGAGATGGAGCTCACTCTCCACATCCAGTCTGGGAAGTGGGGCCCTTCCCGCACAAGCAGCCTTTCCAGCTTGGAGAGCAGACCTTGCTCCTGGCGGCTGCCCCTAGTGGCTGAAAAGACAACCTCTGACAAAGCAGACAACAATGCACGCTGGGGAAAAGAAGCCCTATTCAATAATGGTATCGGGAAAATTGGATATCCACATGCAGAAACAGGACCCCTACATTTCACCACTCACAAAAATTAATTTAAGATGAATGACAGACTTATATCTAAGAAATGAAACCATAAGAATTCTAGAGGAATATACAGGTAAAACTCTTTTAGATATAAGCCTACGAAAGAATTTATAAAAAAAGAAAAAAAGAAAGAAAGAAAAAGAAAGAAAGAAAGAAAGAAAGAAAGAAAGAAAGAAAGAAAGAAAGAAAGAAAGAAAGCCCAATGGCAATCATGGCAAAAATAAAAATTAATAAATGGGAGTTGATTAAACTAAAAAGCTTCTGCACATCTAAGGAAACAATCAACAGATCAAATAGGCAACCTATAGAATGGGGAAAAATATTTGCAAGCTACACATCCCATAAAGAGCTAATAACCAGAATTTACAAAGAACAAAAGCAAATTAGTAAGAATAAAACAAACAATCCTTTTAAAAAGTGGGCAAAAGACATGAACAGAAGCTTATACAAAGAAGAAAAACAAATGGCTAACAGACATATGAAAACATGCTGAACATCCCTAATCAACAGGGAAATGCGAATTAAAACCACAATGAGATGTCACCTTATTTCAGTTACATGGCATTTATCAAAATTCCAAAAACTATATATGTAGGCGTGGATGCAGAAAGAAAGGAACGCTTATACACTGTCGGTGAGACTGCAAATTAGTACCACCTCTATGGAAAATAGTATGGAGATTCCCCAAAGAACTATTAATAATAGTAAATCTACCATTTGATCCAGCAATCCCACTACTGGGTATTTACCCAAAGGAAAAAAAGACTTTCTATCAAAAAGACACCTGCACTCAAATGTTTATACAGCACAATTTACAACCGCAAAGATGTGGAATCAACCTAATCGCCTATCAATTCATAAATGTATTAATAAAATGTGGTATATGTGTACCATGGAGTACTATTCCACCATAAAAAAAGATGAATTAATACCTTTTGCAACAGTCTGGGTGGAACTGGAGATCATTCTCCTAAATGACATATCTCAATAATGGAGAAACAAACACGATAGGTACTCACTATTATATTGGAAGTAACCGATGACGACACATGTGCACAGAGGGAAATGAAACTCAGTAGGAATCAACGAGGAGGGAGAGGGGAAGGGGAGAGGGGCAAAGGCCCACCTAATGGGTATCAGGGACACTGGGTGATGGGCACACCCTTAGCTGGTACTAAAGCATTACAAAAGTGATCCATGCAACCTAAAACATTTGTACTCCCTTAAGATTTTGAAATAAAAAAAAGAAAACTAATGTTCAATTTTACTATATAAAATATTAAATTGCTTTAACATGCTTTTTCGATATATACTGAGTTCCCATTTTATTACATTCTCACCAATATTTCATATTACTAGGCTTTGTGATAATTCAATATAATCTTTGTGAAGGGATGTCAAGTTATGCTTTTAATTAGCATTTCCTTGATCACTAATGAGGTTGGCTATGTCTTGTGTTTATCAATTTTTTTGCACTTTCCTTTATATCAAATTTTTGTACATATTTTGCTAATTGTCTACAGAATTGTCTTACTCTTTTATATTAATTTATAGGGAATATTTTGTATATTACAAATACTAATCCAGTCAATCTTCATTTGAAATTTACATAAGTACCTGCAGATTCCATATTTGTGAATTTGCCTTCTTGCCAAAATTAATTTGTAACCCTAAAATCAATATTTCTGGTACATTTTTTGCTCATCAGCAGACATGCAGGGAGCAGCAAAATATTTGAGTTGTCCTTTGACATACACAATCCATGCTAAGGTAGAATAAGGTGGCATTCTGCCTTCATGTCTGAGCCCTCATTCTGTAAATATGCATCCTTTTGATGGTCTATATACCACAATTCTCATGTTGTGTGTGTTTCTTGATGATTTTACTGTTTAAAATGCCCCCCTAAGCCTAGTGCCACAGTATTGTCTGGTGTTCCTAAGTGCAACGCTGTCATGTGCATTATAGAGAAAATAAATATGTCAGATAAACTTCAATCAGGCATGAGTTACAGTGCTTTTGGCCATGAATTAATATTAATGAATCAACAATATACATTAAGGAAAATGTCATTTAACAAAAATACACATAAAACAAGTTTATATCAGTTGATAAAAACAAGTTTTTATCAGTTGATAAAAACATTGTGGCAGAGGCTTGCAACAACCTAACCATGTATCTCATTATGAGTGATATTTTATTACTAGTATTCTGTAAATTCAGTGCCCAGAGTGACTTTGTATTATACATACTATTGCAAATAATGAGTATCAGCTGTGCTTTGTTGCTTGCATATATTGCAAATATATTTCCTGTGGCCTTTCTTTTCATTGCCTTTATAGGATTATTTGAAAAATAAAAATTATTAATTTTAATTTTATTTAATCTATTTTTTTCTGTGTAGTTTGAGGTTTATTTCCACATTAGTCCATTTATTAGTCTTATCTTTAATTGAAGTCTTTAATCTGTGTGAAGTTTTTTGTTTATGGTGTAATATAAGGTTCTCTTTGAATTACCAATATATGCTGCAAAATGTATTGATTATCACCATTTGTATGAATCTGATTTTCAAGACCCATTCTGTCATAAACCAGGTACTAAATATACAACAAATTTTTCCTATGCTTCTTTGGTCTGTCTCTGTCCCTATATTATGTTTTGATTATTGACAGTAAATTTTTTATTTCTTTGAAAGGATCTTGATTCCTTTTGAGCCTTGTTCTCCCATATACATTTTAAAATGAGTCTGAGATGTCTGTCACAAACACACAGGCATGCACATAAGCACACATACACACATGCA
The DNA here is from genome assembly GCA_008086735.1 of Cheirogaleus medius. Taxonomy (NCBI): domain Eukaryota; kingdom Metazoa; phylum Chordata; class Mammalia; order Primates; family Cheirogaleidae; genus Cheirogaleus; species Cheirogaleus medius. The sequence continues at coordinate 54,677,135 of VBSM01001124.1, read as the reverse complement.
CACACAACGATAAAAGGTACCAGTTGGAATATTATTTGAGATTGCATTTATTCTACAGATAGGTTTGGAGAATTAGCTTTTAAATGATAGACTTATAATCCATTCTATAACATATCTCTTCATTTTTGTAAGCCTTATTAAATTTTCAATACAATTTTGTATTTTCTCCTATAAGACATAATTTTTACATTTATTTATTCTGAGGAACTTTACATGTTATTTGCCATTTTAACTTTATTTTGCTTTTTGGTTGTCTTATTAACTAGTTATTAGTGATATTTACAAATTCTACTTACATATCAGGAAATATTCTCTTTTTTTACCTTTGAAGCTTCTTAATTTTCATTATGTTTTCATTATGCATTTGTGCATTACTTTTATGGTTTTCTACTTAGGCAATCACAACATCTGCAAAGGTAAGTTTTTATTTCTTTTCTCTTTCATACATACAATTTGTTCCTTTCCCTTAAGAAGAATGGATATTAGCTGCATCCTTGCCTATTTTCTCATCTTGCAACAATAACTTTCAAAATATACCTTCTAAAAATTATTTTTTCTAGTTTTGTGTTGTGTAGATGTTCTTTATTAGTTCAAAATTGTCCTTTATTTCTTCCAAGATTTTAAAAAATTATAAATGTACATTGAAATTTTTAGCACTTTTTATGTACATATTGAAATCATACAATTTTTCTGTAATTTGTTAATATCAAACCTACATAATTTAATTTACTAATATTAAACTGATCTTGCCCTATTGAGAGAAATGTAACTTGTCCATAATGTATGATCACATTTACATACTGCTGAATTCAGCTTATTAATATACTATTTAAATGTTTGCATCCAGTTAACAAATGAGATGGTAGTGTTTTTATCTGAATTCAGTACAAAATTTATCCTAAATTTTATTCTCTGGAAATGTTTGTTTAACACTGAAATCAATTAATATTGCTGTATTTTTGAGATCTCATATTTCATATTTCAATTTATTTTATACTTACTGATTTCATATTTGTATTTATTTCATATTTCATTTTTTCAACTTATTTTATAGTTACAGAACATTTCTATTTTTTATTTCTTTATAATTGTATTTTAACATAAACTAGATTAGATGCAATATCCAGGAAAAATGCCTAAATTTTTTTAAAAAGACATATGGACATATCCTTCTGGCTTAAAGAGTAAATGATGATGAAGAAATAAGAAAATTTCAGTGATTAGAAAAAATAAATGCTGACCCATTGTCTCTAAAAATACATAAAAGTGAAATGTTTTTAACATTAATATAGCTGATGTGTTAGTGTTATGTTTCGTTTGTGTGGGGTTTTTATTGTTTTGTTTTTTGTTTTCTGTTTGGGAGGAGATAGTGATGATTTCTCCTATCTCCTTTTTTTATCATTATAGGTTAATAATAAAAAGAATAAAAGTTCACTCCCTCTTCCATAGTTCTAGAGGTTTGATTTATATCTGAGGTAATTTTGCTTTTGGTACCTAAGATGTATAATATTGCATGAAATAATGGAGTATGTTAAGAGAAAAGTGTAAATTTTGGAAGACCCTCATTGTTTCCCCTTCCCATCAGGGAACACTAATGAGTAAGTATAAATTAAATAGACCAATCTTTTTGTATCTTTCAACCCACCCAGTTTCACCTCACATAGTAAATCTCCACAGGATCAGGGAGCCACGAAGCTTTCACATCCTACTACAGATTTTTCAGACATAGAATTGCATTTAATTTGAATATTTGAATTTTTCATCATAAAATCACTGATGTTGTATAGTGTACTCTAATGCCAGAGTAATGTCATGAAATCCAAATATATTTGTCTATGTGATTGACTTTGCCTGAAAAGCACTCAGTAATTTTATTCGTTTATTAATTTCATTCATTCACACAATCAAATCTTTATCCACCTGGAAAATTCTCCTTTCTGTACTTTCCCCTTGGCTAACTATTACTACCTTTCAAAAAGGTTCCAGTGTCATCACTTCCTGCAAGGAGTACAGCCACTACCAGGAACATATGCAGGCATTATATTAGTCTGCTTGGGTTGCCATAACAAAACACCACAAACTGAGTGGCTTAAACAACAGAATTTTTTCCTCTCAGTTTTGAAGGCAGGAAATCCAAGATTAAAATGTCTGCAGGTTTGGGTTCTTGTGAAGCCTCTCTCTTTGGCTTACAGATGGTGGCCTTCTTCTTATGTCTTCAGATGGCCTTTTCTCTGCATGTGCACATCCTTGGTGTCTTGTTCAGTATGCTCTCATCTGCTTATAAGGACATCAGTCAGATTGGATACTTCTTTAAAGGCCCTATCTCCAAATGCAGTCACATTCTAGGATACTAGTGCTTCAGACTTACAAACATTGAAGATACAAAATTCGATCCATAATAGACATTCTTAAGTACTTAAGATACGATAAAGAACTCTTCAGCTGTGTGGAATTTTCTGTTTCTCAGCAAATTTCTTTTCATTCACGTATCCTACAGTAACTAAAACATTTTAATTGGGGAAAAATGGCAGAGTAGGGCTGACCTCTTGGCTCTCGGCTCTCGGGGTGAGAAGTGAAGAGGGCAGACAACCACACACAAGAGATCTGCATTTACACTGGATCGGCTTCACAAGACTGCAGAGAGACATCAGGATGCGGACAACATAGACAATAAGCAAAGAGAAGGTAACTGTTTGACTTCCCAGCGTTCCACTGAAGCGATCGTGGATGGGGGAGGCTCTGATCCCAGCAGCCGCCTCCCAGCACCACCACTGCCACCCCATAGTGTGGAAAGGCTGCAGAGGGCTGCGGGGAAGTCGGTTCCAGGCATCCAATCTACCCCAAACCGGCCGATCTGCTTGGGCTTCTGGTGAAGGCAACTCTTAGATCTCCCAGCGTTCCACATAAGGGATCGCAGGTGCTGTCCCTGCAGGTCCAGATCCCAGCGGCTGCCTCCCCATACCACAGAAATGAATGCCGAATCTGACATCCCACCTAAGTAGGCTTCCAGGTCCAGGAAGAGGGGACTCTACCTTAAAGGAGGCTAAGCCCAGGGGTATGGCTGAGGCTTTGACCAGCACTGGCTAGCGAGAGGGCAGATCCCCACACATAAACTACTGAGTCTCGGTAAGTGGGGGAATTCGGGAGTGCTGCGGACGTCTGGAGCCAGCCTCCCAATCCCAACCCAGTCTTCCGCCCAACAGGGATCCCTCTCTGTCAGCGCCGAAAGGGAGCGCCGCTGCCACCCCGTAGCTTGGAAACATTGTGGAGACATACTCTGGAAGTGGTCTCAGACCTACCCTCTGCCCTAACCTGGCTGGCGGCCTC
>VBSM01001124.1:54618899-54663182 GCA_008086735.1 Cheirogaleus medius | reverse complement strand
GCCTCAGCCTCCCAGAGTGCTAGGATTACAGGCCTGAGCCACCATGCCCAGCCTGCCCTAGCACTTTTAACATACTGTATTATTTTCTTGTTTCCAAACTAGAATGTAATAGGCTCATGGGGGCAGGGATTTCTGTTTCTTTTGATCACAAGTCTTTTTGTAGTAGGCACAACTACTCTATGAATTTGATAAATATGTGAATATTAGATAAATAAAAACTCTTACTGTTCAACATCACCTGCAGTCTAATTGCAATTTCTTTGTCATTGTAATGTTTCTCTCGAGTAGTTTTAAAAAGATTTTTTCTTTTATGTGTTTCTTTCTTGAGTTTATACAATGTATGCTGATGTGAATTTATATTTATCCTGTTTAATATTCAAGGTGATCTTTTAACTTGGAATTTGTTTCTCTCTCTTTCTTAAATATTCTGCTAAACTCTCAGTAATTATTTCTTTAAAAATTGTAACTCTGACATTTTCTGCATTCTGTGGAACTTTTATTTGAAGAAGGCAGGCACAGCCCAGTCTCTCCTCTCTGCCTCCTACCTTTTCTTTAATATATTTTATAACTTTATTTTTCTGTGAAAAACATTCTGGATTAATTATTAAAAATTACATTTGAATGTAATAAATACCTCTTCACATGTAACTAGAATGACAATTATCATTTTTTCTAAATATCAATTTCATTGTTGATATTTTCATTTCTATCTGTTCTTTTGTAACTACCAGTATTAATTTCATCATTTATTTACTTATGATTTTCATTACTTTGAGCTTCTTAAATATGTGTATTTTAAAAATATTTGCCATGTTGCTTCCTTCAAAATAGATTTATGCCTCATTGTTGATTTTATAGGATATATTTGCAGCATTTTATTCGTCTCTGTGTTTTGTAATTTTGGTTCACAGACTCCTTTTGAGTAGGAAGTGTTTTTGCTTTGTTTTGCTTTTATTGTTGTGATTTATGTTTATTTTTCTCATTCCTTTCAGATAGCCATTTTGCATTTTCACACATCTGGCAAGTCCCCAATCTAGAATGAAGTCAGGTATTGCAGATTGTCATGACAGCAGTAAGAGTTGGCTGAATTCATATTTCAGACTGTCTTTTTGCCCTTCCCTATTGTCCTAGATTTTCCTTTTTCCATAGTTTCCATCAAAATCCAAGCCATAGATTGGTGGTCATGTTATTATTCACCATCACTCAAAAGACCTCCTACAGCCTTTTGCTTAAAGTAGTGAGTCTGGTTCCAATATCCCAAAATTTGTGTACGTTTTAGTTCACATAATTTCCTGGTCTCTGGCCCAACATCCCACAAACCAGTTGTTTCAAACTGACCTATTTCCTCTATTTTCTATCTAACTTCTGACTCATGAAGATATTCATCTTGCTATTGAGCAGAGAGGTATCTTTTTATTTCCTAGTTTCTTATGTTTATTTGACATTGCTTTGGTTTTAGAGAAGACCATATATTAAAGTGGGAAATGACAGCTTGCCTTGAGCATGAAATGTTACGGCTTAGTTTGTAATACCTTACATTTTAGAGTTAGTGGTTTCTGAATGTTTCTTAGAATAACAAAATTTTTCTGAACATTTACTATGTATCTGACAATGTTCTAAGCATTGCAAAGGAAATAATACTGAGAACAATCTTATGAGGTAGACATTATTATCAGCCCCATTTTTAATAGAAAACTGAAGGGCAAAGTAGTTTTAATGAACTATCCCAAGGTCACATAATTTTTAGTTTCAGAAGCAAAATTCAGAACCAGGCGCTTTTATTCTATGTACCTAACCATTTCGCTAAACCAAACAGCAAATGCTTTGGTAAACTCTAAAATCTATGTGTCATTAGGCAGGAAGTCAACATCAATTGCCTTATTTTGGAAACTTTTATTTGGTCTTCCTAGTGTGACAAAGTGGCATGCTTATATTCTCTATTTACAACGTCGTTTAAGCCAACATCTCTATGCCTTTTTAACAGTGGTTGAAATAAGGAAAAAGCAATTCTGTTATATGCCTAGAGGAGAATAGATTCTTTCTACTTAACTTCATCTCCTGATGCACATTACTTGTGGGATGGCTGACTATTAGAATGAACAAATTCCTCTTCCAGCTTTGTGAATCCATCTAAATGATGCCTGAAGGTGAAGGTGAGTTACGCAGTATATTCTGAAAGCATAAAAACTTTGTTGACTTCATTTCTGACATGCATGGGTTCGACAGCCTAGAAGTTCATGTATTATACATGGAGATACAGCCTCCAGTCTTAGTAACTACTTGCTGGATGAATGACAGCTATACACACATTGTCTATCACAGATTTTCATAAAGTTTATTATGAATGCATTTCAAGGTAGGGTTCTAAGCCCATATATTGTCTGTGAGCTTTCTAAATACTGAGGTCCAATTAATTTAAGAAGTAGAACAATTATTATACTGCCTGTGCTACTAGGACTCCACTGTAATATTCAGTTAAAATTTGATGCAATTAATATTGTTAATAAAAGAAGGAGAATGGAATACTAAGTCAAGAAAAATATAGTCCCCATTTAGATTTTCCTACTGTTTAACTATTTGACTTCAGGCATATTACTATACATCTTTGAGGCTCATTTTTATTTGTAAATTACAATATTAGTTTTTTATTTCAAATTAATATACTTTCGTACTCATTTGAAAATACTTAAGATTATGGTAAAAGTTCTATGCTCAAAGATAGCAGATATCAGAAAGTATATTAAGGCTATATCCAGTTTTAAAATTCAAAATTATTGCATTTCTTATTTAAAATTTTATAGGATTTTCAAATAACTATCCAAATATACAATATGTAAAATATTTCCTTTCTTGTTTTGAATGTTTGCTTTTTTCTGCCTATAGTTTCTAATCAATTCTAAGCTTTTGTTGAGCTTAGAAAAGTCTAAAATTCTATTTATGAGAAAACAATCCATTTAGGAGTTAACATGATAAAAAATCTACTTGTATAGATATTTATACTGATCTGCAGTCTAGGAATATCACCAAGACTTACACTAACTGAATAAAAAGTAATTAAATTCCCTTTCTGCCAGAGCAATGTATGTAAATATAATTCATCAATTCTCATTAAAGAAAATGTATATTTTCTTGTAATCCACAATGGAAGTTTTAGTTTCTTTCTATATTTGCATACATGGCTGCCTTTGAAATTCATTTTTCTCTTATAACAATAATTCAAAATATTTTTTTTTGCAGAGAACTATTAACGGTATTTTCAAAATAAATATACATTTTATGATACAGGGAAGATTCTAATTATGACTGATAAAAGATTCAGAAGTTAATCACTACAAAATATTATGATTAGCTTAAGTTTGATGAAAATATAGAAGTTTCCTAGCATTTACATAGAATAAAAATAATGATCTAGAGCAAAACCACCAAAACACACCCAATACAAAGCTTATTGTTCAGGAAAGGAATTCTCAGAGTTTTTAGTGGGCCATAATGAAAAAGAAGTATCAAATGAGAGTACTTAAGAAAGTACTTTGATCAGAGAGTAAAGAGAGATAAGAGAGTACTTTGATCAGAAATTTTCTGATCAAAGAGCTATGAAAGCAATTCTTACATGTGATTTGTGGTTATACAACATATGTGTGTACATATCACCATGTATATGTATAATATTTGTAATAGGTGCATTAGTTTTTCTTCATATATAATACATTTTTATTTCATTTGCTGCATGCAAGCACATATACAAATTCTTAGAGGAAGATATATATGTATATATTTCAATTATTACAGCAGGTTTAAAAATGATCTTCTTTGTTTTCTGCAAATTAACCAAGAGTCCAGCCAGGTATGTGTGATCAATCATAAATCTGTTGAGGCAAATCTAGGGGGACTAGTCCAAAACGCAAGGCTCTGATCTGAGGTAGGATTAAGGAAATATGCAATTTCAGGGCTTCAGAGTGGAACAAAGATGGGATTAGAATTGGGGAAATTTAAGAAGTTTAGAAGAGGTTGTTTCTGGGTAAGTGTTTTAAATTGTTCAGGCCACTTTTACGAATTTCTTTTGGGTTGATAAGTGAATGTATTCATATCTTTGATTTAAAGGAAAAATATGTAAAAGATCTTTTATTTCTTTCAAAAGGTTATATTTATTATTTTACCCTCATTATTTTTCATAATACTATTTATTATATAGCAACATTTAGTTGAGACATGCCAAAATGAATTCTACTGAAAGATCCCACAAAACAGTGGAAACTTTTTTGTAGTTGACAGGTTATATATGTCTACATAAGGACATACTTTAATGCAAATTAATTTCAAAATAGCCTCTCGAAGTATGTATTTTTATTGTATTTTATAAATGAGAAGAATAGAGTAAAAATAGATTTTACTCCTTGTCAAATATTGTATACTTAAAGTTGAGAAAGACCTGATATGTGGCAGTTTGATTTATTTGAAAATCTTTCCAGTTGTTTTCCTAGTGTTAGCTTTAGTTACAGGGAAATGAAGGCTTGGGGAAATATAACTTCATGGTCAGGTCCGTACAGAACAGACACACCATTCAATTGGCTGTATTAGATACACAAGACATAAATTGTTTTCTGTAGTTTACTATTTGAAAAGAAAACATCAAAATTTCTAGGTTTTTTTCGAATAACAAACTAATTATATAACTTCCACATGCGCTGTAATTTACTTTCTCTTTATTCATTAAAACAAATATATTAATAATTTGTAGCTTTGATGCAGGCGGTGCAAAGGCAATTTATGTGGTCAAAGTGTTTGTACCTCTGCATATTCTGAAACAAATAAATATAAAAAATAAAATTATAATTAAAAATTTGTTCTTACTGTATTTTGTTGGGTAGATGGATGTCAGAAAAACACTAATTATCATTAATAGAGTTCTCATTTTATGGCATAAAACAGAGGCAAGGACTTTCTTTTGAGCTGTTCAGCATTTTGAAAAATTAAGATGTAAAGGAAAGAAGCTAGAGTTTTCAGCAGATCTCAGAAAGTATTTATACAATACTGGAAATATACTTTCTTCAGATATTTAAAACATTTACAAAATTTGTAAACTTAGAAAATTTACGAGATTTTTTATTGTTATGGTAAACTTCCAAATATCATTGAAACAAAGTAAAGATGCCATCAATAAACACAGGAATACAACTTTTATGGATTAGTAGGCTCAGTATTTTAAAGGTGTTAATTTTCCCAAATGTAATCTCAATGAAATTCTCAGAAGATTGGTTTAAACTGGCAAACTGAATTTAAGTTATAGATTATAATAAAAGGGACAAGAATAATCTAACAACTTTAAAAATACAGTGTGAGATTTTATCTTTCAAGCATGCTATAAAGCTCCAGTGATGAAGGTGACATGCTACCAGTGCCAAGACAGACCACAGGAAATGGATAGAACACACAGGAACAGACACACCCCTTTGAATTTTTTCACCTACAACTCTTCAATGCAGTGAATAAAAGGTGGTCTTCTCAATATGTGGTGCTGAAACATTTGTATTTTAATCTCTTGAAAGTGTTTCTGTTTTGCTAACTTAGAGAAGAAGATAATATTGTAATGATAATTTATATGAAAGCATTTTGAAAAATAAAAAGCACTATAAAATACACAGTATTCTAATTGCTCCCATTGTTACTATTGGGATTATTTTTTAAAGAAGCAAAAATTAGAAAGTATGTAGAGGGAGGCACTAGTAAGCAAGAAAAACATTATTGCAAATTTAACCATGATTTAATATGTGCTAAATTTTATGAGGTTATTTTAATCTAATTTCCCAAGTGTATAATTAACTAAATTTTTTGCTTTGGTGTCTTTAAAATTTAATTTTAAAAATTTCAACATGTAAAATATGTTCATCATTTATACATAAAAATAGTACTACACAGAATATAATAAAATTTTTTATCACCCTTGCTCCAAATTTACCTACTTTTTTATTCCACCCCCTAATGACAACTACTTTCAAACTTGTAGCTGTTTCTCTAAAAATTTATTTCCAAAAAATCAATAACATACATCTTCATGTATTTCTTATTTTCTAATTTTATATTGTTCATTGATTTTGTCCATAAATGACAATGCTCTGCTGATTTCATCAAAACTAAAATTGCAGTGGACAATGTTAAACAGGCAAGTATGGCTTTAGTCAAGGCTATTGCAATAAGGGAGAATGAACAGAATTCAGTCTGAATTCAACTGACTGTTGAATGCAAAAAGAGAGAACTTAAGGAATTTAAAATGGATCATAAAATTTATTGGTCTGCCAAACATGTCTTGCTCTTCCCCAAACCTGCAATATTCTTACATCTCTTTGCCTTTGAACATGCTGTGACCAAAAAACCTTCCACTTGCTTGAATGCAAACACTTGTTATGTTTATTCTTTATGTTTATATTTTAAGACCAAGTGGAAATATTTTCCCCAACTTTTCCACATTCCTACCATCAAGAAAACTTCAGCTTATACCTCTTCTTGCTTCCATGACACCTTACACAAAAGTTTTACAGAGCCCATATTGCTTTAAGTTGTCCATGGCTGTTCTCTCCTGGGAGAGTGTGGGCTCTATGAACACGTAGAATTTATCTCATTCATCATTGTACCTGTAGGCTTAAGGATAGTCCCGGGAAAATACTATAATATATATGAATATTGGTGGGAAGGGGATAGGCAATACTTCTGAACAAGGTGTATGATTTAATGGTCAATTATGTTTTAAAAGATACCGAAACAGACTGATGATTCAACTGAACTAAGAAAATTTGTATTCCCTTCACATTATAAAATGAACCCCAAGGACTTGAAAATAAACAAAACTCAGGTGAATGATTCTTAAGTTACTTTCTTATATACATTTTAATAATGTAGTCTTTCCATTTAACTGAAAGTTTTCTGAAATATTTGTCACTAGTCTGAAGAAAACTAATTTTAAAGAGTATTTTGTTAATGTAATTCCTGCAGAAAACAATTTGTTTCATATCAATGTTGTTTTAAAATTCCAGCATTTTAGTAGTCAAACTTATAGTCGAATTTATAGTGATTTAAATCATTTTCTAACATTCACTGAATTAAAAAATGTTGTAATAATATTTACAATATAATGTAATATAATAACATGACTTTAAATTGTAGAAAAAAACATGAAAGCAAAAGTTATCTACATTGGCAAAGTTATGAATTCAACCCTTTTATATGTTCTAAAAGATTTTTAAATCAATAAGAATAAGATTATTAAAAATTTGCAATTGAATTTTGTATAAAATATATTTTCTATTTTTCCCATTAGTCTAAATTGCACACAAGTACATGTAAGTACCTATAATCATATATACCTATAATATATGTAAGTATATGCATACAGTGTACACATCATTCCTATTGATAACTAAAATAAATCCAGCAAAATGAAAACAGAAGATTGATGTGAGTTATTTTGAATATTTATACAGCCTAGTGTAAATTTTATGAGGTTGTTTATTGTATTAATTAAAGTTTCACTTTTAGTTAATGTATTTACATTGCTAAAAATGAATGTTAAATATTTTTATATTAGTTACTAAACAAGTGTTAAAATAATTTTTTAGAGTAGTTCACAACAAATTTGAGAGGAAGGCACAGAGATATCCCATAGACTACCTGCTCCTACACGTGTATAACCTTTCCCATTATAAACCATCCCCCATTAGAATGGTACATTTGTTAAAAATTGATGAACCTACATTGACACATCATCATCACTCCGAGTCCATAGTTTACATTAGGGTTCACTCTTACTATTTTATATTCTATGAATATGGACAACTTTATAATGAATTCATTATTATAATGTCAAAAAATATTTTCACTGCTCCATCCTCAGTTCTCTGACTATTCATACTTCCCTCTCTCCAATCCCTGGCAACCACTGATATTTTTACTGTCTCCATAGTTTTGCTTTTTCCATAATATCATATACTTTGAATCATACAGTATATAGTTGTGTTTTTTTTCAGACTGGAATTTCCTCCATGTCATTTTATGGCTTGATAGCTCATTCTTTTTTAGAACTGAATGATATTTCATTGTCTAGATGCATTACAGTTTATTTATCCAATTCATTCACCCACTGAAGGAAATCTTGGACATCTTGGTTACTTTGAAGTGTTGACAATTATGAATAAAACTTCCATAGATATCCATGTGCAGCTTTTTATGTATACATAGTTTTAAATCTTTTTGGTAAACATAAAGAGCATTCTTTTGTCTGAATGTGCCCCCAATCATATGTTGAAACTTAATCATTACTGCAATACTAAGGTGGGGCCTTTGGGAGGTCATGAGGGTAGAGTCTCTTGAATAGGATTAATGCCTTTATAAAAGAAGTTGAAGGGAGCTGTCTTGCCCTTTTACCATGTGAGGACAAAGTAAGGGGCACTATCTATGAGGAATGGGATTTCACCAAACATCAGATCTGCTGGTACCTTGGTCTTAGACTTCCAAGCCTCCAGAACAATAAATTTCGGTTGTTTATGAATTACCCAGTCTAAGGTATTTTGTTATAGTAGCCCAGCTGTGCTAAAACAGAGCATTATTGCTGGTCCAAATGGTAAAAGTAGGTTTAATCTTTTAAGAAACCACTAAATCATCTTCCAAAGTGGCTGTAATATTTTGCATTCCTAACAGAAATGAATCAAAGTTCTTGTTACTCCACATCCTCTCCATCATTTGTTGTCAGTGTTTTGGATATTGTCTATTCTAATAGGTAGGTAGCAGTATCTTCTTGCTGTTTCCATTTGAATATTCCTGACGACATATGATGTAGAACATCTTTTCTTATGCATATTTCCATATGCATAACTTATTTGGTGAGGTGTCTATTAAAGTCTTTGGCCCATTTTTTAATTGTGTGGTTTCTTATTATTGAGTTTTAAGAATTCTTTGAAAATGTTGGATACAAGTTCTTTATCAGATGTGTCTTTTACAAATATTTTCTCTCAGTTTATGGCTTGTTGTCTCACTCTCTTGGCATTGGCTTTTGCAAAGCAGAAAATTTTAATTTCAATGAAGTCCAGCTTATGAAATATTTCTTTCATGGATTATGCCTTTTGGTAATACATCTACAATGTCATAACCAAACCAAGGTTACCTAGATTTTCTCCTATGTTATCTTTGTAGATTTATAGTTTTGCATTTTACATTTAAGTTTGTGATCCATTTTGAGTTATTTTTTGTGAAAGGTATAGTATCACTATATTAATTTTTTTTGCATGTGGTTGTCCACTTTTGTTAGCATCATTTCTTGAAAGATTATCTTTCTCCATTGTATTCCCTTTTCCCTATTGTATCAGTTGAGTATATATATGTAGGTCTATTTCTGGGCTCTCCACTCTGTTCCACTGATCCTTTTGTCTATTCTTTCACCAATATTGCAGTTTAGACTACATAAGCATTATGTTGCTAAACTTTTGAAAATATTATATTCCTTTTCTAATCCCACCATGATTTATTTATTTATTTATTTATTTTTCTGTAAAGATGGGATCTTGCTCTTGCTTAGGCTGGTCTCAAACTCCTAATCTCAAGTGATCCTCCCACCTCAGCCTCCCAAAGTGCTAGCATTACAGGTGACAGCCACCACACACAGCTTACCTACCATTTACTAATATGTTAAATAACACTGCCAGATAGGTACTTTGAACAGCATATTTTCAAGCCATTAGTTTTTCTTAGATAAATTTTTCCTGCTCTGTAATAAATGGTGAATGAAATCTTGACAGGAACCCATTCACCTTCTTTGTCTTTCTTGAAAAATTGTTTATTTAATAGAAGAAACCACATGACATCATATGCATACAGATTTGATTTTTTACCTGAAATTTTCTTTACAAATTAATTCAATTGTTTAAGTATATCAACAATTTAGTTTTGCTAACAAATATATTTATACCAAGCATGAGACATTTGTATACAATTTTAAAAGCTGCTTTTAATTTTAGTATCACCTGATATTTCTAAATTGGAGTCTATGGTAATTAATCTGATTCAACTTCCAGTAGCTCTTATTACACAGAGGTGCTAATTGAAAGCCTGATTACCAAAGCAAAGAAATGAGATACAGAGCGTGCACAATATTTAAAGTATCTAAATTACCAATTGTATGTAGCTGGGATTTAGACATGGAGAGAATTATAAATAACTGTACCTGGAAGTAACTACTATTATTGTCCTTTTATTAAAAAGGTCAGTAGTTAAATAAACTCAACAACAGAACAAATCCTAAATTAATATTTGATGTTAGTTGATAAAATTGCTTCTTAAAAGCATAGCATTTGATACTTACAATAAAGAATAAATAAAATAGCCAAATAATAGAAATTTCTGCTCATAAGATATAGACTAAATATTTTCTTATATTACATTCTCTGCATTTGAAGAGTTTAATCAGAAATATATTATTCAATTTTACACTAGTGTTTACATGAATTATTTTGCTTTGAGGTGAATCAATAGGATCCTCTTCATTTTCTAAATAAAAGAAATCCTGGTGGCAGCAAACTGTTCAATATTATGTAACAATATAGCCCAACTAACATTGCATTTTAGCATCCTTCTAGTTTGCAGGTATGTGAAATAAATGAAGTTAAAACATCCCAAAGAGTGAACAGATTTCAAATTCTTGCCCAATTAATTTTTCTATGAGAATCAAAGTACCATTTACATTTTATAAGGATGCCCTGTGGCTGTGAGCCTCACTCGTGTTATGACCAGGCCATGTGTGCAAACATTTTATGTGAACAGGAGATACAGGAGTACAACTGATAAGGAGAAGAGATGCCTGAGAGTGAGTCTCTTAGAATTTTATATAATCCTTTACAAACAGTTGATTTTTTAAATTTCAGCATATTATGGGGATACAGACATTTAGGTTACATATATTGCCTTTGCCTCACCCTAGTCAGAGCTTCAAGAGTGTCCATCCCCCAGATGGTGTGCACTGCACCCATTAGGTGTTTATATATGCATCCCACACACCCTCCCATCTGCTTGACACCCGATGAATATTATCACTATATGTGGACTTAAGTGTTGATCAGTTAATACCAATTTGACAGTAAGTACATATGGTGTTTGTTTTTCCTTTCTTGGGACACTTCACTTAGTAGAATGGATTCAAGCTCTATCCAGGATATATAAGGGGTACTATATCATCATTGGTTTTTGTGGCTGAGTAGAACTCCATGGTATCCATATACCACATTTTATTAATCCACTCATATATTGATGGGCCCTTAGGTTGTTACCACATCTTTCCAATTGTGAATTGTGCTGCTGTAAACATTCTAGTGCAGATGTCTTTTTTATAGAATATCTTCTGTTCTTTTGGGTAGATACCTAGTAATGGGATTGCTGGGTCAAATGGGATTTATCCCAGAGATGCAGGTATGGTTCGACATACACAAATCTATAAATGTAATTAACCACATAAATAGAAGCAAAAACAAAGACCATATGATCCTCTCAAAAAAGCAAAAAAAGTATTTGACAAAATTCAACACCTTTTAATGATAAGAATGCTTTAAAAAATAGACATAGACGAGACTTACCAAAAAATGATACAAGCCATATATGACAAACCCACAGCCAACATCATACTGAATGGGGAAAAATTGAAAATATTCCTGCTTAGAACTGGAACCAGACAAGGTTCCCCTCTATCACCACTTCGACTCAACATAGTGATGGATGTCCTAGCCAGAGCAATCAGAAAAGAGAAGGAAATCAATGGCATCCAAATGAGAGCAGAAGAGGTCAAACTATCACTCTTTGCTGATGATATGTTCTTGTATCTAGAAAACCCCCAAAACTCTGCCATGAGACTTCTGGAATGGATAAACAAATTCAACAAAGTCTCAGGTTACAAAAACAATGTACAGAAATCAGTAGCATTCCTATATGCCAACAGTC
Organism: Cheirogaleus medius; assembly: GCA_008086735.1. NCBI lineage: Eukaryota > Metazoa > Chordata > Mammalia > Primates > Cheirogaleidae > Cheirogaleus > Cheirogaleus medius. The sequence continues at coordinate 54,651,212 of VBSM01001124.1, read as the reverse complement.
AAACTGAGAAACAAATCAAAGACTCAATACCCTTTACAATAGCAACAAAGACAATAAAATACTTAGGAATATATTTAACTAAGGAGGTAAAAGACCTTTACATGGAGAACTAGGAAACACTGAGGAAGGAAATAGCAGAGGATGTAAATAAGTGGAAAACCATATCATGCTCAAGGGTTGGCAGAATCAGTGTTGTTAAAATGTCTATATTACCCAAAGTGATCTACAGATTCAATGCAATCCCTTTTAAAATACTAACACCATTTTCCACAGATCTAGAAAAACTAATTCTATGCTTTGTATGGAACCATAGAAGACCCCATATAGCAAAAGCAATCTTAAACAAAAAGAACAAATTGGGAGGCATCAATTTACCAAACTTCAAGGTATGCTACAAAGCTATAGTAACTAACACAGCATTTCACTGGCACAAGAACAGAGGCATAGACCAGTGGAACAGAACCGAGAACCCAGATATAAAACCATCCTCATATAGTCATCTAATCTTTGACAAAGCAGACAAAAACATACACTGGGGAAAAGAATCCTTATTCAATAAATGGTGCTTGCAAAATTGGAAAACCACATGTAGAAGACTGAAATAGGATCTCCACCTTTCACTTCTCACAAAAATCAAACAGTTGATTTAGAAGTTCAATTGTGATCATAACTAAATCACATACACAAATACACTCACAGTTATGTATTTCAAAACACATTTTCACTAAAGTGAGAATCAGATTACTTTTTTACAGGAGTACAAAATACTTTATTCCAAGATATGTGGTGTTCTCATTATGATTGGAAAGTCATAGACAAAGCCTAATACTCTCCTAACAGTCAAGACAATATATTGGGGGACATGGTTTGGAATAGGTTATTTGAATCTTAGCTGTGAGATGTTTCCTCCAACTCTTCCTTCTCTCTTCTTTTGTCTCTTTTATCTGTTTAATAACTCATTAGCTAATGTTATCAGAAGGCAAAGCCCTTCAGAAAGTTGTGTAACACAGATGATATAATTCAAACAGATTTGTTTCATAACCTAAATTTTTAAATGAGTAATGAAAAAGAAGCTTATTTCTAATGAGTCTAACTTTATGTTATTTACTTGGTGCTGTCAAATTCCCGCAGAAGAAATAATCTTGGATACAGCTTTTTCGATGAATATATCAGATGACTAATAGAATTGGGATGCCAAATGTTTATAGCTAAATACGCCACCTGTCATAGGTCCCTTAACAAGTGAATTTAATTTCCCAAAATATTCACCTCAAAAAGGAATGTAAAAAGTTATTGCTAATCATTTGAGGGAAATTATTAATATTATAGTTCCAGTAATTATTCATCACTTTCGATCACTTGAAATATAATAACCATAAAACATTGTAATTAGGAACAAGAGGAGAAAAGATTGTGTATACGACCAACAGTTCAAACACGTCTGCTATATTTTAATTCTTTTTTCCCACATGTTGGCATGTTTGTTTGGCATGGATTTTTTTTCCTGTTTGTTTTTTTAATATATCAAAACTCCATAATTGTATGAGTAGACATCCCTTGCTTTTTACTTTTCACATTGAATTGTTTGAGAACACATGGATTGTCTCACACTCTGCAGAGGTGTTCAGTGGAAAGTTCTGATAATAAGTAAGGGTCATTTGAGAGACAATTTTCCAAAAGAGCTGCTGAATCATTTCAAGGCTATCTGGAATGAACAAGGTGGGATGTTTACCTCAACTCTAAAGAATATATGATTTGTGCATGGCCATTCATTATCAGTGTAAATGTTTGGAGGGAGAATCAGCTGCCAATACAATAAAAATCTGTTGAAATAGAATCCTAACAATAAATATGAATACATACATCAAGGTCGAAGTTTAAAAACATTATTTTTATACTTTTATACTAATTTCATATTGAAAATATCTACAAATATGTAGGGTGGGAAGTATGTCAAATAGATAAATTTTAACAATAGTTTGACAATGTTTACAAATGGAATAAAATGTTTGGTGACCCACAAAACTCATTTCTCTGGAAATATACGTAAGTTTAACCATGAGGTTCCTCTTTTTGTAATAATAAAAATGTTAATAGTATATCAACTCCTCTATATGAAAACTGTATTTGTCCTTTCTGCTTAAAATTGTATGAATACATTTCTTGTTTGAAAGGATTCTTTTTATATTATTATTATTTCAGAATTTTACAGGGATACAAATGTTTTGGTTACATATATAGCCTTTGCACCACTTAGGTCAGAGGTACAAGTGTGCCCAAACCCCAAGCAGTGTGCACCACACTCATACTCTCCACCCCTCTTCCACCTGCCTGACACCTGATGAATGTTAACTTCCATATGTGCACATAAGTGTCCATCAATTAGTACCAATCTAAAGGTGAGTACATGCCATGCTTGACTTTCCATTCTTGTGATCCTTCACTTCAAAGAATGGGCTCTAGCTCCACCTGGGATAATGTTCACCATTTGTTTATGGCTGAGTAGTACTCCATGTTAGACATATACTAACTTTTACTACACTTGGGTTGTTTCCACATCTTTGCAATTGTGAATTGTGCTGCTATGAACATTCAAGTGCAGATGTCTTTTTAATACAATGTTTTTTTTTCTTTTGGGTAAACAGTAATTTCAAATGGTAATTCTATTTTTAGTTCTTTGAAGTATCCTCATATTACTTTCCGTAGAGGTTGTCCTTATTAGCAGTCCCACCATCAGTGTATGAGTGTTCATATTTCCCTGCCTCCACACCAACATTCACTGTTTTGAGACTTTTTAATAAAGGCCATTCTCACTGTAGTTAAGTGATACCTCATTGTGGTTTTGATTTGCATTTCCCTGATGATTAGAGATTTTAAGCAATTTTTCATATGTTTTTTGGCCATTTGTCTCTCTTCTTCATTACTGGGCTTATGTGAAGTCACTGCACAGGACCCAGATGAAAAAGCTAAAGGTAAGGGAAGTAAATTAATTCCATGATAGTCTTTATATTTTTTGAAAAGATTAAGCCTTTTTAAAGAAACTTTCTATCCCGATAGATACTGTTCTTTAATATTAACTATTAAAATGCATGTTGAAATTCCATTGAGTGTTCCTGTTAAATGCACAAGTAGAAAAATATTTTCAGAGATTTGAAATCTGTATAGTGAAAATATGCTAGATTATGGGCTTGGAAATTTATTTGTAATTGGTCAATTATGCAAATATCATAATGGTGTTTGAATAAGGATGTCTTAAATAATATTTATATAAAATTGATTTTAAATCAGAAGCCCAGACATACATATAGATACCGCATCATTTTCTGGTTGTTAGCAATTCCTGATAACTTTAGGAAGACCTTGATTTGAGTCCCGGAAATTAATGTGATGTCTTGGCAGGCTCTGGCATCCCTGGTGAGACTTTAGGGAAAGTACAATGACACATTTGCTGACATCAGAAATAAAAATACCTCATAAAAATTAGAGATAGTTAACTCTATGGTAGAGTAGATTGTAGAAATAATGATAATAATGACAATAACAACACAAATTTATCTATTAATTTAAGGACTTACATGCTAAGAAATAGGTTGAAGGCTTAACTTTTTATGAATTTTAAATATATTTCTTCCAATGACCCCATGAGGGAGGTAACATTATTAGTTTCTTCTTGCAGAAAATGAAGCTGAGGCATAGAAATATTAAACGCATAGCCCAAGGTCACACAGCTAGGAAGTCAAAGTTAATATATTAAAAAAGTTAAGTATGTATGTCTTTTCCCAGTTATGCACATGCATATGCATACTCACACTCATATTTATATATATATAATCATATATATATATGTAGAGAGAGAGAGTACTTTTTGGGTAGAATGTTCTGTAAGTATCCATTAGGCCCACTTGTTTTAGAGTCCCATTTAAGTCTAGTGTTTCTTTGTTTATTTTCTGCTTGGATGTTTATTTTCTGCTTGGAGGATCTGTCCAGTTCTGTCAATGGGGTGTAGAAGTCCCCAGCTATCATGATGCTCCTGTTTACATCTATAAAATCTGACTATATGTTAATTTATCTGGAAGTATACCAAGAAATTTTGAGTGTTCATTTTTGAGAAGTGAAACTAAAGAACAAGGGTGGGAAAAACATGATTCATGTTGGTATTATGTAAATTGCTACCAGGTAATGCAAATTTATACAATTATTTTCACGTATATGTGTATATATATATATTTAGAAAAGTTCTAATAATAATCTCAAATGATATTGTATATAAAATATTATAGATAAAATATATAATGTTATATTGCCATATAAAGGTGTGTAAAGGAAAGAGGTAATTACATTACTAAGGTAGTTGAGGATAAAATGAGTTCATAGATATAAAGAACTTAGAACAGTCTCATAAACAGTAATCCCTAAGTAAACATTAGATATTATTGTTATTTAGCTATTATTGTTATTGTACATGTGGTACAAATCTATCTTTACATTTAGATACATACATTGGGTATATTCTACTTTAAAATATTTAAATAACTATCTTTGTCCTGAAGAATGCATTTTGTTATGCATTTTAGCACTGTAATTTTAAAATTTCTAGCTAGTGATAATCTAATTCACTTAAAAATTCTAATAGTTTTGTCATTTAAGTAGAAAGTTGGTGTTTATTGATAATGACCTACCCCAAAAATGCAGCCTATGCAGATAGGCAGAAATTGTTTTAAGACACTAACCACAAGATGGCAGTGTTCTTAGAAGACCATTTGATTCCAGATAGGAAAGTAAAACACATTTTCATGCACATTTTAAACTCTCCTGTTTAAAATAATCAACACGTTATTTTAACTTGTTAGACAGATGGACATGGATGTAGAGAGGCACATTTGCCATAAAAACATATATATTTTTTTCTGTAAAGCATTCAAATATAATGAGAAATATTTGGATTGATTATTTAGGCAAAAAAGATGTTAGATATTAAAAAATAATGGAAACAATAATAGTAATAAACAGAGTAATCTAAATAGATGGAAAGCAGAGAAAGCATGATAACTTATTTATAATTTTCTCTGGACAAATAAGTGAAATAGCAAGAGAAACTGAAGAGATGGAGAAAGGGGCACAAAGAACAAGATAATTTAGTCTTTTCCCAAACTTACACAATAAAACATAATTATCATGAATTCCTCACCTACATGATAACTTTAAATTAAATGATTAGAGTTGTTTGTGAATTTTCCAAGAAAGTTGAATACTAGTTTTCACTGTTTATAACCACAACAATTCTTCCCATGTGATATTTTCAGACAAAAAAACCATATTAACAGCACAACAAAAAGCAGAGATACATATAGATAATAACATATCTCTATAAAAGTGATTTGAATTTAAAATACTTTTTTTGCCATTTTATTTATAAATATCACTCTATTTCCCTTTCATGAAGAATATTAATTTATACTATTTATTTATTTCTGTCCAAATTTAAACAGAAACACAAAAATGAAATCCACAAATTTAACTCTCTACTTCCTTTTCTCTCTAATAATCATCTAGTTATTGATGGACAGTGTACTTACTTTTAGCATTTATCTCTAAAATTCCCCTCATTTATTGTTGGTGATTTTTTCTTATTCTATCAATGTCTTCTCTATTTCATCCTATTTTGGTATACATCTCATTTCATCTCTTCTCTTAACCAAAATTTTACAGCAATAAAATTTGTTTTGAAAGTAAAACAAATTAACATACATTGTTTTTAAAAATTATTTTTAGAAGTATATAAGAATAATATAAAGAACTGAAATGTTCACAGCAACTACCTGAGTTTTCACCCTCATTTACACTAACCATTGTGATAGGATTCCAACCAGACCCAATGTTGGAAAAATCAAGAAATTCAGGAGATTTTTAAAAATTTTTAAATTGATACATGCTAACTATATATATTTATAGGGTACATGAGATATTTTGATAAGTACATACAATGCATTATAATCAAATCAGGGCAATTGGGATATTCATTGCCTCAAACATTTGTCATTTCTTTATCTTGGGAAAAGTTTAAATTTTTCTCTTTTACATATTATGACATTCACAATGTATTGTTGTTAACTATAGACACTCTACTGTGCTATCAAAAACGTATTCCTTCTATTTATCTATATGTTTGTACCCATTAAACTTTTTCTTCATCCCCCACCACCTACTCTTCCTAGCCTTTGATAACTATCATTTTACTCTGTACCTTTGTAAGATCAACTTTTTTAACTCCCACATATGAGTGAGGATATGTAATATTTGTCTTTGTCTTCTGTGCCTGGATTATTTTACTTAACATAATGACCTCCAATTCCATCCACCTTGCTGAAAATGACAGGATTTCATTCTTTTCTATGGCTGATAGTATTCTGTGGTGCATATATGCATTTTCTTTGTTTATTCATCCATTAATAGATAAATAGGTTGAGTCCCTATCTTGACAAATGTGAATAGTGCTGCAGTAAACATGGAGGTGCAGGTATCCCTTTGATATGCTGATTTACTTTCCTTTGGATAAATGGCCAGTAGTGGGATTGCTGAGTCATATGGTAGTTCCATGTTTAGTTTTCTGAAAAACCTCCATATGGTTTTCCACATGGCTGTACTAATGCACATTCTACCAACAGTGTATAAAAATTCCCCTTTCTCCATATCCTCATCAATATCTGTTATTTTTTTGTCTTTTTACTAACAGCCATATTAGCTAAGTTAAGATGATATCTTGTTGTGGTTTTAATTTACATTTCCCTGATGACTAATGGTAGTGAGAATTGTTTTCATATACCTGTTTGCCATTTATGTGTCTTTTAAGAAATGTCTATTTAAGTCCTTTGCCCACTTTTTAGTGGAAATTATTTTTTCCCATGGATATGTTTTAGTTTGTTGTTTGCAAATATTTTCTCCTATTGTACAGGTTGTCTCTTCACTCTGTTGATTGTTTCATTTCCTGTGCAGAAGATTTTTAGTTTAACATAAAACTATTTGTCTATTTCTGATTTTGTTGTCTGTGCTTTTCAGTTCTTAGCCATAAAATCTTTGCTTAGACCAATGTCCTGAAACATTCCCGTATGCATTCTTCTAACATTTTTATAGTTTTGGGTCTTACATTTAAGTCTTTAATCCAATTTGTGTTTATTTTTGTATACCATGAGAAATACGGGTCTAGTTTCAATCTTCTGCATATGGATATCCATTTTTCTAGACCAATGTATTACAGAGGGTGACTTTTTCAATGTATGTTCTTGGTATGTTCTGCTATGATCTTTATTATTTCTTTCTTTTTACTAATTTTAGATTTAGTTTGTTTTGGTTTTTTAGTTTCTTGAGTTGCATCATTAATATATTTCTTTAAAATTTTTATACTTTATACTATATATTATACTATATAATTTATACTATACTATTCTTTATACTATACTATATATACTTTATACTATACTTAAAATATTTATACTGTTTCTTTAAAATCTTTATACATTTTTAATGTAGATTTTTAATTTTATAAACTGCCCTCCTTGTACTGAGTTGCCTATATCCGATAGGTTTTGTTATGTTGTGTTTCTATTTCATTTGTTTCAAGAATTTTTTGATTTTTTTTTCTTAATTTCCATATTCATCAGTGGTTATTCAGCAGCATGTTATTCAATTTTTATGTATTTGTACAATTTCCAAAGTTCCTCTTGCTTCCAATTTCTAGTTTTATTTCCTTGTTGTCTGAGAAGATACTTGATATGATTTCGATTTTTTAAAAATTTTTGAGACTTGTTTTGTGATGTAACATATGGTTTATCCTGGAGAATGTTCCATGTGCTGATGAGAATGTGTATTCTGAAGCTGTTGGATAAAATGTTTTGGAAATGTCTGTTATGTCCATTTCATCTAAAGTGCAGTTTAAATCCAATGTTTTTTAGTTGATTTTCTGTCTGGATGATCCATCCAATGCTGAGAGTGGAGTGTTGAAGTCCCCATTGTTATTGAATTGGTGTATATCTTTCCCTTTATATTGTAATAATATTTGTTCTATATATCTGGCTGCTCTGGTGTTGGATGCATATACATTTATAATTGTTATATTTTCTTGCTGAATTTATCCCTTTATCAATATATAAATACTTTCTTTATCCCTATTTACACTGTTTGACTTATAGCCTGTTTTATCTGATATAAGTATAGCTAATTCTGTTTACTTTGTGTTTATGTATATTTTCTATTCCTTCACTTTCAATCTACATGTGTCTTTACAGGTCAAATGTGTTTCTTTTAGACAGTATATAGTTGGGTAATTTTAAAAAAATCTATTCAGCTATTCTCTATCATTTAAGTGGGGAACTTAATCTGTTTATATTCAAGGTTATTATTGATAGGTGAGGACTTATCCCTGTCATTTTGTTAATAATTTTCTGGTTGTTATGTATATACTTTGTTTCTTTCTTTCAATCTTGGGTGTTTTTGTTGTTGTTGTTTGTTTGTTTTTTAAGATTTTTGTTTATTTATTTATTTATTTCAGCAAATTGCAGGGGTACAAATGTTTAGGTTGCATATATTGTCTTTGCCCCACCCGAGTCAGAGCTTCAAGTGTGCCCATCCACTAGACGGTGTGCACCACACCCATTAGGTGTGTATATACCCATCCCCTACTCCTCCCTCCCACCTGCCCAACACCTGATGAATGTTATTACTATATGTGCACTTAAGTGTTGATCAGTTAATACCAATTTGTTGGTGAGTATATGTGGTGCTTGTTTTTCCATTCTTGGGATACTTCACTTGGTAGAATGGGTTCCAGCTCCATCCAGGATAATACAACAGGTGCTGGTGGGACTGCAAACTAGTACAAACTCTGTGAGAAGTAATATGGAGATACCTCAAAGAGCAACAAGTAGAATTACCATTTGATCCAGCAATCGCATTACTGGGCATCTACCCAAAGGAACAAAAGACATTATATGTTGTTGTAAATCATTGTGGTTTGGTGGTTTTCTATAGTGGTAACAATTTGTGTCCTTTCTCTTTCTCATTTGTGTGCCTGCCCTACCAATGAGTTTTATGTTTGTATGTTTTTGTGTTGGGAAAAATTGTCCTGTCACTTACAGATATAGACTCACTGAAATATTTCTTCTCGACCAGTCTAGTGGTGATGAATTCCCTCAGCTTGGCTTATCTTAAAACACTTTGCTGGATGTAGTATTCTTGCCTGACAGTTGTTTGCTTTTAGCACTTTGAATACTCATCCCATTATTTCCTAACCTGACAAATTTACTGTTTATCTAATGAAAGTTTCCTTATATATGAATTATCTCTTTCCTCTTGCTATTTTTATAATTTTCTCTTTGTCTTTCAGTTTTGACAGTTTAGCTATAATGTGCTTTGGAGAAGACATTTTTGGGTTAAATCCATTTAGAGGTTATTGAGTGTCCTGTATCTGAATGTCTATATCTCTTGAAAGACTTGAAAATTTTTCAGCTATTTTTTGTTAAGAAGGTTTTATATCCCTTTGCCCATGTCTTCTCCTTTGGGAACGCCCATAAGTCAAATTTGATCACTTTATGATATTCCATATGTAATGTAGCTTTTCTTCATTCTTTTTCTTCTTTATTCATTTTCTTATTTTTTGTCTGACTCTTATTTCAAAAGAACTGTCTTTAAGTTTTGAAATTAATTCTACTGTTTGATCTAGTCTATTATTGAAGCTGTTGATTGTATTTTTTATTTCATTCATTGATTTCTTCAGGTACAGTATTTGTGTTTTTTTGTGATATCTATCTTTTTGTTGAGTTTATCATTCAAATCATGCATAATTTTTCTGATTTCTTTGTATTGCCTATCAGCATTTTCTTGTACCTCACTGACCTTGTTTAATATCATTATTTTGAATTACCTTTCAGGCATTTCACAGTTTTATTTTTTTCATTATAATCTGTTGCTGGAGAATTATTGTGTTTCTTTAGAGATGTCATATGCCCTTGATTGTTCATGTTTTTTTGTTCTTATATTGATTTCTGAACATCTTGTATAACATTCACTTCTAATTTTATTGATTGGCTTTCATAGGGAAAGATTTTTTCCTATAAATTTATTTATAGTGTTTATTGGATAGGGTGCTTTTGTTTTTATTCTGGGAGAGGGCAGTAGTGTAGTCTGTATGATTTCTTCTGCTATAATTATCATCATTTGTGTCTGCTAATTCTTCACTTACTGTTTAAACTGTGGTTGTTAGTGGAGACTGTAGTGAGGCTTTGCTGGTCCCTAGATGCCAGTGGTGGCAGCAGAAGGCCGAGCATGCTGTTCCTTGGGCTCCTAGGCAGCATATGTGCACACTGGTGGTAGCAAATTGAGGCTGATCAATCTATAAGCCTCCAAGAGGCTTACTTATCTGCTGACAGTGACAGTAGTGGGCTAGGAAAGAGGCAGGTCCTTAGGTTCCTGGGTGGCATGTATGGCATTGATGATAAAAGTAGCAGTAGCAGGCCAACACTCAGGTCCCCAAGTGGCACTCACAGGTGCCAGTGGTGCTGGCAGATGGCTGGGCTTGTCAGTCCCCTGGTGGCCTGGGTGTGCGTGTGCTGGTAGCAGTGGTGGTAGGCTGGGTGGGCCTATCCTTAGGGTCTCAGGAGAAGTGCATAAACGCCAATGGTGGCAGGCAGGGCAGATTGATCCCCAGGCCCTTGGATGTTGTGTGCAGGCACCAGCAGGCTGGGCAGGCCCATCCTCCATTTTTAAAATTTACAAACCAAATTTCTATTATTTAGTCCCACTTTACCTTATATACCATCCTGCTGTAGTATGTCCAATATTGGACATTGTTTAAGGAAATGTAATATATTATAGAAACATTTTATTTTATTACAGTAATTGAAGGCAGAGGAAGACATGTATAATGTAAAAAATAACAATCTGTGTAACACACATAGAATTAAAAATATTTTTGGAAATACTTTCCTTACATGGAATATATGGAAGTTGACTAGATTATAGAGATCTATATTCACACTAACCAAAGAAAGAGAGAGATAAAGAATAAATGAGCAAACTGATTTTGTTATATTTATTAATTGAGTTTTTTAATATATTAAAGTAATTAGTCTGTTATTATTATCAACTGAAAAACTCTGATGAGAGGATGTTGTAAGTATCCCATTAATCTGTTTCAAACACATTATAGAAAACTCTAGAGACCCATTCTAAATATAATTAAAATATAAAGTCTACTTATTTGTTGATAAGAAGTCTGAAGCATTTTATATCTTGTTTATCTAATTTTATTCTTTTCTTCTTAGTCCATTTTGTGTTGCTGGTAAGAAATACCTAAGGTTGGTTAATTCATAAAAAAACAGTTTATTTGACTCATGATTCCAGTTCCTGGAAAATTCAAGATTGGGCACTTGTATCTGCTGAGGGACTCAGGCTGCTTCAACTCACTGCAGGAAGCAGAAGGAGAGCCAGCATGTGCACAGAGATCACGTGGCAAGAGTGGAAGAAAGTGGGGAGGTTCCTGGCTCTTTTTAGCAGCCAGCTTTCATGAGAATTAAAAGTGTGAGAACTCATTCACCCCCTAGAGAGGGCATTAATCTACTCATGAGGGATCTTCCCCCATGACCCAAACACCTCTAACCAAACCCCACCCCCCAACAGTGCCACATTGGGGATCAAATCTCAACATGAGGTTTGGAGGGACCAAATATTCGAATCATAGCACATTCCTCTCTAGTTAGATAACGAAGTATTAAGGAATTTTGCAATTGGTTTCCTTGTATAATCCCTATGATTAATCTCGTGATTTTATCTAGATTTCATTTCCTCCATAGCGTTATTCTGCCCATAATATATTTAGCCTTTCCTTCTTGTCTCCTTCTCCATCTTCAGACAAGTTCAAACCAGCATAATACGGTTAAACTACTAGTTGGCTCTTTCAGTTGGTTCGGTTAGAAAACCAAATTTGAGTCAGTAGTCACTAAGCACATAGCTAATAACTTGATAAATATGGTTGGCATTACATCTGGAAATATTCTCAAATTCCTTCACATAGACCTATCTATAGAAGGAATAACAAAGAGTCCCTAGAACTTTGCTCAATGTCTCACCCCAAAGACGTCCCCAGAGTACTACTCTAGAGCTCTAGAGAAACAAAGACCAGTTTCAAAAGAAGGTCTATAAAGGAAACCTAGCACAGCAAGTATATAAGTAAGCCTTTTTTCTGGGAGTGGGGTTCAGTGGGTGAGTGGGCATTTTCAGCTGTAAATGAACCATGTGTAGTTTACATTTTTATTGCCTAGGAATAAAAATCAAGGCAAATATTATAAATACCCCTACCAAATTTTAGTGATTCAAAAGATAACTCATAAGCTTGTGTGAACAGCATATCAATTTTCTCATGAGAATACTTTTGAGTGCCTTGTTTGATTGTATATACTTGTATAAGTTGTTTTATATAAATAACTATAATTAAGATCCTTAAGTAGAGACAAGTAGCTAACGAGCAGTGCTTTCAAAAACAACCAAAAAAGAAAGGAACAAACAAACTCTGCAATTTCTTATGGATATTGATGCCAGCCACAGAATGACTCAAGGCCAGATTTAAAGAAATGAAGTGATCTGGATCATTTTCAGACAATTAGATGAATACTGACAGACAAATAAGTTTAGTTCAAGATTCTTAGACCCAGAAGCAAAAAGCCTGCCCTCAAAGTCAAGGTGTTCATTTGTTTGTTTGGTAAGAAGAATGATCTTATTATTGTGGTAGACAATTTGTCTTTCTTGTTCATGTCTTTGGGTTTATATTGGAGATACCTATGTTTATATCATTAAGTAGATGATTGGGCTAATAATAATAATGTGTACAAAAATATGTGAAACACCATTAAGGCCTATACAGACATAAAATTCTGTCAGTGATTTAAAAATGTAATAGAAATAATTTGTCTGAACAAGCTTTGGGATCATTAACATTTCTGAAAATTGGTGCCAGTAAACACAAGTTGTGTACATTTCTTCTGTGTTACTTATATATGTGGCAGCAACATCCAGTGAAAATCTCTCTAAAACTACACACAAAGTAGAAATTGGCCAGACAAACCAGAGCAGAGGATAGCCTTCTACGGTCCTCACCCCCTAGGCTGCAGACTGGTACCCGTCCATGGCCTGTTTGGAACCAGGCCACACAGCAGAAGACAAGCAGTTGGCAAGTGAGTGAAGCTTCATCTGTATTTACAGCCGCTCCCCATTATTCAGATCACCACCTGAGCTCCACCTCCCCTCCATGCCACCATCCATGGAAAAATTGTCCTCCATGAAGCCCCCTGGTGCCAAAAAGTTTGGAGACCACTGGCTTAGGCAATAATTAATCCAATTAGAGAAAACAGTATATGAGAAAAGAGAATGAATTAGAAGTATAATTACAGGGGAGAAAAAGGTGTAAAGAAGACCCAGATAGTGAAAAGCCAGGCATCATAAATCAACATAAGGATATCAGTCTTAAATGTAAGTACATCACAGAGAAATTAAAGGGTTTTAAAGAATAGAATTTAAAGAATGCTGTTTTTATATGATATTTTCTACATTTTTATTTATTTATTTATTTTTAAATTTATGAGTATTACGGGGGTACAAACACTTTGGTTACATAAATTGCTTTTCCACCATCCGAGTCAGAGCTACAAGCATGCCCATCCCCTAGACTGCGCCCACCACACTCGTTAGGAGTGAATGCTATTTTAAAGGTCATTTTAGTCGCAGAATTTAGACTTCCATGGCTTGAGATAAGTGGGAAAGAGTAGACTGTTTAGGAAAATAGTCAAATAAAGGAAACAGTTCCTTGGACAAGGGTAGAACAAGAAAAAAGACAAAGAATACCCTTGAGCTGGAACTGGCAGCATTTGTTCATAAATTAAGAAGAGAATAATCACTGGTATCTTTGATGTTTCTTGTTTGAACAAGTGACTAGATGGCAATGTTATTGATTGGACTAGAATTCACTAGAGGAGATCCAAATTTAAGAGTAAAAATGATGTTTTATTTTTAGATATTTTATTTCCCCATGTCTATGGACATTATAGAAGAATTCCAATTGTCATTGCATGAAAGTATATGAATTTATTAGTATTTTCTCTCTGAAATGGATTATAGAATTGTACTTTTCTGTGAACTATTATGATATATGGAAGATACACAATGATTTTATAAACTCCACGTTTCTATATAATCTCATTTTGTAGAGAACTAAAATTCTAACTTTCCATTATTATAAACAGCATGGATGGACAAGATTGCTTTGGAAGAATATTTAAAAAATGCCCCAAAATATAAACAGAAAAAATATTTTAAAATACATAAAAATAACAAAATAAACAAGAAAAACTAAAATCAAAAATAAGGTATCTTTTTTTACTAAATCACTATTTTAATAAAACATTATATATACATGTTTAAATATAATATCTATTGCTTTTAATATTGATATATACCTAGTAATTTTTAAAAAAGATAACTCCCAATCACACAGAAAACTATTTTCTTAAAAAAGACATTTGTTCTTGTTTTAAGATAGGCCAAAATAACTACTCTCTATACTTAGTAAACTTCATTCCAGATATCAATCTATTCACATATTTAAAAACAGACAAAAAGACAGAAAAATATAGGTTTTTGTATTTGTCAGTGTCCTTGATTGTAATGTGCATTCTTTGTAGATTATTTTATATAATTTTCTCTCTAGGATATTTTGTGAACATTTTATTTGTGAATGATCCTGGCAGAATGAAAATTTTCCTCTGTGACCTTTGGATAACCTTAGGCCACACAACTGTTACACTTCATTTTTCTTCCATTTTTCTTGCTAAACTCAAAATTGCCCAAACAGCTGCTAAATTGCAATAAAATTTCTCCCTCATCTGAGAACTCTTTTTGATCAACTATTACAGAAACTGGCTGAACTTGGGCTGAACCCCCCTCTGGCTAAAGTCCACCTTTCATCCCCCAGGGTAGACTAATCCTTCTGGGTTGTTGTCTGGCCATGACATTCTGTATAAAGGAATATGCCTAAAGGTACTCTAGTTGATATGCTTTCACAGTTTTGCTGTTGTGGTTTGGACAGGGACTGAATTTGCTAAGCCACGATCATTTCTTCAAAGCTGGAGTACATATGCTTGTTGTCTTCTTCCCTGAATCTTGTTTCTGACCAGTGTTCCACTCCCTTGTGTTCAGTACTCTCTGTACCTTCCCTTTTTCTCTTTAGAGTTCTTGGTATAAGCCTCTTGATTTAAATCATTTTCACTATTCAAGACTTCTATGGATGAACTGAGATGTATAGATCAGGAGATCTTGTTATTTATCTCTTGTTTATTCTCTTCCTTTTGATGTCGGAAATCAACAGTCAATGAAAACCCCAGTCATTGTCTAGCATCTATCTTTTACAAACATTATGGTTCCATAGCAATAAATATTAACGATCTCACAGGATTTTACCAAGGAAAATTTATATCTTCAGTGACCACATTGGGGAACTTTAGATATGAAGAGAGTAATTTACCTGTGTCACACCTTTAGAATTAAAAACTCCAAGGCTGCAAATATCCCATGGACAACATAATTATTTTTTGATAAAAGGGCCTCTAAAACACAGATAAACTCTAAAAATGATTCCCTGAAAGACTGTTTCCAAATAGTCAATAAAAATACAGAGAATCTAAAATCCAGACTCAAACTTTCCTTTCCCTCTTATGACTCATCTCCCGTCTGGTCACATACAACATCCTCTATAACTTCACTGCTTCATATTATTTTCGCATCACTATGTAACACATTACTACAAACGTATCAACTTAAAATAACACTCATTTACCATCTCACTGATCTGTAGGTAAGAAATCCAGATGGCCTTGAATGGGTCCTCTGCTTATGTTCTCATAAAGCTAAAAGTCAAGGTGTCTGCCAGGTTGCACTGTTGTCTAGAAGCTCTGGTGAAGAAGCCATTCTCAAGCTCATTTTAGGCGTTGGCAGAATTCACTTCCTTGCTGTTGTAGGAATGATGTCCCTGTTACCATGCTGGCTTTCAGCTGGAGGCTATTCTCAGCTGCTAGGGGCCACTCCCACCCACATACCTCTTTCAAGGCACCTTTTTTCCTCCAACCCAGCAATGGCACATATATTCTTTCTTATATTTCAAATGTTTCTGATTTCTCATTCTGCCATTTTTACCATGTAAAATAATATAATCACAGCAACAACACCAAGCAGGAAAGATCATGTGGGTCATCTAGAATACTGCATCCCACGCAATTGCTCTGCAGCTCCTGCTCCTTGAGCATCCTCACCAGACCCTCTTGCCCTTTCTGCATCACATCTCTTTGGGCTATATCCCCTCTTAATGTCTTACAATGTATTTGGAGATGGCAACCCATCCCGCTTACCTTATAACATTAAATCTTAGTCAAAATTGAATTTGTGTAATTTAGTTAAGATCTTCCCAAACTCTTTCAAGGGAGGGAAGAATTTAACACAAAATATAATATTGTCCTAGTGGCTTATAAAAACCCATGAACTGAATCTATCACCCTGTAGGCATGAAAATTATGAGGAAAAGTTAGTTAGAGAATGGAAGATATATTGATACCTAAATGACATCAACTATCAAAATTTGACCATTGGACACAAAAAGAATATAAAAGTAGGATAAGACTTCTTAGAATCTCACCTGGAGATCATTATTATCAATATTGATTAATCAATATCCAATGAGGTCATCTCACTTCAGCTATCAGATATTCTACTCTCATTCAGGGAGAAGACATTATAACTGACCTATCCACTTTCTTTGTTGACAGTTTTAATCCTGATATTGTAGATTTATTTAGAAAACAGAAGATAGGAGGCAGACTACCACTTTATATGAATTACAAGAGTTTGCTGAGTACTTTAAAGATATTTGATTTAGAAAGAAAAATTAAGATCTAATTAATAGCTCTTCTGATTAAGCATTTAGGTAAATCCATGTACAGGTATATATCTAAGACAGTATAGTCAAATACTTTTAGTTGTTATAAAGAAAGACATCACTGAAAGAACCGTTACCCTGCCTTCACTTGAAAGACGGAATCTCAATAGACAGAGGTCAAACTTTATCTGAGAGAATGATAGCTGTTCTGGTCAGCCCTTTGAGGAATTAGCTGTTCTGGTCAGCCCATAATTTCCCTTAATGAAAAGGGAGAGATTTCTATGCAGTTGCAAGTACAAAATGTTCTATTTCTATTTTATACTTGTCTACCTTTGCAACCATAAACTTTATTACTTCCCCATCATTTGTCCTTGGAGTAGCAAAGAGGTGTTAGAGGTAGGAAGCTCAAATACCTTTAGACTCTGCATTTGTCCCAGAAACTACCTGCCTTTCTGGTCTTTCTCACTAGTTGATATGATTTTACAGTCTGGTGAATCTTTTAGGAATAGACATATTTTGTAAACAGTATATTATAATTAAATATAAACTAGGAGGCCTCTTTCTGGAATATACAGGAAAAATAACTCTGGACTATAATTTAATGATGTCACATACTGATTATTTACTATTTGATATCTCTCCTACCAATATGTCATATCTTTAGTTTGTATGCAATAGCATCTAAGTCAAAGACATAAGGTATGGGACATAGATAGTATGATCTCAACTGGCCTTTGCTGAAACCAGCCAGTACTCATTTAAATACCATGTCATTGAAGAATAACAGTCTCCCTCCTTCACAAGTATTAAAGTGTATGAGGTATTTTTTGTATTTCTTTTGCTCAAAGATAAGAAAGTTATTCTAATGTTTCCTGCTAACTACCAAAAGACACCTTAGAGGATTTCTCAGTCTCATAGGATACTGATGACAATGGGTTTAACTTTGCTATACTGGCTAGCCCTATAGATGAGATCTGGAAAAAAAAAAAAAAAAAAAGAAAGAAAGGAAGAAAGAAAACAAAGCCTGTCATACCTAAATCTTTGCCCTGTACAGAGTTACTAAAGATTATATTCTGTGAAACCAAAGACCCCCTTTACCATTCCCTTACTCTTGAACTTCTTTATTGTTATAAACTTTTTTTTCTATTTGCACATGAAAGATCAAGATAAAATTTGGGGTTCTATCTCAATAGGACAGTAAAAATCATAGATACATTTTTTATTGGCCCCTTAGTTATAGCCTAAACTCTGATTCATACACAATTACAGCAGTTTCCAAGTTAACTGAGGCTTCTACTTACTTAAATCTTAAGATCCTCCACAACCTCCTAGGCCCTCATGCAGTTCAGACATATTCCTACTCTTAGACTGACCTCCTGTGAACTCCTACTGCTCTCTCCCACACACATTTTATTTATACATTGCTGCAAGATCCTAAATTCCACCAACATTTTCCCCTTCCAGTGAATGATACATTTTGGGTTTATCACATATTTATCAGAAATTTCCCCGCCTCTAACCTCCTTGAAAACCCTTTAGACAACCTAGATTTGGAATTGCTTTTTGATGGCTTCTTTCTGAAGGTAGAACAAAGAGATTTTAAGCTGGATTTGTAATAACAACCCTGAATTCTTTCAGAGGTCAAATTTACAGTGGCTTCCAGATTGTAGCTATCACTATGGTTATCTAGAGAGCAGAGAGTAAATGTCCATATAGACATCACACATCCTTTTTAACTGGGTAGTGATATTTGTATGCTTTGGAAGCAACACAAAGCTTCTTATTTGCAGCTGATTCCTCCATTAAATATGGCAGCAATATAAAAGGCCCTACTAGATTCTTCCTCCAAAGGAATTGACTATCAGTGTGAGGAACAGTCTATAAAGCAGACTCCAGAAGCAAAAGGTATTGCTTTAGATAATTATTATGCTAAATAAGACTGTTTATAATACACTCAGGCTATGCACAAAATCCAATAATCAAAGCCAAAACTAACACTTACTATTGGAATTGAGTGCTGAATAAACACCATTCTCAAGCACCTGTTTTCTAATACCATACTGGAAAAAAGATCTTATTGTGTGCTCTACCCAGATGGTCTTCGGCAGCAACAAGATAACTTCTTTGCTCAAAAGTGCTAAAATGGTGTCTCTCAAAAAAATATTATTTTCTTTCCACCATAGAATAAAAATAAATAAATAAATAAAAACCATTATAAATAAGCATTTGTGGGAAATTTTCAATAAAGTTGCAAAAAAATATCACTGGTGCAGGTCTCAGCTTT
This sequence comes from Cheirogaleus medius, assembly GCA_008086735.1. NCBI lineage: Eukaryota > Metazoa > Chordata > Mammalia > Primates > Cheirogaleidae > Cheirogaleus > Cheirogaleus medius. The sequence goes on along the minus strand of VBSM01001124.1, from coordinate 54,631,962 downwards.
CATGTCCACAATCCATCCTGGGAAAACACATTGGATAAAGACAGGAAGTAAAACCCACAGGTCTTTGAATATCTAAAATAGGCTTATCCAGATACTCTCTCTCTCTGCTGTTTTTATAATTTTACATCTGTTTTCTGGTTGATGAAAGCCTTTTCTTGTCATAAAGGAAACTGTTATGAAATAGAAAATCAACATCCAGAGTTAGTATTTCCCAATTGGGAAACTTTTAACCGTTTGTCCATTGAGAGTGGAACCTAATTATCTTTGAACGAAAATAAAGAATATTCTATAAGGCTTTGACATTTAGCCAGAAGTGCTCCTGCACTATTACCTCACTTTCTCAGAGAAAATATAAAAACTATATGACATAGTGAGCATAAAATTCACAAACTATGCAGGAAACTTACCTTGTCCTAAGCTTTCATTACCTTAATATCCACTTCAACAGAAAAATCACAAATTACCCCCAGGTTAACTGATTATTGCAACTGGGTATCTCATGCCTCATCTTGGATTCTGTTCTTTCAGAAGCCAATGTGGTAAAATCCCTGCATGATTTTTAGTCCAGGGACCTGGTTTATGAAATATCACCAGTGCAAAACTAATGCTAAAACTTCATTGGAAGGTACCTTATCAGGTAATGCTAACTACAAGCGGTTCAGTGAAAGTCTAGGAAATCAACATTTGGATTCATGTTTTCCACTTAAAAAGATATACACCCATCTACTAGATTTCTATGCCAAAGGGAGATTTAAGACTAAGAACATCTCAAGGTTCTCTAGAAGTAGTCAGAATCATGAAGGAAACAGCCTTTCCAAAACTTTGCATCAAACAAAAGCCTTTTGCTATTACAGCTCTACCAACACATTTGAGTTAAGGTTTCCCAAGTGACAAGAATCCCTGATTCTATACTTTTTGTCTTTTTCCCCTCTTATTTGGAGCTATCACTGCCTACTATATTGCTTTAAGAAATATTATTGCTATAATGAAATTTTTAATTTTTTCCTCTAATTTTTATCCTCTGGGCAAAATTATCAACAGTTATTGCAAATCTATGGATTTTGAACCACCTCTCTACTGACTTGAGGTGTAGATGATAACTATTCCCCTACCTAATACCAACAGTAGCATAATCTTGGATAGGAGTTATTGTCCAAAGCCTTCAGATGATTCTTATTAATATTTTTTGTCTCCGTTATCTATGGCTGGATTTTCTTCAGGGACTTAATGTTTCTGTCTAGCCACTCATTGACACATGATTGAAACACACCTGCAAAGACAAGTTATAAGAATCCATGTCCTTACCAATGAATTCTATCATTGTAATCAGCAACAGATCTGGAGTTCTTTACAAAGCAAGCTATAGTTGAGTAATGAAACTGGTTTCCCTATTAACCAAGAGAGATGCCCACTGTGGGGCTCAAGTTGCGTTGGCCTCTGCAGCAGCTCCTCCCACTTCCCTTGCACCTGATCCCAATTCTAGTAATTAGTCTTCCCCAAACCTCTCAATAAAATCAACTATGCAAACAATGGTTGCTAAACCACCACAAGAAATTCCCCTCATCCAAAAAACATTTTTGACTATTCCTGATAATACCTGAACTTTTGATAAAGCTCTTTGAAAGTGCCTCTTTCTTCCCTAATGTAGAATACTCCAAGTTCTGATACTGTGTACTCTGGGTGAAGGCTTATGCTTGGCAGTGCTGTTGAATTCCTTTTCCATGTGAATAATGCAAGAGTTTATTCAGATTAGTATCACATCTTATATAGTTTCATTTTTATTTATTTCACTCCTTTTTATTATTACCAATTATAATTATATGAGATCTTCCTTACGTATTTTCAATAAATATTTTTGCCAAAAATTGTTTTATATATTTGTTACATTCTACTCTTTATCCTGTTCACAATGTCTCTGATGATTTTTACTCTTTGTATATATACATTTGCTTCAAAAGTAGCTTTTATGTATTTCTTTATTTACTCTCCCTAGTATTGCTCACCCTAATACAAAGCATATAGCTTACCCTAACAGTTCCAATACATGAACCAAATTGGCAGTCTCCATATGAGGCATTTCCAATAACTAGAACATGGATTTGAGAAACAAAATGGCTTTCTCCATTCTATTATTTCTAAATGAGAATTAACATTACAAGCAACCAATTTGTGACACATCATTATGTATAGGATACATGTAAGAGTTATTGACATGTAGGAAACAAAACTTGGATGGTAGAAGTAGAAGTAGAATAAATGCCCCATGACCTTTTTTAAAAACTTGTTTAAAGCAATGAAATCTCTTTTCAGAAAAATGCACATGATTACTACTTATACCTAAAAATTCACCTCCAGTTTTAGAGAATTTCCCAGACTTCTTAAAGTCAGTTCATACATGCCTAGGTATCCAGAAGAATCTATTCTTATTCTGACAAAATTATTTTGTCAAATATTTACATGTTTGTACTATGCTTTTGTCTTGCAATGTCTTGTAAGCTTATTTTTTTTCTTTTTAATTCTGAGCTGACAATGAATAGTTTAAACAAGTGACACTGAGGAAGTGCCCTGTGTGTCTTTACTTCAAATGATTCAATTAATATTGCAATGAATATTTATGGATACTCCCCTGAATTCATGGCACTATCACATAAAGCTATTTGTTTCAGTGTTCTCCTGTGCACATGTGGGCAGAGATTGATGAGAGACTTTAGTTAATCTAAACAGAGAGATTCTCTTATATAAACCTATCCCGTAAAAGTATCAGTTTGCACATTTAGAAGTCCACATTAAGTAATTAAATCATGTGAAATATTTTAAATAATCTAGTGAATTAGCCTAATTCTACTTTACAGGTAAAGAAATATGTGAAGAAGACAATACATTCAAACTGAGCTCCTCTCACCTTTCTCACTTTTTAATTATTACACTGCTCTATTTTGACTATGTAAGTCATAAAAACTAGTACAGGTATACCTCATTTTATTGCATGTTGTTTTATTGGGTTTTGCAGAGATAGCTTTTTTCTTTTCTTTATTTTTTACAAATAGAACGTTTTTGGCAACCCTTTTGTCAAGCAAGTCTATTGGCCTCACTTTTTCAACAGCATGCTCTCATGTCACGTCTTTGTGCCATATGATAGTAATTCCTTCAATATTTCAAAGTTTTTCATTATTATTATATCTGTTATGTTTATCTATGATCAGTAACCTTTATGTTACCATTATAATTATCTGAGTGCACCAACACTACATCCATGTAAGATGGCAAGCTATATTGATAAATGCTGTGTGTGTTCTGACTGCTCCAATAACTGACCAACTGTACCCTCATCACCCTCCCTTGCTTCAAAGATTCAAAGTACAGAATGACTCTCTCTTTAAGGGCTAGTGCAGCTGGTGATTTGAACTTGAAACCAATTTACCATTCCAAAACTCCTAGAGCCCTAAGAATTATGCTAAATCTACTCTGCTTGTGTTCTATAAATGGAACAACAGAGCTTAGATGACAGTACATCTGTTTACAGATGGTTTATTTAGTATTTGAAGCCCACTGTTTAGACTTTCTGCTCAGAAAAAGAGATTCCTTTATAAAAAAATCACTGCTCATTGACAATGTACCTTGTCACTTAAGAGCTCTGGTAAAGATGTACAAGGAGATTAATGCTATTTTTATGCTAACACAACATCCATTCTGCAGCCCATGGATCAAGGATTAAGTTTGACTTTCAAGTCTTATTGTTTTTTTTGTTTGTTTGTTTGTTTTGAGACAGAGTCTTACTCTGTTGCCCTGGCTAGAGTGCCATGGAGTCAGCCTAGCTCACAGCAACCTCAAACTCCTGGGCTCAAGCAATCCTTCTGCCTCAGCCTCCTGAGTAGCTGGGACTACAGCATGCGCCACCATGCCCAGCTAATTTTTTCTATATATTTTTAGTTGGCCAATTAACTTGTTTCTATTTTTAGTAGAGACAGGGTCTTGCTCTTGCTCAGGCTGGTCTCAAACTCCTGACCTCAAGCAATCCTCCAGCCTGCGCCTCCCAGAGTGCTAGGATAACAGGCGTGAGCCACCATGCCCAGCCAGGCACAATAGTTCTGATCTAATGTTATATGATCTGTTAAATAATAAATATATATTAATTTTGTAAAAGTATATTTATTAAATATGCATATATATGCCATGCACACTTATTATAGTTATTATTATATTATGGTATATCATTATCATGGAGTGATTCTAGCCACAAAAAGTGTTACAATCTTGTCTAAAAAACAATTATAGATTTATCTAATGAATATGTTTTCACACATACTATATATTTTTCCTGAAAAATAATGAGCACAGGAAAAAATAGAACAGAAAGCAGTAAATGGTATATTTTATAAACTCAAATCATGCTATTGCAATAACAGTTAAGTTCTATAATGTGGTGAAGCAGAAAGTAATAATCTCAAATGTAAGTTTTGAGACATTAATTGTATGAATTTTAACAAACTACTTCAATTTTCAGAATCTCACTTTTCTTATGGGTATAGCTGTTCCACATAGGGTTATTTGTGTATTTTGTGGAATTAGATAAAATTGTAAATGTGACAGAAAAAAATGTTCATTTATTTTGCTTTGTAGGGAAGGTAAATCTTGATATCTAATGTAGAATACCTAGATGCATTACTTACTCTCTTTAAAGTGTGTGTACCTGTGATGACCAAATAAAATATGATTGTATAAAGTTGTCCTTCTTTGAGAGTGTGTGTGTATAAACACATGTATATATGTGTGTATTTTTATCTCAACACCTAAGTCATTCACTCAGCATATATTTTCTTTGCATCTATTACTCATTAGGCTGTTTTCTAGGTACAGAGAAAGCTATTCCTTTTTCCTCATTTGTTGTTTTATTTTGTTTTGTTTTTGAGGATTGGTAGAATGCCATTCTCAAGTAGACTGCAATCTAAAGACAGGTAGATATTAAGTAAGAACAAAGTGTATGATTAACTGAAAACTATTACCATGATTTTGTGCCCAGCTTTGATGTAATAATAGGTACTAGACTTTCCCTCCTATTGTAAATAACTAGAAGACTATATTCAAATATTGGAAAGGTACCATGGAATTCCAATTTCTGAGAGAAGGGAAATAAACAAAGTGAGTCCTATCTTTGTTTCAGTTTACTGCTTGGAGGCAGTTTCTGAAACGTGACCTAGAGAGAGAAAAACCAGAGCCTCACATTTTTGCTAAGATTTTTGCTTATTTGAAGAGTCAGAGGTCAAATTTTAGGTGCTAAACATCTGGCAAAGATTTGGTCTTTAATGAATGATTAAATTAATAACTCACTATGGGTTTTACTATTTAGTGAGAATAAACTGAAAATTCTGCCATGATTTTTAAATAGAGTCCTATTCATAGGCAGAGGTACAAAATAACAGATAGAAGTTTTGAGTGAGTGTTGGCTACCTTCAATCTTTTCACATAGAATATGTTTTAAAGTTGTTTTAATTTGCCAGTTATTTTTTCTCTGAAGATTTTCTAGTTTATTACATTTCTCTTGAAATTTGGTCTTTTGGCATAAAATAGTGATTTAGCTTGTTTAATTAGCATATGACACAGTAGTTTCACAGTAGTTTCTAGCTATATGTTTTTCTGGTTTTAAAGGTTAAAATACACTCAGATTCAATTACAGAATATACCATGATTCACTCTAAATAGCTCTTTTAATTAAATGTTTCTAAATTGATATCAGACAATACAATGAATCTTAAAACATAATTTGCACAGAATTATATAATACAGCTTTATTATATTTATTATATTATACAGTTTGAAACTAATTCAGTTCAATGGAAAAGCACATACAAAAGTAAGCAGAACAAACTAGGCCCTGCTCCGACTGCATTCTGGTAGGGTGACAATATTATAAATGAATAATTATGTTAATAATGTGAGATACTTCCTAAGAATTTAAATTACAAGAAAGTATATATTTATTATGAAAAGGAAGTATAAAGTTGTTGCATACTATTCATACAGTCTGCAGACTGCAACAAATAATCATCAGAGCACAACATTACCAGCACCCAAGAAGCTGCCTCCTGCCATTTTCCAATAAAATAATGACTCAAGTGGATGCAGCATTTGTTTTTATATAGAAGGATTCATACAGGATACACTCTTTTGTGTCTAATTATTTTTGGTCAACATTTGTGTTTGGATGATTTATTTATGATGCATATAGATATAGATCCTACATTGTAATTACTACATAATATTCCCCTCTGTGAATATAACAACATGTATTTATTGATCCAATGGTGGAAAAATATTTGGATTAATTCCAGGTTTCGGCTATAATATATAGTTTATAAATAATAAGTAGACTGAGTAGTATGGTTAATAACATTTCATGATGGAGGTCAATTTTAAATAAACTGGTAAGAAAATCTTTTCTGAGAAGGTTTTATTTGAGATGACGTTTGTATCATGCATCAATTACAGTTGCCACATAACAAATCATCCTAGAGTGTAATACTTTAAAACAACACATTTCTACACACATGAATTCTGTGGTTAGAAAATTCTGTGGTTAGACATGGCACAATAGGATGATTTGTCTCTGTTCCATATCGACTTCGATTTGAGAGAGTTGAAGGTCGGGATAGGATAGCTGAGAACTGTGATAGTTTAAAGCTCAGTCACTCACATGTGCCTGGTACCTGAGCTGGAATGACTTGAAAACTTTTACTGCTAATTTTAGTACCTAAAAGTGGCCTCTCCATAAATCTTGGTTTCCTTAAGAAAGGCAGCCTTAGAGTAAATAGCTGGACTTCTTACATGACAGCTCAAGAAGCAAGCACAAAGGTTCCGGCCAAATATATGGGAATTGTATTATATTTTATGATGTAATCTCAGATGTCACACAGCATCATTTATGTCACACTCTATTGGTTAAAGCAGTTCTCAAATTCAAAATATGAAGCCATAGATCTATCTATAGAAGGAATGCTAAAAATATTAGGCCCACATTTTAAAATCTCTAAAAGACAACCATGAGAAATTTATTAATTCATAGAGAGGGAGAAATAAATTCAAAATTCCTAATTAGGAAACAAGTTTTGACTTTTAGGGTACAAGAAAAAAATTAAATTTCCTAAATAGAGTGAGAAAGGAGGGATAGCAGGAAGAGGCTATATGGTTTTAAATATGGTAGGCCATTGTGTAGGTGATAAAGTGTTTGGACCTAATTTTAAGTTCCAGGAAGCTATTGGAAAACATAGGAGAGTGGCATGCTCTTATTTAATTTTAGTGATATTATTTTTTGGCAGCCATAGAAACAATGGTTTGCAGGGAGGCAAGAGTCCAAAAAGCTTTATAATTAGTATAGAAACAGGATGATGTGAGTTAGGTTAGAATGGTGACAGTAAACATAGAAATGTAGAAAGGTAGATATTAATAGATGAGTCTGATCTTTATTCCTCACTCACCATTCAACTCTGGGTCGTCATTTTCCATCAAACTCAATTCTCTATTAACCCATCCCAAACCAGGGTAATTTAAGAATTTCTGTTCTGGCTAATGAACTTATACATACATCTATAAATTATTCACAATATTATATTAAAATTAACTATGTGTATATATCCAAAATAAACTGTATGATCATTGAGGGCATGAATTTGGGCCTGCCTGAATGTGTATCCTGAAGTCAAAGTACTGAAACAATGTAAAAATGTACTAACAAAAAATAATTGATATTTTTCTAAAACACTTCAAAATTTAGGTAATGTTATAATAGATACAAATAATATTTAAAGAATTAATTTTTGATATATGTCACAAATGATTTATTTGGAGATAATGTTTATATGCTATTATATGTATATACCTCTTTAAACACTATTATATGTACATCTGTAGTGTTTTTCATGAAAAGAGTAATCAAATAACCAAGAAAGATGCTCATTTCTTTATGTACTTAGTTCTAAAACACCTAATGGGTACAGTGCACAATGTCTGGGGGATGGACATGCTTGAAGCTTTGACTCATGGGGGGCAAAGGCAATATATGTAACCTAAACATTTGTACTCCCAAAATATGCTGAAATAAAAAAATAAAAAAATAAAAAAAATAAAAACAAAATGTTGAATGGGGCTTACTGAACTTTGTATAAGAAAACTTAGGTGAATATATGAGGGTAAGAAATCAAGTATTTTTATTATTTTATTCACTTACTTATTTTTTTCAGACAATGTTTATTAAGAATCTTCCATGTGCTGTGCACTAGGTTATAAATATTAATAAGAAGATATGGACTATTCTAGCTTAAAACTATGCACTGCACACATAACAGCTAAATAAATGATCTCAAAATAGCTCTACAATAATTTGACATTTTTCTCTGCTAGCCATTATTCAGAAGCTTTATCTCACTCAACTTCTGTACACAGATCTAGGGCAAATGCTGGCACTAGAAAGGGGAGATTCTCTTGTGAGCACATAAATCAAGACAAGCTTGCATTTGATCACACTGCTTTTGTTCCTCCACCCAGGAGTCTATACTCTTAACTTTAGTCTGGAATATCCGAATCCAGATCCCTAAGCACCATATCTGAGATTCTGGTACACATTTTTATATTTCCTTAATTCTAACTCATCTCTATATAAGTGTGTACTTAGGGCATATTCATGTGTTTGCCTCTCTATTATGCCTTACTGTATTTTCATTAATAGTTTCTCTATCTTGCTAGATTTCCTTTACCTCCATTTCTGACTATATCTGCTTCCTACTGTAATCCCCAAATAATGAACATTGTGTTTAAAATATGTCCATTTACCACAATTATGGTTCTTCCCAGGGATTTTACAGCAAAAGAACAAATTTTACAATGAAACCAAACAGAAAACAAACCTAAAGATATTTAGAGTAATGTAGGGGAATATTCCACACAACAGTCTGTGTAGCATGAAATGGCATGGCGTGGTGAAATAAGTGACCACATTTTATATTCTTGTTATTTCTATTTAAGAGTTTTACCCAGTTGGAGTGGTAATAAATTTATTTATTATTTGTAATTTGGTAATTTTATCAATCATCTATTCACTAGATTGCTTAACCAGAGGAGATACTTTCTGAGGTCCAAAAAGGTAAGGACACAAAGATGAATAATACATGGGAACTGCATCTCAGGATCACTTGAAATAAACAGAAACAACAAAATAATTGTAATACAAATTGATGCAGACTATATTCAAAACATATGGAAATATATGTGGAATCATAGAAGAAAAAAATTTAAAAGACCTCAGAGTGGTCGTATAGAAAGAGTGACAACCGAGCTGATGAATAATATATTGGATAGATAGAAGGATAAAAGAACATCCCAAGAACATTTATGAGAAAGTGAAGCATAAATACATGAACAGTCATGAAAAGGTTATATTTTAGAGCTGTTAGAGATAGTGTGTATTTTATAGAGAAAATAGAAAAGTGTTGAACATAAAACTCTAGAGAGTACCACTAATTTAAATTTTAGAAAGGCAAGAGAAGTGAAAAAGGTTTTGAGAGTAAGATGGGATACAGGAGAATGATACAAAAGTTAAGGAAAAAACAAGTATATATTTTAGAGAAAACAGCTATATTTAAGTTTTTTGACTCCCTTCTCCAGGAACAGGAGGAGGGGAAAACCACCAAACCAAATTACTGATGGACCAGAAGACAAACCCAGAATAATTGCATACAAATGTTCATTAAAATAGACCCTCTCACCTGGATAGTGAGGCAATGGACACAGCATTCAGTTATTCTACAGAGCATTGCCCAACGCCTAGTTTGCAAAGCTTACACTCATGTTATAATGTCACTTTTCCTATACTTATTATTAAGGTCATTAAATATGAAATATCCAATTTTGAATCAAAAGTTTAGTTTATTATATCTCAAACAAGATCCAGTACAATTAATCAAAGTATGCATCTAAACTATTGGCGTGGTTTTGCCACGTTAACGGTAGCTTGTTTATGCCAGCAGCAAAGAAGCCCAGAGAGCGAGTGGCAGTAAAATTGCCAAAGGCATTTTCCACAGCTTGTTGAGAATGGAATATTTTTCCTTGCAAGAAGTGGTCCAAAGCCTGGAAGAAGTGGTAGTTAGTTCGTGCAAGGTCTGGTGATTAGGGTGGATGACAGATAGTTTCCAAGTCCAGTCTCCATAGCTTGAGCAGCGTTGTTTGTGCAAAGTGGTACAGTGTTGTCTTGTAACAGGATTGGCCTATCTCTATTGACCAATCTCGGCTGCTTAATCACAAGCATCCTCATCATTTTGTCTAACTGATTGCAGTAGACATCCTCTGTAATCGACTGACCAGGTTTCATGAAAGTGTAGTGGATATTAACAGCACTGGACCAACAACACACACCCTTAGCTTTTTTTGATGGATATTGGGTTTTAGACTGTGTTTTGGCACATCATCTTTATCCAACCATTGTGCCAGACACTGGCAATTGTCAAAAAGAATCAATTTTTCATCACATATAAAAATACTGTGTAGAAATGGTTCACATTTATGTTGTGACAGCAAAGAAAGGCAAGCTTCGAGATGATTTCTCTTAGTTTAATTCATGCAGTACCCATCATCCAGCTTCTTTACCTAGCGATTTGTTTCAAGTATTCCAATATTCTTGGAATAGTAACATCAAACCTTGCTGCTAATTCACGCTTAGGTGGAGAAGGATTCGCTTCCACTACAGCTGTCAGTTCATCATTATCCACCTTGGTCTCAAGTTATCCACGTGGCTCATTTTCAAGATTAAAATCACCAGAACAGAACTTCTGAAACCATCAATGTACTGTGCTTTCAATAGCCACATCTTTCCCAAACACTTTGTTGATATTTCAAGCTTTCTGCACAGCATTGGTTCCATGACGGAACTCGTATTTGAAAACAACACAAATTTTTTACTTATCTATGGTTTCACAAAAATTACTCTAAAAATGTGAAAGATAATCACAAGTCAAACTGTGCATTTAACAGAATGAGGATGCATAATACCTTCACAATAAAAATAAAACAAGAAATGAGAAGGTGAAATGTCAGAGATATCAACTGTCAAACTTAGTACTTAAGGAAATTAAACATCTCATACTTAATAACCTAATATTTAGCCTAATGTCTGTTGTCCAGTATGTACTCAATAATAGTAATTACTCCTTGTTCTACATAGTCTACTAGATAATAATAATAGGGATAATTCCCTTGCTATATATTATTATTATTACTGATTAATTGATTGGAGTTCTCTAGTTGCATAAAAGACTATCAGTTCCTTCGGACATGCTAAGTTTCTCTGATTGTATTCACCAAATACACTGGAGTGCATTTAACCACCAGTGGTTCCTACAGCATGGTTCTCATAACAGCAGGAGAATCATCACTTAGAAACTTTTTAAAATAAAAATTCAAGGACTCCACCACAGATTTACTAAATCAGAGTATCTGGCAGTGAAGTCTAGCAGGCTATGCTCCAACAAAACTTGATGAATTCTAAATTCGAGATCAATAAAGTTGTCCACACCTCCAAAATTTTATTAATAAGTACAATCTTTAACCAAGCATGATGTCAGAAGGAGATTATCAAATACATTGTTATAATACTATTATTTTGAACAATAACAATTGATCGGTTAGATCAATTAAGAATAAGTAAAAGTTTTAATTTTGTCTTCATTTATTCCTCCTTTGGTGCTCTTCTTTTCTTTATGTAGATTCAAGTTTCTGACATGTATTATTTTCCTTTTCTCTAAAGAACTTCTTTCAATGTTTCTTGTAAGATTGGTCTACCGGCAACAAATTCCCTCAATGATTGTTCATCTGAGAAAATCTTTCTCTCTCTTTCTGTTTTGAAGGGTAATTTTTCAGGGTATAGAATTTTAGGTTGGTGGTTTTTTTCTCTTAATGTTTTAAATATGTATTTGATTATGTGTGTGTATGTATATATCACATATATGAAAATATACTTATGAATGCTTATAAATAAGTGAAATGAATGACAGCAGTAATACAAGGTACAAGTTAAAGGATTTAAGATTATTTTGTATTTATACTACCTGTGAAGTGCTATGGCATTATTTGAAATAAAATAGACTTGGGGAAAAAAGAAGAAGGAGAATATTAACTTAGACCAGGACAACAGATGTTCTATGACTGGATGGAGAGAGTGCAGATGCAGAAGTTAAATAGAAGTGGATACACATCCCAACTTGACCAATATTAAATCTGTTGACCTTGACATTTTCTCCACCTCTTTCTTGGGATGTCCTATCCATCTCTCAATGATATTGAGATAACTCAAATAGTAAATGTAGAATAACTGTCACCTAAGAGCTATTCAGCAAATGCTATTTTCTCCCCCATCACAATCACCTTTATTGAGTCGCATCATAATATTATATATTCTGCTTTTATTAAGGGTTGTACAAGAAACAGGCCTTTGGGAATTGTTTCAGCATCTATTTTACAACTATTGCTGAGAATATTGTTCAGCATGTCGTTCAAAGTCCCCTATATAAAATTTTGTATGAGATATGTCTTTAAATATTTAGCTCTGAAAAAGATAGCAAGCAAACAAAAAAACCTTGTGTAGAATATGTATTAGAGTGTTTATTCAAAATAGAATTTGTAGGTATATAAGATATTGTAGATGACAAATAAAGAAATGAACTAGATCTAATTGAATAGAAAAATAAAATTAAAATAATACAAATAGGTAAAATTACCAATTTAAAATATTCTTTGCATATAGATGTTCTTATCTATATAAATCAGTAACAGACAAATTGTTTATTGATTTATTATTAATTCTAAAAATTTTCATTGATCAGGTGAATAAATGCTGAACATCATCCTTTTTTAAAGTCTTAATAAAGGAGAGAAAAACATAGAAAGATGCATTGACACATTAAGCATAATTACCTAGCAATTATAAGAGAGCTAAAAAGTACAGTAAGGGTCAGGCGCAGTGGCTCAAGCCTGTAATCCTAGCACTTTGGGAGGCCGAGGCGGGTGGATTGCTTGAGCTCAG
>VBSM01001124.1:54602371-54618799 GCA_008086735.1 Cheirogaleus medius | reverse complement strand
AGTACAGTTACCCCCCCTTATTTGTGGTTTCAGTTATGCACTGTCAACCACTATGTGAAATATTAAATGGAAAATTCCAGAAATAAAAAATTCATAGTTTTAAATCATGCACCCTTTTGAGAAGGATGATGAAATTACATGCTATCCTGCTCCATCTTGCCTGGGATGTGAATCATCCTTTTGTCCAGCATCTCCATGCTATATATGATATTCACCTGTTACTCACTTAGGAGTCATCTTGGTTGCCAGATCAACAAAAAACATAGCATATATAGAGTTCAGTACTACGTGTGGTTTCAGGCTTCCATTGGAAGTGTTAAAACATCTCCCTTACCGAAAAGGAGGGACCATTATACATTAAAAATAATATAGTCCAAAAAAAAATAATATAGTCCAATATCTTTATTTTAAGAAGAAGAGACTTAGACACAAATGCTTATTCCCTCAATTGAGATGAATTATCTGGTGTTAAAACTCAGCTTGGAAATTAAACTTCCTGCTATTGTTTCGATCTCACTGAAGTTTCCTTCTTTATTAGAACATAATCTAAAAGAGAAATCCCACTTTGTATCTGTTGTTCTATGATAAATGAAAATTTCAAAAATGCAATCTATCCACTTTTCTAAATTCACTTGTTTCAGTAAAATAAATCATGAGAGTGCTGTACAGCATGTTGAAATCCCACAAGTATTCCCTTTGTTTTAATGGCAGTTGAGTGCTGCTTTTGGGAAATATGAGCCTCTTTCTCCGGTTGGTCAGGACCTCTGTATTTATCTCAGACCTATGGTGTTGTTTCTGCTTTCTCATTATTTTCATGCTTCTTAGAATGCCTCTTTCTTTACATGTATATTTTCATAATACTGTATAATATCTTTACATAATCTACTCCTTCCTTAATACTTTTAACAAATATATCTCTTTGGAAAAAGTTAAAGCCTTCTATGCTCTATTTTAGTTACATCCCACATACACACATTCTTTATGAGAGCTCCTTGAGTTACAGTTTCTATTTCATTTTTTTTATGATTCTAATCTTGTGATTTTTCAATATAAAATTTCAGGCCAACAAAGAAAGTTCTGACATATACTAATTTATAATGTATCTTAATCAGAAGTAAAAATCCAGATTTTCTCAGTTGTCCATTAATAGTTATTATTCTTTTCCCTCTGTCATACTAAATCTCAATAAAAATAGTTTCAGTAAGAAGTTTCAAAAACCTAAGTAGTCTTGAAATTATGCACACATATTAATGATTCCATACTTACCATTTAATCTTTGAGATCGATTTTTTTTAACCTGAGTAGTGAAACATTAAACAGTGTGTGTGGCACCCACTTTATATATAGTTCAAAAATGAGCAAAATTAAATATTATATATATATCATATAAACACATATGTGAGATAAATTTCAAAATAGAAAGGACATGCTAAATGCAAGATTTAGAATAGTGGCAACTTTGAGGGAGATGCAAGGAGTTTATAAAATGAGCATATAGATATAGCTAAATTATTGGTTACATTTTGGTATGAAGTACATAGATATTCATTCTAGTATTAAAGAATAATGTAAAATAAAGCACAATAAAATAAAATAACATCTTTCATGGATAATGAGGGTATCTTTCAGGAAGAAAGTGTTTTAATTAAGCCAATCTTCTGCACCTGAACTCTTTAAAATGAAAGTTTTAAAAAGTATCATACAGATTTTTAAATTAGATTGTTAGTGATTTACTTTCAAAAATTTATATTGTAACAATATGACTTGATTGCACAATACACTGATATATACTTATGACAATAATTAGTGGAAAACTGATTACATCATTTAAAATATTCTCTTTAAAATTGAGATGAAAATGTAGTTCTGTTGAAGTCATCTTTGGCAAAATGTATTAGAAAGGTGAAATACTGCATCACATTAGTTTTAGATCAAAGTTAGGTATTACCTTCCTTAAAAGTATAAACTGAGAAAATTGCTTCAAAACCTAATTATCATATACCAAGATTCAGTCATAAAATCTGAGATTGTATTTAGAGCAATATTGGAGTAAGTAGAAACATGGACTCTATTACAGTTTAACAAAACAGCCACATGGGTTGAATTTTTACTAAGCCTTGACTCATTTACATAAATATTTACACAGTTGTCCTCTTGGCCCAGCTTTTAAGACAAGATCTTCAGTAGAATTTTTATGTTGCCCAGATATGGAGTTACTTAGCTGACATTTATCGTGTCCCACCCCGTATCTCTTCCATATAATGAGCTTATAAAACAGCCCTAGAGAAAGGCATGCATAAAAGTGAGGCAAGGAATATTTTGTCCTCTTTTTATTTTACCCTGGAGTCAGGTCAGTATAGTGTAAATTATTCCGGTTGTAAAGTTTGGCTAATAGTATATTTGGAGAGAGAGTATATTAAATGAAAATGAGAAATGACCTGATAGAGCACAGTCCTTAATACTTAGGAGTCAGATGGACCTTCATGAAACTGCAGGCATTCTCTGTTATTGGCTGTATGCCTTTAGGAACATTACTTAATCATTCTATGTCTCAGTCTGTACATCTGTCAGATGGGATATTAATAATATCCACCTCTTATGACTGTTGAAAGATGAATGTATCTTTCAACAATATATAATAAAACAGCTAAACTAATAGGCAACATAAAAGAATTACTAAATGTCAGCATCTTATTATTATTTTATGAAAACCAACAGGCCATATATTTTCTCATTAGCGTTTGTGTGGGAGAACATTGTACTATTTGATTATATATAACATAGTGTTAGTTTGTTGAGTGAAACAGATTTACTAGTTTTTAAGCAAAAAGTAACATTAGTCTTTCTTATCATCACAGCTGCTACGAAGATTTATCAGTAAGTTCAAGGTATTAATAACTTGTTTTTCTGGTTTTAAATGTCTAGTAAAATCTAATATCTATGGCTTTTTTCTCTTTTTTATGTTGTTCTACTTTTAAATTTAGGCTTAACTCAGGTTCCAAAGATATAGGCAGAAAATGTTACCCTTTTTTTATTATTTCTTTTGGCTTTACCATTTTCCTTCCATTCTCATGCTGTTTCTAGCTCCTCAAAATTGTCAAAGAATAGAAAGGTATAAAAGAGGGGTAAAATCAACTAAAACCAAAAACAAAACACAAACAAACAAAAAACAATCTATATGTTGCAAAATATAAGATAAGATAGCTTTCCAAACACAGTCTTTTTCCTCACCTCGAAAGCTTTTGTGAATTATTAAATTACCCAATATTTTTAATACCTGCATCTTCTATTTGTAGATCATGCAATAGATTATTCCCACAGCACACACCCATCTCCATACCCTCTAGCATATGACCAACCATCCCATACAGACTTTCTTTTTATCATCCTACCCCCACTTCCCCACAACATCACTACCATTCTCTTGGATAAAGCTCTTTTCTTTTTCTTTTTTCCAGCATATTATGATAACTGAATTCAGCATTCATCCTTGGGCTCCACATATGGCCAATAGGAAGCACAAATTTTTGTCATGCCATTGGTAGCTGCTACATTCCCATTCTTGCCTTTTCCCTTCCTTCTAAAATTAGAGTTAGCTGTAGCCCTGGAACCTTGTTCAAAAGAGATTAAACAATGTGATAAAGTCATACTATTAGTAAGCACTGATCACAACCTGACTACATTTCTTTCAATAGAATAATGTTTTTTTTTTAATACTATGTATCTACAGGACTACATGGAAGCCTTCCTATACAGTGATGTCCCATGCAGAAATGTGCAGTACAAGAGACTGTACAATTTCTCTGTGCTTCTCTCTGATACATTTTTCATAATTGAATTTATGATGCTGTAATATAAAAATCAAATTTCTTTTGAAATATGTATTTATGGATTACTATTCCAAATATATTGAGCCATCCATATGAATTCTTCTGTACTCCACCATTTGCCAATGAATAAATAAAAGAAGCAAGAAGGATTTTGATGAAGTTGTTCTCTATCAGAAGAAGCAGCAAACAAAAACAACACTGGTCTGCTTTTTCTTCAAATTACTACAGCATAAATCATGGGTACACAAAAATATTGGAAAATCACAGAAATTCCTGGTATAGATAGTATCTGATTTATTTTTAGTTGATACATTTCTTACCTAAAGGAGATGCTTTATATCTAAATGCTTTATATCTAAATTCTAACCTGTTAAATTGCCTTTGAATTTTCCTACTTCCAAAGTACGATTTGAGTATCAGTATTATTGGCCATAGCCCCAATCTATTACCAATCTGTTTAGTGTCATTTAATCACAAAACATACGCAGTAAAATAATAACAATTGGAGGAAAAAAGCACACTGTGTTGCACTACACTTTCAGGCTACACTAAAATCAGAATACTCTTATAATCAGTTGTGCACCTCCTAACATGCAATAAAAGTGTATTATCCAACCCCACCCCATCCCTGCCTTAAATTTCTCTAGTTTCAGTTACCCGTGGTCAACCACAGACCTAAAACATTCAATGGAAAATTTCAGAAATAAACAATTCATACGTTTTAAATGGCATACTATTCTGAGTAGTGTGATGAAATCTCATGCTGTCTTTTTGTGTCCTGCTTGGCATCAAGAAGTCCTTTGTCCATTGTATCTAGGCTTTATATGCTACCTGCCCATTAATCACTTAATAGTTATCTTAGTTCTCATATTTTCACAGTCTTACAGTGCTTGTGCTCCAGTAACTTTTATTTTATTTAATAAGGCTCTCAAAACACAAAAGTAGTGATGCTGGCAATTTGGATATGCCAAAAAGAAGCCTAAAAGTGCTACCTTTAAGAGAAAAGATGAATGGGCTTGACTTAATAAGTAAAAGCATGGTATACAAAAAGTTTGGTACTGTCTACAGTTTCAGGCATCCATTGGGGGTCCTGGAACATATCTCCTGGGGAGCAAATAAGGGAGAACTACTGCAAAGGCTTCAGTAAACAGGTACTCCACAGGTTGATCTTGTTGACTTATCAAATACATTCTGGTTGGTTATTCTAGTCACTCAGATTAATTGGAAATAGAACAGGATCAATTCAAGTCACAGTAGATTCATTTAGCCACCTCCTATGCATGCAACCTTACATTATCTGTGTGTACAACTATGTATATACCACTTAGTCATTCTATTGTTTTATTTTTTTCAATTTTTCATTGCATTTTGGTATCTCACATTGAATAAGTTGAATTTGAATCTCTGTATTTTGATTTTCTAAATTTAATGTCATACTTTGATTCTTACATAACTTGTAGCCACATGATGGATAAAATTATGCTATTCAGGTGAGCTGTCTTTCTAGATTGTTAGGGAACCAAGAACAAAGTATACACAAATACATTCCTAAAATTCTAAAATCACAAGCATTATTTTACCATTACATATCAATCCTGAAGCTATGATTTAAAAACTAGAAAACTCATTGGATGGTCACTTGTTAAAAGAATTGAAAAGTCCAGGATTTCGTTTGGTTTCTTTCTGCAGCAAAATGTGTCATTAAGTACCCAGTTTCTTTTCATCTACCTCCTTTGTTCTCTTCAGTGTTAGGTTGTCTTAAGCTTCCTTTCTTCATTTTGGAAAAAAATAGTTCCATTTAAACTTCACATCAACCCACAAAAAGCACAAAAGAAGAAATATCATTTGAGAAAGAGTGAAATTTATGATTGAAACAGTTACAGTTAAATTATTAATTGGTAGAAATTAATCAAAGCTTGTCCATGGAACCAGGGACAGGGGGGCATTATTGGAACAAATGAAAACCCAAGGAAAATATCTGGATGCTTTTAGATGTGTGTGGAAATAGGAAATGGAGGCCGGGCGCAGTGGCTCACGCCTGTAATCCTAGCACTCTGGGAGGCCGAGGCTGGAGGATCACTCAAGGTCAGGAGTTCAAAACTAGCCTGAGCAAGAGTGAGACCCCGTCTCTACTAAAAATAGAAAGAAATTAATTGGCCAACTAAAAATATATATAGAAAAAATTAGCCTGGCATGGTGGCGCATGCCTGTAGTCCCAGCTACTCAGGAGGCTGAGGCAGAAGGATTGCTTGAGCCCAGGAGTTTGAGGTTGCTGACGCCATGACACTCTAGCTGGGGCAACAGAGTGAGAGTCTGTCTCAAAAAAAAAAAAAAAAAAAAGAAATAGAAAATGGATATTAGGTGGGTACTAGAAAATTTTCAGGACAAATAGGATGAAAAAGACAAATCTGAGAACATGTATTATTTTTAGACTAGTTGGTGACTTCTGAATAACTTTTTCTAAGTTTCCTTTTCCCCAGAATAATACTCATTTTAAAGTTTCAACAATTGTGAAATTTATGTATTAAATAGTTTAATCAATTGATCACATTAAGTATTCTTACTGTGTTTGAGCAGTTAATAAGAAAATGGCTATGAAACTTAATTCTCACTGATTTATCATTTCCTTGGTATTTTATTTATATTTTACTGGGCTGCGATCATCCTGAAGCTGAACATTCAGTGAAAATATAGAAAAATAACCTGAAACAAATTTCTGTTGCTATATTTAAATCTCATTTATTTATATTTCTACTTAATAAGCCACTTCAAAATGATTTACCATTCCATGTATACAATTACTTTTTATGGTATATTCTTTTAGTCATACACTAAAAAAAGTTGTAAATTTCATTACATTAGAAACTTAATAACATTCTTATCCATAAACAATTTTTTTACAGCTTAAGCCCTTTTTTGATTCATAAACTGTTCTCATCATAACTAAATAGCAAAATTGTGCATTGTTTGGATTTCACTTATTAATACATTCAATCATGTATAAATTACTTCATTCCCCAAAAGACTTAAAATGGCTATTAGCAATACTTTTATTTATTGACATTACTTCATTCATGAAAAAAGTGGAGCCAACAGCAAAAATGTGGCATTACTTTTCAGAGGTGAAGGAGACATTATCAAATACAGGGATAATAATGGTGGCTTAGAATTCCAGAGAGTTCACCAT
Organism: Cheirogaleus medius; assembly: GCA_008086735.1. NCBI lineage: Eukaryota > Metazoa > Chordata > Mammalia > Primates > Cheirogaleidae > Cheirogaleus > Cheirogaleus medius. The sequence goes on along the minus strand of VBSM01001124.1, from coordinate 54,611,782 downwards.
TGCTTGTATTTGAGCAAATTTTCACAAGTTTTTTCTACAATCTTTAAACATTTTAGGGCATGTATTTCTAAGTGAAGAGAGGTTCATGGCCTTAACCTTTAGATAAAGATATAGATATAAATAGATATAGATAAGAGGACCTATTGCTTTAAACATTTATATCTTTATAAAGGAGAAAATGGATATTTAAAAAGATAATCTATAATAAAATGGCATGTGTATCATTTTAGCATTATTTGTGAGACATGCTCCAGTGAGTCCTACTTTACTACAACCATAATGCATCACATGCAGTTTCTCAAATTGACTATGTTCCCTGTGTCATCTTGTCTTTTCTTCTGTGATCGCTCGATCTGCAACACACTAATCCCTTTCTTATGTTTCAAGAGCCTTTCCACGTACATGCTGTGGGTATCCTAGGGCAAGTTATTTAAATATTTCTATGCTCCTATTTACTCATTTTGGGGCCAGAGATAATAGTACTATCATACAAGATTTTTGCAGTTATTAAAAGAGATTTTTTTTTATAAACATAGTGTTTAAAGCTCTATCTCACAGGAAGGATTGATTGAAAATGGCATATTATTAAATGTGTATAGAGTACTTTTAGATTCAGTTCAAACACTCAATGAATTGAGAGAAGGATAGTATACCTGAAAAGTAGACAGAATATCAGAGAGTGGTAAGAGATGAGGTGGGGGAGGAAGTATAGATTGGAATATTATCTGAGGCAAAAGAAAACCACTGAAGAATTTTAATCAAGCATTGGTAAGGATGAGATTTTTGAGTAAAGAAATTTCTCTGGAGTAGAGTTTTAACAGTATAATGGAAATAGTTTCTTTAGCTTCATATATGCCAGAAAACTTCTCTCTAAATTCTGCAGAAAAACATCAATAACCAACAGTTGTTTTTAGATGTAACAGACATGCCAGATACTGTGCTAAGTTCTATAAATGTGACAGGAAACATCTCAACTTCCTACAGACAATTCAGTCTACTAGGGCAGGCTTTCTCAAACTTCAGCACTGTTAACATTGAGGCCCAGGTGACTCTTTGTTGTTAGGGACTGTCCTGTGTGTTATAAAATATTAAGTTACATCCTTGGCCTTTATCCCTTTGATACTAATAGCAATTCACCACTGACTTTACAGTGGTAGCATGAAAAATAATCCACAGGCATTAATAAAATAAATTGCCACAGCTGAGAGACCCTTTATTAGAGAAAGACAAATAATTACACTCCAGAGGAGTATGTGTAAAAAGGGTGTACTAAGTGCTCTGTTATTGTATAACTGGGGGGAGAGCTAATGGTGCACCCCTGTATGGGGGATTGCATGAGACATGCTTCTCCTATTTTCACATAACAGATTGATACATTAAAAGTGTACCCACATGGTGGAAGCAAATCTAATTAGGCATAAAATATCCTATCTGTTATCATCACTTTCTCTATCTTTACAATAATGTCCTACTTTTTGAAAACATACTCTGAGTCTTGTAGAAGAAGAAAACAAAGATGCACAAACAAAACAACAATAACAAAAAGTATGTAGATTGAACCTTTTGCTACATTTCAGTTTGAGCTCAAATTGTCATTTGTACTTTTTATGTAGGGGCAGGCTAGGGGAGTGGGGGATTCTGAATGTAGAATAAAAACTCTTACTGAAAAATAAATCAAAGAACCACAGTGTATCTTATTCTTAATAAATATGTAAACCATGTTTTGTGGATGACTTTTCAGTATTCCCAAAAGACTGATATATTTCAATGTTTTGAATTTAGTGTTAGCTTTGAGTTGGCAGAGGAAATCTAATATACTGTGTTAGATATGTTATTTATGCTTGATACTACAAGATATACTTTTCAACAAAATTATTGAAATCCAAAGGAAAAAAAAACAACAACTGAAAACCCTCTTGATTCTCAAGACTGTAGGAAAGGTGATACATGGCACAGATTGCTTCGTTTCTCATCCATTGTTTTTATAGCACTAGCTTATTTCTCCTACCTCCCCTTAAATAATCAAGGAGTTACTATAGTTTCTTATCATTTTAATGAGGCTATTTAATTTTTTAAAAAATAACATGAATCATTAGACATTTGAAAAAACTATGATTGATGACTACAAATGCCTACTCACAAAATATAATTCAATGCATATTCAGACAAAATATACCAGCAAATATATTTCCTTTCAAAAATATTTGAAGCAGTATCTTGTTGTCCTCTATTAAATCACCTTCCTAATACTTGGCAACACAAATAATCCATAAAATATTCAGTATGTGTTTACTATGAAACAAGAACCTTATTTTAATTAATAATTAAATTTCCCACACTAAAGAAAATGTAGATATATTACTGTGAAAATCTAAGCTTATATTTGATGTTAGCTATAACGTCCTTAAATATAGTTTTATAATAAGACATTTGGTTATAATTAAAACAGTCTGAAAGGCTGTTTATTTTATCTTTATCTAAAAAATAACTTTTTTTCTGCCTTGTGAGTAAAGTAAGATATTAAGAGGGATATTTGGTTAAATTTAAAATCAGCAAAAACACCTGAATTTTAGTAAAACTTACATCAGTACACACCAATGAAACAATTTAACAAATTACTTAATGCCAGCAAGTATCAGGACAAACTTGGAGAGATATTTTAAGAATGCCTGCATTGTTGGATCTGTTGCTTTGACAAATAAAAATTGTTCTAGGAGTAATTAAATTATATTTGCCTGTAGAAACAACATGTACTCGTTCACTACAAAGCACTCCAGACTGCATAGAAATACTTGGTATTTGCAATTCTTAAATCTTTAAAATTCTGACAAATAATTATATTACTATAAAAGGTTTCAGAGAGCATCTGATTGATCCCCCCATCTAAATAAGGTATACAGCTACATTTTCCCAGACATGAGAATAGAAGCAGAGTTTTTAAAAGAGGCTTTTATGACCCCTCTTTGCTACTCATTGGCATGAACTGCAACAACTTTCACAGTGAGTAATGTCTTCCTTCTAGCAACCCTTTATTCTTCATGATTTAGTTTGAATTTGCTTTTATTTCTTCTCTCCTCAGTGGAAATAGAAAGCAGCTGGTCACCTCCATCAGCTCAATCTTAACTAATCAAACTGCTAAAAAGTGAAAACTCAATGAAACAGCTATTATTTGCCTTCTGATACTTAATTGTCAATTTGCCTTTTTTCACAACTTAAATGAACAGAAGTTATGTGACTGCATTCAGTGATGTGATTGCTTTTATGTAGTTATTTAACCATTCACAACAACCTTTGACCTTCTTTATACTAGGTTAAATAATTAAATTCCATTAACTTTTTTTTTTCCATAGAGATCTTGCTTTTAGACCACTGAATCATCCCTGTGAATGGTCTCTAAATTTTAAAAAAAGGAATCCTTCTTGTTACTTGTAATTATTATATTCATTTATCCAACAAATATTTAGTGACTACCATGAGCTAGGTATTAAGAATTTGAATTTTAAAAAAATTCTCCACCAAAATAAGACATGTTTTCTGGTCTTGAAACGGTTGCTTTCCGTTGAGGGAGTAAAAATGTAATAGTTAAACTTATTAAGCATTTTCTATATGCTATTGCTGTTCTAACTGTGTAACGTATATTAACTGATTTATTCTTCACACCAATCCTATGGAGTTGATATTGTTATTATCACCCTCACCCTCATTTTCAGATGGGTGCTGAATAAACAAATAAATGAATATGACAATTATAGACAGTAAAACTATGAAGAAAACAAAATAAGGGTGGTTGGGGTGAGGGAGGGCTCTGCTAGAATGGCTCACCTAGGATTGCCTTATTTTGGAGACGACTGTTGCAGTAAGACATAAATAAAGAAGCCAGCTGTTCCAGGTTGTGTGGAGAGAGTGTTCCAACAACTACAACCTCTCTAAGAGTTTCCTATATGTGAGAAAGTGAATGCAGTCCTATGTGGCCACACGTGGAAAGGAAGGTGAGCAATGATCTTAGAGGTGCAGAGTTAGGTGAGAGAGGGTGTTTGAATTTTCTGATTCTAGTTGCAGTGAAAAGCCATTGAATGGAGAAGTGATGTCAGGATGATGGCAGAATAAGAGATCTCAGCCTTATTTCCCATCACAAATAGTAACAACTTGGCAGCTATCTATGAAAAAAATAACTCTGGAAGATCTCAGAAGTCCATTTAGGAAGCTCTAATCATATAGTGGAAGAAAATAACCTGAGAATAATTACTCAAAAAGGGTAGAAAGAACAGTTTTCTTTTAGAAACTGGATATATGCATATATATACATGTATGTGTGTATATACACATATATAAAATTATACATATTTTAAAAGGTTATCTAGGAAGAAACAAATGTGGAGTGTGAGAAAGTACAAGCAGATGTAAATTTGGCAGTAATCTGGATACAGATGGTGTTTGATATTTAAATCCATGGTAATGAGTGAGACAGTTTGACAGAACATTTAAGTAGATAAGAGTTGAAGAAGACAGATTTGGAGGACAGGAACATTCAAGCTGGAGAAAGGAAGAGGAGTCCAATAAAAGAAATAAAAAAGAGGGCACAGCAACACAGAAAGAAAACCAAGAAATTGTGTTACATGTGCTAAATGAAGATGGCATTTCAAGGAGGGAGTAGTTTATACGGAATGCTGGTAAGGAAATGAAGATAAGAGTAAAATGAGGATAAGAAAAAGAAGACCTTTGGGTTTTACAAGCTAGCCATCATTGCTTACCTTATTAGGAGACAATTTCAAGGAGTACTGGGGATTGAGGATCCACTGGAGTAGGTTGAAGAAAAATCAAGATTCGAGGAGGCTGAAACAGTGACTATGAATGATTCTTTAAGAAAAAATAACATAAAAAATAGGGCCAAGGTAGAAAGGCTTTGGGATTGAGGAAGGTGTGTGCAGATTTTTAAAACATATTTTAATATAGACGATACTATAGCATATTTATTTGGTGATGATGAGCCAGGGAAGAGATTTTCTAAAGTGGGAGAAAATTATTTGCAAGAACAAGAAAGTTGTAGAGCCACACTGTTGATAGGGTAGCCATTTGGCATGTGTTGTTATTTGAATTTAAATTTAAAGCAAATAAAATAAAATAATTCAGGTCTCAGTTGTACTAGAACAATTCGATAGCTCAAAAATCACAAGCGTCTAGTATTTACCTGTCATAATCCACAAACGAAAATTTCCATCATCACAGAATGTTCCTTGGATGGTGCAACTTTCATCCATGAATAAAGTGACTAAATTTATAAAAATACATTGGAATAAAGTGAATATGAATTTATTTCTTCTCAATATTATCCCAAATGGCATTTACATTTGAAAGTATATTCCAAAATGTATCCAAAGTTCAACCATTTGCATATTTTGGATGGTAAAATGTGAAAAAACAACAGCAACAAAGGCAGCTCTCTAGTTTGTATTAGTAAGAATAATTCAGCTAGATTACAAAAGTTTATATTATGTCTGAGTAAATCTTTAAATAAGCTTCAGAATGTCAAGAAATATAAATATATAAATACATACACATGCATATATAAATAAATATATAAATGTATGCATATATAAGTACATACATATGCATGCATACATACATATTCACATATATATTTATATTTATATATATAATAAATGCACAATTGAAGAATTCCTTCCTTTTGCATTTTCCTTTTCTTACATTCAATTGTTTCAACCATGATTGCAGAGGAGACAGTGTCCTTGATCGTTATTCCAACCTCTATAGCACAAAGTTGTAAGTTTAGAGATAATAGATAACATATTTGGCACCTTGTCTGTGTATAATAGACCCTTAACTATATGCTTTATGCTATATGCTTTATAGCATACCCTATATGCTTTTGTAACCTTGCTACTAAAGAAGATACAGCACTTTTTTTCCTATGAGACACAAACCTGAGTGAGAAAATTAGCTTAACACATTTTACTCTTGGCATAGTGTCTTCAAGTCTCAGATACAGGCTTTTATCTTTGCATTCCTAGCATCCAGCACAGTACACAGATGTTTAATAAAATATGATCAATGAAGATATAATAAATGTATTAGAGTTTTTACAAATTTATTGCAAAACAAAAGTAAAAATAAAAAATTAAATTTCCCCCCACCCATGTTGACCATCAACTTTGAAAGTTCAAAAATCTGTTTTTCTTTGTATTATTTATGGCATGGCACTTGGTTTATACTAAGATTCAGTATTTCTTTTTGTTGCCATTTTATTTTGATTAAATGAGCATTAGAAATTTCACATTTTAATTGAAATCCACATTCCATGTAGTTTTCCTATCTGTCTGTTTACTGATATAGGGTAAAGAAGATGGATGAAATAGTTTTTTATATTTCTATATTTGTTGTTGAGAAAACTGTATTAGCCTAAAAGAAAAAAGAGCAGATACTTTACATGAGGCTGTGTGATGTAATCAAAGAGCCCTTTCCAAACATGAGTTGTTGACATCATTGCTCTTGCATATACTGTTACCTAAACTTGTGAGTTAATTGGAAATTAACTCAGACCAAATAAAAGCAAAACTAAAAAATCTAAAAATCTACCTGCTTTCCCTCATTCTTTCTCTGAACTCTAAAATGTTTCTGTCTTAAATGATCATCATTTGCATAAGGGCTTTTCTATGCTTTTACTTTTCCCTCCTAATTGGGTTACATAATCTCCATATAAGCTTGTCTTTGCATATGTATTCAGGTAAATATCGGTAAAGGTGAAAAAGGGTAAGAATGTATGCTTTACTCTCCTAGTTATGCAAAATTTATTATATAGGATTTTTTTTTATTGTTTACTTTGTACAGGAGGAAGGAAGGTGACCTGTTTCACATATTAGAAGACAAGATTAGCTCACTTCAGATTTTAATATGCAGCAGCAAGCTGAGTGTCCTGATAAGGTATTTTCTTTCCAGTCCTTTTATCTGTTGTGGGTGGTTAAGAAGCTGTTTTTGTATAGGGATACGGCTACTGGGAGACAACTTGTTGAATTATTATAAATTTAGAGATTGTACAAATTTTATAAAATTGTTTCAATCAGTCTTGGCATGGGCATAGCTTGACTCTTATTTTATAGACTTGAACACCATGCAGTTAATAAATGCACAATTGAAGAATTCCTTCCTTTTGCATTTTCCTTTTCTTGCATTCAATTGTTTCAACCATGATTGCAGAGAGACAGTGTCCTTGATCGTTATTCCAACCTCTATAGCACAAAGTTGTAAGTTTAGAGATAATAGATAACATATTTGGCACCTTGCCTGTGTATAATACACCCTTAACAAATATTAGGTGGCATTATCATCATCTTTATTTCCAGAATCTTATTGACTAGATTTATAAAAATATACAAATTGTAGTCTCCCCTAATCCTCAGCTGATACATTCCAAGACCCCCAGGGATACCCAAAACTGAAGATAGTACCCAATCTGATTGCCATCAATGGGAATATGCTTCAGTTCATGTCTTCCTTGCACAAATTTAATGACTTTTCCATTTCATCTAAATATATATTATCATGTATCATGGCTGTCACTTTGCAGTTTGTGGCGCAACAGTAAAACTAGCACAAATTTCTTTTTACTTCACAAGTTTACAGATGGAAGACTCATTCTTACCATAGATCCTAGCAACATCAGCATAAGAATTTTTTCTTTTCTTTTCTTATTAGGTCAAGAACTTTCACCTTTTCACTTAAAGGAAGCACTCAATAGCTTCTCTTTGGAATATCCAAATTGCTAGCGTTCCTGCTGTTGAACTTTGGGGCCATTATTAAGTGAAGTAAGGGGGTGATTTGGTCACAAGGGCTGTGAAAGTCCATCTGATAACGGAGATGGTTACCAAGTGACTAACTGGCAGGGGAATGAATATAGCATGGATACACTGGACAAAGGGAGGATTCACATCTAGGGCAGGAAAAAGTGGAGTGGCTCAATATTTCATTACACTCCTTAGAAAGGCACAAAATTTAAAACTCATGAATTGTTTATTTCTGAAATCTTCCATTAAATATTTTCAGATAGAGATTTATGGTAGAAAACTGAAACTTCAGGAAGCAAAACCATGGATAAGGGAGAAATTACTCTAGATACATTTGCATTACACAATGCTCTAGAAGTCCTTGAAATAGTGTTGGATTTACACCTGACTCTTAAAATAACTATAAATGTTAAAGAAATTTAAAAATAATCAATCTCAATAAATAAAAGATAGACTTTTGCATTAAATCAGAACCCTCAAGATAAGCTATGGTATATTTAATTGCGATGCAGTTTCTACATACAGAAATTTTAAAAGTTTTGCAGCATACTTTAGGGAAGTTTCATTCTAAATTTTTCTGACATTTTGTGAATGCTTTAATTTTATTATTTATGGAATAAAACTTCCTGATATCCTTCAAAAATAATTTATGAACAATAACCCTTGAAATTTGGAAAATTTTACATGCAATATTATTTTCTTATTTAATTCCATGTCATACCTCTCTAGCACAATCATATTTCCATAATTGATTTTTATTACTATACTAATTTTGAATGCAACTATATTTTTGTATTATCTTTACAATAACTAAGCAATAGAAAACATTTTAAATTCCAATATTTTCCCTTGCTTTTCCATAACCTTTCAGTATTTTCTTTTATGATTTTTATTTCAAAATATTAGGAGGTACAAGTGTTCTTGTTACATTGATGAATTGTATAATGCTGAAGTGAGGGCTTTTAGTGTACTCATCAGCAGAATAATGTACATTGTACCTGGAAGGTAAGTTTTTATCTCCCAGCCCCTCCCTCTTCTTAGTTTACAATATTCTTTACACCACCTTATGACCACATGGACTCATCGTTTAGCTCCCACATATTAGCAAAAACAGGTGGTGTTTGTTTTTCCATTCTTGAGGTAATTAACTTAGGATAGTGGTCTCTAGTTCTATCTAAGTTGCTGCAAATGACATTGTTTCGTTCCTTTTTATGGCTCAGTAGTAGTCCACTGTGTGTGTGTGTGCTTGTGTGTGTATTACATTTTCTTTATGCACTCAATTGATGGGCACTTAGGTTGTTCCATATCTTTGCAATTCTGAATTGTGCTGCAATAAACATTCAGGTACAAGTGTCTTTTTGACGTAATGACTTCTTTTCCTTTGTGTAGATACTGAGTAGTGGAATTGCTGGATTAAATGGTAGGCCTACATTTAGTTCTTTGAGGAATCTTCATAGTGTTTTCCATAGAGGTTGTACTAATTTTCAGTACCACCGACAATGTAAAAGTGTTCCTTTCTCTCTGCATTCACACCAGCATCTATTGTTTTTTGATTTCTAAATAATGGCCATTCTGATAGGGGTAAGGTGGTATCTCATTGTGGTTTTAATTT
>VBSM01001124.1:54575055-54602271 GCA_008086735.1 Cheirogaleus medius | reverse complement strand
AAAAAAAAAAAAATAAAATAAAAAAAACTCTGTTCATGTCTTTGGCCCATGTTTTAACAGGGTTGTTTGTTTTTGTCTTGCTGATCTCTTTGAGTTAGTTGTAGATTCTGGAAATTCGTCCTTTCTTGGATATATAGTTTGTGAATATTTTCTCCCATTCTATATGTTGTCTATTTACCCCATTGATTATTTCTTTGTTGTGCAGAAACTTTTTAACGTAATTAAGTCCCATTTATTTTCGTTATTGCTGTATTTGCCTTTGGATGCTTAGTCATAAATTCTTTGCTTAGGCTAAGACATAGAAAGAAGTTTTTCCTACAGTTTCCCCTTCCAGGATTTTTAGTTTCATGTCTTACATTTAGGTCTTTAATCCATCTTGATGTATAAATCCTCAGCAAAATGCTAGCAAACTGAATTCAACAGCACATCAGAAAATAATCCACCAAGTGAGTTTTATCCCAGGGATACAAGGCTGGTTCAACATATGCAAATCTAGAGCCCGTTTTTTATCCTAGTCTACACCACAGTTGGTAGAACCAAGAAGTTTAATATTATTAATTAGAAATTAGCAATATTAATAACTAATCATTATATTATCACATTATTATATTTCATTAATGTCAATAAAATTAATTTATTAATATTATAAATTAATAATATACTTAATAATATTACTGGTATTGAATAATTAATATTATTTATTATAATATTATGATGTTATTAATTAATATTAATTAGAAAATTGTGTGCTGAGAAGGTAGATTGATTTTATAAGTGTGGCAATATTATGGATTGAGAGAACTATAGGAAACACACTGTATAGCTCTCTTGTTCATTCTTTGTGTCTTCTTCACCTCTAGGAAGTTTCTATATTTTCTGCTGATCCATATAAAATGCTGAGTTAGCCACTTCCCTGTATTAAAATAACTATATTTGTGTTCAGGTAAATTCTAGTATCAAAGTACCAAGTTCATCCATATTTCTTGATAAAAGCACCTTTCCAAACAATCGCCTGAATACATTGACTTATAAGAAAATTTTCTTTTGAGGAGTGCAAATATTGGATCCAAATTCAATGATAGTCCTACTTCTCTCAAATGCCCTCCTATACTTGTCTAGACATGACTGAAAAACTGATGGCCCTACTCTTATCTTAATTAAATGTACCTTTAACATCACAGCAACATTTATGCCACAATTAATGGTTATTTTGAAATATACCTCATTGTTTAAAATGTCAAAGTCTAATAAAGGTACATTTTAATCTTTGAGTTTATCTTACCAATTAAGAATTTCATTCTATCTTTGAAAGTAGTTGACAATTTTTGCCTTGTATAAGAAAGGTGTTTTCAAAAATTCAATATTATGCTCTAAATCTTGGTGAACATTTTGTTAAACTTGGTGGATGACATTTTCACATCTCTGTGATCTTAGTTCATGAAAGAAAAAGCCAGAGCAGAATGCTTTATCAGCTAATCCTCACATTTTACTTTCACACCCATGGGAGACATTCTCATTTTAGCTGACAGCTGTAAATTTTTATAATCACCGTGTGATATCTAGTAGTTGCAGTTTGCTGGCCACTTTGTCAGCTGTATTGACATTTGATAGCCAGGTTTTAAATAAAAGGACTTTTCAGGGAGATTGGCACTTTTTTCCTATTGACTTGGAGCAACCCTGTGGTAGGACACTCATATTCTGCAAGCAAGCAGACTGAGTCCTGTCAAGAGTAGTTCTAGTGCAATCAACTACATTTGTTAACAATAACATTAGACTATAACCCATTTATGGTAAACAATGCACATCATTTTCACAGAAACATTGTGTTAAACAGGGTCCATAGAAAATTGGAGCCCTCAAAAAGTTTTCATTTTCTTTCATGAATTATGTAATACCAAAATGGACTTTTCTTTTTGTATTTCATAATAATTTGCCTTCATTGGCATTGAAGTAAAAAGAAAATATCTCCATAAATCACCTTCCAAGTTTTCTCTCAACAGGTATTCTCAAACTTACTATGTGCTATGTACATTTAAGCACTTTTTGTAGATGAAATATGAGGAAGAGACGTAAACTTAATTCCTGCCCTTAAATGTTAGAATCATTTGCAAACATTTTCTCCCAGTTTCTCATTTGTTTGTTCATCCTCCTAACAAGATTTTTCACAGAACAAAATTTTGTAATTTTTATAAAGTCCGATTTACCAGCTTTCACTTGCATGGACCATGTTTTTGATGTCAACTCTAACAACATTTTTGTCTACTCCTGAGTCCTAAAAATGTCTCCTGTGCTTTTCTTGTCTAAAAGTTGTGTAGATTTATATTTACAATTAAGTTCACAAACCATTTTGAGTTTATTTTTGTAAAAAGTGTGAGATTTAGGTCAAGGTTTTATTTTTCCTATATATGTTCAATTGTTCCAGCACAATTTGTTGAAAACTCTCTCTTCCCTTATATCACTTTAGTATCTCTGTCAATGGGGCCTATTTGTGTAAGTCTATTTTTTATTTATTTTTTTATTTATTGGAAAGGTGGTGTTGCTCTGCCATCCAGGCTGGAGTGCAGTTGCAAGATCATAGCTCACTTCAGCCTCAAACTCCTGGGCTCATGGGATGCCCCTGCCTGAGCTAAGTAGCAAAGATTACACGTATGACCTGCCAGTCCCCACCATGTTAATCTATGTATTGAGAGTATCTAGATGTATTAATGTGTCTTTACTTATATCTAGAATATTTAAAGAACTGGAGCCAATAATAATTTCGAAAGACATAATCTTGAGCACCATAGTCCTAAAAGTTGAAATCCCAAAAGAACAAAATCCCTAATGTTTAAAATCTTGAAAATCACAATCCTGAAAATCAAAATCCTTAAAGTGTAATTCTGGGAAAAATAATTTAAAAATTTATTTACATTTTAAAACAGGATTTATTTGGGAAACATTTAAAAACACAATGTAACACTTCACAGGTATCTTTACACAATAAAATAAGCAATAATAATGTACATATTTTTGCAAGCACACTCAGGGATATTAATGACAGTCAAACAGGTATAAAATTATAAACAAATGAATCATATTCATAAAATAATAGATTGAAAAGGGAAATGTACAGATGCACATTGCTATGGTTGATAACAGTGTGCACCCAGCTTTATCACTGTGGTCATCTGAAATACTGGGACAACCTAAGTCTTTTGATAAGATCAATTAAAAACTGCAGTGGGTCTCCATTGCATACGTAGTCATCCAAAAAGCTGAGATCTTGAGAAATGTTATCTTTCACAAATGCAGATGTACAAAAATGACATCTCTTATTAAGTTTCAACATTTCTATTTATATGCACAATACTTACACACAAAATCAATGCTATGATAATACACCTTCATAGAGTCAAATTTTCAATAAATGCATAAAACAAATAACTCTCTAAATGTCTCTATAAAATATATACTTTCAGTATCAGAAATGATGTGAAAATGAAATACATAGCATAGCAAATTGTAAAATAAATGCTATTTAAAATAGGAAAAAAGAAAAAAAACCTAAAAAAATGGCATGAAAAAGTGTATTATAGGGATAGATTATGAGCAATTGCATGGAAATAGGCCATAGAGCTGTCTAACTTTCACAATCATTAACTATATTTTGAAGCCTTATATTATGAAAAATAGCTGCTTTTTTCTTTTAGGACATGGCTCTTTTCAGAAAATATTCATTCTTCACATTCATTTTCTATGTGGCCTTGCTCTTTTTGAAGTTCTTCTATAATTTGATATACACTGACATGATCATTTCCTTATTAAATTTTCCCATCTCCTGCACCATGCTTCTAAGTTGTTTTGGATACACAGAAATCCATTCTACATGCATTCATATACCGACTACAAATTGAGTAAAAACAATACTGATGATCAAACAGAAACACGGTTGCATGTCTTCTCATCCTACTATTAACATAATTATTTTCAAATCAGTCAGTAACTTCTTCAAGTAAATGCAAGTTTAAATCATTAAAAGCTCCTGGAATGTCACCAGCTGGAAGAAACATCAATATAAGGAAATAACACATTTTTTAAACTGAACTTTATATCATGGCCAATCCTCTCATCTCATTTTTTTGCCAAATGCAAATAAAGACAATAACAAGGTAATAGTTCTGCCTAAGATGATACCACTGACATCATGTAACTATCCTGCATACAACTGAAAATTTTCCAATCCCTTCCCCAAAATTCAGCTTTCATATTTTCAATATTGGGGATTTTAATCTTTTGGGATTATGATTTATGGGATTTTAGACATTAGGGATTTTGATCTTTAGGGATTATTAATTTTTTGGGATTTCAGGCTTAAGGATTATGCTGTTTGGGGTTGTGTCTTTCAGGATTATGATTCACGTCCTTAAAGAATTCCCAAAACCCCAAATTAAGTAATAATGATATAATCAAAAAATGAGAAAAAGATATGAAAATACATTCCACTGAGAAGAATACACAGATGACAAATAAGAACATAGAAGGATATTCAACATCATTAGTCATTATAAAAATGCTAACTAAAACCACAATCCAATATGCAATTGAAACTGCACATATCAGAATGGTTAAAATAAATAAAATGATAACTTCAATAATGGCAATGATTTAGAGAAATTTTATTACTTATATATCACTGACAGAAATATGAAATATTACAGCCACACAGGAAAACAGCTTCACTGTTAACAACTCTACGAACAAATGTACAATATGACTCAGCAATGGAACTCTTGAGCATTTATCCCAGAGAAATGAAAATTTATGTTCACACATATAGTTGTACATGGATGCTCATAGAAGCTCTATGTTTAACATCCCCAAACTGGAAACTACCCAAAGAATCTTCAATGGTGAATGGTTAAACAAATTTTGTTATACACATAAGATCGAATACTACTCAGAAGTAGAAAAGAACAAACTGATACATATAGCAACTTGGATGAACATCAGAGGAATTATGTTGCATGCAAAAAGCCTACCTATTCAGTAAATGGTGCTGGGATAATTGGATAGCCACATGTAGAAAACTGAAACAGGATCCGCTCCTTTCACCACTTGTAAAAGTCAACTCATGGTGGATAACAGACTTAAACCTAAGGCATAAAACTACAATAATTTTAGAAGAAAGTATTGGAAAAACTCTTATCAACATCAGCCTAGGCAAAGAATTTATGAAGAATACCCCAAAAGCAATCACAGTAACAACAAATAAATAAATGGGACCTGATCAAATTAAAAAGCTTCTACACAGACAAGTAAATAATCATTAGAGTGAATAGAAACCCTACAAAATGGGGAAAACTTTACATGCTATACATCTGATAAAAGGCTGATAATTAGAATCTATAAAGAACTCAAACAAATCAACAAGAAAAAAATCAAACAACACCATTAAAAAGTGGGCAAAAGACATGAACAGAAACTTTTCAAAAGAAGACAGACTAATGGCCAACAAACATATGAAAAAAATGCTTAACATCTCTAATCATCAGGGAACTGCAAATCAAAAACACAATGAGATATCACTTAATGCCAGTGATAATGGCTTTTATCAAAAAGTCCCAGAACAACAAATTCAGGCATGGATAAAGATAGATAGGAACACTCACACACTTTTGTTAGGACTACAAACTAATACAACCTCTATGGAAAGTAGTATGGAGATGCCTCAAAGAACTAAAAGTAGAATTACCATTTGATCCAGAAATGCCACTACTGGGTATTTACCCAGAGGAAAAACAAGACATTCTATAAAAAAGACATCTGCACCCAAATATTTATAACAGCACAATTCATGATTGCAAAGAGGTGGAAACAACCCTAGTGTCCATCAATCCATGAGTAAATTAATAAAATGTGGTAAATGTATACCATGGAGTACTACACAGCCATAAAATTGGTGAACTAATACCTGGGTGAAACTGGAGACCATTCTTCTAAGTGAAGTATCACAAGAATGGAAAAACAAACACCACATGTACCCACCATTAAATTGGAACTATTCGATCAACACTTACATGCACTTATAGAAATAGCATTTGTCAGAAATCAAGCACATGGGAGGGACGCGGAGGGGATAGATAAATTCACACCTAACGGGTACAATGCATACTATCTGGGGAATGGGCGCACACAACTTGAACTTAATCTGTAAAAAAGCAATTTATGTAATCAAAATGTTTGTCCTCAGTAATTTTCTGAAATTAAAAAAAAAGGAAACCAAGGCCTACCTCATAAGGTACATGCTGTACATTCCACTCAGATAATATTCTTGAAATTAAAAAATTAAAGAAATGATGAACTAATAATTATTTGCCAGGGTTTAGAGGTTGGGAGTGAATGGATGTCACTACAAAGGGGTAGCACCAGGGAATCTTGTAGTACAATTCTCTATCTTGTTATGGTTTAGTTACTAGAATCTACACATATAATTCTACTGCATAGAACCACACACACACACACCAACACACAAATGGATGCATATATTTAATATAAATAACTGGTATTTCTGTATATTCAAATAAGAATTTTCTGGTTTTAATATAGTATTATAGTTGTGCAAAAATGTTAAAATTGGGAAAGGCTAGACAAATGATGTTTGAGAACTCCCTCTATATTTCTCTACAACTTCCTGTGAATCTATAATTATTTCAAAATAAATTCTCTTAAAAAATTATGATTAGAATTCATGCATTAATTCAAGAAAAAGCATAACTAATTTGTTTATATAAGTCAGGAAAGTAGATATTCTCCAGGGAGGTAAACTGAAGTTGATATAGCCTAAGAAAGTATATGAGCAAATCTTATGGGCTTCTGGAAATGTTTTCTATTTTGATATGGATGGCAGTTTCATTGGTGTATGCTACATAAAAATTCATCAAGCTGTACTCTTAAGATTAGCTTATTTCATTCACTTTTCTGTGTATGTTACTCCAACTAACTGACTGTTAATTTAATTCAAGTGACATTACTGAAAGCAGACATATAATTCAAAAAAGAGTAAGTAGTGGTAGTAGCAATAGACGTTAAATGAGCTCAGCAAAAAGGAGAAAAGAAAGAAAAAAATATTAGCAATGTTCTTAGGAAAAATAAGTATTTGGTCTATGCTTGAAAAAATATATAGGATTACATAGGAAGAGAATAAAAGAATGTTATGGCAAGAAGACTTGAGAAGATGTGACAGAAACCATAGACTAGGCTAAAAGTGATGATCAGTATCCAAAAAGTCGGTTATAGATGATAATTATCAATGACGATAATGATATCTTTAGCTAATATTTATAAGACTACTTAACCTGACTTCACTTTATGTGACTATCTCATTTAACCCTCAAAACAATTTTATAAGGCATGTACTATTTTGTAGAGTAGCCCGCTCCCTACTAAATGAGATTTAACCCAAGTGTAATAGAAAAGCTCTAGGTGAACTTTTATGAGGATTTATTAATAGTTATTTCCCAGAAATGAAAAGAAGTCTAAGCTGAAAGAACAAAAATACAAGCAGAGGTGTAAATGATAGAATGCGATTGTAATGAGTAATACCTCTATGCATTCTAAAGAATGATTGTTAATAATTTTTACTGCCCCTCTCTTATAGAATACTGCCAAAAGGTTTGGGCCCATGCACACGTTTAGTAACCAATTAGATCTAGGATGATCCAGTACACTAATGGTTGCCATTGTTTCTCATAGAAAGATTTATTAGAATTTTAAGTATTTGAAGTTTATGGAATTATGTGTCCAAAAAGGAAGATCAGACCAATGTACACCTTAAAAGATTGTAGAACACATAAAATCATATGGCATGTAGGACTGGTGTTATTTAAATTCTAATTTCACCCATTTGTTAAAAGAATATATAACTTTAAAAGTTATACAATTGTATGGGGAATAATGATGATGTTTTATTCATCCACATGCATGTTTATTAAAAAGGTCCTATCAGCATCAGCAAGCAAAAGATGGATACATTAAGACATTTATGGAAATAAATTCAAGTCACATTGCAAAAGGGTGTGAACATAAGGAGGGAAATAATTGTTCATAATTTTTCAAACAAGCTACCCCACATAAGAATGAGCTTAATGTTAAAGTGAAAAAAAAATAGCTGAAACTTGAAAAACAGATTATTACTGCAATATTTAGTATCATGGGTTCGTGACATCCCCAATAAAGATACGGTCTCCTGGCAGACTGTGTTGCAAGAGATAAAAGAAACAAAGACACAGACACAGACATAATAATTAAGAAAGTGGGGAGATCAGGGGACCACCAGCACTCCGGTGCTAAGGTGGCAGTGACTGAACCCCAGCACTTGCTTTATATTCTCTTTGCCATGTTGCAAAATACAATGATCTCATGTGAAAAAATCACGGGATACAATGATCAAAGGTTTTGAGGCTCCCCCCAAAATCACAAGGTGTCTTAGCTAATTTCCTTCTCCTTTCTAGAAGTGAAAAACACATAATTAATTCTTCAGTAGATACAGCCCTTTTGATCAAGGTAAACTGATTTATCCCATGCTCAAGCTATGTATATGGATATCAATCTTTAATGTCAGTAGTTGCAACACATTTGATCAAGAAACAAGGAAGCTACATGCTTCCCACTGGGAGACTGGTTTTATGTTAACTGAGGCATTGTTGAGAGAAAAGGAGAGAAGGAACTTGGCCCAGGGTGCAAACACTATGGAAGCCTTGAGACCCTTCTCCCTGGCTGACATATTACAATCTACCTCTACAGCCAGGAGAAGTTTTCATGTCAGGCCACCTTCAGCTTTTCATGCATGAGACCCCTTAGGCTCTGAGGTTGGAGCATGCTTTGCTGTGCTCCCAGATCACTGATATATGTTCCCCAACTAGGCAGCTAACATCTGCACTTATTTCAGGCTTCTGCTCAGGCAATTCCTTCACCTCCTATCTTCTCACAGCCTCAGACTTAGCATCAGTAAGTTCCAGTGGTCTTAATCCCATCAATTTAGGTTTAATGTTAATCTCTATAGCAAAAATACAGAAAAATATAATGGCTCAAATATCATTTATGTTTAATTTTCTCTTCTGTAAGTTTATCCATGAAACCCAACTTAGTTGGACAACTTTATCATGCTTGTCGGAGCTAAGGTAGTGATTCTCTCTACCTCTTCACAAACAGAAGGAAGCAAAAGAGAAAGTCAAGGGTAAACAGATTTACCTTTAAACAGATAACATGGAATTATATCCATTAGACTTATAAATGCCATTGACCCCACCCCAGTCATATGGCCCAAATTTAGTCACATCGCCATGAAATACACAGAGGACTCAGAAGTGTAGTCCCTGGCTGAGCATTGAAGCCTCCAAGCAAAACTCAAATAGTTTTATTATATTTAATGGTAAGAATTAATATTTTGGCAATTAGTAGTACCAATGGAAATGGCATTTGTCACTAAAACTATAATGACCCTAAAGTTTGGTTTAGTTTGGAGAAACAGTCAGGAAAATGTTCCATTGTATAGTGGTTTCCTAGGAAATTAATTGCTGATATGTGAGTAAAGTATCCTAGAGTAAGGTATTTTGAAAATACTAGTATAAAATAAAAGAATGTACATTTGTTCTACATGATTCCTTTGAGATAACCTGCCACTGTGCATTCTTTCCTTCCTAGACATTGATATTCTGAGCATGGTTTTTGTGAAAAAATTTTCAGAGGAGTGTTTAACAAACTTAGTGTTCTGAGAAAAATGAAAAATATTGCAATATAACTATTATATTTAAATGGTGGCAGAATGTCACTGACTTTTTTATCCTTGTATTTATATTACCTGAAACATGATAGATATACTGCCCTTTCAACTATTCCACATTACATTTTGCTTAGGTGGAATTTGAGCAAATGCATTAATCTTTATGAAAGTGTAAAAATATTTGAGCTTACAAAAATATGTAAGCTCAAAATAGCAGAGAGAAATAAGAAGAAAATAAAAACATTCTAACATTGAAAACATTTTCTTATACCTGAAACAATAAAAACCCAGAGAATGAAGAATGACTTGGGAATTTATACATTCCAATCAAGAATATGTTATGCAATAGTTCATGAAGGCTTTGTTCTATTTCTTTTTATTTTTTTGACTTCCAGAAGGATAAAAATATGTTTATTATCATTGTTTTTACTTTCATTAAAATTATTTTTCTGGTATCAATAAAACCTTGAATAGTGCCCAGAATTTAGGGGACACCCAATAAATATTTATGAAGTAAATGAATTCCATAGAGAATTAGTCCTGAAAGACATACTATAAGCTGTACTAATGCAGGTTAATTAATAATTTCTTAATTAATTGAAAATGCTGATTCAATATGTCAGAACACATGGGTATCCATGCAGGGTTTGTTGAATTGCATCCCCAAATTGTTACAGCCCGGATTATCCAGAGCTCTGGGAATTTTACTCACCTTCTGGTTTTTTCTCAAACTGTATTTACTTCAGGATTTAAACAATAATATAGAACTCTTTTGAAGGAATGATTAAGAAATTAAAGCTCTTGTTTTGAACAAGAAGATATTCATTTGAGTAGTTAATAGCTAGGTTATAAAAACATCCCTCAATTTTATAGCTTCTTGTTAACTACAACATATATGCACAGCACCCAGGCTTTTCACCAAACTTAAAAAAAAAAGTACTTTTTCCAAATTCAAAAGAATATGATCTGGATGATTATCAAGCTCCTGTTAAAATAGTTTCATAAATTAACTCCCTGAGTAGACATCAAAAACAGTAATCTCATTTTGGTCTTTATATATTATCTTTCAGATTCACCCTGACTCAAAATTTGAGTGTCATAATTTGGTCTTTATCTAATATACATATGGTTGATTGGTCCTCTGAATAAATTATAAATATAGAATATTTTCCTTCCATAATGTACTTTTTGAGATATTTTTTTCTTAACTCTTCATTAGAGCAGAAGAATTGCCAAAACATCTCCTTGTCCCTCATTACCTTCTTATTCCAAAAAGAATCAAAGGAGACTTTGTGGTCTTAGAGCTTTTGGTAGAAAAGAGATGAAAGAGGGAGAATTAAATATCCTGTTTTTATCACCTATATACTTTTTTAAAAGTAACACAGCAAAACATATTTTATTTGTTAATGTACATACATAATAAGATTATAAGGTTAAAAATATACTGAAAAATATGTATTCAGTGATAATTATTCAAGTTAGAGAATTGTCTCTAACGACTGAGGAGAAATGGGAGAAATGGTATGGAAGAAAAAGGAGAAACAATGAGCTTCTCTGTATTATTTTTTCTTGAACTAAAAAAAAAAGAAGTCTAAACTAAAAGGGCCAAATGAATATTTGTCCCTTCTAGATTATGTAAATTAATTTTTATACTTTTCAGCATTATAAACTTAATTTTCTAAATTTTTGAAATTACAAAAGCAAAATCTATTTCTATAGAGTTGTTAAACTTGTACTATGTATTTAAATTTACAAAATTCTGAGTAAAATTATCTCAAGAAATGCATTAACACTTAGTAGTTAATCGTTTTATATCTTAATATAACATTCATCTTATTTTGTTTAAAAAGTATGAGAAACCTTTTGTGTGATCAATTACATCTCCCTGCGAAACCACTGCTACATTCCTGGCCCAACACAAATGTTGTAGAAGCATCTCCAGGCTATGCTCCATCTCTTTCTCTTCTTCTACTTCTTTTTCTTTCTTTCTTCTTTTTTTATTCCTCAAAAATACATTCCCTTTTTTACAAAGGAAATATGCTCCTTGGATCTTGTTAATTTTCCGAATTGTTTTTTCATCAGCATTACTCTAAGTGTGAGGAATTTGGTTTTTGTTGTTGTTCGCTTATTTGTTTTATTTTGTTTCATCACAACACACACTTGAATGTTCTGTGCATGCACATGATACTACCTCCACTTGGAGTACAACTCTCTCCATTGCTCAGTAGAGCCTTCTCAACCTTAAATCTTATTTTACAGTCAGCCTTCTCCCTGATAACTTATCACTTCCTGTGCTGCCTAATTCTACCCTGTGCAAACCCCTATTGCTGCAAAGACAGGGCTGCTCTCAAGAGATTGGTGATGGACACGCTTGAAGATCTGACTCAGCGGAAGGGGGGGGGCAAGGGCAATATATGTAACCTAAATATTTGTACCCCCATAATATGCTGAAATAAAAAATAATAAATAAATAAAAATAGATTGGTGATACTTAAAAACTATACACTATAATCATGGAAGTCCTAAGCCTCTGGGCTGAGGACCACTTTCCGTACTATACTACAATGGAAAAAAGCAGATACTTGAAGAAAAGAAATAATAGTATCCAGTATGGTCAATGTTACTTTAAATGTAAGTAATTTAGAAGAGTTTCTCAAATTTTATGAACTCTGATATCTTCATATACAAAATGGAGGTAAGAAAATATATTTTTCAATATTGCTGTGAGGATTAATCTCCCTATCACATTTCTGCCCCCTGGAAGTGTTCAGTAAATATAAGTTCTCTTCCATCACCATCTGTAATGTCTCCTCCTCCATACCCACCAGAAAAAGATAGCTTCTATTAGAAATCCCTGATTATTGTCCAAGGAACCACCACCAAAATCTTGTGCAGAAAAAATTATATGCTTTTATTGTTCAATATGTGGAGACCTAAGGTAGAAGAGGGAGCAACTCCCAGAGAATGTCCCTCTCCTGTTCTCATTAGACTTAAAATTTTATATCAGTCTAGGCCTTGATGCAAGAATATATTAAATAAAATAAATACAATAGACTGCTTTAAGAATATTTCTCTGATTGGAAAAGGAAATACAGTATGTACACAAGTAATACTAGGGCACAAAAGGAGATAAAATACAATTTTGAGGTAGGTTTGAGTAAAAAGTTTTACTGAAATGCAAAGTTTCACACTTATGACCTTGCATTTAAATCTCTGAGCAATTGTAAGCTCAATGACAGTCTTTTTCAATACAAGGGAAGAAAAGCAGAACCACAAAAGGGGTTTTCTCTGAAATCCCACAATGACAGATCATTTTTTTTCTTACTACACAATAGCAATTTATTTCTCACAGCTTTGGAGGCTGGAAGCCCAAGATCAGAGTGCCAGTATGGTCATGCTTTGGTGAGGATCTGCTTCCTGATTTGTACAGTGTCGAATTTGTGTTCTATCCTAACAAGGTACAAGGATGGCAAGAGAGCTCTCTGGGGTCTCTTCATAAGAGTACTAAAACCATTCATGAGAGCTCCATACTCATGACTTATTCACCTTCTAAATGCCCCACCTCCTAATACCATCAAATTGGGGATTAGGATTCAAAATATTAATTCAGGACGTACACCAATATCTACTCCATTGTACACTCCCTGGGAAGTTTCTGGTTTGAATTCAGTGTCTCTTTTCTGTGCTCCTATGGGATTTATGCTTGCATTCTATGCTTATTTCACTGTACTGTCAGATGTTTGCTCTCCTTACTAGACAGCGACTTTTATTTACTTATTTTTAATTGACAAATGATAATTGTGTATATTTATGGGGTACAATGTGATGTTCTGATCTCTGTATAACACTGTAGAAAGATTCAATCCAGCTAATTAGCATATCTATCACCTCACTAACATCAATTTTTTGTTGTGATAACATTAAAATTCTGTTTTTAAAGCAATTTTGAAATATTATGCCATGTGAAATAAGCTGGTCACAAAAATAAATATTGTAAGATCTTATATGTGGAATCTACAAAAGTTTATCTCATAAAAACAAAGTAAAAAGTGGTTAGCAGAGGCTAAGAGACGGATGGGGAAAAGGAAAATTCTGACCAAAGGGTACAAAGTTCCAGTTAGACTGGAGAAATACGTTTTAGTCATCTATTGTACAGTAACATGACCACAGTTAGTAACGATGTACTGTGCATTTCAAAATTGGCAATACATTTTTTGAATGTTTAAAGTTTAGGGTCTGCAATAGCAAAGGCAATTCGTGTTAGTACAGCAGGAAGGTTTTTGGGGGAGGAGAGGATATGGCAAAGGAATTAGGCTGAGAATTCCTAACTCCAAGTCATGAGTTTTATTTATTCACATAGAAGATTTAACGCCTGTTTTTTCTCAAGAAAAGTATAGATTACAATGCCTACCTCAATAGTGGTGCTATGCTGGTTAAACAAAGATAGATTTGAAAGTTAACTGTGAAATCTTAAGGTTACATAATTATGCATTGTTGTTATCATCATTAGGGTGTCTTCTTAGATCAGGGATGAGATATATGTTTCTAACTTTGGTGGCAGACTCTTGATCAAATTCTCCCTTTTTAGGTCTAAAGCTCCCTCTCATTCTGTATGTAATGCTACCTCCCTTTTTTTGAGATAAACATAAAAATAAAGAACATGACTTTTGACAATCATTTTTACAGACTCATAGCAAAATCCTTGTGTATCTATTTCAGAAAAAAAATAAACTACACGTTTTGTAAGAAATAAAGTATGTAAACCTTTTCAAGTTCCTGTGAAAGACCTCTGTTTTTACAAAAAATGGAAGAGACTGTGCCTATTGAAATCATATATCATATGAGATAGAATTATGATTGGACCTTATTTCTAACCATTCTGCCTTAGCAGAGCTTGTAGTAAGTCTAGAACATCACCCATTTCTCTAAGAGATATCAACTCTTGAAGAGTTGAGGAAGACTCTTTGGGTCTGCCATCTAAGAATGTGGGTAGTCTAGACCTGCTCAGACATCCAGTGAGAAAAAAGCTCACAATAATTTTGAAAGCTCTGTGGTAAAATGTAAGTTTTGAGCAATATTTTTTTTTATAAAAGGGGCAATAAAACTATACTTTTACAGGTCTTTCACACTTTACGTGTGCTGAAAAATGTCTCATTCTCATCTTGAAAAACTAAATTATGCCCACCATGTCTTACGTGAATGCACTGATGTACACTAAAAATCTTTGCATGTTTCACGTTTAAAAATAATTCATGGCAATTATGCTGTATTTAATGCTAATGCAGTTTATTTATGTTATGAATAAAATAAATGCTGTCTGGTACAAATGTGGCATCATCACTTTTAATTTTTAAACAAAAATTCCGTGAATTTAAAATACTTTTATTTTACATTTATTACAATATGTTGTAGAGCTTATAGAGGTAAAATTCCATTATGATGAAATGCAGAATTTCCACTCAGTTTTGTTGTCATAGGCTTATCTTATAATGAATCTTTTATTTGATATCAAATTTCCAGTCAGCAGAATTAGAGTAAAATTTGAATTGATGCCCAGTTTTTCTAATTCATTAGCAAGAAAAAAAATGCTTTGAACTCAACAGAGGAAAAAGGGAAATGTTTCCTGTCATCTCCACATACCTATGCAATGAACTGGAGAATTATGAAGAAATAATTCAATTCTTTTCTTGCCACAGTTTCCCCCTACTCTCCTCTGATCTCTGATTTTTTTCCTCTCTCCCTACCACTTTCTCTCCCTCTCTCTTTTGGCAAGATCCTGAACATTTAGTTTCAATGAGTTAGGTTTAAGGTTCTAGGAGGCCTTTGGGGAATGAAATGACAATATTTGAGATTCAGGAGTATGTAAATTGAAAATGTGTAATGAAGAAATAAAAAAAATCTTTCAATTTCTTTGGTTTCAAACCTCTACGCGTGGACCCACTTGACTCACTCTGGTAATGCAAATTACACTTATATTTTGTTTTGAAAATGACTGTTGCTGGGATAGAGACCATAGAAATCATCCTCAATGTAATTTGATTCATTGTAGAGGGTTCAATGCAATCACATTAGTGGAGTTCACTCAGTATTGGCCATCTGCCCATGGTAGAAATAACTTGGTTAAAAAGAACATTTCTTTGTAATGATGTTTGCTACAAATGGGCTTAAGGGAGGGAAGTGCACTCTTAATTATTAATGTTCTTGTTCAATAATGGTTGTTTTTTATGTCTTTTATGACAGGGATCATACATCTAACATTTTGCTAAACTAAATGAAGTGCTTAAATAGTTTGATATCTGTTTATAGTTTTGTGGAAGTTGATTATAATGGATGCAATGATAATGATCATAGTGATAATTTGATATAACATAGAAAAATAAATGAAAAGCTCCAACCCAGGAGGGAGAATTGACTCTTCCTCAATGACCAGTTTTTAAGCAAAAGAAAACGTAACAACACTATATAGTTCTGTCTGGATTTGAAAATCCAAATTCTGATGTGAAGATTGCTAACTAATGAGAGTTTGCATCATTTTGTCAAATTATAATGATAATATTTATAAAATATCCATTCTAATTTACTTTGTGTATTAGTTTCCTAGAGCTTCTTGAACAAAGTGCTACAAACTGTCTTAAAATATCAGAAATTTAGTCTCCCACAGTTCAGGAGTCTGTCTTACTTAGTTCAAGCTGCTATATATAATAAAGCACCACAGACTTGGTGGCTTATAAATAACAGAAATTTATTTCTAACAGTTATGAAGGCTAGAAGTCTGAGATCAGGGTGCCAGGTTTTTCATGATTGCCATCTTCTGGGTTGCAGAATGCAGTCTTCTAATTTATCCTTATATGGGAGAAAGAGAGCAAAATAATTTTCTGAGGTCCCTTTTGTAAGAACATTAATTCTAGTCATAAGTGCTCTATCATCGTGATCTAGTTCTCTCCTAAATGCCCAGCCTCCATAATCATGGATGGTTAAAATTTTAATATATAAATTTTGGGAGGATCCAAATTGTTCATCATAGAGGCCAAAATCTGAATCAAGATGTTGGTAGCATTGGTTCTTTCTGGAGGTGCTTAGGAAAAATCTATTCTGTGTCTTGTCATCTAGCTTCTGGTGGTTGTCAGCATTCCTTGGCTTTCCTTATATTGTACATTTATCACAGTTTTTGTCTTTATCAGCATATGACATCTCCCTCTCTCATGTTTCTGTATCATTACATAGCCTTCTTTTAAGAATGCCTGCTATTTTACTTAATGCCCACTCTAATTCCGTATAAGCGTATGTTAACTGATTACAACTGCAATGAGCCTATTTACGAATGCATTCATATTCTGAGGTTCCTGGGGGACATGAATTTTGGAGGCCACTATTCAACATAGTAAAGTTGTTTTTAGATCCTTTAAGTCTTCCCTTTGGGGAAACAAATTAGTTATTAATGATTACTTTAAAAATAAAGATAACTAATTACAACTCTTGATTTTATAATATCTATATCCTATCTATTAGTTTGATAGTAACATGAAAAAACTGAAAGAATAATATACATTTTGATTGATTCTGTTGTCATTGCTATTATTATTATTGTTTGATTTTATTTTTCTTATATTATTGTTATTTAATATTTCTTTTATTATGACTGTTCTTTTTATTTCATTATTATTTATTTTTCATATAAGAGCTATTTTTTCTTTTTTGGAAAAACCAAATTCTACTAATTTAGCAGACATTAACAAGCCTGATATATTACAGTCTACAGTCACATTTTTAGATACTTCAAAACGTTAATGTAAATTAGATACAGTTTACTGACTTTAAATTTCTTATAATGAGAATGATATTTTTTATGTCTACCTCTTTAAATATCATACTATTTATCTTACATGCAGCATTTTTGGTGAACTGTTTGGTAAAATGAGATATTTATCAACTCTATGGCTATTAGTAAGTGATGCTGAGATTAGTGTTTAAGATTGCAATTTTCAAACATTTTTAGAATATTCTAAGATCTGAATTTCAAATTATTGATCAGACTTAGAACATACACACACAATTTGTAATAATGATCAGTTTGGATTTTGTGAGTGTCATGTATATGCCTTATGTGTGGGAGGGGGCACATATGAAGGCTTTCAGGATTCAGGGGTATTAGAAGAAGCCTCAGAGGTCCTCTAGTCCAATCTCCCATCAGGGCAAGAATCTTCTGCACACTATCACAGAGATGGCCCTTTGGCCTGATGTACTGCTAGAAGGAGGCCACTCACAACCCCATCAGAATAGTTCATTACATTTTAGAGAAACTCCCTCTGTCGGCATCTTTATGGCAGCCTCCTCCATGGAAATATTTATTTTCCCTTCAGTTCAGCCCTTGGGCATGAGAGGCAGCTGGGGCCTGGCCAGGAAGGGATAGAAATAAGACACAACTTATTTCATACAGAGAGATGGCAGGATGGCCAGGGCATTTCAGGAGTCTTAGGGAGTTTCTGGCATAATTCAGATGTAAATGAGTGTGAAGTGGCTAAAGGTGGGCTCTCCTGTAAAAAACTGCTCAGAATATTGGATTGTGGATGCCCCTCTGCACCCCGAGGTTTTCTTTGTAGGTTGTAGGTAGGAAATACTACACAGATGAGAAGGGGAGACACTGATGGGCTTTGGAATAATCTTGTTATATGGTGGCAGAGCTCAGAGTCATAAGACCTGACCCTTGGGGGAGGGATGTAGGGCTGGGATTGGGGAGATCTAAAGAACCCTCACTTTTTTGGGGGAACTTCTGTTCTGGGGCCCCAGTGGTTAGTACAGATTCCTTGGATCAGATCTCAAATGTACAAGAGCATCAGGCATACCAGGAATGAAATATGATAATGATCCCTTCTCTCTGGATATCCTGTGTTGTCCAATACAGGCTAGGGCCCTTTGTGGACTGGATCAGTAATGCTGGCTTAAGCATTCATTTCATGTAACAAGAGGAAGGTATATATTCTTGACAGCTGTTCTCTCCAAAGCATCTTAATCCTGGGAGTGGCTGAAGAGTATTTGGTTGAAGCATCTCAGAGACACATTAAAGAGCTAAGCAGCAAGGTGGGCAATTGTCAATAACTGTAGAAGGTATGAGGTATTGAGTTAGACTACAACCCACCAAGGTAGGCAGCAACAGTGTCATGAATAGTGCAAAAGAAACAGTATCCTGGGTCAGAGGAAAGGGTTATTCAGAAAAAAAACAATAGCCAGTGTGTCAGCATTTTCTTGCACAAGTTTCATGAGCCCCCAGTTATGCAGGGAAATGCAAAATGGGCCAGATGCAACCAGGACCCATAGTGGGTTGCATTACAGAAAGGGAACCAGGAGCTTAGAGGACTTGAAACTTTTAAAATGGGAAAGTAAAGCATGGCTAACCTTAGCTCAGGAGGAAGACTACCTAAATTCCAAGATTATGTGCAATATAATCATACTCAAAAAATAGTCCCAAAGGCCACTCAAGAGATCCATGGATAGTTGTCTCCCCATAGTAAAAATGAGTATTCTAAATTTAAAGTAAAGAAATAAAGTTTTTCGATATCAATCACAGTGATTTCTATGAACATACCCTTTATTTTTGGCATAATTCACATAGGCTAGCTTTTTTATATAAATCTCTGAAATAAAACATTACAATGAAGAATTGTACCAGCGTAAGCACAATTTTTTGTGTTTCTAGAAACAGCCATTTTTTTGGCCCTTGGTAAACACACAATATAGTCAAGATAAAATGAGGCTTTGGGTTTTATTCCTTGTTTCAAATTTTTATGTTTAATTCTCCAGGGTAATCAGAACAGAAATAATTATTTAAACCTTTCATACCTTTCTCTTTTTATGATTTCACTGAATCTCGTGGTTTAAAATCTAATTAACACACTGATGACTCTCAATTTAAATTTCCTGCTTGAATCTCTCATTTTCAATTGCTTATAGAACATCTTCATTTAGATGCCTATTAAATTTCTCAATCTTGGCATGACCAAGGCAAGCACCTCTTCTTCTCAAGCCCCAAATCTTCTGAGATCTTCTTCAACTCAGCTACAGGCAACCCCATCTTGAGGACTGCTTGTATTGATTATCTTCTTTCTCTCACATCACATATCAGTTCATCAGTAAAAGTGTATTACTTTCATAATATATCCAGATTCTGAAGACTTTTCACTACCTCACTTGCTACCACCTTCTTTAAATGAGTTTCTCACTTCTGTTATTGCCATATGAGATCTTTGAACTGGTCTCTCTTGATTTTGATCTTGCTCTCTTACAGTCCACTTCAGCACAGCAGCAAGAGTGATCTTTTAAAATTATTAAGTCAGATAATGACCCTTCTCTGCTTTAAATTTCTTTTTCAGTGGCCCTAATCTCACTGGGAGTAATTCCTAAATCTTTACTGTGGCCTACATGGATCTACATGATATCCTAGCCCCTCTTTTCTTTCTGACCTAGTATTTTACAACTGTTCTTCCTGGCAGCATTCCAACTCCAGCATGCTGAATGTGCCAGGTACACTGTGACAAGTCCTTGGTAGCTGCTGTTATTCCTAGTATCTTTTGCCCTCAGATATTCATCTCTTACATTGCCTTCAGAATTTTGCTCAGATGTCACCTTTCCTAAATATCTAATAAATATGAAAAAAATCAACCCTTCACTGGCTTCATTATCTATGCTTCCCTTCTATTCTTATGTTCTGTTTTGCCTTTTTCTTACTAGCACTCATGAGCATCTGACATCTCTTATGTGGCAAACTGTATTACTGTTCACTTATTTGGTGCCCCTCACCAAGGAACTAAACTAGTGGATAAATGCTCTAGCATTCTGTCTTTCCTAGTAGACAACCCCAATAAATATTCTTGATGCTCCTCAAGAGGTGGCAGCAGAGACAATCCAACCCCCCCCTTGCCCAAAACAGCACGACAGCCTCTATAGGATACCTTCATAATAGCTTTTTCCTCCTTCCCCTTCTCACTCTCCTCACTGCCGGATTCTAACTTCCTGGAGTCACATTCTACCAAAACTATCTGAAGCCAAGTCCTTATATCAGGTTCTGCTGTTGTGGGAAACAAATATAAGATATCATAATTCTTAACTTTTTAATATTTTATGGTTTTGCACTTGCTGGTGGAAATTTTACACATTGCCTCTGTATTTAGAGAAACATGGTTGCTAATGAAATCTGAATGGAAGCTTCAGAGTCAGCATATATTTTGTTGCACTCTCATTTTATTAACCCAAGGCAACAGAAATGTTGCAGATAGAGACTGCTCTATCAGCCTGGAGGCCAGGGTGAAAGAGGTGTGAAGCATGGTTCCAGGCAGCTACGATGATGGACATGTAACACAGGAGAAGGGAAAAAAACAAGTGAGTAAACAGCAACAAAAAGAGTTTTCACTGCTCTTAGTCATAGAGATTTTTTTGGGTTGTTTAATACCGCAGTAGAAAAATCTGGTCTATACTGACCGGTGAGTCTTATAATTTACTCAGCTCTGTGATCACTATCTGGCTTCACCTGACCATAACATAATCTCCACGAGTCAGAGAATTTTGTGTTTTCTTTATCCCCTACTTTATGCTTTCTACCTAGAGCAGTCCTGGGCAAGCACATAGGATATACATACTTAATGCTGAAGCCCCTTCAATTGATTGTCTGTCAAACACAACTAGTGAAATCCCACTTGTGAAATTTGGTCTTGCATTTCTCCTAACTCAGTAATTTTAAAACACAGATGATTTAATCCCCCAGTTAGGATTGCCAGATAAAATACAGGCAGCCCAGTAAAGTTTGAATGTCAGACAAACCACAATTAATAAGGGACATACTTATACTAAAATATTTTGTGTTGTCTGTCTGAATTTCAATATTTAACTAGTGTCTTGTATTTTTATGTGTTGAAGTATTAAAGTTTATTTGCCAAATCAGGTAACCCTACTCCCTGGTGCCATTTTTCAATATGGGAATGCAGACAGTCTTCATGGCAAAGAATTAATTTTCCACAGTGGCAATATTGCTGAGGGTAAGAACCCTAAAACTTGGACCACTGTCCTGTTCCTTTTTGGACATTTGACTTCCATGTATTGTTCTTGCCATTTATCTTAAATATCACTGGCTCCAATAAGGTCTCATTCTTCTTTCAGATTTTTTTTGGTCTGCATCATTCACATATTTTATTTTAATCTTAGGTATATTCCTATGTGCTTTTCTAAATGGCTTACAGTCCCAATTACGAAAGTTTCTAAGTTATTTGAGGGCAGAGAAAAAAAACAACTATGTCTTTCTTTACATTTGAAGCATCTGAAACTATGCCCTGTGAACACAGATATTTAATGTGTATTGAGTAAGAGAGGGAATAAATAAGGATAAGCTTGGGCAGACACATAAATTCCAATGCAACCCTACTTTCCTTCTGAGTCTGCCCAGCCATTGGCAGACTACCTCCTAGCAGGGGTCCTCAAACTTTTTAAACAGGCGGCCAGTTCACTGTCCCTCAGACCGTTGGAGGGCCGGACTATAGTTTAAAAAAAAAAAACTATTAACAAATTCCTACGCACACTGCACACATCTTATTTTGAAGTAAAAAAACAAAACGGGCAAAAACAGCCGGCGGGCCATATAAATGTCCTCAGCGGGCCGCATGTGGCCCGTGGGCCGTAGTTTGAGGACCTCTGTTATGGCCTGAGAGTGTACTGATTTCATTGTCAGTTGTAATCATCTATATGACAATCTTTTGCACTCTTAAATCTATGTGTTCTATTATCTTCCTGAGATAGAATAACAAGTGTTTAGCATCTTTCTACCTTTACCTGAGACCATTATTATAAGAACTTTCAAAAGTGTTTAAGCCTATATAAATTTGATTTTTTAAAAACTTTCTTAACACAAATTTATGTATTATTCTTATCAAACAGGAGACATTTGAAAAATTAAAATTGTACCTTTACAGTCCCACACCATGCTCAAATTTTTTTTTTTTTTTGGTTGGGGAAAGAATCTGGCCTTTTGCCATTTGAACATCATTCTTGAGACACATTTGGATGAGGTGAAGCCAGGAAGACCGAAGAGACTCTTGAGAAAATGTTGAGCCAAATCTCTCAAAACTTACTGTGATTCAAGTAAAATATTTAATCTGAATACAGATATAGATATTCATACACATATATGTGGTTTTAATTCAGTTGGCATAGATGCTTTATTTATGTACATGCTATTTATGTTACCTTTTAGCAAATATTATGAATATTGATATGTTCCCTCTCTACTTTGTTTTAGAAAAATTAATAGGATAGTATATAAAAAATGGCAAATGCTTTTTAAAAATACCTTTTGGACATTTTGCCAATAACTGAAACTACTGTTAAAAATGCATAAGCATCCTGGTTGAAAAAAAAGATATATAAACAAATGTAGGTATATGCAAAGCAAACCTTTTTGGATGGACATTGGCAGATGCTAACATATTCTTATTTCTTTCAAAACTGCAATAAAACCACTAAGATAGAATAGGAGCCCAAATGAATATTTAAATATTTCTTGAGTAGTAGGAAAAAAAATCTGAAGTCTACAACAAAACAAGGTTGCAATGGTTAATAACTTTATAAACTTTTTACACAAAAAGATGGCTTCAGTTCAACTATTGCACTGTGAATTTAAATATAATTTTCCATTTTTTTCTTTTAAAATGCTTTAGTAGGCTTAATTGTAAGTTTACTTCCCTGGATAATAGCTCTCCTTATTTTTTACTGAAGTCAGTTTGGCTTACTTTTTTCTTTATTTTTTAAAATATGAAGAACAGCTACTGGTGAAAACTGAATTCACTGTAATTTTCTGTCTTGTAAATGATAATTGAGTCCTATTTACTTATTTATATGCATAGTAAATTATGCCTAAGGGGAACACACTTACTTACAATTGCTCCATGAAATTAAGTAGAGTTCAAAATTTTCTATGATTAAACCAAAAAACAGAGGAGACTTTTTTCAAGATGATATGTCAAAGATATTTCAAAACAGACATCTTCTTTCAAGAAGTTATGCTTGTCTTTATGTCTCCTGCTAAGTACAAATAAAAACCAAGACATTATATGCCAAACAGACATTAAAAGGTAGATAGAGGATAGGCTAGCCATGGAACTCAGGACTCAAATAGCAACCAGACTAAGAACTAAAGAAGTCAGAAATCTAGAAATTCCAACTGGAAGAGAAAGAAAAGCCCCAAGGAAAGTGTGCTCTCTCTCTCTCATAAAAGGATTAGGAAAAGAGCAGCCCAGGACGTTAGACAACTTTTAGACAATTTCCTAATAAGGAAGAACACAGTAAACCCAAATCAAAAAGAAATAATAAAGAGAAGAACAAAAAATGAATGACATTGAGAACAGAAAAATAAATGGAAAATTTTAATGAAAAAAAGAGATGGCCCCTTGTTAAGATCCATAACATTGACAAACTTCTAGCAAGACAGATTTTAAAAAAGAAAAAGAACACAAATTGCTTATTTGTCACTACTGACCCTTGCAGACTTCAAAAGGATAGTGAGGATATCAAACAAACAAGTCTGTAAACATAAATTTGATAACTTAGGCAAAATAAACTACTTCCTCAAAAAACACGAAGTATACCATTTCACCAAAATTAAATAGGTAATTTGAATAGCCCTGTAACTATTAAGAAGTCAAATTCATAATTTTAGAAATTCCAAAAAGGAATTCTACAGATGCATAAGGTTTCATTGGAGAATTCTTTTAAACATTTAAGGAAGAATTAATACCAGCTCTATACAATCTCTTGTAGAATGTAGAAGAATAGTCTACACATTCCAAGTCATTTGATGAAGCTAATATTACCACTTTACCTTGGTAAAAGTAAGACAATACAAAATAGCAAACTATAGTCAACAACTCAAAACATTAAATATAGTAATTCTCCAAATTGATATACAGCTTTATAGGTATAACACAATTTCAATCAAATTTCAGCAAAATTTTCATAGACATGAAGAATATTGTAAAAATTATATGAAAACCAAGGGACTAGAATAACTAAACATTTTGAAAGAGCATTAGAAAAGTATAAAGTATAATTTTTTCATTTCAAGATTGTTTATATAGCAAAAGTAATAATGAATGTGTGATATTGGTAGAGGGGTAAACACCACATAGAATAGTGGAACAGAATAGAGAACCTAGAAATACACATATGTCCAAATAATTACTGACAAGATTAAAAAACAATTCAATGGAGGAAATGTAGCCTTTCAACAAAAGGTGCTGACGCAAATAAAAATCCATAATCAAAAAAAACAAAGTCAATGAAAACCTAACCCCCGTTTATGTTTTTGTTTGCTTTGTCAAAGATTAGACGGCTATATGAGGATGGTTTTATATCTGGGTTCTCAGTTCTGTCCCATTGGTCTATGTCCCCGTGCTTGTGCCTGTGACATGCTGTTTTAGTTACTATAGCCTTGTAGTACAGCTTGAAGTCTGGTAAGTTAATGCCTCCCAATTTGTTCATTTTGCTTAAGATTGCTTTTGCTATATGGGGTCTTCTCTGGTTCCATATGAAGCATAGAATTATTTTTTCTATACCTGTGAAAAATGATGTTGGTATTTTAATAGGGGTTGCATTAAATGTGTAGATCACTTTGGGTAATATAGACATTTTAACAATGTTGATTCTGCCAACCTATGAGCATGGTATGGTTTTCCACCTGTTTACGTCCTTTGCTAATTCCTTTCTCAGTGTTTTATAGTTCTCCTTGTAGAGGTCTTTTACCTCTTAATTAAATATATTCCTAGGTACATTATTTTCTTTGTTGCTATTGTGAAGGGTATTAAGTCTTTGATTAGGTTCTCAGGTTGACTGTTGCTGGCATATAGGAATGCTACTGATTTCTGTACATTCTACTAAGTGAAGAATCCAAGAATGGAAAAACAAGCACCATATGTACTCAGCATCAAATTGGTTTTAACAGATCAATACTTAAGTGCACATATAGGAATAACATTCATCAGGTGTTGGGCAGGTGGGAGGGGGGAGGAGGGGATGAGTATATACACACATAATGAGTGAGGTGCACACCCTCTGGGGGATGGACATGCTTGAAGCTCTGACTAGGATGGGGCAAGGGCAATATATGTAACCTAAACATTTGTACCCCCAAAATATGCTGAAATAAAAAATAAAAATATAATAAAAAGAGAAAATCTAACCTATGTCTTGCCTTATGCAAAACCTAATGCAAAATGGATCAGACTTAAATGTTCAATACAAACCTATAAAACTTTTAGAAAAAAAGCAGTATAAAATCTTCAGGATGTAGGACTAGATGAGTTCTTAGATGTGAAATCAAAATTATGATTCAAAAAAGAAAACATGGTAAATTTGATTGCATCAAAATTAAAAACTTCGTTCTATGAAAGATCCTATAGAGGATGAAGAGACAAGCTACTGAGTGAAAGAAAATATTGGCAAATCACATATTCAACAAAGGACTAGTATATAGAATACATAAAGAAATTTTGAAACTGAACTGTAAGAACAAAGCAATTTGAATATTGGCAAAATACATGGGAATAGTTTTCAACAAAGATATATAGATGATGGCAAATGACCACATGAAAGGGTATTCAACTTCAGTAGCCATTAGGGAAACACAAATTAAAACCACTCATAAGAAACCACTAAATACCCATCCAAATTTCTAAAATAAAAAGTATTTAATAGTCAAACATGAAATGCTGGAGAAGATATGGAACAACTGGGTTACTCATACATTGCTGATATGAATGTAAAATGGTGCAGCTCTTATGTAAAAATATTTTGGCACTTTCTTAAAACAAAAACCAACCAAAAAAACTCAAACAAATTAAAAAGACTAAAATATGTATCTACCATGCAACCCAGCAAGGGCACTCCTATGCATTTATCCAAGAAAAGTGAAGACTTACATTATGCACAAAAACCTGTTCATGAATGTTTATAGTAGCTTTATTTATAAGTCCCAAATTGGAAACAACCTGGATGTCTTTCAGTGAGTGAATGGTTAAACAAACTGTAGTACAACCATACCAGAGAAAACTCCTCAGCAATAATAAAGGGACAGACTATTGACAAACACAACCACCTAAATGAATCTCCATAGAGTTATGCTGAGTGCAAAAAAAAAAATCTTACATAGATTCATTTATAAAACAGTCTGGAAGTGACAAAATTATAAAAATGAAAACATATTAGTGGTTGCCATGGATTAAAAAGGAACAGGAGTTGTAAAAGAGATAGAAGTGCTTATAAAAAGACAATGGAAGAAATTCTTATTATGATAGAAATGTTTTATATTTTGACTATATCAATGCCAATATTCTGATTGTGATATCAGATACACTGTTTCAAGATGTTATCTTTGGGCTGGGCGCGGTGGCTCACGCCTGTAATCCTAGCACTCTGGGAGGCCG
>VBSM01001124.1:54551952-54575029 GCA_008086735.1 Cheirogaleus medius | reverse complement strand
AAAAAAAAGATGTTATCTTTGGGGAAATGGGGTAAAATATGCACAGATATCACTACATTTTTTAAATTGCATGTGAATCTACAATTATCTCAAAATATTACAGTGTTAATTAAAAAGTAATCTTAAGCTTGCACTTATATTTATAATTCATTTTCAGTTACTTGATTTTATAGTCAATTCAGTGTCTGCGATATTGCCAAACAATAAGGTGGAGTATCTTTGAAGTCAGTCCAGTGGGATTTAATAAACATATATGCAGGCATGTTCCATATATCACTAGGAATACTTGTTATTTCTTCACTAATTATGCTTTTATTTATTTCTTCAATAAATCGATATTTACTGAATGCCAGCTATGTTCTAGTCCAGTGTTACTGTATAGAGAGGTAGGCTCAGAGTGGTGTAAGTTAGATAGTTTGACCAGAATCATATTACATATTACCTAAGAAGGCATATTAAGGATTTGGGATCTATTTTAAATACAACAGAGTATCACTGAGGCATCAAAATATTTTAAGTTCTGTATGAGAAGACAGATTTTTTTTTTCAATGTTCTTACACCATAACCTGAATAATCCAATCCTAGACTTAAGGTACCTCCCTAAGGACTTTATACTAAAATCAGTGAGTTGTATGTTTAGAAAAGAAGGAGATACATTGCAAACAATCAGTGGGAGAGAATTGAGAAGGAAAGTGAAAATGTAAGAAGATTATTTTGTCTCATAGAACTGACCTTTTCTTATCAGTATGGCAGGCTAGGAGGAAGGATCATGATCTTTGTCAGAAAACATTCAGAAATATCCCTTTTGGACAACAAATGTGTGCTGAAAGCAAGGAAGACAACTTAGGATAATTAGGTATGTCTTAGTTCATTTGTGCTGCTGTAAAAAATAGCAGAATTACAGAGACTAGGTAATTTATAAATAAGAGAAATTTACTTTTCACTGTTCTGGAGGCTATGAAGTCCAAAAACAAGGAGCCAGCAGGTTTGGCATCTGGTGAGGTCCTGGGCTGTGCTTCCAAGATGATGCCTTGATAGCCGAAGAACAAAAGAGGCCTATCTTGTTACTCCTAGTCCTTTTTGTAAGTTTCTAATACCATTTAAAAGGGTAGAGACCTCACACCCTAATCACAGCCTAAAGCCTCACCTCATAATACTATTGCATTGAGGATTTGAGTTTCAACACAAATTTTAGAGGTGATACAAACATTCAAAGCATAGCAAGGTAGTATAAATATGAGTAGAGAATTTCAATGATATATGAATCTTTAGGACTCCAGTGATTAAAATAGAATCAAGAAGTTCCTGGTCAAGAAAATCTATATGCCATCTTTCAGGCCTAACCATAGAAAATTATAAAGGCTTTACCTGGCAGTCCTCATGAGAGAATCCACCCTCCCCACACCAAACAATGCACAGCCAGTGCATTGATGTCTCCAAAGGGAGTTGCAGTAAAGGACTCAGGCCCCCACCACCCATGCATATCTACATTCCTAGCCTAGCAGGCTTCATTCAGAGTTCTCTTCATCTGGAGCCTTCTGCTGGCTGCGGCCTTCCTCGGGAGACTCAATGGAGACCTCCTTATTGGATTAGAAGAAAGGGGGAATCTTGAAAACACTTTCCTCTACTCTGACTCAGTAGAGGCATACCTCGTTTTTTGTTGTTGTCGTTGTTTGTTTCTGTTTTTTAATTGTGCATTACTTTATTGCATTTTGCAGATATTGTGTTTTTCACAGATTGAAGATTTGTGACAACCCTGCATTGAGCAATACTATTGATCCCATTTTTCCCATAACATGTGCTTACTTTCATATTTCTTTGTCAGAATTTTTTATCAATAAAGTATTTTTAATTAAGGTATGTACATTGCACCCTTATTGACAGTAAAGCATAAATATAACTTTTATATATACTGGGAAACCAAAAAATATGTTTGACTGACTTTATTGCAATACTTGCTTTATTGCAGTGATCTGGAACCTAACCCACAATATCTCCATGATATGCTTGTATACTCAGTACTTTTCCACTGTGCTGATCTGTCTGACCCATGACCTCATGTTTTTCCAATGGAATAGGGAGGGAGGCAAAGGGGGAATTGCACTTTCTTTGGTTTGGTCTCTTTTACTATCAGTTATACCATTGCAGTAAGTAATTAAGGGCTTGACTGTTACTTTTATTTTTGCTTTAGTTGACTACTCTAACACCTAGCAGCTCAGATCTCTCTCTTAGCTCATCTGAGCTCCTGACAAGACTGTTTCACTTTATTCTTAGGTTAATTCTCTACCCTAGTTTAGCATAAACTTTAAATGTCTGGGTTTTACTGTTTAAAATTGATTTAAAATATATTTTAATCCTCTAGCTCCAACATAGGTTATATTTTATTACTTGACTTATTACCATAATAAATGACATTTTCTATCTCCATCATTATGATGCTATAATATGCCATACTTATTATTTCTAATATATAGTGGAACCTTTTAGAATATTGGCTTTAAAATGAATAGGCATCAAATTTTAGTAAGATTTATATGCAAACCCCATCTAGAAAACCATAAAAAGGATGAATACCATTTTTATATATTAATGCCAATTTATTTTTGTGGGATGGCTGCCCAATTGTTAGAAATTTGTTTAAGAAACTCTCAAGTGCATAACAAATCTTTCCTTGAACTGTTTGGCACATTATAAAAGGGTATGAGGTATCGCATGGTGTACTCAGGTGATTTTATTTGCTAAATTTTTCAGAGCCAGAGAATTATAATTAGGTCAAATTTTTAGGTCCTTTTATATGTACTATATGTTTATCTCTCTAATGAGAGCTGGTTTGTGCTCCACTACCCTAAGTGAAGGATTTAGGTTTTTAAATATATGACTAATATGATTAAGAATTTATAAAATTTATTCGTAGTAGTTCCTTCAGCAGGAGATGTCTCATATTGGTTTTCTCAGTGTCTAATGTGATTGGTACAGT
Source organism: Cheirogaleus medius (assembly GCA_008086735.1). Classification (NCBI taxonomy): domain Eukaryota; kingdom Metazoa; phylum Chordata; class Mammalia; order Primates; family Cheirogaleidae; genus Cheirogaleus; species Cheirogaleus medius. The sequence goes on along the minus strand of VBSM01001124.1, from coordinate 54,572,051 downwards.
GTAGGTTTTCAATAAATACAGGTTGAATAAAATAATTTAAAGAAATGAATTTATGAATTGATTATATTTCAGTTGTTATTCAAAGCAAACAGGTAAAGCAGGCATTTTCATCCCCATATTACAAAGCAAAATGCCAATGCTTGTTACTGTAATTTGTTAGAAAAGAATAAAGCTGATTTGTATTTCTGACATTGAATTTATAAATCCTGTACAATTTTTATTTCACCACATTTTGTCCTCATAATATTTATCCAGGCAATTAGTATTTTCTATAGAAAGAGCCATCTCTGAACCACGGGTGGGGACAGAAGTCGATTAGGATTGAGGTCAGGGCCCTTACTGAATTTCATCATTTGAGCAAGATTCTAGTTGTTGTAACTGGAAATTAATTAGTATATTCTACACCATTACTTAGCCAAGAAGGTAAATAACAAATATCATTTAATACTTTGGGAAAGCTTTAATTTTCTTTTCAGAGCATTATTATTGCTGATATCATCAATAACTTTAAAAAAATGAACTCTAATTTCATCTACATTACTGAAAACTGCCTAATACGGTTTAAGTGACATCACATAGCTAAAATCTTATCTATAATATGAAGGTAATATGAAATATAAAATTGATAAAATATTATAATCCTATATATTTTTTAAAATGTCAATGTTTATACTTTTCTAATAATAGCTATATACACATAGAAGTAAACATTTTTTCTTACTACCAATAAAATTCAATAACATCATTCTTTCAAAACACTAGGGTATATTTCTAAAGTTAAAATTCTCTATAAATATGTTGTATATACCATGTATCTCATCACACCTGGTAGCTAATATTTTAAATAAGGAAAGAAATAAGTAACTGATAAAAAAAAGCTTAAAAATGTAGAAATAAATAGAGACTTAGAATTAGGTATTTGCACTTCTTCTTTACACTTAATGGTACTCATTAGATCCCTAAGCAGCTAAACAGTTTCATAATGAAAAGCTTTTTAGAGACCTATAGTTAATAAAATCATTCATTTAAAAGTCAGTGCAATTTAGGTATTTAACAAATATTAATTTTACAACAAAATTTTGGCAACATTTTAGTTGAAAACACTTCACAATGTTTAAACAAATTTTCTAAAATAACTAAAATTGTTTTATAAACTGGCTTTTCTCTGCCTTCCAGTATTTGTTTGCTAATATCTAAAATGTATAACAAGTTCCATGAGCTTTCATTCCATAAACAAATCATCATATATCAAAATGAGTAGTACAAGCAGACACATATAACCTAATTACAACAATGTAGACAGAGTGTTCTGACATAGTATAGCCATTCCATCATGTTTCACCCAGTTCAGTTTTGTTTGTTAATTGTAATTAATGTTAATATCTGGATAGTACCGTGATATAGGTGTTCATCAAAGCAAGTAAAAAGCATTCAGAAATGTATTTTATATAAAAAATAGGGTGATGTGTGCAAGTAATAAACCTAGGCATATATACAAATAAAATATAATAAATACTGAGTTATATATAGTGAGTAAATCATTACAATAAATTTGTGAAACCCTTAATTGTTGTTATTCTAGTTTAGTCAGAGATGTCTTAAAATACTTTTGAAATAAGAAAGTACTAAGAAAATAAATAGATGTATAGCTATATAGTTGGAGATATCTACAAGATAACTAAGTAGGCTAGTTCTGTACAGCTCCTGTGTTCTGATTCTGAACTAGAATGCTAGTTTTGAGCTCAAGTTACTTATTTCTAATGAGTAGGATTTGCGCATGGGGATGGTTAGCTATCAATAAGTAAGTTTTTATTACATTTCTTTCTGCAGTATTCTAACTAGAGTTGCCCATGTTAGGGGCAGCCAAACATATCAATCAGTCTATGAAACTGAGACTCACAGTCACTTAATGCACATAGTATATTTGTCACAGAACCTCTCATAGGCTGCTTTTGCTCCCTAATGTGACAAATGCCTATGTTTTGAAGTGCTCCCCAGTTTTCCACAAACTTCATTTTATTTGTATCACGTGAAGTCTGCCCTAAGAGAGATCCTTCAAAGCATACCCTACAAATATTTTCGGCTGCCCTGCAGGATGACTGTCTATGCTTTTTTCCCCCCCGTGAACTCACTAATTTATTCAACAAGTACTTATTTAGTATGTAAAGTGGACCAGAAAAAAGAAAGACATCAAGAACATCATACTTTATCAGGCCAGAAAAGGCAGCCTTACAATTTACAATAAAGTAAGTATACATCATGTGCTTGGAGATTAATGATGATGAGAAGGAAAATGAGAGTTCAGATTTAAAATGATGGGAAGGGAAATGGGAGTTCAGAAACAGATTCCAGCTCATGCAAACAAAGAACAGAATTCTAAAAAAAACAGTAGATATTCTTTCTGTGTTTTTCAGGGATGCTGAATTTGAGACCTTTAAATTTCTTCTTCTACTCTTTTGTCACTGAATTTGGTAGAAGCCAGGCTAGACCACGATAGGAACTTTGGAGCCTACGACATAAGAAGGGCAAAGGCTTCCTCTCTCAAGCAGACGCAGCTGGCGTAATTTGCCAGCTGCCGTTGTCAGACGGCAGGAGAGTTTCTAATTTTTTAGTAACCTGCATGCCCTTTTATTGTAGCCTCATCAGCTCTACTGGGAATCGTTACCTTTTACATTTTACCAAAAGAACAGGACATTCATAGGTTAGATTTGTTTTCCTTTGACTGTTATAATATGAATGAAAGATAAAAATGGCATTTTCACAATTCTATGGTGATCAAATTCCTTGAAATCATCCTGCAGATGCCATGGATTAATGTAAACTCATATCTGTTAGCCATGACTTTTTATACGCCTGTTGTCCTAATATATATTTGCTTACCATCCCAGATGTTTTCCTTCTTCAATCCCCTACATAAAAGTCCCCATATGCCTAATTTGTCTGGAAGCCACCTCTACCAGGCCACTCAAATTAGCTTTGGATACTGTACATAGAAGCTGTATTTTAGGTGAATACCTCCTAAATGTCACTTCTATTCATTTTTGTGTGTTGTGGTTATAAAAAAGTAGATGACAGATAGATCTTTTTCTTTTAATAATTGCAGAAAATACTAAACTCTGTTGTTGTTTGATCTTGCTACAAGTTCTCTTTAAGTACAGTCTTCATAAATGCTAAATTTGAGACAATGTTTCCACAAATGCCATTTGCAAAATGCATACTGCTATTTGCCGTTAACTCCATAATGGATTGTATTTTGTATGACACAGCTCTGCAAATTCCTCACTTCTCTCTGACATTTTTATTGTACCTTAACTACCGAATTTTATTTTATTTTACTTTATTTTATTTTGAAATATTAAGGGGGTACAAATATTTTTGTTACATGGATACACTGCATAATTCTAAAGTCAAGGCTTTCAGTGTGCCCCTCAGCAGGACAGTGTTCACTGTAACAGATAGGTAAAGTTTTTATCTCTCAGTCCCCACCCATCTTTCCCCTGCTTGGTTTCTAATGTCCTTTACATATCTTTGTGCCTGAGTGTACCTGATAATTAGCCCTCAATTTTAGTAAAAACATGTGGTATTTCCTTTTTCATTCATGAGATACCTCACTTAGGATACTGGACTCCAGTTCCATCAAAGTTACTGCAAAAAAAACATTATTTCGTTCCTTTTTATGGCTGAGTAATACTCCATGGTGTATACATACCACATTTGCTTTATCCACTCATGAAATTATGGGCCCTTAGGTTGATTCTGTACTTTATAATTGTGAATTGTACTGTGATAAACATTTGAGTACAGGTATCTTTTTGATAAAATCATTTCTTTTTCTTCAGATAGGTACCCAGCAGTGGTATTGCTGGATCAAATGGTAAGTCTACTTTTAGTTCTTTGAAGAATCTGCCTACGGTTTACATAGAGTTTGTGCTAGCTTGCAGTCCCACCAAGAGTGTATGTATATGGATTCCTTTTTCTCTGCATGCATGCCAACATTTGTTGTTTTTGTTTATTTGTTTACCTATTAATAATGGCAATTCTGATGAGGTAAAGTATCTTATTGTGGTTTTAATTTGCATTTCCCTGATGATTAGTGATGGTGAACATTTTTTATGTTTGTTGGCCATTTGTCTATCCTTTGTTTTTCTAGGTCCATGATATAGATGATATTTTTATGGGAATTATATTGAATTTGTAAATTACTTTGGGCATTAGGACATTTTAACAATATTGATACTACCAATCCATGATCAAAGGAAATTTTTTCCATTTGTTTGTGTCATCTGTGATTTCTTTCATCAGTGTTTTGTAGTTCCTTCTGTAGAAATCTTTCACCCCTTTGGTTAAGTATGTTCCTATGTATTTTATTTTCTCTGCAGCTATTGTAAATGATATTGCATTCTTGATTTGACTCTTAGCTTCACTGCTATTAGTATGTAGAAATTCTACTGATTTGTGTACATTAGTTTTGTAATCTGAGACTTTCCTGAATTTATTTATCAATTCTAGGAGCCTTTTGTTGGAGTCTTTAGGGTTTTCTAGATACAAGATCACATTGTTGGCAAAAGATATAATTTGACCTCCTCTTTCCCTATTCGAATGTCCTTTATTTCTTTCTCTTGCTTGATTACTCGGGCTAAGACTTCCAGTACTATATTGAATAGAAGTGGAGAGAGTAACCTCACTTGTCTTGTTCCAGTTCTAAGGGGGAATACTTTCAAGTTTTTCCCATTTGGTATGATGTTGGTTATCATATATGACTTTTTAAATTTTGAGATACATCCTTCTATGTCTACTTTCTTGAGGATTTTTATCATGAAAGGGTGCTGGATTTTACTAACTGCTTTTTCTGCATCTGTTGAAATGATCATATAGTCTTTGTTTCCTTTCTGTTTATGTGGTGAAAAACATTTATTGATTTGCATATGTTGAATCATCCTTGCATCCTGGGATAAAACCCACTTGATCATGATTATCTTTTTGATGTGCTATTGAATTTGGTTTGATAGTATTTCATTGAAGATATTTGCAACTATGTTCATAAAGGATATTGGTCTGTAGTTTTCTTTTGTGTTGTATTATTTACTGAATTTGGTATCATGGTAATACTGGCTTCATAGAATGAGTTAGGGAGGATTATCTCTTTCTCCATGTTATGGAATAATTTCTGTAGGATGGTTGCCAGTTCTTCTTTGAAGGTGTGGCAGAATTTGGCTATAAATACATCTGGGCTGGGGCTTTTTTTCTTGGGAGAGTTTTTATTACTACCTCATTCTTGCTGCTCATTTTCAGTCTGTTCAGGCTTTCTATATCTCCCTGATTCAGGCTTAGGAGGTTGTATGTTTCCAAAACTTTATCCATTTCCTCTAGGTTTTCTAGTTTGTGTGCATAGAGGTTTTTGTAGTATTCATGGAAGATATTTTGTATTTCTGTGGTATCATATGTAATGTCTCCTTTTTCATTTCTAATTGAGTTTTTTTGGGTCCTTTCTCTTCTATTCCTGGTTAATCTAGCAAGAGGTCTATCAATTTTGTTTATCTTTTCAAATAATCAACTTTTTGTTTCATTGATCCTTTCTATTGTTTGTTTGGTTTCCATTTCATTTAGTTCTGCTCTCAGCTTAGTTATTTCTTTTCTTTTGCTGGCTTTAGGTTTAATTTGTTCTTCTTTTTATACTTGAGAGGTTACATCAGATTGTTAATTTGTGACCTTTCTGTTTTCTTGATGTAAGCATTTAGGTCTTTGAATTTTTCACTTAAAACTGCTTTTTGGTGCATGCCATAGATTTTGAATGCTTATGTCCCTTTGTCAAATAGTTTGAATAATCTTTTGATTTCCATCTTAATTTCATCATTGACCTAAGGATCATTCAGGATCGTTTTTTTTTTTTAATTTCTATTACTTTGAGTGCATGTGAGGGTTTCTTTTCAAATTAATTTCTAGTTTTATTCCACTATGGTCTGTGAAGATACATGGTATAATTTCAACACTTTCTGAATTTCCTGAGACCTGTTTTGTGGTCTAAGATATGATCACATATCTTGGAAAATCTGCCATGTGATGATGAGAAAAATGTATATTCTAAAGGTTTTGGTTAGACTATTCTGTAGATGTCTGTTAGGTCCATTTGTTCTAGAGTCCCATTTAAGCCAAATGTTTCTTTGTTGATTCTCTACCTCAATGAACTGTCAAGATTTGTCGCTTGGATGTCAAAGTCCCCACCAATTATCCTGCTACTGTTTATTTCTTTGCTTACATCTAGAGAATTTGTTTTTTGAATCAGGGAGCTCATATGTTGTGTGCATATATATTTAGAATTGTTATATCTTCTTAATGAATTGCTCCCTTTATCATTATATAATGATTATCTTTGTCCTTTTTTTAACCATCATTGATTTAAAGTCAATTTTGTCTGATATAAGAATGGCTACACATGCACACTTTTGGTTTCCCTTTACATGGAATACTTTTTTCTGTCCCTTTACCTTGAGTCTGAGTGACTCCTTGGGAGTTTGATGTGTTTCTTGGATACAGCATATACTTGAATTGTGATTGTTCATTCATTAAGTCAATCTGTGTCTTTTAATTGGAGCATTAAGACCATTCATGTTCAGTGTTAGTGTTGAGATGTGGGAATCTCTTCTATTCATTGTGTTGGTTTTGTTTTCCCTCCTGTGCCACTGTTTTTTAAGAGCTGTGAGCTTTAGCTGCCAAGTTTTTTTACTCTGGTGGGTATCTATTGTTCTGTTCCATGTTTAGTTTATTTTTGAGCATTTCCCCTAGTGTAGGTCTAATAGTGAAACATTCTTTTAGTGCTTGCTTTTCTGTAAATGTCTTTATTTCTCCATCATTTGTGAAATTTAGATTTGCAGGATACGAAATTCTTTCCTTGTAGTTTTTAGGTTTAAGAAGACTAAAAATGTGGCCTCAATCCCTTGTTGCTTGTAAGGTCTCTGCTAAGAAGTCTGCTGTTAGTCTAATGAGTTGTCCCTTGTAAGTTGGTTGTTGCTTTTGTATTGCAGCTTGTAGGATTTTCTACTTCACTATGACTTTGGCCAGACTGATGATAGTGTGCCTTGGTGATATCCTATTTGCCATGAATATTCCGTGTGTTCTATGGCCATCTTCTTTCTAGACATTTAAATATCTGGTGATACCAGGGAAGTTTTCCTCAATTATTCCCTCAAATAGGTGTTTCATGCTTTTTGCTTATTCTTCTTCTCCCTCAAGAATACTGATAATTCTTATACTGGCTCACTTTGCATAGTCTCATATTTCTCTAGTGATTTTTCATTTTCCTTTATTTTTTTTTTCTGCATCTTTGAGTAGATTAATTCAAAAGCTTTGTCTTCAAGCTCTGAAATTCTTTCTTCTGCTTGGCCTAGCCTATTGTTGAAGCTTTCTGCTGTATTTTGAAATTCCCTGAATGATTCTTTCATTTCCTTAAGTTCTGTTTTATCTTTTTAATATTGTCTATCTCTTTAGTGACTTTTTCATTTATTTCATTCATGCCCTAAAAAAAGTTTTTTGTTTCTTTTTTTTGGCTTCTTTGTGTTGGCTTTTAACTTTGTCTTCAACCCATTTATCTAATTTGTCATCTGTATTCTGAATTCCATCTCTGACATTTTGACAATTTCCTTTAGGTTGGGGTCCATTGCTGGAAACCTACTATGATCCTTTGGAGGTGTCAAAATGGCTTGTTTTTAATGTTGACAGAGTTCTTATGCTGGTTCCTTCTCCTGTGAAACCTCTTCTCTCAGCTCAAGACAGATACATTTGGATGTATCTGTTCCCCCCTGCTGGGAACTCTCCTACTTAGTGAAAAGATGGATGGCACAATTTTGTCCTACTCTGGAGGATTGACCCATTTGGAAAGGTGATGATGCACTGAAATCCTGTAAAGCAGTTGTTCTCCTGTTTTCCCATTCCACTATTGCTGTCACAGTCTGAACCTGTGCTGGGGGATATTTGTAAAGAGTGATAGGTTGGTGTCCAGGCCACTGATGGAAGCTCAGGCAGGGACCTGGGAGAGTTCCTCTCCACTGAGGCTGGGCAGTGGCTGAGCAGCCCATGACTAGTGGTATTGGGGCTCTCCTTCTCTCCAGGTCTGACTGCAGCAGCTGCTGTGGTGCTCCTTGAGTGGCAGGGACCATGCTATTGAGATGGTGAGATGGCAGCAGCAGATACTGAGAACTGGTGGGTGTTTGCTCTATTCAGATCCCTCAGAGGCAGCTGAAATGGGAGATTATAGTGGGGATGTGCACAGCACCCATTCACAGTGCACATGAGAGTACCCACCCTTCCTGCCCCCTCACCAGCCCTACAGGGCAATGGGGAGGCAGCTGCAGTGGGTACAATCACCCTCTTTTGACCTGGTGTTCTGGGGCTGAGAGCTCAGAATGGCATCTATTGCAGTGACCCAGGATCAGAAACGAGCAGGACCCCACTGTGCCCACTCTCTGGTTCAATGCTGCTGTATAGTCTCCACCCAGCTCCTTGATCAGTTTGGTGACATGCTGTGGTGGAGGATCCCTCTTGCAGCTCAAGTTACAGTGTCCACTGGGGCAGTGTAGAGACCCAGGAATCTTTTCCCTGACCTTTCTACACATGTGGACACTTCCCCTAGGTACCTTCTGATCTTGCCAAACAGATCACTTCTCCTCTCTCTCCTTCACTTTGAGTGTCTCTAGTCATTTCTCTGATGTTTTGCAGTGCTCTCTCTGAGATGGTCCATCTGTAGACAATCTTCTACCTACTAGTTTTGATCCTCTCCTTGAGAGCATCAAGTGCAGGCTGCTTCTAGTCTACTATCCTGGCCCTCTGTTTCTCTCTGACCTTTTATGAACAAATTCTGACCACTGTCTTAATATGAAAATGATAACAATGATTTTTTATTCTTCTATTGGACAAAACAAAATTTTCCATGTTGGTTTACTCTGATAAATTTTCTCCCATTCAGAAAAATGATGAGTCTATTTATAAAAAGTGAGTAAGAATTTTATCTCATGGCAGCATCTCCAGGATTTACTTTTACTAATTTCATATCTAATAATATGTAGAACACAACAATTATAAATATAAGAGTAGCTAACTTTGATTGAGTGCTTACTGTATGAGCAACTGTGTGTTTAATGCTTGATCTACATTTTCTCATTTTCCAATGTGAAAAATACAGAATGTTTGGGAAAACTTTAGTTTGGGAGATGGGTATAGTAGTTACAGAGGGGGAAATAAGGTAAAGGGAAAGTTGAGGAAAATTTAACGGGTGTGCAAAGATTAGAATTGTTCATATTTCCATTATTAATAACCTATAGGTCAGGTCATTGGTGTATATGTCAGACCTGAAAACATGCTGTTCATAGTTGAAAATACTAAAATGTTAAGATTGGTCCAGGGGCAATTAATAGCAACAGTCTGTTGTTTAAGAAAATAAACTGAGTACATATTAATAAAAAATGTTTATCACAAAACTCAAGGAAAGGAATCAGGACATGAAGACAGATCAGAAACATAATAAGCACTTTCTGTTTCTATATCTTGTCTCCATTTATTTCTTAGCATCTCCTAATCATTGCTCATCAGCCTTTTCTGCCTCTCCACCCTCCTGCTAGGATTTGGTAACTTTCATTATCTAAATTTGCCTTTTACTGCTCTGTCAAAAAGAAAAAAAGGAAAAACTAACTGGCTGCCTTCCAGTTCTCAGTCTGAATTCTGCAGAGAATGAGAGGGAGGGTGGGGGAGACAAATTTTTCCAGTTTGGATGGTTATATACTTTTGGTCTAGTTATATGTGGCAAATGAGAAGGGAAAAAGACACAACCATTTTCAATGGCAATAGGGGAGGCAGAAGCTGATTTCAAAGTTGAGTAGGTGGCTAAGTAGCTGAGTGGATACTCTTTTCCAATGAAAACAAATTTAATTACTGAAAAAAGAGCATGTTGAGTAAATTTATTAAAAGTACTCAGGATGAGCACCTGAAAACCAACACATTTAAAGTTGAAGAATATGCAGGAATAAGACAGAGAAAGAATAATCTAAAAAGATCTAGAGAGAACCAAGAAAAATCAATGGGAAACCAAGAGAAGATAGTTTCCAAAGGATAAAAGTGGCAACCATAATACAAGTCTAAAATGAAAATAGGAGGAGTTAGCAAAGTTAGAGGGAGCATCTTCAGTGGAATAGGGCGGAGACAGAGCTGGGTTTATACAATTTAGGAAAGGAATATCAATAATGAAAGTAGAAGAAGTGAGGTAGTCTCAAGAATTGTGGCAGCTAAAAAATAGTCAAGAAATAGGGGAAAAAATCAATATGTTGGAATATATTGAGAGTTTAACAATATTCACATTTTCCACAACTGTACTCTCTTAAGTGGTTGAGGCATGAAGAATAGAACCCCTAGTCAAGAGTAATTACATGGTACACAGACTACAACATACTTATTATTTACCTGTGTGTTTGTGTTGAATGTTAGAAAAACAACAGAGCCTAATATCACACAAATACCTTTATGTCTTAATTTACCCATCACTGTGTTTTTATACACATTTTTTCTTAATCATCAAAATTTTGCTCCAACTCTAATTGATTCCATATTTACAGAAAAATGAAACAAGAAAGTGAAAATGACTAGTTCAGAATACTTGACAATAAATGACTAATGGGCATGGGCCTACATTTCTTCAATCATATTTCCAATTTTCATTCTTCAGGACACAAAATAAAAGTAATTCCAGGCAATAAAAATATTAATGGATTGTGATGAGTGTCCTCTTAAGCACTTCTGCAAACCGAAACATAGCATGCTATCGCAGTCACCAAATTCAGCTCTATTGGAAAGAACATTTGAATTGGGAGTCAAACAGAATAGAAATTCACCACTTTATGCCTACAAAGACTAAATCAAACCCTTCTATATCTATCAACTTCAGTTTATTCTTCTGTGAAATGAATCCCTACTGCTAATCTCCCAAGAAAACATAGAAAGCATCTAATACATAGTGGAAATTAAATAGATTTTTTTTGGACAGAATAAAAGGACAAATCACCAAAAAGTAAAGTTTCTTACATGCATTACACAAAAATGTTAATGATTCTAAGAAAAAATTGATTGATTTGAGATATTAAGAAGGTGCAAATGTAAAGACAATGTGGACTGAAATTCACACATCTTTTTAATCACTTTAATTTATCCTTCTCTGCAGGTTATTTGCTAAACAAGGTACAGGTGTTGTCTTTAATCTAGACAAATAAAACTGGAGTTAATGGTATATCCCTGTGTGTGCCGAACATAATCTACAGGCAGTGTGGAGTTAGCCAAGTATTTTCAAATGGTTAAAGAAGAAAATTAAGAGGGTCACAATGCCCTGGAGACTCAACACTGAATAGAATATTATCAAGATAGCAATACTAAAATGCAATTTAAATCTACATAATTTATCAAAAGACACAGTTGTAAAACCTCATTGTTATTTAATGCTTCAATATTTTTATTTCATTCACCTGCAAAGTGCTTATATTCTTCTTTCTCACAGGACATTGAGAAACATGATTCTCAAAAAAAAAAAAAAAAAGTTTTGGAAACCTGTAATGATGATGATCTGGCAGCAAGATCATAAAGACATGGAAAAAACAAAAGTGTTTTGAAGCTGGAAGAACTAAAATGAATAGAAATTAAAGCTTGACGCTGGCTATAAAATGTGGCAGAAGTCATGTATAATAAATATCATTTTTAGTTAGTGTAAATATCGGTTAAGTTTGTTATTATATCAATAAAATAGTACATAATTGTTATTAGGTTCAATGATATTTTACTCCTCTCCATCTGTTCATTTGGCATAAATATATATTTTTCTACCTCATTGACTTTTCATGATCATTCCTTTCTCTAATTCAATGATGGTAAATAGATGCCAGGTTGAAGTAGCTTTGCACTTTCTGCTTACCATCAATTCTTCTGTCGTCTGTCATCCTTCAACAGTCTTCAATATATAGGCCAGTGTGGTTAGAGAGTATGAGCAAAAAAAAAAAGAAATTAAGGTCATTTAAATAAAAAATGTCCGATTTCAAATCAAAAGTGTAGTTTATTATATCTCAAACAAGAAGCAGTAAAATTAATCAAAGTATGCATCTAAACTATCAAAACAGTTTTATCATCTTAAGGGTACCTTATTTATGCTAGCAGTGAAGAAGTCTGGAGAGTGAGTGGCTCTTAAATCACCACTGATAATTGAATATTTTTCTTTGCAAGAAGGGGTCCAAAGCTTTGAAGAAGTGGTAGTCAGTCGGTGCACGGTCTGGCGAATATGGTGGATGACAGAGAGTTTCCAAGTCCAACTGCTGTAGTTTGAACAGCATTGTTTCTGTGACATGTGGTCAAGTGTTGTCTTGCAAGAGGATCAGCCTGTCGCTCTAGTGACCAATCACAAGCATCCTCATCATTTTGTCTAAGTGGTTGCAGTAGACGTCTGCTGTAATTGACTGAGCAGGTTTCATGAAGCCGTAGTGCATAATACCAGAGCTGGACCACCAAACAGGTACCATTAGCTTTTTTTGATGACTTTTTTTTGGACTGTGTTTCTGCACTTCATCTTTATCTGGCCATTGTGCAGAATATATTTAACCAAGGAGGTGAAAGATCCCTACAGAAAGAGCTATAAATCACTGAGGAAGGAAATTACAGATGATGTAAACAAATGGAAGAACATATCATCCTCCAGTTGTTATTATCAGGAAAGGTTAGAAAGGGGAAACACTCTCTAGAATTCCATTAGCTCTTGCCATCTTGTATCACAAGCAGATATAGGAGGAATGTAATTAAGATTCCCAAAGAATGTAATCTTTAAAGGTGAAAACAAACAAACACACCAGTCAGTTTTCACTCTTATTTTCTTTTAGATAGACATTTTTCCAAACTTCCTTGGGAGAGAAAAAGAGCATTTAGAATCATAGCAACCAAAAAGTGTTTCCACCATGTGCACTGTATGTGTTATGGTTTGAACCTGGCCTTTTGGAACAATACAACTTAGAAGAAAAAAAAAGAACATATGAGGTTACCCTGTCCAAATTTGTTCCAAAATATGTTTCTGATTCAACAGCTTTAATTCAGTTACATAGTTTATTTTTTTTTCTAGAGGTAATATTTTTTTTATTTCAGCATATTATGGGGGTACAAATGCTAAGGTTACGTATATTGCCCATGCCACCCCTCCCCCCTCAAGTCAGAGCTTCAAGCATGACCATCCCCCAAACGTTGCACATCTCACTCATTATGTTTGTACATACCCATCCCCTCCTACCCCCTCCCACCTGCCCGACACCCAATAAACATTATTCTTATATGTCCACTTAGGTGTTGATCCGTTAATACCAATTTCCTAGTGAGTACATGTGGTGCTTGTTTTTCCATTCTTGAGATACTTCACTTAGTAGAATGGGTTCCAGCTCTATCCAGGAAAATACAAGAGGTGCTATATCACCATTGTTTCTTAAAGCTGAATAGTACTCCATGGTACACAGTTACATAGTTTTGTGATGAAGATACTTAATACGACTCAAGTTGTTGGAAGCATTATGTATTCTATTGACCCAGAATTTCCTTCTTTGGAAAATTTAGCCATGTTATCATTTTTCTCTTCTTTTTTTATTTTCCTTCTCTCTTTATCTCTCTCCCACCTCCTGCCTCTTTCCATCTCCCCATTCTCCTCTCACTCTCCAGTTTTCCTATCTAGAAAAACAGCCCTGAAACTTATTAATAAAAGGCTGTCAAATTCTACCTCAATGCTTTTAAGTCACTATACCTATATAATCACTCCTCTCCACTGCATGCAACAATGTAAATGTTAGTTTAACCAAAAATAAAGAAGCAGCAGCCTAGGAGAGCATTGCTTAGCAAAGTTTAGAGAATGTCCCTGTAGTTGTCTCTCCCTTTCCTTAGTCCTCCCAACTTATTCTTAAAAATAATTCTTTAAGAATTTTGTCTGGATGCCTTCCATATTAAACTTAATATTATATTTTTATGTTTAAGTAAATAACTTTAATTTCTGAGGGTTTTTATAATTTGATGTATGTGTTTATAAATTATATACCTTTAGACATGTCTTGAGAAAATGTCAATCCTTAAGAGTCTGTTGTCTAAGTCAAGGAACTTTTACAAATGCTCGAAAGCCCTTAAAGAGACAAAATCTAGTAGCAGATATCATTTGGATCCATAATCATGTACTCTAATGAGGCTTGTTGCTTGCTTCAAATGTGTAAACTGTTGCAAGGTGACTGCCTTCCTTCTAGAATGCCCTTCCTTTTCTGTCTGGTTAAATCCTAATCACCCTTCAAGGCCGTATCCAAATGTACCTCCCTCATGTAGCTTTCTATTAATCCTTGCAGTGTAATTAATTACTCTTTCCTTTGTAATCTAATCTATTTTACTTAAAACTCTATTTACCATTTATCTTATTTTTTTTCTTGTATTATAGGTTTCTTGCCTCGACTGGGTAATAAACTCACTGGGTAATAAACTCGTTAGGGCATGGGATGTCCCTAATAATTTTTATATCCAAGTGACTAATAAGCTGAGGGACACCAAAGTTTCATGAAGAAGCAAGATTGATATTTTAGGGAAGAATCTAGTGACTGTTTTGAAAAAAAAAATGTGTATAAACTCTCATCTTCATGGGTTCCTTCAGCAATTGCATTATTCTTCTGAGTTTTTTTGTTTGTTTGTTTGTTTGTTTGTTTTTGGAATGGGTTAGGTCTTAGAGACAAAGAATAAATTTCTTAAATAGCCCATTTTCTAGTGTTTATGAAGGTAGGAGCTTGAACATATTAAGTAATCTCTGGAATTATCTCCTAAATCAGAATTTTTAAATAACTGAGCAAAGATGAAGGTTTTTGTAATTTTTTCTCTTGATATATATTAAAATCATTAAAGTATTAAATTAAAAAGTTTGATATTTTTTACAAAATAATTCTGGAGATAATTATTTTAAAATATTTTTATAGACTTTCCTTTTTAAATATCTTAAATTATTTTCAAAAGATTGTTAGAACAATAATAGAAAGAGTAAAAATACATAGAGGCACTAATTTTTTTCAAGCAAATCAAATTGATCCAAGTGTTAGGTAGACACTAGTGGAGGGACTTCTAGCCCTCCTGGAGACAAAGGCAGGTGCCCCTAGCAATTGCCACACCTGGGGGAGGAGGGAACACCCTACCAATCTGCCAATCAGAATTTAGTAAGCCAACTGCAAACCAATGCAGAGGATTCCCTAGCCAAACAGCATAGGCACAATGAGTCTGGAAGGTGACCTAGAGCACCCTAAGGCTAATTTTCATGTCATTAGCTTAAATCTACATTGTTATTCACACCTCCCTCCCCCAATGGGCTTTTAGAGAGCCTCATAGGAGATTCACATGGGCAGTAAAACTCAAGCTATATAGTTCCCAACTGTCCATCAAAGGGGCTTGATTGTGATGTTTGAACCATGAGGAGGGCCCAGCCTAGGCAATATAAAACAGGACCCCAGACCATAATCGGGCCCTCCTGTTATGACAGGTGGTCCATTGGTTGTTTATGGCAAACTTATCTTACTTGACTCAATAAACTTCACCTCAAGTTTGCTTTACTTTGGTGTGTCTGGTCATTTGTCAGCCAAGAGAACACCAAAAACTGAGAACAGACAACTATGATCCAACACAAGCACATTATTAACTAAAATCAGGTCCACTAAGCAAAACAGTGGAATATGTTATAGCATAATATATGCATAGTTTTTAACTGATTTTTATTGTACAAATGAAAATAATGTTAACATAAATAGTATTTACTATGTATTCATTCTTAGAAATTTCAAAATTTACAAATATTGATAAGCTGTCTTCCTTTTTGAAATGTGATGAAATTTGTAAGTTCATCTATGCCCATTTATTAATATATTCTGTGTCACAACTCTGTCCTGGTAGAGATATTAGACTCTCAGTATAGAATCTTCAGCAAAGGGTTGATAATTTCATTCTAGAGCTCTGACATTAAAATGTCTTATAAAATTCTTATGAATGTTTTACAAACTTCAGCTAAGGACAAGAAATATAATTGCTTAGTTGTGCTAATGTGGTAATATCTGGACTCTTGTGTATCATATATTAACATACAGGTGTGGCAGAGCTAGCTAGGGGAGCCAACATAATACAAAATGTTTATGAATTGTAATGAGAAGCATCAGATTTTCATTATCCCTAAAATATATTGACATCTTTAATATTAGTCCTGAGATTATTGGTGTCACTTCTAACAAAATATTATTTGGTAAACTCAACTGAATTATTATCGTAATTGATAAAAGACATCTTAATTCAGTGTTTAAATAATTGCTTTTATGGAATTATGCTGTCAAAATTACTTTAAAATATTGGAGGTTTCTCAGAGATATATAAGCTAAACTCTTTTTTACTAAATAAGATATAATTTTGATGTGACTTTCCTTATCCCGTTAGTATATTTACCAGAATTGGCTTACATGTTTTCTACAAATATTTTCAGATATAATTTTATTTTCTTCAAATTATGAATTACATTGTGTTTTTCTTCAAAAGATTATCATTATTTATCTCAAAAATTCAGCTCTTATGCAACCATATTATTATTTCCTGATATTACCTTCATATATTCACCTTTCTAAACAAAGATACCTTGGGATAATGAAGACATCCTTTTAATTAAAATTAATAAATATTTATTGAGTTGTCAAGCAGTGGTATAGGGCTTCATACATAAGCCCCTTCTCCTCCCTACAGACACACAATCATGTGTATACAGAACTTGTGAAATATAAAGTTGATTGATCATGCAAATGAGGAAAATGTTGCATAAAACCTTAATTCTTCAGGAGATGAGATATTCTCACTAGTTAGATGTTTCATGATAGCTGATCTTACTCAGTATCTTCCAGAACAGATTTGTACTTAAAGACACACTGTTTCTGTACTATCTCCTGATATTTTCTCATTCTAAGACCCACAATAATCTTGATTCTTATCTTGTCTTTTTAAGTTTTTTATTGAAAAGACTGACTTTACTCATTTTTCCCTTCTTAACATGCAGACATAGCACATGAATTTACTAAGGACAAGTATTTAGTATCATGCTTCAGATCCATTTTCTATTAATAATTTTATTTCTGCCTTTGGTTGCCATATTGTTAGTTCTCTCTTGATGTTGTCTCAATTCATCACAAACTGTATTTCTTTTTCCAAAAAGATCATGGCTTCTTCTTCCCCACTTTAAGTGCATGGTCATTGGCATTTTGTAGGTTTGCATGACAGTCTCAATAACCTAAGATTGTATCTAGAGCAATTGTACAATAGGTGTTCCAGTCATTCAGCCAAGGTTTTGTATGCACATGCTAAAAACTGACTCTAACCTTCACAGGAAAAGTAATTCAACTTACAGTTTTTACAAGATAGAGAATTAAACATACAAATACAGAAAGTATTAATTAATTACTCCTGTCTTTATTTGCACATGTACAGTGCTGATGAGAACAGCACTGACCTCACCAAAACATCACCACCAAGATTCTCATTTCACTTTCCCTTTACCTTGAGTCATGTGTTGAAGATTCCAAGTCCATGGTAGGTGCATTTCATTGGCCAATCCTGTACAACAGATTCTCACCATTACTGTCAAAGAACAAGGAGGGAAGTGTTCCTTCAGCTTTTTTTGAATAGAAATCTTTTTCTTCTCTATGAAGCACAAGAATATGAATTTCTCAAAAGTAGGAAGGGGATTCAGTGCCGGGACATTTTGACTTAAAAGTATCTAAGTCAAACTACTAAAACCCAGAATAAAATCCTGTCATCAGTGTTCAAAAGCTTATATTATAAGCAGATGTGGGAAACATAGATTAATACTGCTGTACCTAATCTGTAGTGCCATGTTAGTATGCATTTTATAAGAAATAAGTCAGATAAAGTATATGACTTTCTCTAAAATTACGAAAGAGGCTAAGTGTTTTGGTAACTTTTTATGACTGTCATAGCCAGTACCAGCCAAAATGGAGATGCTTATTACTTAGTTTTATTCATTTGACTAGTAAGCAAACAGTCCTTCATACTGTTTCCTGTGCATTCATCTAATTTACAGGAAAGATAATGCTTATTGTAACCAAGATTATTTTTAAGACTTTTCAGTTATTGTATTTAGCATTAGCAAATTTAGAAGATTCTAGATGAGAGTTCCCAACAATCATTTCCAAGCTGTGTTCTCAAGCTCCTAAATTTGATATATTGTAAATTATATTTTTCCAAATCCACCATAATTGAAAAATTTGTTCTCAAACTTAGATTACAATGTCCAGTTATATGTATTAGAAGAATATACCGTGGGAAATTATTAGACATTTACCTGAAACTGCTATTGATATTTTAATTTCTAGATAAAAAAAATGCTATGCTTTTAGAATGATTTTCTAGCTACCTATAGGCCAGAGAATATATTGTCACTACAAAGTGAAAATAAGTTCTGATATTATTTGTTCATCTTATTCTAATGTCAGTGAGTAATATAGATGTTTCCCACTGTCAATGAAGAAGAACATCATGGTCTTTATACTTCAAAACCTTGGACACTGTTTAAGATACTTGCCAATTTAAAGACCTAAAGTTATTTACTGAAGTGTTTGAAAATAGTGGCAAGTTTAGTCATTTTAAGGTTTAAAAATGTATAATGTAGTTTTAAACTCAGAGAGAACATCTCTTTGTTTTATTGAGAGAGAGAATGTCACAGAAATAAGAGCAAAACTCTTAGATTCTTTGAATTAGAACTGACTCTTCCAAACGCGAGCCTTATAGTCATTGACAAGTTACCTAACAATTCTAAAATGTAGTTTTCACTTACCTAAAATAAGAATTGGACTATTTGAATTATTGGATTGCTGTGAAGAGTGAATTGATGCATGTGAAACACATAGCATAAGTCCTGACGTATAGTAAGTACTTGCTATCATAATATAACTACACTGCCGTAAAATCTGAAGTTTTCATTGAAAAATGGATTTAAGGGTCTATTACAGAAATGCATGCATGTGAGGTGCAGTACAGAGTACACTGGGGCTGGATCAATGTAACAACACAGCATAAATGACATCATGATGTGCCCTTAACCCTAATCATTACAATGGCTCCTCATGGTGTCCTAAAGTTAGAAAAACACAAGTATATTCAGACATGAACATGAGAATATAGAAGCTATGATCCCTAGAAGGTGACTTAGCCTACATAAAAACATCAAGATGCAAGGGCAGATGCTCTCCTAACTCCACTAACTGATTTGTCAAATTAACTGACAGTCTCCACTCTCCTGTAAAATGCTAGTGGCTGACTGGATTCTCTTGGATAATCTGCACATTGTATCTGAAAAGTTCAATTGTGTGCTGCCCAAGATTTAGCCATATTCATTCTAAACACGTATTAATGTTGGTTGTATTGCTATTAAAAGCATGGAAAATTTTGCAAACAAGCAAACAGAACATTACCATGCATTCCATAATTATGGTATGTTTATTTCATATATATATGTCTGTATAAATATTCATTTTAGGAGGAATATTTCTATTGGAGCATTTGGCTTAGAATCTTTGAACCTATGTCAGTTGTATGTTTGTATTTTATTGTGTTAAAGTAAAATTTATATAAAATGAAGTTCATAGATCTTAAGTGTACAACTTGATGTGTTTCAACAAATGTAAAACACATGGAACAATTATGTCAATCAAGATATAAAACAATTTTGCTTTCTTATCAGCCTCAGAAAATTACTTCTTGTTCTGTGCTAGTCAATTCTCCCCCACCCTCCAACCCCAGGAGAAAAATCACCTCTTTCTAGCACCTTTCTGTCACAACCAATTAATTATTTCTCCAGAAACTACTACTGTATAATTAAAATCATACAGTATATGCTCTTCTGTGTCTGATTCATTTTGTTTTACTAAATGATTTGGAGAGTCTTCCACATTTGTGTTTGTTTTTGTAATTTATTTTTATCAATTATTATCATTATTCAGTTATTTAAATATACCACAATTAAACCACTCTCCTTTTTTTTTTTTTTT
>VBSM01001124.1:54534612-54551852 GCA_008086735.1 Cheirogaleus medius | reverse complement strand
TTTTCTTTTTCTTTTTTTTTTTTATATTTTTATTTTGTAGAAGGTGCTTTGTGAATCCTCTCTGAGAAACCATTTATGCAAACTTTTTTTTCTCTATGCTCTTCCAGAAACATTTTTTTTTTTAATGACAGAGTCTTGCTTTGTTACCTGGGCTAGAGTGCCGTGGCATCAGCCTAGCTCACAGCAACCTTGAACTCCTCGGCTCAAGCGATCTTCCTGCCTCAGCCTCCTGAATAACTGGGACTACGGGCTATTTTTTTGTATTTTATATTGTCTGGTTAATTTCTTTCTATTTTTAGTAGAGACAGTGTCTTCCTCTAGCTGAGGCTGGTCTTGAACTCCTGACCTCAAGTGATCCTCCCACCTCGGCCTCCCACGGTGCTAGGATTACAGGCGTGAGCCACCATGCCTGGCCAAGAAGCTTTATAGCTTTAGCTTTTGCATATATACTGATGACCCACCTCAAATTAATTCCACTGTATGTATGGAAGGCTGTAGGAGCTGAGGGCTATATTTGATTAAGGTTTTGTTTTCAATTAGAAAGATAATTTTAAATGGTGGTTCAAACGTTATTTTATTGATTTGCTTATCCTAACATAGGACATGTGATGTTTGACTTTATGTATGTGAGTTTTTTCTCTTAAGATAATGGCTTCCAGTTACATCCTACCTGATGAAAAAGACATGATTTCATCCTGTTTATGGCTGAATAGTATTCCATTGTGCATATTTATACCACATTTTTTATCTAATCATCTGTTGATGGACATAGTTTGATTCCATATCTTTGCTATCATGAATAGTGCTGTGATCAACATACAAGTGCAGATATCTTTTTAATATAGTTGTTTCTTTGTCAGGGGATAGATATCCAGTATCTTGGACTTGCTAGATCAAATGACAGATCTAATTTTAGTTCCTTGAGTAATCTCCATACTATTTTCCATAGAGGCTGTACTAATTTACATTCCCAATAACAGTGTATAAGTGTTACATTTTCCCTACATCCTCACCAACATCTATTCTAAATTATCTTTTAAATATTCTCAATGTTTGGTATATTTTCTATTTCCTTAATTTCTGTTATTTTAAAAATTTCTGTTCTCTTTTAAATAAAGACAATATTTTATAATATTTTGGTATTTATGATCTATGATGCTTTCCAGTCTTTGTATATCTAATCTTCCAATTAGTAACATTTCTCTTCTAAGGGATGTTGCTTTAGGAATTCTTCTTGTCTAATTCTACAAGTTACTCAGCTTTTTTTTTAGTGTGTTATATTTTTAATCTGTAGAAACCAATGTATTCTAATTTTAAAATAATCTTTCAGATATTTTATTCTGGATTAATTGATTTGCTAGATTTTACATTTTAGATATATTATTCAATTATTTTCTATTCGACATAGTTTCTAATGAGAACTTACTTTATTCTCCTGTGTTAGTTTACAACCCAAAAAAGCAGATTCCAAGAGGAAATAGATATTCAAGAGATTCTTTGGGATAAATGTCTATGGAGGATAATAGGAGAGAGAATGAAACATAGATAAGAAATTCTATCGACCACAATACAGGTCTGACATCTGTGAAAAGAGAGAGGGAAAGAAGAATTGGGTAACAAGAATGTTAGATAGCAGGAGATTTCTAAGAAACCTTTGACCAGCCTGGTAAGCAATCTTTGATCAAAGATTGCCCATCAGAAATCCTGAACTGGACAAGAGTGGCCCAGCACTATTATCCCTTCTGTGTCAGAAGGGAGGAACCTGAAGGAAGCATAGCTTTGGAGTCAATGATATTGTGGATCTGAAAATATAGTAGCTACAGGTTGTTAGTGCACTGCACGGTGAAGTAGGCACCTTTGAAGGAAGATCTATCTGGGTGGTGCATGTAAATGACTGACAAATCCCAGACATCATATATCTTTATACTCTGGCTACTTGTAATAATTTTACTTTAATTTTGGTATTTACTAATTTTACTGTAATATGTCTAGGTTTTGTTGCTTTTTTTGTGATTGTGTTTCAAGCTTATTCTTCTTTGAGTTCACTAAACGTTTTAGATATATAATTTAATGTCTTAGTTCATTTCTGCTGCTATTAATAGAATGCCCGAGGATGGGTAATTTATAAAGATGAAATTTTATTTTCTCACAGTTCTGAAGTCTGGTAAGTTCAGAATCAAGGTGCTGTCATCCAATGAGCACCTTCTTGCTGTGTCCTCCACAAGGGAGGATCACCGTGTTTTCACATGGCAGAAGGTAGAAGGGCAAAGAGTCAAAAAGGAACTGAGTGTTGGTCTTTTATTACATAATTCCACCCAAGAGGGTATGGTTCTTATAAACAATCACCTGTCAAAGGTCCCAACTATTAATACTGTTACAGTGACAATTACATTTCAGCATGAGTTTGGAAGGAAACAAATATTCATATTATAGTAGTTGATGTTACAGCATATTTGGGAGATTTGTGTTTTTATGAATCAACATTTATGTTTTCAAAGATATTATATGTACCATTCTTTCTTTTCTTTTGTAAAATCAATTGAATATATGTGAAATCACTTTATGTTGTCTCAAATATCATTGAAGCTCTCTCTCTTTCCTTAATTTATTTTTTAATTCAAGCCATTTCTCTTTGCTTTTCAGATTTGGAAATTTCCATTAATATGTCTTCGAATTTAATATTTTCTTCTGTCATCTCCAAACTTCTACTAAGTCCATCTTAATATAATATCTATTTCAGATAGTATATTTTTTAAATTTTAGATTTTAAAGTTATGGTTTCTGTGTTGAAAGTGAAATTTTCAATCTGGTAATTCATTTTTACCACCTTTCTGTTAAATCTCTGGACATACTTAAAATGTCTTTATTATACTTTTGCCTACAAATTTGAAACTGTATGTCACCTTTTTTCTTATATTGGCTTATTTTAACTTTAATGTGCCATATATTTTGTTTCTTCATATGTAAAGTCATATTTTATTGTATGCTGTATATTATAGTTTATAAATTATAAAAAATCTGAATTATGTTATTTTACAGGTGTTGAATTTTGTTCTGGTAGCTAATTTTTAGCAGATTCACTTCATCCAATAATGATGGTTTTATTCTTTGTTAGGGTAGTTTATTTTGATTTGGGCTGCTGTCTGCTATATCTGCTCAGTTCAAAGTTGTAGAATCTAAGTATGTGCATAGTCAAGGACCCACAGTCAAACTACCACTCTGTACAACTTCTTTGTACTACTTCATACCTATCCCTTAAATTCCAGGTGTTTTGGTAGCCTCAGATTCTGTTGTCTCCTTACCCATCTCAAAAAATGCTATTTTCTGTCTGAGCTCCACTTTCTTATACCATGGTCTATAAAAATATCCCAGGTAGAAATCCAAGTCAAATATAAAATTTATGTTTTGTGATTTTCCTCTTTCAAAATATACAGTCTTATACTATCTATTGTTTGATGCTGAGAACAATCTGATATATTTTTGATATATATTTATTGTTTCATTATGTGGAATGGCAAATCTGGTATAAGTTACTTCATCAGAATGGGAAACAGAAAATTGCTCCTATCATTATCGTGAAATGGAAATATTCTTTTCTTATCTTTTAAAGAGGCCAATTGAAATCCTCAGGCCATTTTACACCCACTCTTATTGATCTATGGAACTTTAGTGCTTTACTTCTTTAATTATTTATTTTCCATTAAAAAATATTTTAAACTCATTAAATTTCATATTTATGGTTAGGAAAAATTATTTCACTTTGCATTGTGACTTTTTGAATCCTGATCTATTCAATTGATATGTAATTTTTTATTATAAGCCTTTGGTCATGTTACATTTTTGTTATTGTATCTTTTGTCTCTACTCATCTACTGATGAGATATAAAAAAGAAAGAGCTGAAGACAAAGTTCAATGGAAAACTTTTCCATAACAACAGCCATTTGGTTGAAATTGACTTGCCAGGCACCATTTTCTCAATGTAAATCTTAACTGATTTTACCCTGATTCATCTAATATGTATACATTTATCTTAAAAAGTAATACTATCACATGCTGGGTCAAATAATTGATAACTACAGGAGACATTTTGATTATCACTGATTGATGTCAAAACTTGATTGATTGTCTAAACTTACAAGGCTTACATAGCACTGGCAAAAAAATAAGGACCCGGTTGCACTTTATCCTAATGGCATGTTGAGACATTATCAGCTGACCACTTGTGCTTATCTTCTTTCTCTAATGTAATCCTTCTGTGATGACAGAAAAGACACACAAAAAGCTGTAAACTCACAGGGACAAAGAGAATAGAAAAATGACTCTAATGGATGAAAATCTCCATTTTAAAAGAATAAAATATTAGTACCTAACTTAGCATAAAATAGATATGTAACCTAGGTGACTACAATAAAGAATCTCCAATAACATTCAGTCAAGTTTTTCACATATTTCTGATATTACATGTGTCTTTCCCATCCTGTCCTTTCCCCCAAAATTCAAGTATTACCATTACAAAAACTGAATAGGTCTACAAGAATAAAAGCTGCAGATACTGTCACTTTGTCTTCCATTATAAATAGTATGTCAGACCATCATCAGATCCTCCTTTATGCATGTAAGGCATCTTACCAGCTATTTAAAAAATTCACTATTAGTTGTTAATGGTTAGCCATGGATAATAAAACCTCAATTCATTTCTAAATGAATGTGGAAGCCAAAACATGAATAAGCAAACAATAAAGCATGAGTTTCTGAGTGAAAGGCTCTCTAAATAAAATAATAATAATAATAAGAAGATTAAAAACAAGGCACTCCATTGTGGAATTGTAGAATGCCAGGTAAAAATTAGATCGTTAATCTTTCATAAATAAAGGGCAAGAATCAGACACATAGAACCACAATGGACCACTTACACAGAAATGAGACAGTATCATATTTTTCAATAGCAGAATCTGATGAAATGATAAAGCACTTTTAAAATCTAGAGAAATATATAAATTAAGTATAGTAGGACAGAATTGAAGTGTTTTGAAGTGCACAGGGGCTCAAGATTCTACCTCCCAAACACCTTTTCTTCTTTCTTAGGAAACTACTGGAAGGTATTCTCCAGAACATTCAAGAAAATAACCAAGAAAGAAGAAGACATGTGATCTAACACAGAAAAGTGACAAAAAGAAGGACCAGATAAGAACTAGTTCATCCAACCTAGGAATAACACTGTGTGACAGCAGAAAGCAGAGGCAGCCCTAAGAGGCAAGTAACAAGCAAAACAAGGGAATATCTGAAGCTGTCAGCATTTGGACTATATCTGTTTATATGTACATAAAAACTAATGCAGTGAAAAAAAATAGTCAATCATTACCTTTAAGAATTTAAGAACAAAAATATGTAATGTGATAATTGTCCATTATTTGATTCTTAAATTAATAACTTTACATATTCACACTTGATACTGATTTAAGGGAAAAAATGTGATTATACTGGGACCTGGTCAAATTAAAAAGTTTCTGCACATCCAAGGAAACTATCATTACAGTAAATAGAAAACCTACAGAATGGGAGAAAATATTTTCATGGTAAATATCTGATAAGGGCTGATAACTAGAATCTATAAAGAACTCAGGCAAATCAGCAAGAAAAAAATCAAACAACCTCATTAAAGAGTGGGCAAAGGACATGAATAGAAAGTTTTCAAAAGAAGATAGACTAATGGTCAACAAATATATGAAAAAATGCTCAACATCTCTAATCCATCAGGGAAATGCAAATCAAAACCACAATGAGATATCACTTAACGCCAGTGAGAATGGCTTTTATCAAAAAGTCCCAAAACAATGCTTACATTGATGTGGAGAGATAGTAACACTCATATACTGCTGGTGGGACTGCAAACTAGTACAACCTCTATGGAAAGTAGTTTAGAGATAGCTCAAAGAACTAAAAGAATTACCATTTGATCCAGCAATCCTATTACTGGGTATTTACCCAAGGAAAAAAAGACATTCTATAAAAAAGATGTCTGCACTTGAATGTTTATAGTAGCACAAGTCACAACTGCAAAGATGTGGAAACAACCCACATGTCCATCAATCCACGAGTGGATTAATAAAATGTGGTATATGTAAGCCATGGAGTACTACTCAGCCATAAAAAAGTGGTGAAGTAGTATCTTTTGTATTAACTGGATGGAATGGAAACCTATTCTACTAAGTGAAGTATCAAAAGAATGGAAAAACAAATATTACATTTACTCACTATGAAATTGGTACTAATCAATCAACACTTACGTGCACATATGGACATAACATTCATCGGGGATCAGGCAGATGGTGGGGAGAAGAGCATGGTACATTCAGACCTAATGGGTTCAGTACATGCTGCCTGGGTGATGGGCAATGCTGTAGCTTTAACTTGGGACATGCAAAGGCAATTTATGTGACCAAAGCCTTTGTACCCCCATAATATTCTGAAATTTAAAAAAAAAAGGTCACCTTCACTACTCAGCAGCATTATGCAAATCAAAGTGGCACTGATATATCATCTAATCCAAATTAAAATGACTTTTGTTAAAAAGATAAAAAACACAAGGACATGGAGAAACAGGAACACTTGTACACTGTGGGAGGGACTGTATTATAAATTAGTGTAATCATCCTGAGAACAGTGTACAGGTTCCGCAGAAAACTGAAAATTGACCTACCATATGTCCCAGCAATCCCACTGCTAGGTATGTATCCAAAAGAAAGGAAATCAGTGTACCAAAAGGATATATACACTCCCATAGTTATTGTAGCAGTATTGACAATAGCCAATGTTTGGAATCAACCTATGTGTCCCTTAACAGATGAATGGATAAAAAATATATAGTAACTATATACAATGGGATATTATTCAGCCATAACAAAGAATGAAATTCTGCCATTTGCAACAACATGAATGGAACTGGAGGACATCGTGTTAAGTAAAATAAGCCAAGCACATAAAGACAAATCTGACATGTTCTCACTTATACTTGGGAGCTAAATATTAAAACAATTGATCTCATGGGGACAGAGAATAGAATGATGGTTACTAGAGGCTGGGAAGGGTAGTGGAAAGGCAGGGTATAAAGTGGGAAGGTTAATGAATACAAAAAATATTTAAGAGAGTAAGATAGAATGAACATTATTTGATAGCACACCAAAATGACTATAGTCAACAATAAGATATGGTATACTTTAAAATAACTAAAAGAGCAGAATTGGAATGTTCCTAACACAAAGAAATAATACATACTAGAGGTGATCTATACCTCAATTGTCTTGAGTTGATTATTACACTTTGTATATCTGTACCGAAATATCGTATTATTACATAAATATATGCAACTATTATGTACCCATAATAATTTAAAAAACTAAAATTTAAAATATAAAAAGAGGGGAAAAATCACATACCCTCATGAAGCTTACATCCTTATAAGGAGTGATAGACAATAAATAAAACCCATGCCCACGTTTTCACTCTGCTGCAGACACACTGGCTACACTGTTCATCCTTCACATGTCTGAATCCATCAAATCTTTAGGTCATTTCTCAAATACTACTCTTTACAATTACGCCTTCCCTAATGACCTTATTCAAAATTCCACTCCACCCCCACCACCAGTACTTTCCATTCACTTTTACTGTTCTTATTTTTTTCAGGATAGTTGTGATGCAGTCTTACATAATAGCGTTCATGGTCTCTCCCACTAGAATGTAAACCCCTAAGGAATGTTTTGTTCATTGCTGTGTCTCCAGTGCTTTGAATATGCCTGCCACATAATAAGTACTTATAAATATTTGATGAATTATTAATGGACTAGATGGTGCAAAAACCAGAATTCATTTCAGATATTCTGGACCCAAAGTTTCAAAATGTTAAAAAATTTATCTGTGTTTACTTTATATCTGTATTTTTCTGCCTATTTCTGTTTATTCTCATGAAAACTCCCCATATGCATCAACATACCCTCAGCAAAGTCAAGTCTAAATCATTCCTTAGAGATTGTAATCCCTTAAAAGACAAGTTCTATCTCTTTCAGCAACAACATCAATTTTCTAAGAGCACATATTTGGATCATAGACCCAATGCTGTGCTGGATGAGAAAGGGCCATATGCAAAGGGAACAGGTCTGAAGGGAAAAACAAATTCTGGAGATCACAAAGGAATAGAATCTATTATATCCAAGATCCTCAAGATATTAATGTCAGGACATTAAAATAACAGCCTAGCTGGATTTACTATTTGCTTCTTTTCAGTGAAAAGAATAGCTAGGTTTGTTCTCTAAATAACAATAGTCATCAAATGAAACAATCAATCCAGAATATTCCTTATTTCTTAACTAAAGTGATTAACACATTTTGATGGGAACCTTCACAAGGTTATCAATAAGAGCATCCAAAAGCATTGTCTAACAGAGATAAGAATGCTGTGATGTAATGCTGATATTAGAGTGCAGAGTGAGTCACTTCACATTTTGGGAACCTTGTTTCTTCAATCTTAGAATTGAGATTGGACTACAGGAACTGTAAATACAGTTTCTTCTTTTTTTTTTTTCTTTTTCGAGACAGGGTCTCACTCTATCTCCCAGACTGGAGTAATGTGGCACAATCATAGTTCACTGCAGCCTCTATCTCTTGGGCTCAAGTGATCCTCCCTTCTCAGCCTCTTAGAGGCCTGAGCCACTGGGCCCAGCTGTAAAGCCCGTTTCTGTTTTACTGTTTATTTACTGTAAAATAGGAATTTATGGAGTTAAGAAGTTTTGTGTATTTATGAAAACATATTCACAACACAAGGAATATTTTTAGTGTATATGAAAATATATACCTATAAATGAACACATAGCAAGTATTGACTGTCTATTAATTTATTAGATTGTTTTCTGCCAGGGGACCTCCACAAGTGAAAATTTAACTTTGTCAGGTTCTTACCAAACTCAAGGAATTTTGTTGCTGCAGACGTTGTATTTTTGTTCATTTTATTTTTGGATGTAAAAATATGAGAACATATTTTAAGTGAATTGATCTGGGCACATAAATAATAAAGTTACATCATTATGTAATTAGATTATAGCCCCCAAGTAATCAACACACTTGAATATAACATCTTTCTCTAGTCAAAAGTGAAATTAACCATTATTTTAATAAAAATGATGAATTAACAATAGATAAGCCCAAATAGGGCTATTTTACTATCTGTTTGCTGGTGACAAAATCTAGTCTATGATCATTGTTACATGCTTCTAGCAACAAGTGCACATAGATATTGCCTCCTTTATCAGGCTTTCTTACAAGGGTCACTTATGGCCTTTAAGATTCCTCTTAGCCAGTGCTCAGGGTGCCTTAAATGACTCACCAAGACAAAGACATGCTATTCAGCAAAATTTATTATAGTGTCCTGATTACTTTGTCTATTACTTTTAGCCCCAGCCTCTTAGCAGAATTTCCTGGTACTGAACTTTATTTGCCACTTTTAACTTCATTATTAGAATTTCTTTTGTGCACCTGGACTATTTTTTTCTGTTAACTCACTGCTGATGCTCTATCTGGATTGGTCCTGCAATGTCCCAACTTTTAACACCTACTCATCTTATCAATTTTTCTCATACCATCCTTTAATGTTCCATGCGCCAAGCTGAATTTAGTTCTTTAGGGTCTAGAAATCAACTCTATTTGTTTTTTTTCCATTGACTTTAAAATTTTTTTAACATGTTACAATTTTAATTTGAAAAATAATAGCAAAATAAAATGCTTATTTATGCAAATAAAAATTTTCCCAGTGTATTTGCCTTTTTGACTATAGCATACAGACACTGCTAGGCATTTACTATGTAATGAGGAGACAAGTACTTTCTACAAAAAGAAACAAAGAACATAAACCCTGAAGTTCACAGTTTTATACTTGTTATAATATTAGTTGCTGATCCTTAACCTGTCTTCAGAGAAGCTTAAGGGAATTTGAAATGCTGGCAAACAGTAGTGATCGTTCAAAAATAAACTAACAAAAAAGGTATATGCATATATGCACATAATATATATATATACACACACACATATATATATAAGCAATGTGTATAATATACTGTATATATATATGATTTGGTATAGTCCTCATATGAAATTTACCTGATATTCTTGAAAGACAACACTTAAAATGTGATGTCTGAATGAGGCTTTGCCAAATGACTAGCAGAAAAAAAAATACAATTTTATACACACAATCCCAAGGGAATAACAGAGGAAAAATTTCACTTTCACTGAACAAGTCTTTGCCATATGAGCAGAAAGAGTCATTATTTGATGGTACAACACAGTGGGTAAAACTATGGGCTCTGAAAACAAACTGCCAAGTTTCAATACTAGATCCAGTTCTAACAGGTTTGTGATCTTGAGAATGTCTCAGTTTCTCCATGTGGAAAATGGAAATATTACCTATCTCTTATAGTGTAATGAAAATGAAATTAAATAATCAATGTATTTGTTTATTTAGTTCAGTGCTTAGGACATAGTAAATATTAATTGATAATTTAGGTCATTGTGTATAATAAGCATTGCATTTGTTCTATGAATGTTTCCCAAAATTAGGGATATTGCTTACACCTCTTTCCTATAATACAAAAACCTTTGGTAAATTAATAAATAATATTTTCTTTCAGCAATATATTAGCAGTGAAAATAATAATAATCTATTTGCAACATATAACCTCAAGTGTTCTCATGTTGTTCCTGAAGTGAGTTGTTCTAAAGAACTGTCCTATACTTGTTTGACCTAATTTAATTAATAATTGAAACCCTGAGTTAGTAATTTGTGACATAATTTATTTTAAACATTTGGAAACAACTAGAACATATACAAATACAAATAGTAATAGCAGCACAAGTGATACCAGTATTGCTTAAAATTATAGTAATTAAAATTAATAAAATTACCTACATTTAATGTTTTTATAGCTTATAAACCTTTGATAAATCCTTTAATAAAAAACTATTCATCCAAGTACAACTTTACCATATTAAGATTCATTGACAATAATAGTATTCATAAATACAAAGTAAATATCTTATTTGTAAATTACTGTTATTTAAGTTTTCAATTTATAGATAGTATAGAGAATTGCCTAAAAATTGAATCCAAGATAGTATTTGCTACTTCAGGGTTCCTTTTCATTATTAGAGGATTTAAAAAGAAGTACCGTATTGTTAATACCATGCAATTTTATTATGACATCTATAAAATAAAATTATTTGGCTTTTTTTCCCCAGAGTTTGTTTCTGCTATAGAGAGAGCAAAAGGCCAGGTTATTACTATAAAGTACTTGGAAATTTGTGACTTGATCATCTCAGAGGATAAATCTCAGGGAAACTATTCATTTTGGGCAGCATACTGCAATAATAGCTAATTAAAAATTCATTAGTAAAATAGAAATAAATAAACATTATTCATTTATGAGACATTAGAAGCACTGTTTTCAAAGCATTGTTTTCCTTATTTTTATCTAACTTCGTTAATGAATGTTATTGTCTTCCCCCTACTTTTCCAGATAAGAATGCTTGTAGATTATACATTGTACCTTTGAGATGGAAAGCAAATATAAAAGTGTAACAGTTTCTTGATACGCTAGAAAACTTAGGAAATATTTGGTCCATTGTTTCCTTCTAGAAGGTAATAACATAAATAAGTTGGCAAAAATTACTTTCTTTCAATGTGTGGTATCTGTAAGCATACACCATACTCTATATAAAGTATTACGACACACAATCTTTGCCTCAAAACATAAAAGTAGGGAACAACTTATTCTAATATTACAAAAAGGTAATGAGAACAAAGTAAAAATCTCATATATTTCCAAAAATATCATTTTTATATATTAGTTTTATTTTTACATTTCACTTTATTTTGTTTAAAATGAATTGCTATAATTTGTGTTGGTTTCTTATTACTATTGTTTGAAATCTTATTTAGCTAAAAGCCAGCACAGAAAAAAATTGCTATGAAAAGAATTTATATGTAATTTGAAAAGAATGATTATATTTACATTCATGGATTCTTATTCAAAAACTGTCAAAAATAACACCATGTGGGAAAATGGGAGGCTATATATTATTTTCAATTAGGGAAATGGATGTAAATAAAGGGACCTTGGGTAGCCACCTGTCTAATAAGTGAAGTTTATGCATACAGCATAAGTAAATGCTTTATAAAAGATTAATTCAATATGTTGAATTAATTTAGTGACTATTTTTAATAGATTAGAAAGTGTAGACTAAAGCCCACCCCGTATTTGTGTGGGACTGATTTGTCTTGGGCCCATACATAATTTTTAGAAATTTTAAAATATGTTTTAATAATAATCTCTACTGTTTCTTATTGTTTTACTCTCAGCCTGAATCACATATTAACTTTATCTACCTAGCTCATATGAATGAACTAAATTAATTTAAAATAAATTTTACCACATCTAATATAAACGAGAATTTGTACATTGGTAATTTTTTTACCATTTATTTTAGGTGACTATTTTTTAAAAATCAGTGTTCATAGTGGTTGATAGGCTACAACTCCACAAGCATCAGGCTCTTCAGCTCATCCTTGATTCTACTCTGCTACCTCATGAGGCTTTACATATTCTGTTCCTTATGCCTGGAATATCCTTCACTTCTTTTTCACCTAATGACTTCCAAATGTCCAGTCTTCATATGAAATCTTCCCAGACCCTCACAATAAAGTGTATTTATTCTTTACTTTCCAACTTTCTGAATGTGACATGCATATATATATATATAATATGTGTATATGTATATAAATATAAAGTTTACCCTTGAACAACACAGGGGTTAGGGGAGTGAACTCCCCACCACACAGTTGAAAACTCACATGTAGACCTTTGACTGCCTAAAATTTGAAAGTCCTTACAAAAGACTTGATTTAGAAGTCCCATCCCCTATAAAGAATTTAATTTTCCCAAGTTATATGGCAGATAAGTGGCAAATATGGCATTTGAATCCAGGCAATCTGGTTCTAGAACCTCTTTTCTGAATACTTGTGTTATGAGATAATGAAAAAATTAATAAATGAGTAAATTAAAACATAAGTTTTACAAAATGCTTCAGTTTCTCTTTAATATCTCAATGAGGGTGTTGCAATGATTACGTATCTGCTATTTGCTATGTGATTCCCTATGCTTTCAATAAAGATAGTTTTATGATTGAATCAGAAATAACTCTCTGAAATCAGAGTACTTTTGTGCAATTATCAACTAAGAGCATTAATTAGAGAACTCTATGAGAGAAGAAAGGCAACAATGGCCTTACATAGCATGAGCCATGTTTATCCCTTGCCAGAATATTCTGTATTTCAAACACTCATATGGTGGCGATCCACAAAATCTAACAGTGTAAGAATGTGTTCTTAGCATTTCAAATCCAAATTATTATCTGTTTTGGTGCAAACTTCTTGCCTAAAATGCAACTACTAAAATTAAAAAAATGGACAAAACAGAGCAGCAATAAAAAGATAATTCATGATAGTCTGTAAGAATTAGCATTTCATCCAGGCATTGTGCATAAATACATTCTTTCCTAGAAAAGCACATAGTGCATTTTCTCCCATGTTAGTTTAGAAGAAGCCCAGAGTGATTAGCCCATTTTTACACTAAATATTTGACATGAGGAAAAACTCAGAATCTTCATAACTAAAACCTATTAATCTTTTCCAAAATCATGTCACCATAATTTTTGGAGTATCATAAGCAACCAAATTTTTAGTAATGCAATAATGCTTTTTACTGATATGAACCAAATTTTTTTTTAGAATCAGAAAGTATCATTCTCTAGTCAGGTGAAGTGTAGTATGACATTATGATGTATACGCCTACCACCTCAGCTGAAATAACTATTTCCTCTGGAAGAAAAATTTGTTATGCCCTAAGGTTGGTGATTTCTTCTTAGGAAAAGACAGATACAAAAAGAAGAATATAAAAATATAATATTTAAGACTTTAAGCTGCAGTAATCTGAATATGAATGTCATATTGAATCTTCTTAATGCAAGGTGGGAAAACATCATCCTACATGACAGATGATAGCAGGGATATTGAGAATGGGGAACATAATACCACAAAATTGATAATTATCAATGCCAGTTATACTGTTTAGAAAATCAAAATATTATGCAGACATTAAAGGAAAAATATTAAATTAGCTGGAAGAAAGTATTGCCCATATGTCCTATCAACATATTTATTTTAGTAAGCATCTACATGTTCAGTCACCAACATGCCACCAAGAAATGAATTTGGACATGTAGAAGACTGTGTTGGCAATAAAGGAAAATAAAACAATCACAGAGAATTACTCACAATATCATTACAGCAGAGGAAAATATGGTAATGATTTGGCTTCTTTTTAATTGTCATTTTATTTCTAAAATTTTATACAATAGTCTACTTTAGAATCAAAAGCCAAACAAAGTGTACATATTTTCGATATTAACAACAATTAAGCAGTAGACAAGGTAGAACTTAAATATTCATGAAAATATATGACTTGTTTTTGTTAGAACTCTGCCTATAGCACTTGAAATAGGACTGCAGCCTATGTCAGGCAAGATTAATTAATTAGTATGACATTAGCAGTGTAAAACAAGGGCAATCAACAAAACTATATAATTAAGTGAAATTTCACATAAATATCATCCCTTATTTCTCCTCATATATCTCTCCCACCCCCCAATACCCCCTTTTAAACTCACCTGAAAGTCCATATATAAGAATGTACATCTCTTTGGCTATCAAAACTATCCCCATGCACTTAACCTGGCTTTAGCTGCCTTCAAAGCATCTCAAATTAAAAACAAACAAATAAACAAACTGATAATTTTCCAATCTCTCAATCAAGATATGTAATTAATGGAGTTCATCTTTACCAGAGGATAAAAATATACGATATTTATTAAGGTAATCAATAACAAAGTGTAAATAACTGATATGTTATCTCCTCATGTCACTATTTTAGGAACATTTTATTTGGCTGTATAAACATGGAAAGTACATTTAGGTAGAGGAATACGAATATTTAATTATTAAAATGTGTGGAGCAGAGGTTTTAAATCATAGTGTTGTCAAATTTCCTTACAGTAACACTAATTAACTTACTCTTCAATCTATTATACCATAATTTCCAGAATCAAGGATCTTATGAACAGATACATGAAATATTATAATAAAGGATGAATCTGAAGTTGTAGAATCAGATGTCCACAAGTACCAGAAGGATATGGTAAAAGAGGAAAGCAGACTTGAGAACACATGCTCCCTCTAAGCACTGGAAATTATTGCCAAATGGAAATATGGATCCTGTTTGCTAGATGTTCCAATTTTTCAAGAGAAGCTGGTATTTAGACTCTTATGAAAAATATGCTAATGTTTAAACATTGGCAACTAAATCACTTTTTGGAAAAAAATTCTACATCACACAAACAGAAAACTTCAGTGAGCCCACATTCTGGGATGGCCACAACAATGAAGTAGATATGATATAGATTGGTGTGTTCTGTCACCAACTTTTGTGTATTAAGTAAATCTCTCCAGATATCAGTTTTTTCAATGGTAAAATGAGAGGATTGTTATGGACCCAATTGTTCCTTTTCAAGCCCCCCTTTTATTGCAGTTATTTCTCATAAATTCTTCAATCGGTATTTTATTTTCTTATAAGGTATGTAGATATTACATCCTCCATTGGATTAGAGAAAATTATGCAATTATATACTCATTTTTCATTCAATGGCATGGGCAAACACTGTTTTAATCACTGAGAATATGATTAGGAACAAAATCAGTGAAACGTTCATGGCATTTACATACCAGTGCATGTCAACAAATAATAAACAAGTAGACAAGTAAAACATATACAGAGGGTTTCTAATGATGATTATCAAAACTGAGTGAAATTCAGGATGAAAGGAGAATGAAGAGTGCTGAGGGAAGTAGCTGATGTTTTGAATTTAATGGTCAGAGGAAGCCAAACTAAGCATATGGGATTTGAACAAAGATCTGAGGTGGAGGAGTTTACCAATCATGCCTACATCTGGTGGAAGGTTGATTCAGAGATAGAAAAGAGAAAATACCAAATCCCTGAAAGAAGAGCATGATGTGAGTGTTTGTCTTCCAGCAAGAGGGACAGGTATCTGGAATATTGTGGGAGAAATGGAAGTAGGAGGAGGTGTAATGGGGATGAGGTGATGTTACACAGGGTTTAGGGGTCACAGTAAAGGGTGCAGATTTTATGCTGTGTGAGATATAAAGCACTAGAGAGATTTGAGAGGTGGAGTGTCTTAGCATGTTAGGGCTGCTATCACAAAATGCCTTCGGAAGGCTGGGTAATTGGTAAGCCACAGAAATATATTTCTGGAGCCTGAGAACTCTATGGTCAAGCTGCCGGCAAATTCGATGTTTGGGGAGGTCTTGTTTCTAACAGGTAGCACCTTCTTGCTACATCTTTATGCAGCAGCAGGGGTAAGGAAGCCCTCTCAGGCCTCTTTTATAGGAGCACTAATCCCCTTCATGAGGCAGAGCCCTCATGACCTACTCACCTCCCAAAGGCTCCCCCTTTTAACAACATCATCTTTTTAATGGTTAGGATTCAATATATGAATTTTGTGGGAGTACATATATTCAGATCATGACATGATATAAAATATTTCTGGTTTATGTTTTTAAAATAATGAAAGAAAAGAATTGAAACTTTTCCATAAAATTGTAGGATTGCCTAATTCTCCTCTCACTTCTGACAGTTTTTACTTTATATGTTTTTAAAACTGTTAATATGATGATTGAATCTTAGACATATGGAATGTCCCTTTTTATCTCTGGTATTATTTCTTGTTTTGCAGCCTGCAGCTTTCTTATGACAATTATTAGTATGGTATAAGTTTTAACATACTTTCAGTATCCTTTTTAGACAGTATATAGTTCAGTATGGATTTTCATTTAATTATACAATTACAATTTAATGCATGCACATCAATTATAATTAGGAAGTTCAATTACAATGCTTAATCTATTTTCAATTTCTATAATTATTAATAGGAATTGTTTAATGTTTACCATCTTGCTATTAGTTATTTTTCCTTTTATTTATATATTTTTTATTTATTTTTTTATTTATTTTTATTTTCCTTTTATTTCATCATATAATGGGGGTACAAATATTGTTAGGGT
>VBSM01001124.1:54514825-54527935 GCA_008086735.1 Cheirogaleus medius | reverse complement strand
ATTATCCTGGATTAAGCTTAAGCCCATTATCCAAAGTGAGGTGACACAAGATCATAAAAATGGTTTCCACATGTACTCGCCATCAAATTGGTACTGACTGATTAACACTATGGTGCTCAAATGGTGGTGGTGTTCACCAGGGATTCAGGGGTTGGAGGGCGTAGCCCCACATCTGAGGGATGTGGTGAGCATTGTCGGGGGGAAGGGCATACCTCTAACCCTTGCAAGGGAGAGGAAAAGATATAAAATGTAACCAAAATGTTCATACTTTCATATTTTCTTGAAATAAAAAAAAGACTCAATTTTCCCTTTACCAAAATAAATAAATAAATAGTAAATAACCCATCTGTTTAAAAATTGAGGGCTTTTTATATGTCATGTGCTATGATAATACTATATATAAAATATCATGTATAACTATTACACATCTGATCTAATTGACAAAGATTTTCCCTTTTACAGATGAGTATACTGAGGCTTGAGGATATTATATAGCATATAAAAAGTTAAATAGATGGTCACCAGTAGACCTTGGATTCAAATGTAGGAAGCTCACCCCAAAGTCTAGGCCAACTTAACACTTAGTTCCACTGTCTCCCAAGCAAAATGAAGATGACAGAATTTTATTTAGGGAAGGATATGTGAAAAAAATGTTTAAAAAGAATCTCAAGGTGCCAATGAACAAAAGTGAATGAAGGAAATAGCTTTTATTGGAAAATCGAGAAGGTAACCAAAGGAAAAGGTAACCAATACTCGCATTGTAATATAACTAGCCATTTTGTCCCAAGACTCCCTTTTCTATTATTAATATACGGTTAACGAGAGACTATGGTTTGCATTTTACTGTCTTAGAAATTACCAGCAGAAACATAATCCTACACAATAAGGCCTATGCCAAATAAAAATAGACTGGTGGCAATTAGGGAGATCGAACTGGTTTGAGAGGAATCACTTCTAGCACATGTTTCTATACCAAACATGCACCAACATTGAAAAAACATCCCATCTCTAGGTAGTATGTGGGGGACACTGGGGAAAAAGGCTACAAGAGATTTTGTATTTTTGTTCATGCACCCTAGAATAAGGGTCAAGAGTTCATACTTGAGTACCTTCACGGAAGTTAGTTGTAACCCAACCACATTCTGATCCTATCATATGCTTCTATTTAAAGGATGCTGCTAGAGATTAGGAACTTCTTGTACTCAAACCAC
The DNA here is from genome assembly GCA_008086735.1 of Cheirogaleus medius. Lineage (NCBI taxonomy): Eukaryota > Metazoa > Chordata > Mammalia > Primates > Cheirogaleidae > Cheirogaleus > Cheirogaleus medius. Next base: position 54,526,724 of record VBSM01001124.1, on the reverse strand, counting down.
TATTGTTATTTTGTGATAAGTAATAACAATGTACTTGTATAGGGACTCCATGTTTTGCGCTTCATTTTATCCTACAAAAAATTGAACCCCTAGTAACATAATTTAATTGCATATAATTGGCCATAGGAAGATACATATGGAGTAGAGAGAATAAAATGAGATCTGTTTTCAATTGTTGAAAGTCTATCACAAAAATAAGGAATAATTCTGTCTACATTGCTTTCATTTTTAAAAGTTGAGTGTTGCATAATAATACATTTTGAAAATATAAGAAAAGTAATTTTAACCTGAAATATGCTACTTTAAGAGTTATTCATTGTATCCTTAACAGGCACATTTAATTAGTTCCAAGTTGTATGATAACTTGTCTTAAGCTGTTGGGTTTGAGAATTTGAGTTGAAGGAGTTTATTATTCCTATAAAGTTTCAGTTTTCCAGTAGATTAGGCTAACATGTTATACTTAAGAATATACAGTTAGTATAAGCATTCCATAATAATTTGGGAAAAAATAGAATTTTTCTTTTATAAGATTGGATATCATTTTGTTATCTTAATTCCAGAAGCAGTATAGCATAGATATTAAGAAAACAACTTTTGTAGTCAGATGCACCAATATTTAAATAATAACCTATATACAAATTCCATGATCTTGGGAAAATTATACAATTCTCCTGAATCCCTGTTGCCTAACCTATGAAATAAGAGTAATATTCTTCTGGGATTTTCAAGAGGATTAAATGAGATGGTGAATCAAAATCATGACACAGAAAAAAACACAATGATAATTGTTATCACTTGGTCATTTGCATTTTTTGTGCATACTGTTAGTTCTTAATCTGCTACTGATGACACTGAGGAGTCAGAGTAACTGTATATAGTCATCCTTCAGTATCCATGGGGAATTGGTTTCGGGACTCCGAAGGGTACCAAAATCTTTGGATGTTCGTGTCCTTTATATAAAATGGAATAGTATTTGCATATAACCTACATACATCCTCTTATAAACTTTATATCATCTCTAGGTTACTTATAATAAATGATATGATGTAAATGCTATGTATATAGTTATTATATTGTTTTTAAATTGTACTATTTCTTGTTGTACTATTTATTGTTGTATTTTTTTAATATTTTTGATCCACAGTTGATTAAATTCTGCAAATGTGGTACCCAAGAATATGGAGGGCTGAGTATATTCTGCTGTGTAAATGAATCTGCAGTCCTATCATTTTCTTCAGCAAAGTTATAGGTTTATTTCCATAATAATCTCTCGACAAGCATGTTTGAACAAACTGTAGTACTCTAACATGAATATATCTTTTTCTATTAAAAATTCTCAAGTCTCACTCCATTTTTTCAATCATTAATTCATTTATTCTAATATCCAACACATATTTCTTTTGACGCCACTATCAATACTTGAAAATAAGAACATAAAAATAAGTTAAATAAGACACTGCACACACAATCTAGTAGTCATTTCTTTTACCACTGGAGACCATTCTTCTAAGTGAAGCATTGCAAGAATGGAAAAACAAACTCCATGATGCCATATCACCACTTAAAAACATTCAAACAGAATAAAAATGTTCACAAACAGATGTAAACATACAAAGTCACCTGACATATGATGAAGGTGGAACTGCAATGCAGTAATGGAAAGATGGAGTTTTCACTAATTGAGACAAATAAATAGAATGTGGAAAACAACAGTCTTAATCTAATGTGATATATATTTCTAGGCGATTGTTGATTGAAATTTGAAAAGCAAAGCAACGACTGTGTTTGTTTTTAGGGGAAAACAGGATACTATCTTCATGACCCTATGATATGCAAAAATTTTTGGTATAGGACACAGAAATAAATGACAATGAAGGGAAATAAAAAAATTAAAAGTTGAACTAGACTGAAATTTAGAACTTCTTTTTATTAAAATACATCCAGTACTACAGAGTGGTGAGAATTAACAAACTAGGCATAGAATTGACAGAGGACATTTATTATAAATCCACAGCTAACATCATATTCAATGGTGGAAGACAGAAAGATTTTCCTCTAATAATAGAATGAGACAAGAATTCCTGTATTATACTAGAAGTCCTCAGAGTAATTAGGGAAGTAAAAGATATAAATGGCATTCAAATTGGAAAAGAAGAAGAAAAATTATCTCTATTTGCAGATGACTTGATTTGGTACAAGATCAACATACAAAAACTGATTGTGTTTCTATACAGCAGCAGTGAAAAATCCAAAAAAGAAACTAATAAAACAATTTCAATTATAAGAGCATACAAAAAACAAAATATCCAGGAATAAATTTAACTACGGACGTGAAAGAGTTGTGCACTGAAAAGTATAAACATTGCTGAAAGAGAATACATAAAGGGTATGTTGTATTCTGGGATGACACAATTTTGAACCTAGAAAGTAGTGATTGTACAACATTGTGAATGTGAATGCACTAAATGCCTCTGACTTTAACGTTTTAAAATAGTTAATTGGTTAATTATGTTATGCAAATTTCACCTCACATATAAAAAAAGGAGAAAGAGGAGGAGGAGGAAATGAAGGAAGGGGAGAGGAAGGAAGAGAATAAGTAATAGTAGCCAGTGTTATATTACTCTGAGAGGAAGGTAGGTGGTAAATCTGGGAAGTAAGCACTTCTGGTGTTTCTTGGATCCTGTTGTTTTGCTTCTCAATTTGAGCACTGATTTCAAAGGCGATTCGCTATGTAAAAATTGTTGGGTTATGTGTTTTTTATTTATTATTTTTGTATGCATATATATGTATTTTGCACTACAATAAGAATAATAAAAATATAATTAAAAGTGAGTGAATTTGAATTCTCTATATCAGTAAGATGGATCTCACAATGTCAAATGAAATAAGTTACAGAAGAATACAGGTGGTATAATGTATTCTATTTAACAAAACTTAAAACTTAGAAGATAATATTTATAGAAAAATTCTTGCCTTACAAATATAGAGAAGTTCATAATAATGATGAATATCAAATTTGGCTCATAGTTATTTGTTTTTGAGCAAGAGGGATTATGAGTAATAAGATGTGGACAGAGAAAGATACACATATAATTTTCACTAGATTATTTTTTTATTTCTTATGGAAAATTGTTAATACATAGAATTTTTATATTTTATAAAATGATATGTTTTAGAGAGCTTTGCATACCTGCAATTTTCCATTATTTTTAGAGAATAATTTGCATTGCTTTTATCCTTTATAGGTTTCAAAAACTGTAAAATCCATTGTCTTATTTGGCCATCATAAATATTTGCATGATTAGTCAGTCAGACAGTTTTACTATATGTTTTTTAAATAGAGAAAAAACATAGTTCAAAAAATGTCAGTGTCCAACAAATTCTTTTGATATCAAATTTAGCACACAATTCAACACACTGCGCTACTTTTTTTGAAAGGGAAAGGAGACATATGTTTATCAAATATGTACGAATTGACAGGATACTTACACACTATCTCAATAAATCATGACAGCAATCCAGTAAAGTAAGTGTCACTATATCATGACAAAAACAAGGAATTTGAGATTTGGAAAGGCAGTCACTTGCACAAAAGCTCTCCCCACCCCCCAGGGCAAAGCCAGATTTCATCTCTAGGCTGTATAACTGCAAAATCCATGTTAATTTTGCTACCTCTTACTGATCTCAGAGAACATCTGACTTATTCTTGGTTAGTAAGGACTTAGGCATTAATGGAAGATTGAATTTCATAAAATAAAAAGAGTCAAACATTTGCATTCTTGCAAATAGAAAATCCCTAAACTCATTTGAGATTATACGCAAAATTGTGTTTTCTCTGTATGAAAAAAATAATCTAAAATTAAAAAATATCATAATGCTTTTCTATTCTCAAAAATAAGACTCTTAGAGGAGTATTTTTTTTATTACAATTTTCTATTCCTTGTAGTAGGCAACACTTCACTTTGATAATTTCCACATTGAAAGTCATTTCCTCACAGACAATAAATCCATAGTACAGGAAAGTAATTCAATTTTCTTACTTATGCAACATCACGTTCCATGCTGAGTAGTGGCTATTCTTTTGGTTCCAAAATGCTGCATGCTGAATCCTAAGCTTAGTTTTCCTGAAAGTTAGACCTTTCATGTCAGATTTAGTAATTGACTCAAGTGCTATAAAAAGAATGTTTTTAAGCATTTGCATACTAGTTAAATAAAGGCTGCCAAACACTTCCTGTCTGTTGACCTTCATTCTTCCTGACTGAGGAACTCTCTTTTTGTTTTAAAAATAAGAGAGGTATAGAGAAATATTGAAGTCATTATTTTGACTTCAGCTATTCAACTTTGTGTGCTAATCCTTCTAAGCCTGCCATTCACAAGCTTCCTAAAAAGTCAAAAAAATCTTTTGAACTGAAGAATTGAAGTTCTAACATCGTAAAGTCCTTGAAAAACTGAAGAAAGAAACACAGAAGACCTCCCTTGAATTATCACCAACTGTTTTAGGTATTCACAGATTGTAGCGAGAAGAAAAATGAATTTGAGTTACCAAGATTTCAAATTGGTGGTATTTTTCACAGGACATACTTCTTTTACTAGTATATCATCTATTTTTTTAAATGCTATAATTTTCTTACTCTTTGTGGAACACCTCCTCAGCTTATAAGAGTGAACATTCCACTAATAAACACTGAGTTCAAGCTAAATTAATTTTTAGTTTAGGGAAATGTAGTTTTATGAAGCAACAGCCATGTATATTAAGCAACTGTTTAATATTGCTAAAACATGAGACATTCCTTAACATTTCTTTATGCACATAAGGGAAAAGACCTTAACATATTGTTTCTCTAACCTTTGTATAAAGTCAAAGAGGTTTATTTATTACTTTCCAATATTTAACAGCATCCCTGCAATTAGGTACCAAGGGAATGAACTATATAATTTGTTCCATTTAATCTCCCTAGAATTATCTTAAGATTACATGAATGGTAGAATTTCCAAGTCCCAGTGATATGTTTCCAGTACTGTTCCTCCATACAGAAAGGCTAATCACATATTTTAATATAATTTATATATTTCCTGTCATATAGACCTTGTCTAAGACAGCATAACAATGATCTACAAATACTTCAACATTTAAAGTACAATAATTCTGCATGTAAACAATTATGGATGAGTAATTACAGTGTAATTATTCAATGAAACATATAAGGATACTTCAAAGGTTGAATTTTCAGAAGTCAGACAATGATACCAAAGTTCCAGGAATAAGCACAACTTTTTATTCTTTTCTGAAAGTAGTTTGAGACTCCTTAGATGCCTAGATTTTCAATATATAGGTTAGAAAATAGATATCATTAAATATTTAGAAGCTATAAATGCAGCCAAATTGTGTTTAGCATTTTGACAAATATTATATTTTTGAAAAGCAAATAGTTTATGTACATTGAAAACTAAGCATAAAATAATTATAAATTATTGCATTGAGTATCAACCTTACATAAAATCTTGTTCAATGTCATTCCATGTAGGATACATTTTCAAGGATCCACATCATTTTTATAAACTTCATAATAATTTGTTGTGCCATTTTATTTGGTGGTAATATAAGATAAATAAATACAACTACCTTTTGAATATCACTAATCCTAAAATCCAAAATCTGAAATTTTTGAGGGCTTACATAATGCTACAAATGGAAAATTTCACACATGATGTGATGAGTCATAGTCAAAACATAGTAATAACTTTGTTTCATGCACAAAATTATTAAACATATTTTATAAAATTACCTTCAGACTATGTGTTCATCATGTATATGAGACAAAGAAATTTCTTGTTTGGATTTGGGTCCCATCCCCAAGATATCTCATAATGTATATGCAAATATTTCAAATTCTGAAAAAATTCAAAATCCAAAACATTTTTGGTCCCAAGGATTTTGGATAAATGATACTCAACCTATATATTCTGCATCCGGTGGATGACAACTTCATAGTCTTTCAGTGATATTTGTAATAATTTCAGAGCTAAAATTTGGGCTTAGAATTGCACCATGTTAAGTGATTAAAGTGACAGCATTTAATTTATACTTTTTGATAAGTATGTCTGACTACACTAACTTTGGCTTGCTCTAATGTGGAAATGAAGCAGGAGTTTCAATTCTAATGATAGACATCATTAAAAATGATATATTCACAGCAAGTTAAAATCAATAACATCATGTAATACTCAATGAATAAAAAGATAATGAAATAGCATAATAGAATTACTCACTACTCAAGGCTGGATATGACAAATGCTAAAGAACCTACAATTTATCAGGTATTAAATTGAAAGCTTATATATTCAAGAGTCCAGTTTTATACTTATCAAGGTATAACAGTTAATTTGTAGTAAATGTAGTAGAAAAATTACAAATGGATATTTTCTGTTTATTTATATACATATATTTTATTTTGATTTTCACTATTATTTCTTTGGTCTATTAAAATAAGTCAATGTTTAAAATAAATAACTCCTTAACATTTTCAAATCAACACAATTTATTCTACTAAAATGCTGTTAATTGGAATTGTGTTTTATAATACTACTTGTATTCAACTGGTACATTTGTTTGGTTTTCTAATTGTATTAGATATATATTCACTTAATGTTATTATCATAAAAAGTATACATGGAATGCAGAAATATTTTCTTTTTTCAAATTAATTTGATTTTAGAATCACTGATTTAAAAATATCTTTCTTTTTATAAATAAGAAAATTTAAGCCATAAGAACTGACTTTGAATTATTACATTCTAAATTTGTCAACTATTTCAAAATATATAAAATAGGAATTATTACACATTAGAAAATATAAAAACAAACTATGAGTGTTAAGTAAAATATCTTTGATCTTCAGAAATTCATAATTCAGTAAGGTAACATTAAACTCATGTTTTGTTTTATAATTTATACTCAAAAATTCCTTCATAAAATATAAATATAATGTTCCTTCAGTGTTTAATTGTGGTCGTAGTATGCATTGTGACCTTTACCATATACTTTGAAGATCTTTCCCATTGTTGCTTGCTTTTCCTTCCTGTTCTCTCTATACTTACCAACCACTCATTGAAAAGTTCTCACATAATATATTTTTACAAATATATCACAGCTTCTCTTCTTCTTTTCTTACTATTTTGTTAGATAATTTCCACAATTTCATATCATAAACTGTTTGCATCCCCTTCTGTCACGCTAATTCCCACATTTGCTTTATAATTAATGCTAAATACATTCTGTGTTCATTTCTAGTCCTTCTACTTCTTAGTCATTTCTTAATTGGTTTAGTGGTACATTCCAGTTACCTAAGAAGGTCTGTGGGAAAAATGTTTCTTGCGTTTATTCCATTTTTTGTAGCATTTAATATGATGGGGAGCTTGGCTAGATCTAAAATATTTAGCAAATTCTTTCTTAAGTTGAAAGTCTTAACCTGAAAGTTTTACCAGTGTTTTTGTGTGCTGAATACTGGTATGGAAAACCCAAGCCCACTCTGATTTTTTTTCTCTAAGAAATTAATTAATCATTTTGCCTAATTGCCCAAATGTTTTTTTTTTCTTTGCATTTGAAGATCAGTTAGTTTATTAATATACATCTCAGGGATTTGGAGGCCTTCAAGTATTTCTTTCATGTGATATGATGTGTTTTGTCATGTAGTTTACTTTTTTATGGAATATATTAAAAGTGAAAATCATATAGTGGGAATAACCCCACATTTCTTTCACTTGACCTTCCTTTGATACTGATCCATGTTGTTCCAAGTGCCAATTTCTGTTTTAAGTAACACTGCATATTATGAACATATCACAATATTTTTTCAACTTATCAGTTGATAGACATTTTGGTTGTTTCTAGTTTGGGACTAGCAATAATAAAGCTTCATAAATATTGCCAATCTTTTTAATTCTAGCAATTAAAACTACTATCATGATTTTAATTGTTATTTTTCTGACAACTAATGCTATTCAGGATCTTTTCCTTTGATTATTTCCCAAATTACCAACCATGCTTTGTTAATGATAGCACCCCTATCACTCTGCATCAACCCTGGCACTTGACATTTTAAGTCTTTTTTGCTTAACTATGCTGGTGGATGTATAATGCATCTCACTGTGGATTGAATGAACAACAAGATTAATCAAACAAAATAATATGTTTATTGCCCTTTGTGAAGTGACTTCTGTTGGAGCTTTTATCATTTAAAAAATTTAATTGTCTTTTTCTTGTTAGTATGTAAGGGTTATTTTCATATACTGGATAAAAGATAGCTTGTATGTGAAAAATATCTTATTCTAGTCTGTGGCTTGATAGTTGACTAAGCCAATTGTGTCTTTGGATATACCTTTTCATTTATTAATATAAAAATTTCTAGGTCCTGATTAAGTAATACTTCATATCTCAGAGTTTTTCATTCTATATTTTATCTGTAAACTATAATGTTAAATATATCACACTTATAACCTACTACAAATTATTTATGGGTAGGGTGACAAAAAGGTCAAGTTTCATTTCACTTTTCCTGTGGCATAGGCAATTAACTTAGCATCATGTTTTGAAAAGACTGACTTTTTTCTTTTATCCTACAATGTAGATTAGTTATAAGAACAGTTCTGTATCAGAGTTTTCATTATACTCTAATCTCTGTCTGTCCCTTTATAAATGTCTCATAGTTTAAATTACTGTAACTAAAATTTCCAGTCCAGAAGGTATTGTAGAAGGAGAGAAGGGGTCACAGAACCTCTCATTGGCAGGTTCAATTTGGTTTTCTTGTTTCTATAAAAAGAAATCCAACAATTTGAGATTGACCATACAAAGCCCTTTCTCTTTATCTTATTTATTTATTTTTCTTATCATTTCCTTTTTCTATTTTCCTTTTTCCTCTAAAAGAATTCCTAAAAACAACCTTCTAAATCAGCTTCTAATAATAAGCTTATGATTTTTAAATTTAGGGATTTTTAAAAATATTTTTGTTTGTATGAGAGATTATAGTGACACAATGGCAAAGAAAACAAGCAGTTATTCTTCCTACAACAGGAAGAAGATTAAAATGCAAAAAAACATACTGATGATTCAGGTAAATTGATTTTTTTCAATACTATGAGAGGTCTATTCTATGAATTACTTTGTGGGTTGAGCTCTAGGACCAAAAAGAAACTCATCTTTGTTAAGTTATCTTTAATATAAAATATCTGAATAGCTGTTGACCATAACTGTACACAAACTCAAGAGAATCAGTTTTTTGTCACAACTATGGTGTATCCCACACCTAACCAGAAACTACATCAATTTTAATACTAAACATAAAGATGAAAAAGCAGTAAACTACTCAAAGCCATTTAATAATCTGGTACCCCCCACCAAAAAATCTAAACAAACAATTTTATGGGACAGTGTGTATAACTTGATGTTCTAAATTATATTGTATAATTAAGTTATGTGTTTGGAGTACTTCCTACACATTTTAAACTTATTATTACTAAAACATTTCAATTGAAAACAACAATGGGAGAAATCTGCATGCTATGAGAAAGTTTTTGTTATCTATTGAATGACCATATAGAAAAATCCAGCATAAGGGTGACTTGTATTGTTTTTACTGTATCTCTCAATGTAAACCTAATGCTCAAATTGTCTTTTTAAAAATCATCTCATAGTCTTAAGTTTCAGCCACCTGTAGTGACGATTTATTTCCTTTATGAAGATCCACATATGAAAGGTTTGCATCAAAACATGGAGACTACATCATATTGTACTTTACAACTCTATTGATTTTATGCAAGAGAGTAGGAAATGAAGACACATCTACCATAGTAGGACAGTGTCCTTTTGCAATCCCGAATGGAAATTAAAATGCTTTTGTCATACAAACAATAATACTCCTTGTGACTAGTTGAGAATTTAGAAGAGTACAATGTGCCTTAGGTTTATCACGAAATAAGGTAATAACAACATTTTCAATATTGCCCCTATAGCAAAATGCTTTCTAAAGTATAACTGAATAAGGCAAACTTGGCTTTGCATGTGACTGCAGTTTACTTAAATAACACTGGTTCCTCAACAATACTGTTAAAATTTCAGTTACTGGACTATAATAATTGAAATTACATAAGGGCAAACTTTGCTGCTAGCTTTTCTGTCTCCAAATCACCATGCGTATAACAGATGTACATCATGATCAGGAGCAATTACATAACTTCTTTTGAAGCCTGTCAGTGATTGGTTACTGTGCATCTATTATTAAGTTCATGTACAGATAGCGGAAGCCATAGCTATGTTGCCTCCATATCTCCCAGTGATAAACACACATGAAATTTTCAAAAATAGATCATCAAAAGATGTATCTGCCCAACAAATACAAAAGTTCATTAAGGAAACGAAAAGTGATAATACTGAAAGTGAAAAATATTTGAATAGAACATAAATGGAATTATAGAAGAAATAGTAAACTTTGGAAATGTTGACACTAGTACAGTTCCAGAGACTCTAGTCTTCATTAAAGGAATTTAGTCATGTATCAACCTAAATGAGGAAGGTGGCTGTGACAGAAGTTATGAAGATGTCTCAGAGATTGTGAAGCCAGAAAAAAAAATTAACATTAAGGGAACTCTTGGGGATATTTCATGACATTTAACGCTTTACGGATAAAATTTTGAAAGCCAATCTAAACTTAGAAATTAGTATGAAATTCACCAAGGTGTAGAAAAGATACCCACACTGCACTTCAAGTTATATAATGAGAAGACAAGCATTGCTACAACCTATGCTTGGTAAGTTTTTAAAAAGAAAGAAAGCACATTAATTCTCAATACTTCTAATGTTTTAAGTTACAGCAAACAAAATGAATATTAATTTTACTACATTTCACTTCTCTAAAGTTATGTACCAATAGCAAGAGATTTTTTAATGTTGTGATAATATTTTTAAAATCGATGGAACAATAGAAGTTATTATGATCACTTTTCGTGGTTTTAGCTTGCTTATCATTGTTCTGCACTACTGTGCAAAGCAAGGACTGTCTGTATTATTCTCCGGGGATTTATTTGTTGGTGGAAACGTGGCTACAGTTAAAATGTCAGAAAGCAAAGTCCTCATATTCAACTAAGAATCATTTAAGAAAACTAATGCATACTATTTCCATTTTATGACAGGATTAATGTCATATTAGGAGCACTTTCAGAAGCAGAAACCTGAAAATTGGGGGAGAAAAGTATGTTTCCTTTTTGCAAAGATTAGTTGGTGAGGAAAGGAAAGTAGAAGGAATGGTGGGCAGGGTATAAGATGCAATTATCTTCACCATTAGAAATAAAAGACAGGACTATTCTCAGGAACCATTGATTCAGTCATTCCCTCATTTAACAAGTATTTTGGTGGAGTGTATAGAAAGTTGTTAAAGATAGGAGACCTTACAGCATATATATATAGACATAAACACACAAAAATAATTAAAAATCTTAGCAACTGTCTGAATTTACAGATGCAAAAAAAATGAGATTTCAGGAGTAATACCTTGAACAGGTGAGAGGAAATGGAATTTTGAGAATATTTGGGAGAGTCAACCTTAGATAAGAGCAGAGATACTTCCTGTATAGTAACAAAGATAAAGAAAAGAGAATATAACTATAGACACATACATTTTCCCATTTGGAGGTAGACAGATAAGGCAGTTCTCTTGCTTAAAGCATAATTATTCGTGAAAATGAAGACAAAGTAGGAACTGTTCATAATCGAGAGAGTACAAAGTTTTAAAGTGCTACCCCCAATTGATAAATTAGATTGAATATGAAAATATGGTAGGATTGCCAGGAAATCACAAAGGGGCTTTTGAAGTCATAAATTCAAGATAAATGGGATTTGCATGGGTTG
>VBSM01001124.1:54482459-54514725 GCA_008086735.1 Cheirogaleus medius | reverse complement strand
AACCACATTTCCCAATAATTTGAAGTTTTATCAGAATGCATAGTACTAGGAGAAAATGTGCTAGAATTTATGAAGTGGGTCAGAGGACGATGCTATTGCAATAGATGTTTTAGTAGTATAACTACGGGTAATCACAAATTCTAGAGCACAATCATAGAAGTGGATGACTGAACTTGAGGGTGGAAGACAGGATCTTAGGGAAAAGCTTAGAGAATTGAGTGACTATAGTACCAGATGAGTGATATCCTGGGATGTTGAACCTACTCTTAATGATGATTGGAAATGTGGTGGAGAGAAGTACAGTTAGGCATGGGCTGAAATAGAGTCAATAAAGGATGTGACCAAGAGCATGATGTCAATAAAGAGGTTTAGTGACTGGTATAAACTATAGTCAATATTTCAAAAGAAGGATGTTAGGAAAGATGGCAAGAATAGAACTCCAGAAGAGACTCTGAGGAACAAGGATGGCATCTGCTCTATTTCCAGGACAGAAATTTATGGAGTGTGCAAAAAAACTTTCACTGGCAGAAAAGTATGAGGGTGGAGTATTTTTAGGAAATAACTTGATTTCATTTAAGTATTATTACCCATTTCATTATAAATATTGATATTTCAGGTAAATTAAAAGCCTGATTAAGCCAATGGTGATTAGACTGAGAGCTTATCAAACCTTAAATCATTTTTTTCTCCATGGACTATGGGTTACAAGCTTCAAAATAGTGCTTTAAAAACACACTTGTAGAAAACAACCTATATCCTATTTGGAGATTTCCTTTTCTAGTTTTACTGAGATATAACTGACAAATAAAAATTGTGTATATTGACAGTGGTATATTGCTACGTTGCTCAGATTGGTCTTGAAATTCTGGACTCAAGTGATCCTCCCACCTCAGCCCCAAATGCTAAGATTACAGGTGTGAGCCACTGCACCCGGCCCCAACAGCATTTTCATTAGAAATGGAAAAAAATCCTAAAATTTATATGAAACCACAAAAGACCCTGAAAAATCAAATTAATCTTGAATAAAAAGAAAAAAAAAGTTGGAGCATCACACTACCTGATTTCAAACATACTACAATCTATACTAATCAAAATGGCCTGTTTCTGACATAAAAACAGACATGTAGACCAAAGGAACAGAATAGAGATCCCAAAAATAAATTTATGCATTTATAGACGATTGATCTTTGCCAAAGGTGCCAAGAACAAACAATGGAGAAAGGATAGTGTCTTCAGTAAATGTTGTTGGGAAAACTAGATATCCACACAGAGAAGAATAAAATTGGACCCACCTCTCACATGATATATAAAAGTCATCTCAAAATGGATTAAAGTCTTAAATTTTAGAGGTAACTTAATTTCATCTTTTCAAAAGTGAGGGTGATATTCTGAGAAATTTTGGAATGCATGGAGGCTTTCCTAGTAACAGAGTGTGAGTTCCAGAAGTTACCACAGTCAGGAGCAGATGGAATCTTTGGAGATGAATAAAGGCATGTATGTATAGAGTGGCAAAGGATATGGGAGATGTGTTCCTCTTGTGATAACTAGGTTAAAGAAATATGTGCTTTGAAATGATCAACTTCATAATCAGTTATGCTAATACTCTACTGATAATTAGTTCTATTGTATAATTTTTTTCTTTGAACTGAACTTTCAGTCACTCTGTAAGATAAATGATGCACTGTTGTGTCAGGAAATTGTAGAGAGGTATCTTTGCAGGTATAAGCTAGGCTGTGTAAAGAGCACCATTGAATTTTTCCTTATTCATTGTACAACCTAGGGTGAGAACTATGTTGCAAAGAAATGAGAACCAGTTAACAAATACTTAGGACTGTATGGAATATGGACAAGTCTTTCAACTCAAATAGATTCTTCACATTTAGTTTTGGGTTTTTAATAAAATTTTTTTCTCCTTATTAATTGGTATCACAATACTTACAAGGTAAGTAACCCCGGAACTTGTTTTTAGAAACAACCAGGTCTAGGTTGAAAAGATAATGTCTACTCTGTTGAAGGGGCATAAATTCTAAAGAACAGAGAAAATTGTGGAACTCTCAATGAAAAACAGAAAACGATCTCAATTCATGGAACCTAGTGAAAGAAATATAAAAAATAGATACAACTTTTCTTCTTGATGTGAGTAACTGACCTTAAGTGTAACTAAAAGCAGGTTTATTGCATTCCTCTGGTATTTTTAACTTATTTTCCAAATAGAATCAGTTTACATCATAAAATATGTTTAAAATTAAAACATACATGGATATAATTTATCATTTTATGTTCCAAATTTATTTGAAGTTTTAGACATAACTAAAAAGAAACTTTGTTAAATGCATAATTTCCATTGTACTAGGAATGTATAGGGCTTTGGTTTGTTCTCTTCTCATTCCATCTTGTCCTTTCTGTATAGAACCAAATTAAAAGATCCTTATATAAACTTCTAATTTACTCAATTGTCCAAATAACTGCCAGAATCAGTCAAATGTTTTATTTTGCTTTGTTTGGTTTGATTTTTGCTTCTTTTGTAAATGAATGTTTTCTTCCTTCCAATTACTTGTCTTTGTCTTATGCACTAATCAAAAAAATACATCAATCAACTGATTTTAAGGATATATCTTCGTTCATTTATATGGTATGTGTTCTTATTTGTGCACTAGCAGCTAAGATAGAGTTCAAAATGTAAATATTTCACTTAGTAGAAGGGGTCCCAGCTCTATCCAGGATAATACAACAGGTGCTCCATCTGGGGGATGGACACACTTGAAGCTCTGACTTGGGTGGGGCAAAGGCATTATATGTAACCTAAACATTTGTACCCCGATAATATGCTGACATAAAAGATAAAAATAAAATAAAAAATATTAATAAAATAATCAATTCTGAATTATATGTACACATTTATTTGTACAAAATACCTCAAAAGATAAACCTAGAACAAATATAAAGTGGCAATTCTGTGAGGTTTCACAGAACATGTGATTTCCATTCTATTCTGGGTGGTTGATCTATATTTTTCTGACATAATAGAGATTAAGTGCTAAAACTCTGGGGATTTGAATAAAAAGATCAATGCTCTGACTTTTATTTTAGAAGAAAACTCATAGTTAGTAGAGGTTCTTGAGAATAGAATAATGTATGTTAAACACCTCTTCATTAGAGTGAGACTAAAAGAACAACAGTTAACTATATTTTGTTACTATATTTTATATATTAAAGTACTCCATTAGGAAAGAAATTTTATAAATGAAATCTATTTCTTTTAATCTGGCATAAGATACAGTTATTGACTCAACTCCATGTGGTTCTTTGTGTAATTGTTCTTTTTTAAAAATTTATAAATCAGAAGTAACATCCAACAATATTATGAAATGTATTCTGAGTCAAATAGTCTCCAAATTCATGGAAATAATAATATTCACAACTTTTGTTGACATTTATTTACTTTAGCTTTAGCACCAACCTTTCTTCAAGGCTCCAGGAAATGTGTATTTATAAATATTATTTTTTAAATTTAAATTAAGCTATAGAATTTGCTTTGTATGAATGGCCAAACTCTACCATTCAACAGATTGACAATATAAGAAATACTTTACATTTATAAATATTTTATATTTTTACTTGGTCTATCAAATATTGATAATTGATTTATTTTATTTAATCATAAGATAAAATATGAATTTGATACACATTTTATTATATTCCAAATAATTAATTTCTGATCCAAATTTAATGAGGCATTCAAACATTGTCACTTTTTGTTTACATTAATAAATGTTGCTTTAAAAAGGAACTATTCAAAATGATAAACACATCTATTATTAATGATATTATCATGTCTAGCAATTTTTTAATTTTGGAAGACTATAAGTTTTGTGACGAATATGTTTTAAATGAGCTAGGAATTGCATATGTGCTTTTTCTAATGTATGGTCATATGGCTACTGCTATGGCCTGAATGTTGATGTGCTCCTAAAATTTATATGTTGAAACCTGTCCCCCAATGCCATAGTATTAAGATGTGGGACCTTTACAAAGTGCTTAAATCATGAAGGTTCTACCGTAGTGAATGCTATCAGTATCCTTATAAAAGAGATTGAAAAGAGTCGCTTTGTCCTTCCCCCAGCCCCCAGGTGAAGCTGCAGGTAGAATGCTCCCTCTTAGAAGAAGAAAATGAGCCCTCGCCAGACACCAAACCTGCTGGCACCTGTATCTTAAATTCCCCAGCCAGGAATGTGAGAAATGTATTTTCGTTGTTTATAAATTATTCAACCTAAGATATTTTGTTATAGCATACCAAATGGACTAAGATGGATACCAATAAAATGTTTCTATAGGTTTGCCATAACATGAACCAATATATTTAGACCAAAAAAAATCAAATTAGGACAGTATTGTACAATGGTGATTTAGTAATGATAACGATACTACTAAGAATTCTATCACTTTGAATGTTTTATACTTATTAGTCATAATATGATTTATGTCTTACATAGATTTTAAATTCAGCTCACATCTATATTTTATAAGTGAAAAAACCCCTAAGGCCTTGTTAACTAATTTGACCAAGATAATTTAGTTAATAAATGATGAGATAAAGTTCTATGCAATCCTCTGCATACAGTTTTATTCAGGTTTCTGAATTCCAAGCTTTACTATTTTCCTTAAGGCTTCCAAGTAAACGTCACATTGCTTACTTAAACTGATACATCTGAAATGATTTGGTAACATCTTCTCCTGTATAGCAACAATTAAAATCACATTTCCTACTTAAAGAGATATTCATTTTAGAAGTACAAAAATACAAAAATATGGAAAAAAAAACCATCCATCTTAGTCAAACTGATTTGAAAAGTGTTAAAATTTTGAAAGTCAATCTTCAACTGTTTGTCTATGTTTGTGTCTTTCTTTTAAATTTTAGACTATTACAGGGGTACAAACATTTTGGCTACATAAATTGCTTTTGTCCAGTTTGAGTCAAAGTTATAAGTGTGTCCATAACTCAGCGTGCATTGTAACTTTTAGGAGTGAATTTACCCATTCCCTCCTCCCCTGCAACCTGCTTGATTTCCATTGGATTCTACTACCATATGTACACATGAGCATTGATCAATTAGTCCAATTTAATAGTGCATACACGTGGTGTTTGTTTTTTTCATTCTCTTGATACTTCACTTAGAAGGGTGGGCTCTAGTTCCACCCAGGTTGTTGCAAAAGGTATTACTTTACCATTTTTTATGGCTAATACTCCATAGTATACATATATCACATTTTATCAATCCACTCATGGATTGATGGGCACTTGGGCTGTTTCTACATCTTTGCGATTATGAATTGTGCTGCTATAAACATTCGAGTGCGAGTGTCTTTTTAATAAGATATTTTTTTTCCTTTGTATAAATACCCAATAGTGGGATTGCTGGATAAAGTAGTAATTGTACTTTTAGGGCTTTGAGATATCTCCATACTGTTTTCCATAGAGACTGTACCAGTTGGCAGTCTCACCAACAGTGTATAACTGTTCCTTGCTCTTGCATCCACACTTGCATCTGGTTTGGGGGCCTTTTTGATAAAAGCCATTCTCACTGGAGTTAGGTGAGGAGATGTTGAGCATTTTTTCATATGTTTATTGGCCATTAGTTTGTCTTCTTTTGAAAAGCTTCTGTTCATGTCTTTTGCCCACTTTTTAATGGGGTTGTTTGATGTTTTCTTGCCAATTTGCTTGAGTTCTGTCAGCCTTTTTTATCTGATATAGAGCATGGACATATTTTCTCCCATTTTGTAGATTGTCTATTCACTCTGTTGATTGTTTCTTTGGCTGTGCAGAAGCTTTTTAATTTAATCAGGTCCTATTTATTTATTTTTGTTGTTGCTGTTATTGGCTTTGGGGTCTTCTTCATAAATTCTTTGCCTAGGTCGATACCTAGAAGAGTTTTTCCAACCTCTTCTTCCCAAATTCTTATAGACTCATGCATTAGGTTTAAGTCTGTTATCCACTGTGAGTTGATTTTTGTGAGTGGTGAGAGGTACAGCTCCTGTTTCAGTCTTCTGCATGTCGCTATCCAATGTGTGTTAATTCATTTTTTGCTGCTATAACAGAATACATGTTACTGGGTAATTTATAAAGAACAGAGAGTTATTTATCACAGTTCTGAAGGCTGGGAAGGGCCTTGCAAGGGCCTTCATGCTGCATCATTCCATGGAAAAAAGGTGAACAGACGGTGGAAGGGCAAGGGAGTATGAGAAAGAGGGAGAGAGCACATATGCAAAAGAGGGGGACAAACTGGCTTTTGTTAATATAATGATCCCAGTCCTGCTATAATGACAAAGTACACTCATGGGGGCAGAGCTCTCATGACCTAATCACCTCTTAACTGTCCCACCTCTCAACACAGTTGCTTTGAGGATTAAGTTTTCAACACATGAACTTTGGGAGACACCTTCAGGTTGTACTTGTAATATTCACACACATGTTAACTGAGAATATTTTCCAGTAGTGTTGTATTAGCTCGCTAGGGCTGCTGTAACAAAATACTACCAATTCAGTGGCTAAAACAAGAGAAATTTATTGTGTCACACTTCCGGAGGCTAGAAGTACAACAACAAGGTATGAATAAGGTCATGCTCCCTCTGAAGGCACTAGAGAAAGATCTGTTCCAGTCTTGTCTCCTAGCTTCTGGTATTTCTTTGGCTTTTGGCAGCACAACTCGAAAATTCAGATGGCGTTTAGTGTGTATTTGTCTGTGTCATATTTCTCCTTTTCATAAGGACACAAGCCACATTGAATTAAGGGTCCACTCTACTCCAGTATGACATCAACTTAACTAATCACATTTGTAATGACCCTATTTCCAAACAACGCCACATTTTTAGGTACTGTGGACTATGATTATAACGTATGAAAATTTTTTGAAAGGGTTCACAATTCAATACATAGCCAGTGTATTTGCAAATTTCTGCAAGTGTGCATATTTTTAGTTAATATAAAAATTCTCTTTCTAAATTTTAAATACTATACATATATATATACATTTTTCAATATCATTCAATTTGTTAAGCATATTTAGTGGTTGTTATGCATTACATTATATGATTTATTATTTAGGGAGATTATAGATAGTACCTAACTTTGAAATTTAACAGAACATGTACATTTGAGTGTGCATATTATATGAGAATTTTAGAGTAACCACTAGAAAACAGAAATAAGATGAAACAAATCATTTTTACCAACCTAAAAAAATAGAGAAAAAAGTTTATACATTCTACTACAAATCCTTTTATTTATTTTTAGTTTTCAAGCACTATATTAGTTTTAAAAATCTCTAATGTATACCTTTCTCATGAAGGTACTATTATCTCGTATACATCTCAATGTATTCACTATATATCTTTAAGTCTTCTAATTTCTCCAATTACCTCTATTTCCTCAGTTGTTAAGTATTTCCGTTGTTGCATTTAATTCCTAATTTTTATGATATGATTTTCCTTCAATGATTAGTGCTTTTTCCGTTGTTTTATTACCCCATAGACTTTGTATTTAATGTTTCCCTTTTTACTCCTAAATGCAGATGTTGTTTAAAATACTTGACCTACGTGCATGGGAGGAACACTGAAATATGCAGTGTCTCCACTTTTTTTGAGTGTCATAATTCACCTCAAATTATTCTCTTCCCATTAGGAAAAGAATAGGCCAGTGTTTGAATAAGCTAGTGTTTGAAATGAAAGCTCTGCCACACTCCATGTAGTGGAATGATAGATGTCACACATATAGAGCAGATTGCCATGCTTATTGCCTGGGGCTACTTCTTGATTCTGGAACCTGTTGACTTTTGCCCTGAGTGCCTAGGAGCTTACTGTACTCATTCATACTTCCAATATTTTGAGCTGTGGAATTTTGCAGCTGTTCTTATTCTTTAATTGGAGGATGTGTTGTCCAGGCGCCAGCTCCATTTGTTTTTTTCAGCCTTTCCAGGATCCTTTTCAATGTTTTATTTTTCCTGGTGCCATTATATTGGTTCTCAAGCCAGTTCCATAACACGTGTGTTACACATATTTCAGTATATGATGTATATATGTGATTGTAACTTATGAAGATACATGTTTATGTATTTACATATGTAAGTTCAGACACATATAGCATATATGTATGTGAATGTGATTTTTTTATAAGTTGAGGTCAAAAAACAATAAGGCAAGTGTGCTTTGTCTGCTTTGTTGATCTACTCTTCCTTCTTATTGTTCTGAATTCCCACATGTATCTGTCATTATATTCATTTAACAAATAAAATGAAATATATTTATAAATTATTTATGGATCTAAAAGCCAATGCAAACTACAGACTATAGAAATTTGAAATTTTCAAATTATTTTTAAATATCCACACTTTATCAGAGTGGTTGGCAAACAGTAGACATTTACAAATGGTTCTTGAAACATATTTAATCATTGAAATTAAACAAATAATTCTGAATTGGTTCAACTTAATGATGGAGTACGCCTAGTGTATTTGTACTGATTCTATTACTTCTTCATTTTTACATTCATCAAGTATAAAGCATCATATTCTTTTGAAAGAAATACTACAGTTCTAATTTCAAGGTGCTTTTGTTGTTTGTTTTTGAAGTTTTAAGTGTCCTGGGAAGGAGAGAAAGTACTTTATCGATAAGATGATAGAAGTCCTTGGTCCTTGTTATAAGACCATTTCTCTTGAGGTATCTCCAGGAACAAGGGATTCTCCCTTCTTTTTATAACCTCTTAATGAATGACAAGGTATAGCTGGAACATATGTACGTATGTATATATATTGCTGAATATTTATTAAGCGATAGGTTACATATGACTAAACAATGTACTATGCAAATACAATAAAAATCATTTTAGTCCTAACCACTTCAAATCCATAGTATTAAAAAATAATACCAATACAAGATTTATTTCAATAAAAATATTTCCTAAATTTTTGCGTGTTTTTTACTTTGCTTATATTTTTCTAAGATAATATATTGACTTAGTTAATTTTCATTAAATTCTCTTTCTTATAATGTGGAAAGCAATGTAAAGGCTTTCAATAAATTACACCTTCTCCATTGTTACATTTTAATAGTTCAATCTGCTAATGAATGTGTGTGATTATCCATTCTTTGATTTACAATGCTAATGGATGTAATTTTTTAAAAACAGTACTATTAAAATAGAAATTTGAAATTGAATAAAGTTTTATTTCATATTACCCACACATTTTGTATTATTCTTTAGAGTGATTTGGAAAATTTATTTTTTAAACATTAAGATAATAAGACTTAAAATAAAACAAATTATCCTTTTCAAATAATACACTGATCCTGTTGCTTTAATGATGTTAATAGTCAAGTTAGGGTGTTTGATTGGTAGCCATATCATACAAAAGCCGTCACTTTTCTGGAAGTTTTTATGAATTTATTTGGGATAATTACTAAATAGTAACATCCAAAATGAATACAGCTCAAAGTATATCCCACATGTACTATATAACTAAATATAACAATTAAGACATACATGTTATAATATCATATAGAAAAAATGTGTTATATCTCAAATATGTTTGAGAGGATGTGTTAAACATAAAATGGAAAATAACAAAGAGAAAAATGGATAGTTTTGATAATGAGGGGAAAATCATATTTAGTAGGTTAAAAAACACAATAGTATACAACACGTGACAAATGATGTTATTATCATAAATCTCAAGAGAGATCTTTTAAAATAATTCAGAAATATTGAATCTCCAACAGAAAATTGGACAAAGATTGCAATTTTTCAATTTCTTGATTAATACATGAATACATTAAATTGCCAGTAACCATATAGGGTAAAAAATGCAACGTCACTAGTAACAAGACATGCATGTTTTAAAACATGAGTTTATTTATTATCAAATTATCAAAGATGCAGTATCAAAAGAAAATATCAATGATTTGCAAGAGCATGAAAAAATGGACACCTATGCACATCTGGTAGTAGTGTTAATTCATTCAAGGTTTCAGAAAGGAAATATGACTTTCAAAATCAAATCCATACACTTTGAATACTGAGTGCTTCAATAATTTTATCTTATAAAATCTTTCTCAAACAGTTGCAAGATGGGAAAAAGCAATGGTGTAATTACAGCTAAATTGCTAGAAATAGATTGAAGAAATTTTTTTCATGGTTTATTATTATAAAGTTGTTAAAATAAAAATATTAGATGTTGTTAAATGATAGAAAATACTTAGTAATTGAATCAAATGCAGATTACAAATAATTTTATTTAAAATATTTATATGTTCAAAGATAAACTCTAATATTAACATTGGCTATTTCTGGGTGGTATATTATAGATAATTACAATTTTCTTGTGATTATACATAGTTTTAATTTCCTATATAATAAATATTATATATTTAAAATACTTTTATTTAAAAACATGATGCTATATACACTACATTTCTTTGCAAAGTGTATTCCTAAATGATGTAAATTTGGAGTAGAATATATCTTTGTTTTATATGAAAAACCTACTAGCTTTAGAACTCCCTTTTATCCACAATGCATATTTGCTGTTCACTAAAGTAATCCCTGGCAGTCTGCTTGATGCTGAAATTTCTCTGACATAGGCAGTCAATTCAATATAATATGTGAGTTCTACAGTAAAAAAAGAAAGTCACATTTGAAGATTTTGTAATATTCTCTTCGAAAATAAATTGTAAATGAGAATTAAAAATTCAATAAAACCTTTTCAATACTTACCCTCAGTCGTATAGCTCTTCCCCACAGCCTCCATACTGGATTCACAAGCTCACAAGTGGTCTTCCAAATGTCCATAGCCTTTTTGTATCCTGACCTTAAAATTATCCAGTGGATCTTGAAATTAAGTCATTTAACAAGGTTGTCTTTTACTGTGCAACAAGACACAGAACCCAGTGGCCCAAAGAGGAATCCTAGAAATTAGTGAAGCCCTGGACTTGTAGAAATATTGACCTATTTAAATCCAATCTACAGAGATAGAATCTTGGCCAATGCTCTCAAGAAGTTTGATCATCTCTCATTATTCATTCGCTACTTGATTTCTGTTTTGCCTCCTCAGTCTCATGTTTTGTCTAAACAGCTTTCACTTCCTCCATGATTCTTTGCCCAAAGAATAAATCCTAACAATTTATTTATTTCTAATTTATATGTCCTCTGAACATTTTCTAGGGTTTGTGCCATAGAAAACAAAACAACACACAATTATTGAAGTTTAATAAGCATTAGTTTAGTCTCCACAGTGGGAATTTCAGTTTCTTAAACGCAAGATCCCTAGCTTAATTCTTATACACAGCCTATTATAATTCTATCCATTGTGCATCCAGCAATTCTCAATATTGAATTGTTCAATAAGCATTAATTGATCAATTAGTTAAAGCATTTGAGGGAATATTAGCTTGCCCAAAATATGCTTAAAACAATCACATTTTGCATCTCATAAACCCTAATTTCCATGTTAAAATTTGAAGATTGCATATATTAAGTTTTGTTTTAATAAATATATAAAAACAACATTAAAGAGTTACTTTTGTATAATTATTCAATATTAGATTAAAAATATTTTATCTTTTGCTTGATCCACATATTTAAGGCTGCTTAGATAAAGGGGAAAGCATCAATTAGCAGAGGGCTGCACAGCTTATAAAATATTTTTTAAAAGCTGCTTGGAGCTCCAACTTTCATAAAAAATAAAATGATGTTAATGAAGTCATTCCTAAGAATGGCCTAGGGAATGTAACAGAGAAAAAAAGCATAGGAAAAGAAAAATAGAATATGCCTTGCCAAATTAGTAACTTAATCACTCAGGTAGGCAACTAATCCTTCGTTGAACCAGAAATACCATGGGGTAATACAAAGCTCATGCAGAAATAGATTTCTGCAATCTCTTTTCTTTCTCCTTAGCAGAATAAACAACTAAAGTAAAAAGCCTAATAAGAATTCACCTAAGACACTTTATCCTAGGCCATGCTGCATTTAATAGAAAATACTGTCTGTAAAAGCTCTAGGCTGTATATTAGAGTATATATCTAAGTCAGGTCTTGATATCCAAAGGAAACAGCTGAGGCAAATTCAGAGACCTGTTATCAAACATTGAGATAATTTAGATGTACACTATACATCTAAATCCAAAGGGATTATAACTTGCTACTTTAAATTCCAGAAGTCATTTTGATAGGTTTGTTTAAGTCCCATATATAATTTTAGAAAATGTACAGTGCCAAAGTCTTCAGACTATGCATGAAAGATATAGATTAAAATCATATTGAGATAGGCACTAATTATTTCCATTATAGTATAATACTTGAGTCACTGATTGGGCTTGTGTTTGATATTCTACTGCGTTGCATTACAAAGACAGCTTGTTAACTGTGTGCTTTCTCAGGCACTGATGTTCTATTTGTGCACCTTGGAGCACTGCAGGCCACCTACGGTAGAATCAAGACTGATGTGGTGCAGGCCCCCACCCGAATCCACTCCCATTCCACAAGAATATCTTCCTTGGTTTCACCTATCAGGCTTTTAGCTATTTCACTTGAAGATAGGGTTTTGAGGCTTAAAGAAGATGGAAATTTAGCTTACATGCACTATTATTAATATTATTAATAACTACAATTTGTTGTGATAGGGAAAAGCCCCCGCCTGGGGGCCCTGAGGCAAAATCCACTGCTGATTGGACACATGTGAAGCTTACGGCTGATCCTACTAATCTCACCATTAATTGGATAATTTTGCATGCTCATAGTTGATTGGTTGTGTGTAACCCCAAGAAGTGTATAAAACTGGAGAGAAATAAGGAAGCGGTACTCAGAATTTGGTGGCATGCCCCTCTGAGCCTGCCGGCGGAATAAAAGCTGATTCTCCAACCCTCTGTGTGCCACTCGGTTCTTTCCCTGGTCAATCACTGTAACACTTGCTAGAACAGTTGAGCAATCCCTGTGTATTAGGCCACAACTTAAGTGTTTTCTATGTATCTTATTTCTTAATCTTTCAAGATTAAAACCTAAATATTAAAATCCCCATTTAACAAATTATGAGACTGACATGTGAAAGATTAAATAATTTGGCTAAGGCTAAGAAGTAGAGTGATTAATTACATTAATATTTTAACAAATTATTTATTCTGCATATAAAACCAGCTATCCTAGTTTGAGCTGCTCTAATGAAAGCACTGAGTGCTTTTATTATATAATAGACTGGGTGGCTTAAACAATAAACATTTGCTTATCACATTTCTAGAGGCTGGGAAGTTCAAGATCAAGGTGCTAGAATAGCTAGTGTCTCTGATGAGGGCCCATTTTCGGGTCTACACATGTCTGTCTTCTCATTGTATACCCACTTGGAGGAAAGCAGGGAAAAGGGAAGCAAGCTCTCACATGTCTATTCCTATAAGTGCACGAATCCCTTTCAAGAAAGCTCCACTGTCATGACCTAATTATCTAATTACCTAATTTGGAGGCCTTTCCTCCAAATACTATGACATTGAGGATCAGTCTTCAACATATGAATTTTGGGGGAACACAAACATTCAGTACAGAGTACTAGCTGTGACGCTGTTCATCTCGATTTTTTTTTAATGTGCACTATGCTGGCAACATGTTTTTTCCTGGTGGTTGCTGTTCTGTGTTGCAAACAGTCCTTAGGCTCTTCGGTTTCCCCAATAACTTCCCCTTTCATCTTATTTACCACCTTCCCCTGAGATTATTGAATACTTGCTGACCTTTTATCCATTTCAGGCATATAAATAATTTCAATGAATAAATCACTGTTGTAACTAAACCTGGAACATTTGACATAATTATCCAATAATAAACTGCTGAAATTCATAGCATCTGCCTTAGAAACTTTCAATATGGGTTCCATATTTGAAGGCAGGGTTTTCTTGTTATAAATTTTTCTTTATGAATTCTTAATTTATATGGAATGTCTCTCCAGGCCTTTTGTTTTACCTCAGTTGCAGATGCTCTTCCTATTCCCTTGAAGTATGTCTACCCCCTCATCACACACACACCTATACATACCTCTCAAAATAAAACTTAAAGATGGTATATTCTATACATTTTAAGTTAGACCATTTTAAACTCACTCTCCAAATTTGGAAGATCTGTATTGCTTGCTGTTTCCCTGCAGGTATAGATAAAGGGACAAACAGATAAAACAGGAAATGGCATAAAAGAGATGATGAATAGCTTCCAACTGATTAAATCTAATAGTACCTTTCTGAGGCATTCAACATTGCTGACTACTTTTGACATTCTTAAAAACTTCCTGCCCTGGCTTCCATGGCTTTGAGACACTTCAGGAGTTCTCCCTTCAAATAACTTTACCGAAACTTCTCAGCCTCCTTCACTGGTTACTTCCCTTGTATTTGTCCCTAATAGAGACCCTAATGGTTCTCTACCATTTCTTCTTTTATTCTTCTCTTCTTAGTCTACAGAAATCTCAAGGGAATCTTGTCTATTTACAGGTTTTTGTTAGCACCTTTGTGTTTATGACTCCAATTTCTCCTCCTATCAGAAATCCCCATGCTCCAGCCATACTGGCCCTCTTTTCATCCATGGAATTTGCAGCCATCAGGTTCTACCATTCTGTCTTTCTAGTAGCTGTCTATAATATCACCTTAATGCTGCATAAGACCACCACACACATAGCAGCTTACAACAATACCCATGCTCAGGATTCTACAGGTCAGAAGTCCAACCCAGTGTGTTAGGTTCTTTGTTCAGGATATTAAAAAGGCTGAAATGAAGGTAATGGTCTCTGTTCTTATTTAGATGCTTGAGTAAGAAAGAATCTACATCCAAGCTCATTTGGGTTGTTGGTAGAATCTAGTTCTTTGCAACTGTATGTCTAAGGGCCTCGTTTCTCTATTGGTTCTCACCCAGGGCCACTCTCAACTTTACAGGCTGCTCACATTCCTTGACATATGGCTCCTAACTTCAAATCCAACAGTGGTACCTGGAATCTTTCCCTTAATTCAATCTCTCAGTCCCTTTATGTCTGACCTCTGAACCCAGATTTAGAAGGCACATGTGAGTAGGCAAAGCCCACCTGCATAATCCACCTTTCTTAAATCAACTGTGTCATAAAATAAACTGGATTGTGAGAGTAAAATCCATCATATTTATACTTCCAGGGTTATGCAGGGCATGTACATAAGGGGACAGGGGTCTTGGTGGCCATCTTTGAATTATCCCTACCATATTTTTTTTATCTTTAATGTAATGATTTTTCCCCAGTTCTTTTCTCAGCTGGGATCTCTGCTTAAAAGTCATCTCAGAAAGGGGAGATGGGTTCTACATGCATGATCACTCTTTAACAAATTACTTATCTATTTAATGATAGAGTTTTAATTACTTCAGATTTTATCATGTATTTACATTTTAATTTTTTATTTATCAATTTCAATTTATTACAATCAGAGGAAGATCTTTGTTAAACCTCAATGTAGCTATATCCCTAGTATAAGGAGTGGTGATAAACATTCAATAAAGCCTATTGACCAAATATGCAATTCCCAAATTAAACATTTAAGGTAGAAAATTCTTTCCAGAACTGGAAGCCAATATTTTTACCTGCTACCAGGATAAATCTACCTATGCATGTTTCATTGGCATAATATATAATCTGTCAGGATAGAAGTCATTGTATATATCTGCAATATCTTTATTTATATTATCTACATCATCCACATTATCTACTTTTGTTAGTGTCATGAGAATCCGTTCTGACATCTAGTCAGAAAGAATGGAAAGGAAAACAAAGAGTAACCTAGAGACAATTAAAAAGTTATTTAATCTATTAACACAAAGCCTCACTTTCCATAAGTGCTGAATTTTCTAATTTTTTTCTAATTTTATAAATACTAGGAAACATTTGATCTTGGACAATTAAGCCACCACACATTACCTCTTGAATTAATTCCAAATGTTTAAAATGAACTACTCACTCAAGGAATTCCATAGAATACTTGAAGACAACCTCGGTATGTGACTACTGTAAAAATCGTATTCCAGTTCTGCTTAAGAAGTCGGATTTGGTGATTCTGTAAATATTATCTAACTCTAGAATTCCAGTGAAATAGTAATAATAGTTTTTAAATGGGGTGGATGTGAGAAAAGGAAACTATGGAAGGAGTAAATACTAAAACCAGGAAAGGAAAATTGAAAATAAAATTAGAAAACGTATATAGTCATGCACCACATAATGATTTTACAGTCAAGGAAGGACCACATATAGGGCAGTGGTCCCATAAGATTATAATGATGCTTCCCTATAGATGTTGACTTCTATTTATCATTTATACCGCATTTTTACTGTACTTTTTCCATGTTTAGATATTTTTAGATACACAAATACTTACAATTGGGTTAGAATTTCTATAGCATTCAGTGTAGTAACATATTGTGCAGGTTTATAGTCTAGGAGCAATAGGCCATACCAGACAGCCTGGTTGTGCAGTAGGATATACCATCTAGGTTTGTGTAAGGACACCTTAATGATGTTCGAGCAGTGACAAAATCACCTAACAATGCATTTCTGAGAATGTATCCCCATCATTAAGTGGCATAGGACTGTCTGTTATTACATTTTTTCAGTATTCAATACTTTTCAAACTAAAAGTAATTTATTAGATTAATATCATAAAAGCTAGATTCTCAACAATTTATAGATGTATATTACTTTTAATCTATAAAATCATATATAACTACATCTATATACAAAGGTACATAGGTATAGCTATATATTCATAATATGTGTGTCCCTCTTTTGACACAAAATAAATTTATTTTATATATAGTTAACTTTTTTCTAACTTTTGACTCAGATTTTTAATGCTGAATTTATCTTAAGTTTAGCAAAGTTAAACTGTCTGTTTAAATGGGTAATAAAATTATTCTAAAAAGCTATTAATTAGCTGAAATCCCACCATTGAATGCTTCATTTCCCCTCTTTTTTTTCCTCTTTTCTTTTCATTTAACTTGGTTTTGTGAACTTTAGTTGTTTGTATTAGCTTTAGCATAGCTCTTACTAAAGATGCTTTATAATTCCATAGTTTATTGGCCATGAACAACTTCAGGAGAATACCAATAAAACATTTCAAAAGAAAAGGTATGACACAATAGTATGCATCTGAGCACATGACTTAGCTATAGGGTTTCAGCTTGAATATCAACTTCTGCTCGATATTTTGTATGCATAACCTGAAAAAGCAATTTACCATTGCTAATCTGTGTGCATACCCATGCATCAATGATTGCCTCTTTATGCCAGAGTTCACTTCTTTTATTTGTGGAAAAGCACATAAACCGTAGTTAAAACCTTAACCTTAGAACTTTAAAATTATTTTCCATTTTGTTGTCAAGGTACATCCACATCTTTTTGTGCTCCAAACTCCTATTTATTTTAAAGGAAGCTCAATCTACAAATTACATGGATTACATCATGGAAATAACACTCATAAAGAACCACATAGTTTTGGACTGATAAACATATTATCAACCTAGCATATTTTGAACTGTTCTACAAAGGTTTTTATGACTTATTTTAAGTCCATTTATATACATTAAACAATAGCAAAAACTAGAATGCTGATTATAAATGCTGATTATTCTAAAATTACACATGGAAATAGGAAGTTGGGGAATTCGTCTTTTTTGATTTCTATATACAGTTGAAAAACTGGGAGGCACTAATTCATTTATCCTGCAATGAAAGTTGAAACCAGTGGGATCTGGAGATAGATACTTCAGCAAAGACTACAAATTATTTGACTTAAAGAAAAAAATTCTTGGTAGTATAATTTGAACAGAGGAAATTGAAGACCCTATTTCTAATGAGCTCCACTTGCTCAAATTCCTGAAATTCCATCCAGTGAGATACAGGTTCATTAATTGGCATCGAAGATTATGTCTCTTACATGTTAAGCTTTAATCAATTCCTGGAGTGTGATTATTATATCACATTGTAGAGCTCTTGAGGAGGAGATGGCAGGAGAGCCCAGATGAGGGGCTAAACCCCACCTAGCTCACCTGCTGAGGATGGGGTATCACAGAGAAATCTGCCTTGTGGTCTCTATTGTTTGATTATCAGGTTTACTATTTGGTCCAGTGCCTAAAAAAGTACACGTACCTAATAATTCTACTTAAGAGTGGCTTGGTAAGACCCATTCCTACAATTTAAAAAGGATGATACATACATTAGAAGCTTAAAAGAAAACTCTGCAGAATGTCTTAAAACTTACAGATCTAATAATTACTGTCACATATGAGACCTATGTTAAAATTCTAGTATCAACATTATTATGTGTGTAATTTTTGCTAACTTACTTTCTTTTATATGCAGTTTTCTAAATGATAAAAGTAAGGATAATAACATCATTGGATATGCCAAATAAAAACAAACAGCCTTAAGGAAGGAAAAATTTTATTTCAAAACACTATTGTAATAGGGTGAATGCTCTGACCACAAAATTTGCAATCATCTCAAAATTCAAGAGAAAAGCTCCTTATTTCTAGGAACATGTAAATAAGGCTAGCAGAAACTTTGCTAGGAAAGGGAACAAGCAATTGGGGTAAGCAGAAAGCATGACTGGGGTGTCTTAGAAGAAAATGTTTGTCTCTGTTAGAGAATACTTGAAAAGAGCTTTTAAAGAGGGTGGGGTATTCCATACATTAGTGCTTATTTCAACTTAGGGGAAAGTCAAAAAGTTCAAAGCTCCATGGGGAGAAAAGAAGCCTGATTAGTTTGGTCAAGGTAAGTTATTGAGTTTAAGTAAGAGACAATTGTAAGCATTTGGTCAGGTAGCTGGAAAGTCTAAATGAGATATATTGCTGCTTAACCTTAGTTGGCTATTGTTACATGATGTTTTTAAAATCATTGGGGTATAAAAATAACATTCACACAATTAAAAAATTAAATTAAAAATAGGATTACAAGGTTGTCATTTTTATTATTTATGTTTGTTCTTATATTGGTATGCACAGAACTAAAATTTCTCTTTATTCTTATGGCAAAGAAACAGTGATTTAATTGAGCTCACTATATAGTATAATCCAAAGGAAAACATTATCATAATCCTTTTAAATACTTAGTTTAAATGTGGCATCGACCTTACTTAAGAATGACTTCTATTAAGTATTTTAGAAACTGAGCTTTTAAGTCCATAAAAATATGATTCCTTTTTAGGGCAACATACGAGACACGATATTAAGTGTGTCCTTGTCAAAATATCATGGTTTTTCTCAACTTTGAGGTGTAAAATATCTTCATGTTTAAAATTAAGCTATCACGAGTTACATATTTGGATAAAAGAATGGTATTTCCTTTTCTGCATCAATGTTAACCATCTCTACCTCCATTCTGCACTCCACCGTTCCTTAAAGAAAAAGCAATTATGTCTCCTAAATAGAACACCATTTGACTACTCCGTTTACATAATAATGGCCCTCTACATGAAACATTACAGATATAAGAGAATATCATTATTTTAAAAATTTCAAGAACATTGAAAGGAGAAAATAAATATATATGTACCAAACGTATAGAGAAAGTATAGTAGTAAAAAATAAACCAGTCTTATAAATTTTATAATTGGAAAATACTTGGTTCTTAGGCAAAATGAAGTTCTAAATACTTTAATATAGTAGATAGCAAATCCAATATTCAAAAAACGAGTATTCTTCAAATGAGTGATATTATTTTAGCATCAATAAAACTGTTAAAAATATATTTCATATAACTTCACAAGATTATCACTGAAAATCAGCTTCTGAACTCCACTGGCACAAAAACAGGCCCCTACTGTGTGAGTAGCTACCTCTGAAAAGCTATATCTACATAATTGTGGAGATGAGATTGTATAATGTTGGAACTCTTGAGCTGCCAAGTTATAGGAATTTATTTAACTTGTTACTTGGAAAGTTTTATGGATTCCTGGTTTTATCAGTTACAAGGCCAATTTTTAGAGCTCGGAGTTATTCTGGAAGTTACCATTTTCTCCAAAAACAGATGAGGGAAAAAATATTCTCCTATCATAGTATCAGTAGGATATCACCAAGACAAGGCAGGACTCAAAAAGACACATTAATCAGGTTTCTACTAATAGGAAAAGAAATTATTAAAGTAGATAATTTGTGAAAAATAATATGCTTTGAATTGGGGAAAGGCAAATATTCCCTGGAGAGTTTTTGATAAAGAGTCTATTAATTAAAACCTACTTTTTAGGTAATTACAGATTGATATTGCAAATGTCTCCTTTTAGTACTAAAGTAGTTTGCCCTTTAAAAAATTTAGTCATGTAAAAAGAAAATCAAAGTCTTATGAACACCCCTCAACTTCCTATGCAAAAGAGAAGGTAAAAGCTTCAGGCACCTATGAAGGACTGGCCTTACCGATCATTCATTAAGGAAATTCCCTGCTAAACTCCCATAAGCAAGGATATGCAAATTGTACCTGTGTCTAGCAACTAAAACTAAAGCCTATCCAATTCCACACTAATTATTAATTACAAGTTAATCTTTACAGATAACCTAATTGACAAGACAGAATCAGACATTCTTCTACCTGCCCAGGGACATCTACCTAATTTATGCTTCTTTCACTCCTTTTTTCCAGTCTAACTTTCCCCTTAAACTATTTAAAATGTAGATTTCCTTGCCTCACAAGAATGTAACCACTTTGCCTCATCAGCCTCCCCTCCAGCCCTTCTTCTTTCTCTTGATATGCCTTTAGATGCTGAAGGTTCTGACTTCCCCTTAGGAAAAGCAGCCAGCTTCTCTGTAGTTTGTGTTAGGCTCATCATCAAAATCTTGGCTTAAAAAATCTCCCTTGATTGAGATTTTTGCTTCAATCATTTACATGAGTCAACAGACAATGTTCTGATAAAGTTAATCAGGCATAAAAGAGTGAAATAACAGAGTGAAATTAGGAAATGAAATATAACACTATATTATAAAAAAATAAAACGATAATACATCACAAAATTGAGTATTCTTACACTTTTAAATTTATATTAAAGGTAAAGTTAAGATGTCAAGATGTTTAATGGTGTGATACTAAATAATACTAAAGCATTTAACTACCTGAGTACCGCGCTCACCGGCTGGGAAACCTTGCCCATTGCCAGCACTCATAGTTTACACGACAGTTTGTGCTGTGCATTGATGACGAATCCGTTTTGCTCTTGTGTGATGAGGAAAGCTTTAAAGCACTGAAAGCTTGTTTTACTTTACAGGCAGAAAATAACTATAATAACTCCTACTAAGGACTTGTTAAAAGGTCACAGATTCGTAGTAACTTACTAGCTGAACGTACACACTGCAACTGCAGAGATAAAAGCTGTAAAAGTAAAAGCTTTTGGCTGTTGACTAAAGTTGACGCTTGGCTGTGCGCGTTCATCTGTGGCTGTCGACTATAGTCGATGCTCGTAGGGAAGTGGTTAAACAACTTAATATTCAACATAGCAGATTAATTAAGTAAAATATCTCTGGCATAGTTCACAACTTTGAAATATGATCTTATCACATGTTTTGAATTTGGAAAAATATTAAATAATAGGTGAAAAAGACAGGGTACAAATTTGACAATTTATTCAACTATTTATTAGAATTTTATGTGTGGAAAATATAAGAAATGTGATGTTTGAACCACTGGGAGGTCCCTATCCAGACACCTTAAGACAAGACCCAGACATAACCAAGCTCTCTTTTCCTGATGCGGCAAGGGATCCTGTCAACCTCTGTGAAGTAAACCTATGTCTTACTATGTAAACCTATATCTTGCCATCGCCCTATAATCCTATTATAATCCTATCTTGCTCCCCCTCAATAAATTTTACCTCATGCTTGCCTGACTTTGGTGTGTCTGGTCATTCTTCGACCATGGGTGTGCTAAGAACTGACATTTCAGACTGAAACCTGACAATTACAGTGATTTTCTTTCTTCTACATTGCTTTCTTTATTTTTCAAACAATTTTAAATTAGTATACATATTTTTCAAATTTGTGTATTAGCCCTAAGAGAACAGAAGTTAACCCAGTGCTTAAGATCTTGGTCTTTGGAGTCAGACATCCTTAGTTCCAGCAATACTATTAGAGTAGACATTATTAATAGTCACCAATATCTAGTCTTTCTTCCATGCATACAACATACCACTATTTCCAGTGCTCTTAGGCTATTTGACTAACTCTGGCAAATGGGGTGTATGTGAACATGACATGTGTTACTCATGGGGCAAAACACAGAACTGCAAATTTAAGTGTTACTGAAAGCTCTGCATTTGTCCATGAGGCTGAATCAGAAGATCTAGGACAAGTGGTTGAAGAGAAGAAAAGAGATTTGTTACTTTGCTGGCAAAGGAGGAAAAAGGCAGACTCTCATCCCCAAATACAATTTTTCCTAAACATAGGCAGAAATATAGAGCTTTTAAAGGGAGGACCCTTTAGTTCTAGGCTACTGTGGTTAATTATTCTAATCATCCCATCTCTGCCAAAGACAAAGCCTGTGAACTCCACCAGCCTCCCACCTGGAGGACTGGTGCCACCTGGGATAAGAACAAAAGACCTTCTCCCTGCTCTTCCCTACCACTGACCTGAGGCAGGGATACAGGTTTCACTTCTTGAAAAGATTAGGGGACGTTTCAAAAAGACAGAAAATATTTTTGCTGGTTTTTTTTGGTTTTGGTTTTCTTTTCTTTTTCCTGGCCATTTCATGTTACATAAGCTATTCATGCTCTCTCTCTCTTTCCTCTCAGAGGTGAATTTTAAATCCATGTGTCAAGAAGATGGGTCCTCTGTCAGCTTTGGTCTCTGAATGACTATGTAGAAAGAACTTCCTAGAAACACAAATTAAACATGTTACATAACTGAGAATCCAATAAATACTTTTTGTTCTGATAATGATATTATTATTTTGGAGGCTGTTTGTTACATCAGTATAAGCTTACATTATAATCCTAATAGAGAAATTGGTAATGATAAATGTGATCCTTTTGCTAATAAAATCTAAAATAGTTAGTACTGATGAAGCATCCTGGCTAAGTAAGTAACCTACTTTCACCAAACCTAAGTTTTCTCATATTTAAAATGATACTAAAATTATCACTTATCTCATAGTATTATTACAGCACAACCAGGTTCATTGTCTCCTGCTCAAGAGTAAGCCAATACACTGAGGTGTTATAGCAGAGAAAGAGTTTAATATCACAGGAACCATTCAAGGAGATGGAAAAAAGTTCTCAAAACCATCCCCTCAAAAATTTGGGAGAAAGGGTTTTTAAAGATAGTTTGGGGGGCAAAAAGCTAGGCAATTGTGTCTGCTAATTGGCTAGGTTCAGGGCAGAACTTAGGGGTCTAGAAATTATCTTCTTTTTTGAGTCAATTCTTGGGTGGGAGTAGCAATGCAGAATTCAGAAGTAAGTGAGAACATACCCATAACAAAATAAGGAAGACCCATGATGACTTATATGCATGGCACCCTAGTATATTTTATTCACCTATATACCTGAATGCCTATGTATGCAAGATCATCTCATTCTACTTCCAGTGAGAGTGCATTCATGTCATATTTTTATGTAAAGTTCCCACCACTTTACTACTGAAATTGTACAGGCCAGGAGTTGGAGAGCATGCTGGGCAACATAGCCAGACCCTGTCTCTTTAATTAAAAAAAAGAAAAGTGAAATGATTATGTTCCAAAGAAGAATAACAAGGAACACGACACCCTTCAAATTAAAATAAACAAGCGAGCAAAAGGAAATACATAAAGCAGTGGAAATAGTCTGAATTAATTATAAGGGCTACAAGAGACCAGATTACTGGAGTTACAAAAAGTCATAGGACAAGACTAGACAGGATTTGCCACCAAATTGGAACTGTTATCAAATTTCAACAATAAATGCACTCTGAGGCCAGGGGGTCAGACTGAGGTACATGAGAAAAAAAGTAAGAGACAGATAAATTAAATAACTGAAAATTCTAACAGACCTAGATAAAGAATCAAGCCGGAGCCACCACAAAGTAGATTATCATATATAAAATATGCCCTAGATCTGAGTTAGCCTTTTATTATCCACTAAAATTTTATTTGCATAAACAATCACTATCTTACCTGATTTAATGAAATAAGGTTTCACTTAGACTCTTTCATTCTATCTTGGCCCTCTCCAATCCATTTTCCACATATTGACTAGAGAATCATTTTTAAAGGCAAACTTTAATTCCAGTTCAAGATAATGGACTGGGAACACACATGCTTATATTTCATTCTTTGTGTAACTGTATTAAGATAGAGCAAAATATTTAAAAATTTCATATTAAATAAGAAAAGAAAGTATTTCAGTGAATATACAATTTCAAAAAAATAAAATAAAATTGAAAACATTGTATACTACTCAGTATTCTCCAGATTGGATGTGTATTTGTGTGTGTGTGTGTGTATACATGTGTGTATATATATATATATATATTTATGTATGTATGTATATGTACAAGGGCTGGCCAGAAAGTATTCAGCCATTGTTAATATAATAAGAAGGGTTACATGGCTGGATACTTTCTGGACAGCCCTTGTATATATGATTTATTATAAGGAATTGGCTAACACGATTATGGATTCTGTGAGCCCAAAATCTACAGTGTGGGCTGGCAGGCTCGATTCCCAGCACAGCTGATGCTACAGTTCTGTCTGAAGGCAGTCTGCTGGAGAATTTTCTCTTGCTTGTGGGACTGCTTTTGTTGTCGCTATTGTTGTTCTATTCATACCTCCTAATGCCTATCTCTATTATACAGACAAATCTGCATTACTCAAAGTTCACAAATTTGTCAATCTCCAAGACCACTGTCCACACATAAAATTAATCATTAAAAATATACATTGGTAGATGAATCAAAGCAGAGGACTCAGCAATCTATTCTTCATGGGAAGCTTTACAGCTCATGAAGAAAATGTAAAGAAATAAAAATCTATATCCAAAAGAGTGAGAAATGAGTGAAAAATCATATATATTTATAAAAAATAAGCATATGAACAATGGCTGTTTCTTTCTCTCTCAAAAGCTAATATACAGAAAGGTCAGTTAACAGGTATTTTATCTCCCAGACAATATAGAAAACAAAACAAAAATATATAATAAAGAATTTTGTTTTCTTTACTCATAAGATTCGAACAAACAGCAATGATTAAATATTACAAATGTTTAAGCTCAGAGGAGACCCTTTGTTTTTAGGAATTTGTAATGATCAGTTTTCTGCTCACTCACCTAATAACGTGCTTGACATTAATTAACATAGCCCCACTCACAGAAATTCCAGTAGCTGCAGTGTACATTTCACAAGGACAGCCCAGGATGGGCATGCATGTGCAGAACATCAGCAAAACAACAAGATAGCCACAAGCAATAAACAACAAAAATTAGAAGAGACAAAAATAAAGATTGTTTAAAGAGCACAATGGAACTATTAAAGATGCAAATTATTTTCCTCTGAGTTATAAAATATAAGATATTTTATATATAAGATATAAGATAAAATATAAGATATAAAATATAGGATAAAAATATAATATAAAAACAAAATATACATAGAGAACCAGTTTGACATATAGTCATCTAATTAATAAGAGTTTCCAAAAGAAAACAAACAAATAAAATTTTCAAAGAAAGGTAATTAAAGGAAGAAGAAATAGCATAGCATTTCCCAACTCTTAATGTTTCAAGTCCCCTTACAAGAGGAGTTTGTAAGAGATCCTAATGATAAAAAAGAAATGACACCCAAAAAGTCACAAGAATCAGATTGGCCTCAGGCTTTTACTCAATGCCATCAGGTGCTGGAATCCAATGGAGCAAAGACTTAAAAGTTCTTTTGGTTAATGATATGACTCTAGAATGTTATCCATAGCCAAATTATCAACCAATTGCAATGAAAGCATAATAAGGTAGGGATGTGAGCCTGTGAGTTTAATTTAATGTCTCAGAAGGTTAACATCCTGTAATTTCTTTCTTAGGACATTATTTGAAGCTATGCTCCTACTGACTGCAGAATAAGCAAAATGGGAGGAAGACAGAAGAATTAGGACACTGTGGATCCAACTCAGAAATTGACCCAACCTAGAGAGCCCCCTATCCATAGTAGAAAGAGCTCTCTAGAAAGGAGGTAGCTGGAATAAAAGTACATTGTGGAGACCAGGCGGTAGATGAATGTTCAACATGATAAAACAGAGAAATTGAGGAAAAAAAATAATAAAGGCAATTGAAAGCACCATTAATTTTGTAAAAATATCTTCAAAAAGAAAATATAACCCTAGCGCATTTATGGTTCTTTAACAATGAATATTTCGATTTCCATTATAATGTAAACTTATTCACTGCTCGTAGAAAAAGAAAGTCTAAATTAAGTAAGGTTTTATATCTGAAAACCAAGATTATCATCATTTAAATTGCACTTGGTAAAATATAGTTGACAGATGATGGAAGATCAAATAAGTAGGTAGGGAAGAAGGGAGGAAAAGAAAGAGTTGATGAGCAAAACCATGGGGATTCAATATATAATTTCTATAATTCACAAAATGTGAACTAGATTTTAAGCACATTTTGACAGAGTTAAAGATAATTAATAGAAAACAACTCGTAAATAGAGGGAGGACAGAAAGTGGGTGGTATGAGTTAGCTAAGTCATTGTTTATCAATAGATAGAAAATCAACAGACAATGAATTTTAAAGTAAACATACATCAAATGGTAGTATTAACTGTGGTGGTTTTGTAATGTTCCATTTGGCTAAGTTGAACTACATTATTCAGAATTTTCATTCTTGTAGATTTCTATTTAGGGTGGACCACAAGGGAGATTCATGGGAGATTTGGAGGGAGGGAGGGAAGGAAAGATCAGCTATTCTGTGGTTCATACACATTGTTATAGGTCTGCCATCTGACATCCTTGGCATGAGGTGACAGCTAGCCAAAAACAGATTTATGTAATCCTGGATCTTCCTTCAGCTTCTTTGACTCTGGGGCCAGGTGTGTGTGTGTTTAGCCCCATGATGAAGCAACCCCAGCTCCTTCAGAACATCCACATCACCAGTTCTTAGGGGCATTAAGAACTGACATAGTTTCACGGTGTCCTCATTCACTCCAGCTCCTGTTGTGGAATTCAGTTTGCACTTGATCGCTCCCTTTTTCCACACATTCTTTTTTTTATGTTTTTCTTTTCTTTCTTTTTTTTAATTTCAGCATATTATGGGTATACAAATGTTTCAGTTACATATATTGCCATTGCCCCACCCGAGTCAGACTAACTGCATGCCCTGTGGACTTTGGGCTTCAGCATCAGACCACAATCCACAGCCTTACAGAGACTAACCGACAGCATGATTTTGTAAAATAAAATCCTGTAACAAATCAATGCATATGTATTTGTACATATCTCCAAGTGATTCTGCTTCCTTTGATGGAGCATGACTGACACATAAATTAAATAATTCAGAAGTATAATTATAACTAAATAGTATGATATCTGTAATATACTTTTAAATAAATACTAGGGTATTATGTATGCCCTAGTTTGTTTAGGCTATTATATGGAGAATTTATTTGCCCTAATAATTAATAATTAATCCATATTGGTAATAGGTATCCCAAAATGGCCAATTAGCATTTCATTAGAGAAGGTATGTTTCAGAAGTGCTTGCTACAAACTGATTTACTGTCTTTCTTTTGAAGAAATAAACAATTGCACTAAGAACAGAAATTATCTCTCGTACATAAAATGTAATGCCTTGCTAATTAAAAGATAGTCATATAAACATGTTCTTGGTGAGATGAGTTATATTCAAGATATTTGTCATAGTTAAAATCTTTTATGAAATACTGCCTTTTCTTGACACATAGGATATGGAACTCTGGTGAGTGGTATTTCACCCTCCTCTTTTAGAATGTGCCAGAGGCACGATATTGTGTTAAGATAAAATTTCAAAGGATTTGTGTTCCCTAATATTGAACATAAAGTTGATTGAATCTTTTTTGTTTTAAATATATTAGTGGTTTTTAACCTCAGATGATTTTGCCTCCTAGGGGACATTTGGCAATATCTGGAGGTTTGGGGTTGTCAAGCCTGGGGGCGGAGGAAGAAGCAAGTGCTACTGGCTTCTATTGGTAGAAGCTAAGGAAGCTGCTGAATCAGCTACCATGCATAGCTCAGCTTCCCATAACAAAGAATTATCCATTGCAAACTTTTTCATTAAAGTGTGACCAAAGTATATGCAACAACATTGATCTGGGACTTATTTTCTAACTTAGGTATGGGATCCATGAATTGTCTTTCTCCAGGTTTGCTAATAAGTATTTATCATATGTATCTATATTAGAGATTAAGGTATGTATGAGCATGAACAATAAGCATATGAAATAGTGTTCAACTTCGATAATCATCAATAAAATATAACATAAACCACTATGTGATGTCATTTTACAATCAACATAACAATACTTACTGCTGGTTAGCATGTTGAGGAATTGGAATTCATATACTGTTGTGGGAATATGAACATTTGCTTAAAAAATAGACAAGAAGTTCAGAGATAATTGACCAGTTCCACACAAGAAACACCCATATATCTATTATCAATAGAAAAACCCAAATATATTGTGATATATTCATATAAAGAACATGCCACAATGAAAAATCACAAACTGTTGCTACATGCACGTGGATAGATGGATCCTGTGAACAAAAATATTAAATAAAAGTTCTAGAAAACAGACGAGATGATAACATATTTCTGGATAATTCCAGGCATGTGTATGTATGCAGAAACACACAAAACTAATCTATGTCCATAGAGATCAGAGTTTTTATAACTGTTGAAGTTAATGAATGACAAAAAACATGAAGGTAGATTTTGCCTGTTTGTAATACTCTACATCTTGATTTGGAAGGTAGTTATAAAAGTACATTTATTGTTTTGCATTTTCAAGTTGCCAACTTCATTTTATTAATGGTACATATTAATGAAAGATAGTTGAACAATGTAGCTAACTCTGCTTAATTGCAAATCCAGCCTAAAACCCAACTCCATTGATTTAGTTTTGTTATAAAAGTTTTCTTTTTTTTTCCTTTTAATAATAAGCTTCATCATATATGTTCATCATGGGCACAGAATTCTATCATGTGGGAAGGCACAGGCATCAGTAACTGACCTAACAAGTGATCCAAATGGTACACTAATACTTGCTTTGCTTTTTTTATGAGAATGCCCTCAAGCACAAAGAAGAGGGCACCTAATCATTGGTTCTACACAAAGTTTGCTAATTAATAGTAATCTATTGACTCTCAAGAGTGGCTTAGTTTGGACAAAAAAATTGTACTCTATCATGTATGACTTTTAACTAGAAGCTTGTGGCACCTATCTTTAAGTATAGGGATAACTAAGTTCATTTTGAACAGGGCATGTGTTAATATAAGAAACTGATAAAATACTTCTTGGGAAAGAGAAGGGGAAATGAGATTCCACAAGTGAAAACTAAAAGTATAGTCATAATAATTATTAAGTAAAAGAGATCATAGTTCTAAGGAAGGTATGATATACATTATATCTAGATTTAAATGCTTGAATATGTGTTGTACAATATTTGGAAGAAAATAAAAACCACCTCCTAAAGAATATCATGCTATATTTGATGATAATTTAATGAGTTTAAAAATTAAATCACAGATATTTTATATAATTTGTATTTATATTTTCATAGAGAAAGTTTTAAATTCTCTTACCTTTTCTGAAAAGAAGTAATACCATAGTGCAGCATCCAGACTAAAGGTATTCTTTTTTAATTCAAGAAGATTCTTATGATTAAATAGTATCACTGCAGCCTTATAGCCCAACAGGGTCCTTTTTGAATGAAAGAAATTTCTCTCTACTAGGAAAAATATTAGCTTTAGTGATACTCATAATTAACTAGTATTAAAAATATGCTATATACTGCTCACAGAAAGAAATCAACACACAACTTAGGTTAGAAAACAAAAGATTTAAAAATGAAGCACAAAAATATATGAAAATACTCAAGCACACCTGCACTTAAATTCCTAATTCTATTTTGTGAGACCCTGAGCAAGAAGGGAGAGTTGTTGACTGGTAATAATGTGCTAGTCAATATTACATAATATTGTGGTTAACAGCATGAACTTTTAATCCAGATACTGGAATTGAATTCAGGTTTTATAAGAGAACCTACTCATGTGTTCTTTATGAGTATTAAGTGAATTATTATTTGTACAGTGCTTGAACATATACATGCGACATAGTGTTTATAAGTGTTATCATTATTGTTGTAGTTGTAAGTATTCATGAGATGTAATACCAAGGTTGAAGTTGCTTTATGAGTAGTGGAGGAGATAGACAGACATAAATCTGTTAGAATGAATTAGAGTAATGTCAGAGTTACAGACATTACTATATAGCATTTATCAATGAATGCAGTGATAGTTGCTTAATAGATGATACATTGCTAACAGTATAACTAACTCATATCTGTGAGTGCATTTGATAGTCTTTTATTTTCCACATCACTCAAGTAATTCTATTAACTTAAAGAACAAGTAAAACATTTTATAGTAAAATACCATGATTCAGTTTCATTGGAAATCTGATTTTAATTTCCTGATAATAAAAAGAGACACTTTTAGTTCATTATTTGTATAACCACGGTTTGAGGGAAGAGCCTAAAGTAGTGAACATTGTGAATCACTCAATTCAAAAATGACGTAAAACAAATGAATACATTGACAAGAAGAAATCATTCAATGTTGGGAAAAAATACACTTGTTTAAGCTTGTTATATAAAATATATATATATGACACAAACAGGTCAAAAAAGGCCCTGATTTTAGGTTCACTGTCTGGATTCCTGTCGTCTGGTTCAGTAATTACTCACTACCCTGTTCATTTTTAATCCTTTTAAGAAGTTATTGTTGTTATTTCAAATAATTATTTTATGAATAAGAATTTTTCCAAAATATCAAGTAGCCATAAACAAAATTATACATTTCTTGCCATATTTATTTTAACTTACCATTGAAAAATTTTAGCTGTAGTATTATACTAATATGTAAAATTCTTAAAAACACTATTGATAAATAATGAAGTATAAGGGTTCTTTATTTACTGGTTTGGATTTAAAAATGGATAGAGGGCAATGTATGTATGTATATGTGTGTATATATATATATGTCTGTTCATATATGTAACACATATTTGCATTTTTTTTCATTTTGGAGATGTATTCTGTATTTGGTAATTTATCTTAGGGACATAATCATAAATGTAAACAAAAACTCAGTATCATTTTTAATAACAAAAATCAAAAACAATGTTCATATTTAATATTAGATTAATAATTGAACAGATTATAGTCAATCTATGTACTGAAAATTTTAACAGCCCTTATGAAATATATTTAGAATATTTCATTTGGCATGGAAAGTCTATCAAAGTAATGCATGATGAAAAAATCCACTTTCAGCATGACCTTTAATTTATTAAAAACAAAAAAGAAGGAAAATAAAGAAGAAAAAATGGCAACATACACATTCATATAAGTTAAATCTGGAAAGAAATAAAATAAAATGTTAATAGAGGTTTCCTTGAGTAGCATGAGACAGCTGGCTATTTTATTTTGTTCTAA
Source organism: Cheirogaleus medius (assembly GCA_008086735.1). NCBI lineage: Eukaryota > Metazoa > Chordata > Mammalia > Primates > Cheirogaleidae > Cheirogaleus > Cheirogaleus medius. The sequence continues at coordinate 54,483,012 of VBSM01001124.1, read as the reverse complement.
ATTTCTTTTTTTTGTTTTCTAAATGTTCTAAAATGTCCATGTATTACAAATGAAATCAGATAAAAACAGAACATGCAATCTAATAATTAAGCCTGATCATTTTGTACTGTCAACACAATTTTAAACATTTAAAAAATTTTGAGAGCTGTGTTAACATTCTATAATTTAAACATATCAAAACTATTTCCAAAAATATTTTGAAAGGATAACTTTTACAAATAAATGGCCTATTACATGTCATATGAAAAATAATGTTGATTTGCATCTTAATTCCTTCCAAAAGCCAAAATAAATATCAAATTAATGTCCCTAATTTTGATGATATGGTCCTACTTTTATTGCTTTCTCTTACCCCCATGGTCTGTAGGTGACTGATTCTCAGTGAATACTTTTGCACTCACCTTCTCAAAGCCCTGTTTTGTTAACATTTTTTATTCTCTTTAGCAGGCCCTTTCCTATTCTCATATGTCTTAGTTAAAGTCGCATCCATTTTTTCAGGACACGATCTAGGTTTCCATTTCTACACATCTGTGATTTTTTATGTCAAAAAAAA
>VBSM01001124.1:54465233-54478167 GCA_008086735.1 Cheirogaleus medius | reverse complement strand
ACTCCTAAAGCACAGGCAACGAAAACAAAAGCAAAAATAGACAAATGAGATTACATCAAACTGAAAAGCTTCTGCATAGCAAAGGAAACAATCAAAAGAGTGAGGAGTGTATCTAAGGAATGAGAAAAAATATTTGCAAAACATATATCTGATAAGAGGTTAATATCTAAAATATATAAAGAATTCAACTAGGTAGCAAGAAAACAAATAACCTGATTAAAAAATGGGTAAAGGACCTGTCATTTCTCAAAAGAGGTCATACAAATGGCCAAGAAATATATGAAAAAAAGTTCAACATCACTAATATTTAGGGAAATGTAAATCAAAACTACAATGGAATATCATCTCACCTCAATTAGAAAGGCCATTATAAAAAGACCAAAAATAACAAATGCTGACATGGATGTGGAGAAAAGGGAAGCCTTATACACTGTTGGTGGGAATGCAAATTACTACAGCCATTGTGGAAAACAGTATAAAGCTTCCTCAAAGAATTAAAAATAGAACTACCATATGATCCAGCAATCCCACTACTGGGTATATATCCAAAGGAAGTGAAAGTAGGATGTGGAAGAGATATCTGAACTCCCATGTTCACTGCAGCACTATTCACAAGAGCCAAGAAAGGGAATTGATCTAAATGTTCATCAGAGAATGAATGGGTAAAGAAAATATGGTGTGTGAGTGTGTGTGTATGTGCATTATACAATGGAATACTACTGCCTTAAAAAGAAAAAAATGTCATATGCAACAATATGGATTAACCTGGAGAATATTATGGTAAATGAAATAAGACAGGAACAGAATCACAAATACTGTGTGATCTCATGTCAATGTGGAATCTAAAAAAGTCTAACTCATAGAAACAGGGAATAGAATGGTGGTTACTAGTGGGTATAGTGGAGCAAGGTGGGGAGGTGTGGTTAGTGGTGTTACAGAGGTGTTGGTCAAAGAATAAAAAATATTTCAGTTCAACAGGAGGAATAAGTTCAAGATATGTATTGTACAACATGGTGATTTTAGTTAATAAGAATGTATTGCATACTTGAAAATCACTGAAAGATTTTATGTTCTCACCATAAATAAATATGTGAGGTAATACATAGGTTATTTGGCTTTATTTATCATTCCACAATATATTCATATTTCAAAACATGTATACCATAAATACATATAATTTTATCTGTAAATTTAAAAAATGATGAAAAGAAATTATGTAACATTTCCTATATGGAAAGCAAACCAAAAATAACGTTCACTGTTCAAAATGTATAATTTTCTACTACTAACTTGTAATTAGATGATTTTCCACTGTGTTATACTTATCACTATATAGGGGCCCAAAAGCTTCCAGGGAACTACAAATAGATGTGGAAGAGCATGGCTGATAGCCTTTTAGAATCAATAAGAGGTTCATTCGATCCTTATACTGGTGTAATCTTATAGGAAAAAAATCAACAAGATTTCTCAAAGGAAGTGTGCCTAATATTTCTTGAGTACTTGAATTTATATATAATAACTCAAGGGATCAAAATAAGGATTAAAAATTTATAGATTTTTAAAAATAATTAGGAAAGTGTATAATAAACATGTCTTTTTATTATCTGTATTTTTGAGGCTTTGGTATTTGTGGCTTTCCATACACTGAAAGGACAGCTTCTCTCCTCAGGGTTAGCCATTTCTTAGAAATAGTAAAAGACTTGCCTGCAAATGTGACTTTTATATGCAAACAGACCAAGCCAGACCCTCACCACCAACCACCTCCTCTATTATTAGACTTTCTACTCAGGGACACTACTCCTTTGTCTTAATTATGCCAGGGCCAAGTATCAGACAACTAGAAACAGCTCTGTGTCCCCAAGCCTACTGAAATTATTCAAACCAGCCAAACCTAAATCTGCTTATCCTTCCTTGCAAGTTGCTTTCTGTGGAAACCACAATGAAGAATCTTGCCCAGTTTTCTCCTTGTCCCTGTGTCTCCTGACCAACACTGTACTTCCCTGTAACATGGTAGCATGTCCTTTTCTCTTGGGATCTGTGCACATAATCAACTACCTTTTCAAATGTCAGGCCTGATCTCTTGGCCTTGCCATATCTGACTATGAATAAAACCTGCATTTTAAATAAAAAGGCTGCAGACTACCTAGAGTAGAAAACAGATCTCTGAGATAGGCATAAAAATTATATGGATAAGAAATTGCCTTGGAAGTTAAGTAATAAACTTAGAAAGAAAGGTGTGAAACATATAAATAGAGCTCTTTAGGGACAAGGATAATATTTCTCTTCAAGAAAGATTTAAAAACAAATAATATGGAAGAAGAATATTTAGTACACACCTTTAGGAAAAAATGCCAAATGAATTGTGCGAATATTAAGAGGATATTGAGATAAGTGGGAGGAAATTTGAAAGAAGAGTCAATAAATATACTGTGTTAAAGATATACATATGTAAGTTATATTTTGACAATAATATAATTGCTATTAAGGTACACATTAATAATTGACACAGTATATTTTTAAACAAGATTATACTAGTGCATCTTTGCAATATGAAAGAATTATGAAGTAGTATGTATAATTGCTAATTAATTGATTTAATCTCTACATACATAATGAGTGCCCATTTCCTGCAATATATCATTCTAGAATCTAAGAATCCAAAATTAGTAAATTATAATCTCTGCCTTTCAGGTCCCAGAATCTAGTAATAGAAACAACCAAAAAATAGAAACATAAAAAACTGCATGATAAGAAAAACACAAGCACAAAAATAAGAGTGTTTGACTTTTTAAATTAAAGTTATATCCAAACATTGATACATTTTTGGAAGCTATAGGCATAGGTAAAATAAATTTGACCTCAAACTTGTGTCATTGTTTCACTTGAAATCAAATATATATGTGTAAGTTATATATTTTAATATTACACTGTTATTTTAAACATTTACTTGAATTGTGATCTTTTAATATTGTATGAATTTACTTTTTAATTATCAATTAAATGATGATTTTGTTTACCCTAATACATTCCTGTATTATTAATAATTCATTTATTCTTTCAACCAAAATGTATACACTTTCTAGTATGTGGTGCTTTCTACTAATATATCATTTTTTCTATGGGCTATCTAGGCAATTATAAATTATTTCAAATAAGTTCATTTTTGCAAAGTAATCTGAAATATAATTAAGCCATATTGACCATTACTGCTACTCAGGTAACAAATCAGTTTCCTAATAAAAATATTAAAACTAGAGTGTGAAAATAATAGGGGAATTATCTATTAATATGAGGAGAAAAAATAAATCAGTAGAACTATCTTTTTAAAAATGATACTTCAAAACTCATAGGTAAATCTTTACAATTTGGATTTGGAAATAGAATATTAAATTAGTGACCACAATATATTATTAAGTACAAAAATTCTAATGGCAATGGATCCAACTCAGGAATTGTAAATGTGTAAAATCAGTTGAGTTTCAATGTGACATAATTTAATTAGGTTGGAAAGGGCACTAAAATTTAAGTTAACACAAAAATTATTTTTAAAGAGCAAAATATTATTTTCAAAAGGATAATCAGCAATCAGAAACTGTGGTGTAATATAAACAAAGGATGTCTGACAAATCCCAGAGCAGTATGTTTTCCCAGAGATAGTTTAGATTTAAATGCATCATCCTGTTCCAGCTTCAGTATGAAAACACAAAACTGATGGTAGTTTGCTATATGAGATTAAAGGGATTATGGTTTTGGAGTTTCAATTAACAAAAACCAATCTAAGCAAAAAAACCCAAAAGTTATTATAATGATATGAAGATTATAAAGTAGTCCTGAGAATAGAAGGATATAAGTAATAGGAACAAAAAGATAATTTCTACAGGCACCAGAGTAATAGCTCCAGAATGAATTAACTTCTGTTAGTTTATATTTAAATTCTGGAAGGAGAAAATTTCATTGGTCTAATGTAGACCAGATGTTCCCACCTTACTCAAAAAAAAAAAAAGGTAGATTTGATCATCTGTGATCAAAATTGTGGTAAACCTGAAGAAGCAGTAAAAAATAGAATGTGGTCCACTCAATTCTCTCTTTTATCTTTCAAATAATTATAGTCTGCATTCTTGCTGGTCCAATAGTAAACCTAAATGAAAGCAATTTCAAACCAAAGTCTATCTGTTATTTTTTTCAATCTTTAAAACTAGGCCTGATATAAGAGCTTTTTCAGAGGAATATCAAAGTAAAACAACATTTTCTAACAGGAAATGGGTAATTCCCTAAAGAAAAATATAATTCCTGTTACTAACAGAGGATGCTGAGGGGAAAACCAGGAAAAATGATGGAAATTTGGCAGAGATAAGGAGTTTGATAAAAGACAAGTAGGGCACTCATTTCAATTCAAAAAGGATGTGCACCATGTCTCTTCTACATGACACAAGGCACCAACCTGTATAAGACCTCGTATCCACAAACTGGATCCTTGTCTATGGGTCTTTCCAATCATCTGGGAGGAGTTTCTATGTTAATCCACTCTCCAAACTTATGTCTACATTAAATTCATATATGGAATCTCTCCAAGGCATATTCTTCCTGGTGACTGAGTTCTAGATACTCAAATATTATCACTCACATTTATCGTCTATGCCAAACTTCAAAAGTCTGAATGCTGATTCATTAATCTTCAAAGAGCAAATCAAAATATATATTATCTAAAAGACAATCTGAGTTTCTAAGGATTTCTTCCCTCAATATGCACTCCATCCAAACTGGTAGTACTTCTCCCTGACTGGGTCCTACAGTCAAGTTTGATACATTTCTTGATACTCTCCTAAAATGAAATGTATAACCATTAGATAATCAGTGTCTAAGACTCATTCCCTACAACTGTAAATTAGACAAAATCTGTTAAAAGTATCATGCTAATACCTTAATTGTTTCTAATATAAATAGAGTTAGCTTTACTGGGAATCTTATCACATTTTAACAGTAGGAGAATTGTTTGTAGAAGAAAGACCAAACAATTTAGTTCATTAACTAGCACTTTAGAAATCATCATAAAAGGGAGGGAGACTTTTTGACAAAATAGGACTTGATGCAACCTTTCAAATTTTTCCATGTTTTTTAACAGATGATGTGAAAATGGTGATGAATCATAATAAAATGATAGACATGGAGCCAATTTCTCAAAGGCACATCTAGTGTCCAGGCAGAGACAAAATAAAGATAAGCTTTTTATGAGGCAGTAATATAAACTCCATAGTCATCCAAAATCCACAATTTCCCTGATAGTTTATCTCATGTCCAACTAGAAGTTAAGGCAAATTTTTCTTTTATTTAGTGTGGAATTCTTCAGGTTTGCCAGGCAATTTGAATTGTGATCACTACCTTGGGCTTTCTGTAGAACTATGGAAGTGCTAGTCCAGAAACTATAATTTTCTTGTAAAGAAAAAGCACTTTAATGGTCTACCTGCTGATCAACACAAGGCTGCAAATAAAAGATCCAGCAGGCAGTACTGCAAGTAAAATGCTGGATGTTTTCTTAAGAATCAAGAGGAAAAATATGTATACTTCACCAATAGATGTTTCCTTTGAGTCTTCAAGAACTAAAAGCAAGGATTGTGAATGCCAACCTCATTTCTTATCCAATTTTTTATATTTTTATAAGCTATAATAAAAGTTGAAAGGCACAGAGGTACCAATCAGGCAGATCTGGGTTTAAATTTCCTACCCTTTACTAGTTGTATAGCATCACATCTTCAATCTTGTGTTTCATTATACATAAAAGTGATCAAGAGCTATTGAGAGGACTCAATAAAAAAAACTTAAAGCACCAGTGCCTAATGCATAGTAAGTCTTCAAAGTATAGCTATTAAAATCATAGTATTATGCATCATTATCACAGCAGGAACATGGGGAATTGATAAAAAATTTCTATTTCTAATAATGCCAAACTAAAACACAACCGGTTTTTGATGATGTTATTTTTTTCTTCACTTTTAAATCTATTAAGGCTTAAGAATCAAAAGACTAGCATGAAATTGGAGGTAACATCAAAAGTAAAGTACTTAAGTTCACTTGAAGGTGAATCTTAAAACCATGAATAGTATGTTTTCTGGGATGGTAAAGAAAATGATATATAACTCACTGGTAACTAATCCTGTTTCTACAACTGTACAATATATTAAACTATATCAATATGGAACAAAAAGCTTATTACCTTCCAAGAATTCCTGTGCCTCCATCTTGTAAACAAACCTGTGATGTAAATAAGCTTCTGCTTTATGCTTCTTTTAATGGCATTGGTGTCAGAATTTTCTTAATAGTTTTCGATTAAGAGACGTGTATTTTATTCAAATTGCATTAGAAAATTTTATGTGATTTGTATCTTATGGGGTTCAAAATATTATAGTAACTTTCCATGGTGGAGAATGGGGAATTTTATTATATGGGCTTCCAAGTAGTATAATAACCTGAAACACTTAGGTTTACTTATACTTTCCAAGATTCCCAATGAAATGACTGAGAGAATATAAATAGTGAGTGAATTTGGGATGGTCTCTAAAATACTGTAATTTTAAATTCCATGTGACTTTTTTCTACTTTAGAAAATCTGCTATATATAGAACAAATAGGAACAGATTGAAAGAAAGCTTAACTTGGCCCTCATCTCTCTTTAGTTTACTTAAGAAGTTAGTGGAAGTGGTTTCATTAAAGCACTATTAATACTCCCTAACTCAGAAGAAAAGAGAATAAAGACAAACTTGGGGACATAAATGAGGGCAAGAGTCTTTAAAGACCACCTATTCTGAACTCTGACAACCATGCTCTGTCTTAATTTATCCCTTCTATTATTTGTATTTCTTTTGGTATTTATATTTTGAATATTTTTTTTATCATAACCACCATTATCAGCCATTTGCTAATTATTTTACTGAAGCCTGGCTTATTTTCCCAAATGATTTGGTCTAAGCAGGAAATCTTTCTTTGCTTTCTGCATCTAGAGCCCAAGAACTATAGGTACTCAATAAACATTTGATAATATATTATGTTCTCATCCTCAGCACCTCACAAAAGAGGAAATCTCCTGATGGCCTAAAAGTTCACATTGAGCTTAAACTTGTGAATACAAAACCACATGATGACTTCATGGATCCCTTTGGAGAGTCTCAAGCTAACTTCACAAACTTTACACTGGTTCATTTTCTTTTAAATGTCAGCAAAGGGTAGGTGATTGCATTTTAAATGTCTGGAGTGACTCCTCTATCGGCTTTAAATTATTAGCTATTGCTAGCCCATGGAGTTCACAACACACACACACAGTCCAGACTAATAAGGATGTCCCCAGGGTTTGCATTACCAACAGTTCCTATCAAATTCAGCTCTGTGGGATCCTCAAAGTAATGTGCTATTTAAATGGATTTGTCTCCATGTGTTTCTGTCCAGGTTCTTTCTTAGAAATAAATGCATTTTAAGTTCTAAGTTAAAATGACAATTATAATCTTCTCAATTAGCTAATCAAAATAGGAATGAAGCTCATGCAAAATCAATTATTTAAATAATAGCATTGGTATAGTGCAAGATGCAGGAAAATAATATGAATTTGGAATTTTAGAAATATATTGATTTTACAAGGACAGAAAAATATAGCAGAATGTCACAGCCAGCCTACTATTTTAGAACCTGGAATGATAATTTAATAAAATCTGTATTTTACTGATAAATTCCAAAATAGCAATGTTTCATTTTTTGCCAGTGATTTTTCTCTGTATGCAAGTATTTTAGTACTATTTTCATTAATTGCAATGAAACATCAATAGATCAATACTAGCAGCAATAGAACTATAGAGCCATTTTTAAATTCAGCATGTAACTCCTTGAGTTTAATTTTTTCTATGTATTTTAATAGACACTGGTGGCATTTAAATAACAATTTATCAGTCAGATAATAATGTGATGCTGACAAATGAAATCAAATCCAAAAGCAAATCAATGATAATATCCAGTAAATCCTGATAGCATTATCTAATAATTTAGCATCAGAAAATTTTATTTTCATTATGGTTTAAAAAATGGCAGGTTTGATTTGGGAGGTAAGGGGGAAATATCATTTATCATGTACATAGATAATTCTTATTTTTTCTCTATTGATAACATTTTCAAAAGATGTCTTCTATTAGTAGAGAGAATTTTATAATGCCCCCAAAGAAGGATAAATGGCTTTATAAAAATACAGGAATAATTTTAAGCAACAAATTTAAAGAAAAACTTAGAATAGGAAAAAAAGAATATAAGAGTATTCTAAATACTTTTTCTCTTCTCTCCAATTCTAGGATCTATAAAAAACAGACAACCTACTGCATTCTTAAAAATATATGTTGGATTTCTCATCTCTTTTGTAGAAGATAACTAATTGAGTAACTACAAAATTAAGTGGATATAAGTGGATGAGCTTATAGATTATTTTTAGGAGAGCCAGGAATAGGAGTATACAAATCTTTTTAAAAGTGTTTTATATTTTATAATGACAAACAATAGACTTTAGATTTAGTGCATTACCAAATCGATTGTACTTTAAATAAAATATTACCAAAAGATTTGGCAGAACATAGAATATTGGAAAGATTATTGAACTTGGAGTTGGGAGAGCAGGATTACACTCCAAATTAGACATGAAAGATATTTAAAGCTACCCACAGTTTTGATAATTTTTAACAAAATATTCAAATCCAAAGACATGTAGATATCTTTTTTAAAGTTTTATTTTTGAACTAACTTTATACTTAGAGAATACTTGCGAAGTTCTACCAAGAATTCTCATTTTTCCCCCAGCTTTCTCTAATGTTATCATTTTATATTACCATAGCACAACAGTCAGAACCAAAAAATTAACATGAGTATAATATTGTTAACTAAAGATTTTACTCAAATTTTACCATGTTTTCCACTCTTGGGATCTTTTTGTTCTAGGAGCAAATCCAGGATTCCACATTGCATTTAGTATTTCTCCTTAGTATCCTGTAGTCTGTAAATAGTTCCTCAGGCTTTCCTTGTCTTTCATAACCTTGACACTTTTAAAGAACATTGATGGTGTATTTTATCTAATGTCAATTTGTGCATGTCTGATGCTTTCTCATGACTGGAGCGATGTTCTCTGTTTTTGTAAAGAATGTCACAGACCTGATGTTGGGTTCTCAAAGCATCCTATCAGAGGGTTCATGATGTTGATTTGTCTTACTACTACTGATACTGACCTTCTCAGTCTCTCCACTCTAAAGCTATTGTCTTTCCCTTTGTAGTACACACACATATACACATACACATACACACACATACATTTTTTGTTTTATGGTTTATGATCAAGTACTATCATCCATTTTCTTGCTCAAATTTTTAGGCACTACTTCATGTTGGCTCCTGTGTTGTTCAATAAGCTGCCATCTTACTTTGAGCATGACTTTATCTATTAGAACTAAAGAAAGGATAAATCAGACCCTAAAGAGTTTGTCTTCATACAAGTAAAACTGTCATTTGATCCAGCAATAGCACTATTAGGTATCTACCCAAAGGAACAAATGTCATTCTATAATAAAGACATTTGCACTTGAATGTTTATGGCAGCATAATTCACTATAGCAAGGATGTGGAAACAACCCAAGTGCCTGTCAATTAATAAAATATGGTATATGTATACAATGGAATACTACTCAATTAAAAAAACAATGGTGATCTAGCACCTCTTATATTTTCCTGGATAGAGCTTGAGGCCATCCTCCGAAGTGAGGTATCACAAGAATGGAAGAATAGGCACCACATGTACTCGCCATCAAACTGGCACTGACTGATCAACACTAAGGTGCTCACACAGTAATAATATTCTTTGGGGGTAGGGAGGTTGGGGATGGGTAAACTCACAACTAATGGATGTAGTGAGTGTTGTTGGGGAGGAAAGGGATGTCTCAAATCATGGTTGGGATATGGGAAAGTCATAACATGTAACCAAAATGTTTGTACCCCCATAATTTCCTGAAATTATAAAAAAAAGGGGGTAGGAGGGAAATGAGTGAAAACAACAGATATCCATAATGAAATAGCAGAGTTTAGGATGAAGTGATATTTCTCTGAGTATATCATTTATATATCCAGACTATTAGAATTGTAATATTTCAATATCCTTCATATACCCCAAAGAAAAATGAAAAATTAAGATCAACCATAATGTGGGGAAAACCAAGATCAGAATAAAAACCCTAACAAACATAACCTAACCCTATTAACATACTGACTGACATGGAGAAGAAAAGAACTATTCTAAGTAACTAATAGCTTATAGTGAATAATAGCTTGATTGCATATTTTAAGGATAAAAAAACCCTATGAAAATACAATAAATAAGTTCCTCACAGGATTATGGCTTGGCAATACTGAAACTTCTTTATATGTATACTAGAATTAATCAAACAAATATATTGTTTCTCACTGTCAAAGTAATTACTAATAACGAAAGGGGAAAAGCTAAGATGGATTCTGGGGTATTGTATTGGAATTCAATTGTTACAAACTTATAGTGTGGTTATATGTTAATATAATTTATATATACATATCCACTGCATATACATATATTATATATATATATCTGTATACATATACACACACATGCAATACTGATAGTTAAATTTAAAAATATAGACATGTTTATTTGTGTGGATTGGTATTCATGCTTATATTCTCGATCTCTGAACACTGAGAGTACCTAGAAACAAGGCCACACCAGAAGTCATGTGAACAACTATAGGCCAGACCTTGGTTTCTAAATGCCATTCTCCAGTAACAATGTACTTAGGTTCCTGTGGATACCATGGTTGTAGCAGGAGAAAAACTTAAAGATACTTTAATATGCTAGCTCAAAAATACTCAGTTTTGTTCATTTGGGTGAGAACATCAGTGTATACAGCAAATGCACTTGTGTTAATTTTTGAAAATTAGAGAAGACATCTCCTTTAATACCAGTGGAATTGGAGTAGAGGTTTCCTAACTATATCAATGGAAAGAAAATGATTGACGGTAATGGGAAGTCAAAAACAACTAAGTAGCTCTCAATTCTGCAAGCCAAAGATTCTAAGACTGGTTTATAGTATGAATCATACTTATTCTTATTCTAATAATAAATGATATATCCCCCCATGTATTTTTATATTTGATTAGGACTTCCAAATATATCACCTTGTTAACTCATTCTTTTACTTTAAAACCATTTATTAAATACACATGATAACCAATATCCAGGTTCCAAAAACTGGAAACCATGAGATACATATGACACAGCCGTATTTCACAGATATACTCTGGTAGATAATATGTAAAGAATACATAGGAAATTATAACACAAGGTTTAATCCTAACAGTGTTGCAAAACAATACAAAAGCTGTGTCCTGGGAAAAAGATTTAAGATGTTAAATAAATTCTGCTAAGAGAGTGCTTTCAGAGAAATATGGCATTTTTAGAGAACCATGAAAGATAGGCTGTATAAAGGGCACGAGAGTCTGAGGCTGCAGAAATCTAACGTGTTAGGACATTGTAAAAAATGTAGAATATTTCAGGGTAATCAGTTAGCTATTTCCATAAAAATGCTACCAAAAAATCTTAAAAGTCAGCATTTTAAAACCCACTGTGACTTATTCTCATAGCTGATCTAGGTTGGGCAAAGAACGGGGAATTAGCTTTGTCCCAAAGGTTTCTATGGTGCTACTGGGACCAATAGTCAAACCTGGGCACGATATTCTCATGGTTGTTGCATAGAAGTAAGAGAAAGACACTCAGCTTGTGTCCTATCTGCTAACAGATCATTAGCCATAAGTCACCTAGTCCAGCACATAATAAGGAGGGAAAGTTACTTTGCCTCTGTAAGTAATGGGTGGAATGAACACTTTCAAAATATAATCTTGCATGCTATTATTATTTCACTCAAATATATCTGCATTCTACTCAAATTCTAATGATTTTCTCTGTTATTTGAATACATTTATGAATTAAGAAACAGTGAAAAATTTATATATTTGTAGCAGTTATCATAATCTGCTACTCTTTTAATATTTTTACCTGTTCATAGAGAAGACATTTGTAATAATCAAAATCTACTTTAAAATTTACAATAATTCTAGAGAATTCAAGTTTTACATTTTATTAAGTCATTCTTTATTTTGAAATGTTTGCCATAGAAGCAAGACTGAACAATTACTGGTGGGAGAAACATAATGAGTACAGTTGATTTCAATGGGTCCTTTTAGCTAGAAAATCCCATGACGGCTTTACAAAGTATTTTCTATCATGCCAGTTATGTACCTTCATATAAAATTTAAAATAAAAGGGAACACAGCCAATTTGGAGCTATGGCAATGATGAATTTATGTCATTCCTTAATTCAAATGATAAATATTGACTGAACTCCTGTGAAATGCTATATTTTAAATAAAAAGAGAGTAATAGCAAAAACTACTAAAATTTTTGGTGGGGGCAAAAATATAATAGGTCTCTATAGCCTCTATCATTGGTTTAAAAAATTTTTAGTTAATCTTGTCTAATGTCTCATTTTGGGTAGTTCTGAATTTTACTAATTTAGAGAAATCTATCTTCAATTAAAAATAGAGCTGGAAAGATGATACCGTTTGATATAATGGTGACCATTTAGAAAGAAAACAGTAGTCCAATCTCAGCATATATAACAGCTCAGTTGTGACAATGTGAATCTTCTAAGAAGAGTCTCATTATCCCAAAATTAGTGACAAGATACAGAGGTTGAAACTGAGTGTCTGGTTTACTGATATTCAGACTCTTCATGTTCTATTGATTGTGATTTTGTAACTTTCCTAGAATAAACATAATTCTACTTACACTATCATGTACTTCCTGGGAATAATATAAGCAAGTTTAAAGATATAGTAT
>VBSM01001124.1:54445425-54465133 GCA_008086735.1 Cheirogaleus medius | reverse complement strand
ATTATGTGCAAAAATATGACCACCTGTTTCCTGGTTAATCCAACTGAACAAATACAGGAGGCCGAGGCAAATATACCCTTTGAGTATTTTGGGGTAATAAAACTTCAAAATAACAACAAAACAAAAGAAAATGAGTATCCAAGATAGTATAATTGAGACAAATGAACTCTTAAATGCAACTTTAATGCAAGCACTCATTTTGGGTTGGTGAAAATGAAGCAGAAAAAACCAAAATTTCACATGTTAAAAGAGAAAGTTTTATCATTCTCAAATATTTAACAAATGTTGTCTTACCAAACTCTTAAAGTCTGTATGAAATCAACTAATTCAACTAACTGCAGTACCCTGATCTCACTGATATGAATTTTAAAATCTTGAAGTTATCAGTTTGTTTTTCAATAAGACACTTCTATTGCAGTGAGTTTGACTAGCCCCACAAAATTTAAATAGATTATTAAGAACATATGAAGGCTCAATGATCATGCATCTTCATATTTCTTCCTGATAGATCCAGAAGAAATGTACTAAAGCACTAAATGCTGCACCATATCTTTTGTTCTTACATTTAACCACAACATGTGTTAGTTTCTTCATCAAGCCCTTGAAAGACAGAAATTGAAACCTTTCAAAACTTATAGTTTAAACTATCAAAATATGATGCCAAATATAATACGATTCTTTGCTGTAATTGTTAATGAACTGCAGGTAACTATGACTACAGATGTCTCTTCATAAAAGATTATTAGCCATTGATATCTCCAAAGGTTCTAGAAGTGGGGAACATAATATTTATGTATAGAGAAATGTTAAGTGTAAACAATTAGAAAAATTCTTCTAACTGGAGTAATTACCAAAATAAAAAATGAAAATAAGAAGGTAGAGGACTTAATCTTCTGTCATGTAGGATAAATTATCCTGTAGATGAGTCATGATTATATTTTTAAGGATTGCCATACAACATTATTCCAAATTATTCAACTGATCCCCCTTTTTACCAAAATGATGCTCCATCAATGAGATTCCAAATATATTAATACTATACAGTTCAGCCTCTGAACTTATGGGTTCCGCATCAATGAATTCAAGCAACCACTAATCATAGATATTATGAAAAAAGTGGCTAGTTGCATCTGTACTGAACATGTACAGACATTTTTTTTTAAATCATATTCCCTAAGCAATACTGTATAACAAATATTTACATAGCATTTACATTGTATTAGTTATGATAAGTGATCTAGAGAGGATTTAAAGTATATGAGAGGACGTGCATAGAGTATATGCAAATACTACACCTTTTTACATCAGTGACTTGAGCATCCATGGATTCTGGTATCTGCAGGTGTCTTGGAAACTATCCGCCATGGATACCAAGGTACAACTGCATAACTTTCACATCAGTAAAGGTAACTTTAATTAATTCAACCATTTACCATGGGGCCCAACTAGATGTATAAGCTCACAAATGCTAATCTTATTTTTATAACTGGGGTAAGATTATTCCATTTTTTCTCTTTTTCTCCTCTCCATCTCCCTTTCCCTCTCTCTAATTTTCCTGACTGTAGAAATTGCTTGAATTCATTGGCTTGTGACTCCTTCATAAAAATGCTGCAACTTCTTGCTTCACTCCCAACTTTTGTCTCTGTTATCTCATCTCCTCTTCTGTAACTATATATCCCTCTTACAAGTATACTTGTGATTATATTTGGGACCCAAAAGGCTAATCCAGGATAATTTGTTGATTCTTTACATCTTGGTGAATTGAATTGTAGTTCTATTTCTGGTTCATTGAGAAATCTGCATACTGTTTTCCAAAGAGGTTGTACTAACTTACTTCCCCACCAACAGTGTATAAATGTTCCCTTTTATCTTCATCCTCAGCAATATTTTTTATGTTCTGACTTTTTAATAATAGCCATCTGACTGGTATCAGATGATATCTCATTGTGGTTTTAATTTGCATTTCTCTGATGATTAGTGATTCTGAGCATTCTTTCGTATACTTATTGGCCATTTGTATGTCTTCTTTTGAAAAAATATTTATTTATATCATTCACCTATTTTAATGCAGTTATTTGTTTTCTGTTATTGTTGAGTTGCGTTCCTTATAAATTGTAGATATCAGTTGGATATCAGATGGATAGCTTGCAAATATTTTCTCCCATTCTGCAAGTTGTTCACTCTGCTGATTATTTCTTTTGCCATGCAGAAATGTTTTAGTTTGGTAAGTACCATTTGCATAATTTTATTTTTGTTGCCTGTGCTTTTTAAAGTCTTCATCCTGCTTAGGCCAATATCCTGATGAGTGTTTCCCAGGTATTATTCTAGTTTCAGGTCTCATATTTAAGTCTTTGATCCATTTTGATTTTTGCATATGGTGAGAGAGGTCCAATTCATTCCTCTGTATATGGTTATCCAGTTTTCCAAGTATCATTTATTGAAAAGAATGCCCCTTCCCAAGTGTATATCTTTGTCAACTTTGCCAAGATCAGTTGGCTGTAGACAAGTGGCTTTATTTCTCGGTTCTCTATTCTGTTCCATTGGTCCTTGTGTTTAATATTACATAATGCCATGCTGTTTTTGACATTGATTTTGAATGCTGAGTCAGACATGCTTACCTGAAATAAATCCTATTTGATAATAATGTATATTTTTTATACAGTGTATATTAAATTTGGTAATATTTTATTGAGGATTTTTGCTTCTATACTCATGCTAGACTTTGAACTCTACCTTTTCTTCTTGTTTAGTTCAGGTATAAGAGTAATACTGACCTCATAGAATGTTTTATGAAGTGTTGTCACTGCTTCTATTTTCTAGAAGAGCTTGTGGAGAGTTGGTGTCATTTTCTCCTTAAATGTTCAATGGGTTTCACTAGAGAAAACATGACTTGTTATTTTCTTTCTTTTAAGGTTATTACTGAGTTATGCAGAATATTGGCTTCCCAATGATCTTCATGCTCTAATCCTGAGGACCTGTGAATAGGTTAATATTATATGGCAAAGGGGATTAAGGTTCAGATGGAATTAAGATTGCTAATTAGATTTAAAATTGAATGATTATCCTGGATAATATGGGTGAGCTTAGTATGATCACAAATATCCTTAAAAGTAGAAGGAAGAGGCAAAATCAGGGAGATAAGATGTGAGAAGGACTGAACCTACTATCACTCGCTTTGGATATTATTTTATCCCTTTTACCCTTCAGCAGAGGATGCAGCCCTGCTGACAGACCCATTTGGACTTCTTCCCTATAGAACCATATTATAATTTTTTTTGTGGTTTTAAGACACTAAGTGTGATGTAATTTGTTAAAGCAGCAATAGAAATCTAAAATAGTCAATCAGTTTCTTTAATATATTTTTTCCTACTTGTGTCAGTTGTTTTTTTGTGGTATTGTAAATTGTTGTATTAAAATATTTTGGCTCATGTATTCATTCTTCTGAAAGCTTTAATAATTTATATATTATGATGACATTTTCCATATCATCTAATTTATCAAATTGGTGGATGTAGATTGTTTCACAGTATTTCTGTATTATCCTTTTGATAACCATTAGGTCAGTGGTAATGGCTTCTATTTCATTTCTGATATTGGAACTTTATGTCTCCTATCTTTTTTTCTTGTATATTCTAGCCAGACATTTATCAATTGCACTGGTATTTCTAAAAAAAAACAAAAAAAACTTTTAGTTCCATTGATATTCTGTATTGCTTTCCTCTCTTTTCAATTTCAGTGAATCTCACTCTATTTTATTTTTTCTAATTCCTTTTACTTGCTTTAAGTTTGAATTTCTCTATATTTGGTCCTTTTTTATTCAATCTGACAATCTTTATCTTTTATTTAGTATATTTATGCCAATTATATATGGTGATTATTAATATATTGATTAATATCTATCACGTTTTTAACTGTTTCTGCCTTTTTTGGTACACACTGAGTATTTTAAATGATTCCATTTTATATCCTTTTTAAGCTCAAGTGTGCTTTTAAAATATTTTTATGAACATTGTAGAATTCACAATATACATTTTTAATTATTCTAAGTCCACCCTCAAAAAATACTATTCCACATAATATGGAATGCAGGCACTTAAAATAGAATATCCCTTATCCCTCTGTCCATGTATTGCAACACTACTGTCATGCATGTCTCTTGGACATAGCTCTATAATTATCTAATATATTTTTATAGTTATGACAAATAATTATCTTTTAGAAAAATTAAGAATAAGAAAAATAAAGAATATTTTTAATCTTGATTTTTTTCTTCTCTGACCTGCTTCCTTTTTTATATACAGATCCAACTGTCTAACATAACATTTTTCTCCTCCCTGAAGTACTTATTTTTATATTTTGTACACCTAAAATTTGCTTCTAGTATATTTCCTCTGCTTTTTATTTGTCTGAGAAAAATCTTTTATTCTTTCTTCACTTTTGACAAGTTATTTCACTGGATATAGAATTCTAGGTTGATAGTTCTTCAATACTTTAAATATTTCTCTACACTCTCTTCTTGCTTCAATAGTTTGTAATGAGAATCTACTATAATTCCTGCTGTTTCTCTACAGATAAAATGCCTCCAACTCTGGTTTGTATTGAAATTTTTCTCTTTGCTATTGCTTTTATGTAGTTTGAGTATAATAAAACAAAATGCATGCCTGAGAGAGAGATATTCCCTGAGCTTCCTGGATCTATGCTTTGGTATCTGTCTTTAATTTTTAAATTCGTATGCATTATTAACTGTGAATGTTGTTTTGGCTAAGTGCTCTCCTACTTCTAATATTCCAATTACATGTATGTTGCACCTTTTAAAATAGTACCACATATCTTAGACATTCTTTTCTTTTCTGTTTCTCTCTCTCTCTCTCTCTCCTTTTCAGTCTTGGAAGTTTCTATTAATCTACCTTCAAGTTGACTGATTCTTTTCTTTTCTCAACTGTATTGAGTCTACTCATGAGCCTATCAAAGACAATCCTCATTTCTGTAGCAGTGTTGCTTAAATTATCCATTTGTCCTTGCATGTTGTATACTTTATCCATTAGAACCTTTAATATATTAATAATCATAGTTATTTTAAATTTCCTGTCTGATAATTCCAACTTCTCTCATTTAGGAGTCTGACGCTCATGTTTATTTTGTCTTTTCAGTCTACATTTTTTCATATCTTCTAAGTTTTTGTTGAAAGTAAGGCATGTTATATTAAGTAATAGGAACTGAGGTAAATGGATGGAGTTATGAGGACATTTTCTCAGTCCTTCACCATGAGAACTTGGTGGAGTTTTTGAAGGTGGGCCTGGGAAAGTGTGAGAGTTCCCCTAAATTATGGCCCCAGGCATTTCTCATTCTCATGATAGTTTATACCCAGTCTCAAAAAGTTCATCAAAATTACCATTTAAATCTCCCTACTAGTTTATGATCTCAGCATACATTATTCCAGGTACTCAGATCACAGATATAACTCTTTGGATATATTTGTTGCCCAGCATTTTGGATTGGCAATTTGCTCTTAAATCTTTCTTTGGGGGTTGCAAAAAAGTCAGTGAGTTTCAGTTTGTCGAGACTTTTCTTTTTGTGAGAATAGATGTGAAAACTCCTAAGCTCTTTATCTGATGGAACTGAAATCTGACCTATCAATTTTTAATTAGTGAAATACTGAAAAAGCATAAAAGGTATCATGGAATATTTGATTGGCCTAACTCTACATATTATATTAATACATATTTGATAAGAGAGCATAAGAACATCATAATCAATATCACTTTCTATAAGCATATTTAATAAATATTGGCTTATGTTCTGTTACTTTTTATTAAATGGTATTGTAATTAAAATTTCCAGGCTTTTAAATTCAGCAACAAATCCATATTTTCCACATTTTCCACATTTATCTTCCCTTCCATAACTATGTACTATTCCCTTGACTGTGACTTCCTTTCATTATTATATTCACCACTTGCCATAAATTAATATAATTCCCAATAAATAGAGAGTGCCAAATTGGCAGGAGGGTTTCTACCAAAGCTATTCATCTACTTCTTTTTAAATTAATTTGTACATCCATTTAATATGTCCTTAAACCTCTGCCATCTGCAATGTAACACTTTCCCTCGTTTTGGATGATGAGGTATATATTCTCATTTTATTACATTTAGACTTGTGGGCCCACTTCCAACACAGCAAGAAGAGAACACAATCCTTGGTCTGGTACTTTAATCCACTTTGGCAAAGACAGAAACCATTTGGAACGGCAGCTTGACAGACTTGCTACTAAGTAACCAGTCAGGGTACATGAAACATAAAAATATGCCTTGTGATATTATGTTTATAGATCACTTTTTGACTTTTAGCAGGGTTGTTTTCCATAAAACATTATTTAAATATATAATATTCAAATGTAATACATAAAATATAAAAATATACATACACACATACATATACCAGACAGGGAGAGAAAGAGACAGAGAGAGAAAAAGAGAAAGAAAGAACAAAACACACAAACTCAGAAAATAGACATTGGCAAAGCAATAAAAAACATCCCCTTATAGGAAATGGCTTGCCCTAAAAGAAAGAACCACATAAAACTCAACTAATGTGAAACTCTACCTTTTGGTTTGCTCCAGTGATTTCATCTGCAAGAGGCAGACATTTGGGGATTTTGAGGCAATGGTGAGGAAAACAGATTTATGAGGCTAGGTCTCCTCTGCAAATTGAGTAAATGTAGTATTGAGACATGGAAAACTATTCAGTTCTTATCAGAAAATCATAGTATACTTAATAAAGAAGAAATTAAGATAGTCAAGTAGGATTTTAAACATATATATAGTTTTTAATTGTTCCAATGGAGCTTCCTCTAATATTAAAGGAAAAACATTGTGGATGAAGCCAAAAAAATACAACCAAAAATTAATATAGGCACAAATGGCCCTGCTACCTGGATTTAAAAGTCTCCAGCAGCCCATGACAGAAGAACATTGTTTTCCTGAACCTTTTATATCTTTCAGAAGGGAAGAGGAAAAAGTTTTGTTTTACTTATACAATTTTGATTTCATTTTTTAAAATTAGTATATTGCTGACCTTTATGTTCCTATTACCCTTCAATATTATGGAATTCTTGCCATTCATCTCTGCTCATAAAACAAAATCCAATTGATCACAAAATAAGAAATTGCAGGATAACATAAAATCAGTCTTTTATTTAGTTTCTAATCGTTTATTTCATAGGTAAAAAAAATTCTCAATTGGTTATAAGGGTAAAGGATTTTAATTTAGCATTTATAGAGGAAAAAGAAATAAAATAGTTATTCCTTAGAATTAAATAATTAAATTTCTGGGTGGGTTTCAGTGATGACCTTCCAAATTTTTTAGTACACAGAAGACACCAAGATCTAAAGATGGAAGATAATTTGCTCTGTTGTCACAGTCAATATGGTATGGTTTAATAACTCAAATCCCCATCTGTTGACTCTTAATACAGTGTTCCTGCTGTTATCATACTATGGTGCTTTTTTCATCCTCTTCAGCCATCCTATTTTCCTTTTGTCCTTCAACTGGAGCACAGGATAGCGAACATGGTACTTTAATCATTACTTTTCCCTGTTTATTTTGCACTGGTATAACTGAAGTCAGTTCACTTGAAAGTTATGAATTGTAATACTTTGTCCACACTGTCAAATGGAATTTGCTAAAGCTTTCCATAGTCTTTTCCAAAACCCCCATACTTCCCAATACAAGATAACAATTTGGCTCACTGAACCAACAACTTTTCAGAATAAGTTACTCATCTGTTCCCCATGCTCTGCTGAGATTTCTAAGAGCTCCTCAAATCCGCATATTGAAAGTGTCTACATAGACTGCATGTGATGTAGGGCATCTGAGACGGCTATCTTGGGGAAGAGTACTGAATTGTTGTGGTATTAAAGTAGATAATCTCTTTGAAATAGAGCCCATGATACAATAAATAAAAATGCATTTGAAATATCACTGCCCTCCACTAAGTACCCACTATACCAAATTCTAGCTTCGTGCTGATTTTCACAGCCAAGTTATAAACCTTTTGAAAACAGAGTTTACATTTTAAATGCTTACAAATATTTACTTATTTTTAAAAACTATAAGGTGTCTGAATAATCATATGTATCTCCAAAAATTATCCCTGTTTTTTTTTTTTGAGAGGAATTTTAATGATTGTTTTTATATGATACGTAAGCTTTGGCTCATTTTCCTTAAAACATTTTATTAGATAAAAAAAACCACTAAAATAAATGTGTTAACAGCATACTTATGTCCATTACATTTCAACAAGGATAACCATTGGAAATTGGATCTTTTTTCCTTAGGCTCTTGGTTACCTGTCACCCACACACAAAAATTCCAGATGTCTTTTCACTCCCTTCTTCTTGTCATGTCTTTTAAAAATAAATGGGCCTAGCTACTTATACATACTATCCAAAAAGCTTCCTTTATTTAATTGGTTTGCTCATACAAAGTGGCAGAAGTTTTCAACAGTGAAACTGCCACATAGATACCAGCACAATGCAATGGATTATATTTAGCTCTCCTTCTTTATTCTCTGTTTCGGCATATTCTACCCACGATAGCAAAGTCTCACAAAGTGAGATGTCCATTACCGTGAATTTTAAATTGCACACTGCTGGAGTCTCTGTATCCTAAAGTACTATGTAACCTATCTTAGGCAATCATTTATATTTTCCCAGTCCATTTTGCTTTTCAATCTGGCTTGTGACTAAGTAAAGGAACAAAGCACAAGTGAAGCATGATACCTGCTTTAATGATCAAGAGGTTGTAGGCTGCAATTTCCTGCGGCATTCAGCTATATAAATCAGTAGCTTAAAATTCTGGCTTGTAAACAACAGATCATGCTCCCAATGGAACAGAGATTGTTACTATGGGAGAGGAAAGAAGTTGAGAGTCTGGGAGAAAGCATTTGATCCAGTAAAAGAATTGAACTTGAAAATAGCATAGAGATCCTAGGCTTGTGCCATATTTTGAATACTATATTAAGCATACTAGAAGATAAATGCAGTGAGAAATACCTATATTCTTCATTTCTTCTTTGTAATTCTTTTGGCTATAACCAGACCAATAAAATAGACATAAGAAATCACTTAGTAGTGTTGAGTTATGAAATCAAAAGTATAGGGACTTGTAATAAATGGCTGAAATATAGACATTATTAACCCTTACACTTGCATGATTCTTCATATTTTTGAAGAATTTTTAGTTATATTCATTGACCTGTGACTTATAATATCTCAGTGTGATTATAGCGGTAATATTATAATTCCTATGAAGAAAGAGAACCTGATTCTTCAAATAAGTTCAGAAGATTACATAGTAAAAAACAAAGACTGAGTGATAGAAATTTAATTTCATGATTTTTCAGTTATGTTTTCAGTTACTTTTAAAGAAAACTTCTTTCCTTCATTAACTTCTTTTTCTGTGTGAATTTTACAATTCAGGTTTCTGGGTGTAGATATAAGTGTGTGATTGTCATGTGTGCTCACTGAGGCCTTAAAAATGTGCACGAGGTTGAAAGGAGAGTAAAGAGTTAAAATGTAAAGAGAAATACTGTGGTGTTACAGAGTGAAGAGTGAACGGAAAGAAAGAAAAGACAGGGAGGTATAGGCTCCTTTATAACTGGTGAGATTGGGGCAGGGAAGGAAAAATTAGAGTTAACAGAAAACAAGATTTAGACTAATATATAACATTCAAGTCCTGATTTAAGAAGCTAAAGGTCCCTAGTAGATTTGTGCGTGTGTCTGCATGTGTTTGCATGGCTGGGGGTTAAGAGAGGGTCCAGGCATGCTGAGTGTTTTTCAATGCACTTAATAGTCCTATTCGATGCAATATTGTCTAACCAAAAATTGTTGCTTCCAACTCTGAGACATTGATGGTTTGGATACTGTGTGACTCCTATTGCATACCCAAGACCTTTGTTAGTAATCATTTTCAGTCCCTGCCGCCTCTTGCAACACTGCTGTAAAATGGTCTAGTCTTAATTAAATATTCTAATTACTACCATTGTTTCTAGGGCCTGGTACTGCATGTCTATAATTTCTGGTAGCAGGCGCCCTCCCCAGTGGTGCCAGTGCTTTCTTGATTTCCAGCCAAAGAGGTACAATCACTAGGAAATTTTCTATCTTGTCATATAGGATACACACACACACAAACACACACACATTCATTTTTCTCCTTCCATTAAATACTGAATATCAAATAAATATGTCATTTAATTTAGTTTGAGTATAAACTCTTCTAATTCCTTTCCTCACTTCCCAATTTCCTGGATAATGTCTTGGTTATAATCCCACTAATGAATTGATATTGCATTAAAGACACTTACTTTCTAAAGAAAACATCCAGTTTTGAAAGGTACAGTGTACCAATGTTGCAAGACTAAACTCAGGTAGTTTCACAACTTGTTTTGATATTAAAGTTGTAGTCATGTCGGATAAATTTCTTCTTTTTTATAATGTTAATCCAGCAGTTACTTAGGCATAATTAGCAGTTGAAAGGCACAGTATTTGATGAGTTCTAGGGTCCTAATTAAAGGAAGATGCAGTTGAGTATTGCAAATTTACATATTCCCTAAAAGAATGTTAAATGGAATCCAGATTCTTTTAGGGAATAGCTAGGAGCCCCCATGTATGTTTTTCCAGTGCTGTGATCTGTGAAATCCAAAGCCCTTAAACCCTTTCTTCAACTTCCTTTCATCCCCAAGGAACATAAATGTTTTCAATCCCTTGCTCTCTGGTTCTTAGCCATACACAGGGATTCATGTGCCAAATATTGTGATCACCCCCTGCATGAAATTAAGCCCCTATTTATACCAATTATTTGTGATTCTAATTTATTGAAAAACATGTGAGAGTTGGGATTCTGAAATACGGCTTTTTATATAAAGAGACAACAATTTACCATCTTGCCAGTTTTTTTTTTCCCTCCCCTATTCTCAGTCCCACTTTCCCATACTTTCCAAACAAATGTAGTAACCTCCCTGGAATAAATTTTCTGAATAAGAATTTCTCCAATTCTTTTATAAGTAAAGCAGTAATTATATACTGATTTGAGTAGAATGGTAAAAAAATAGAAGAGGAGTGATTCATTTTACAAAGAAATGAATAGATTAAAAATTCTGGGACAAGTAGAAAAATCAGAGATTAGGCATAGTTTTATATGACCTAGAAATGCTTGAGATCTGAATGTTTAAAAGCTACCAAGGAATTAGTCTATGAGCATTATGCTCCTCCCTTCTAGTATTAAGACTATGATTTTGTAATGTCTGTAAATTTCAGCCCTCGTTTTTCAAAAGGGAAAGAAGCTCATTATCCAAGTTTGGGTCACACTAGTTAAATGCCTGGTCTGATCTAAATGTTTATGGCTGTATGGCTGTAGTGTACAAACTTAGCTGTAAGGTTCAACTTTCTTGGTAAGTCCTGTTTTTCAGATAAGAATGCTTGTGAATGGGACAAATATTGCAAAAATAATTCTGGTAGTGACAAGTCAAAAAAAAAAAAAACAAAACAAAAACCTTACAGCTCCTTGGTTGTAGCTGTCATTGGATATGTGAGTGAGGTAAGGTCAATAAATAAAAATGTCACTCTTTGATATAAGTGTTACAGACAGAGAGGTGATTCCATAAGTAGTTTGTAGCATTTTGAGATGAATTAAACATGTTAAATCTGTATATTAATTTATACTATAATCTTTGTACAAATGCTATTGAAGATATTTTCTACTATTGCATCCATTCCTAATTTAGGCAGATCACCAGAAAAGTACATTTAACAAAACAGATTTTTGGACCTATTCATTACTCACTGAATCAGAACAATATCATAAGCTATACCATATGATGTCCCATGTACTAAGAGATAAGAAAATGTGCACTTATTACCTTGTTATTTTTCAAATTGTTGTATAATTTTGTTTATTAAAAACAAAATATAGAGGGCTCTATGTTTCCTTTTTTAACATTTTTCAATTGTGATAAAATATACCTAACATAAAATTCACCATTTTAACCATTTTTAAGTGTACAGTTAAGTGGCATTAAGTAGATTCACACTTTTGTGCAATCATCATCACCATCCATCTCTAGAAGGTTTTTCATTTTGCAAAACTGAAACTCTTTTAGCCCCAGTCCCCAGTAACTACCATTCTGTTTTTCTGTCTCTATAAATTTGAGTATTCTACATACACTTAGCATAATGTCATCAATATCTACCCACATTATAGCATGTATAGAAATTACTTTATTTCTAAGGTTGAGTAACATTCCATTGCATGAACAAACCACATGTTGTTTATCCATTCTTTGTATCCACTTTGACGAAAATCTTGAAATTATTTCTCTGTGTCAATCATGCCTATGTTTGTGTCTTGTATATCTGTATCATTTTTCATCTGGACATTTATAGTTTACTACTGTTTGTAAATGTTCTTGTTGGAAGCTATATTATGCACTTTGTGGGAAGAATCTTATTATAAAATAAATTATCAAATAAATTAACATATAACTATAGAATATTTTCTATACTTCTAATAATAGGAATAAATACAGTTTGACTAAAGTATAAGAAGAAGAGAAGGTTATAATGGAGTGTCTATTGTTCTAAGCACTGTGTTAGGCCCTTTTATATAAGCTATTCTATTTACCAATGATCTCAACTTTGAGAAGCAGATATTTTTGCTTTCATTTTTACACTTGTTGATACTGAGACTCAGAAAGCTCAGAGAGCCAGAAACTGTCTCCACTGGTTGACAAATTAGCTCTGTATGACTCCAAATTCTGTGAAGTTTTTATTATGCCATACCAGCAAATAGAAAAAAAACACTATTTAATAAAAAATATTACCTTTTACACAGAGTTGTATTAGCAAATAATCTGAATGGTGGCAGAGAAGAGTATTAATGATTTGGCAATATTTACTCCTCAAGGTACACAAAAAGCATCAAAAGACCATTGTAAAAGGGACAGTCTTCAAATGGAAATTGTAATACAATGGACGATTCACCTATCTCATCTTTGACTCTTTTTCACAATGCCCACGGAGTAAATTTCTATCATTTGATCAAACCCCAGTAACAACAGGAACTTCAATGCTCTCTCAAAGCAATCCTAAAATTTAGAAAATTCTTCATTCATATTGGCTTGAAATCATTCTCCCTGGAATTCAAAATTATAACCTAATTTAAGTCCAACATCCAACCATATTCATTTGTACATTGTGTAATCAATTGAGAGTACAAAGTTGTGAATACAAAAGGTCAGACAGCAGTGACTGAGGTAGATATGGTCCTTTGCCTCATGGTACTTATAGTCCTGGGCTAGAGATAACAAAACAAATAATTTGAATGTTTGTTAATTTAGATTAAGAAATGAAGCAAATAAATGAGAGGCTACAATAAAGACTATTTGAGGCAGGGAATAATCACAGAAAGATGTTAGAAAAATCTTAAATAGGGAAGAAAGGACTCTGAAAAGATGGGTTTTAAATGGAGAACACAAATATGACAAAAAGGGAAACAAAAGGGACAAATGTTTCATCAGATGGAGTAAGAAACTCCATAAACCCTAGAGAAGGAAAAGATCTTAGGATCCTAAGATATCAAAACAAGACGAGTGTAGGAAAATGGTGACAAGAAGCAAAGTTGAGATACAGCTCTTAACTTATGATGCTTAAAATTTTAGATGTCAGAAAACTCTGCAGTGTTTTTCAGAAAGCCCCAAATTCATGAGCAATTTTGAAAATTTGATTCTCTCATTGAAGTTGCTGGTCAAGTTCAATGTTTAGCTAAGAAACCTGCTCTAACATCTGAGTCTTGCAGCATTTGTGCTTGAGCAAAATTGTAAATTTTAACATATGAAATCATTAATTCCTACATTTCATATATTCTACATTTGCTTGAAGTTTTATATTATTATTATAACACTGATGAAGCATCAATTCTTTTATATCAATTTCTGCTAAGCTGTATGTTTTACTAAAGAACAGAGAGATAACTTTGTGCTATAGCATTAATATGTCTACCCTAACCAAATAAATTGTGTACTTTGAAAGGATCAAAGAGATTTCTACTTAAAGGAATCAGTCTGTAATGATAGTTTGGGAAAAGATTTTGCATTTTGTGATTATTTTGCATCCATTTTCCTTAGTAGACTTCTTGATAATAGTTAAGAGTTTATAAATATATTCCAAATGAGTAATGTTAACTACTGTCAATTCCAAGACTTATACAAAACAGTGGGAGAGATATTTCACATAATTTTATCTCATTATGTAGTCAGCTACTTATTACAACAAGAAACAGTAACTGTGTTTCATGTTGTCAACAAGGTACTAAGAACTTATTTCAATGTTCTGGACAAAGTACTTATTTTATATTGAATCATTCTTTTTAAACTAATAAAAGCATTAAAAATGCAACACAGCTTATTTTCAAAAATGTCCTTCTTTTAACTTGTAGTATATTTCTATCAACTAGCTTCCTATCTAAGGTAAATCCTTTTCATGGAAAAACCCATGAATTACAAATATTTGAATATTCAAATTACACAAAATAATTAAATCATTAAGGTTTATATAAATATATCTGAGTAGAAGGTTCAAATATTATAAAATGATTTAGGTAAATATATTATTCTATTCTTTTCCAACAAATTTATATCTGCTAATCTATTATTTATAATATGAACTAAGATTATTAATCTTTCTCATTTCTTTTAAACCCATGATCATTAAATTGGTTATCACCAATAAAGCAATTTAGAACTTAAATAGCAAGTTGTACTATTTACAGTTGGAGTGTGTATTCTGTATAATCAATCTTGCTTATTTTGAATATTTAGCATTTCACATTTTTTATCTTCATAGGTGCAAGGTTTACCTCCTTCTTTTTGTCTTCCTACTAACAAATTTTTGTGTATAAATCTGTGATAAAACTAGACAGATATGTATTTGGGACTTTTAAAAGCTTTATTTTAAATTCTCTGGTATATAGTAGTTTTACCACAAGTAGGTGAATAGAATATATAAACAGAAACCGTATTTATATTGAATTTTTTAATTAAAAAAATTATGTCCTAGAAAGTTTGCCGCCAATAGAACTGAAATGTCTGCCCAGATATCCTGAGAAATGCTGCCAAACTGCAGAATGAGAGGACTTGCTCAAACCAGCAGAAGAAATATTTCCAGGAATCATGCAGAAAAAGGGGGAGAGATACAGCCCTGAGGGAGAAAACACCACCTTAATGACTTCAACAACCACAGATTATAAGATACTAAGTATTTCCAGATGATATCATTAGGGATACAAAGCTTATTTGAAAATCTTCAGTAGACAAGGAGCCATAGTGCAAGCAGTTTTATATTTTTAAGCATACTTTAAAGCTGAATATATTATAAAAATTCATTTAGTACCCACATTTTACATATTTCCACAATCATAAATATGTTATATGCTTCTTCTTTCATATGAGTGTTTCTTATTTATACATATATAATGCATATAACCCTAGCAAAAACTGTCAGATTTGTAGTTTATCAGTTAGTTTGGGATGAATAGTGTCTGCCTATGTGACAATAAGAAATACTGGTACATATGGAATATATATGGTAATTCCACAATCATAATTTTCTAAGAAGAATATAGAATAATTTCAGATTTTTCAGGACTATCTCTGTAGAAATTGTAAATTTTTATGACATAAAAAGAATAAGACTCATAGGAAAATTATCTTTAGATATCCACTGTTTAAAATATGCAATGAAGACAATTATTGCTTTGGTAGATAAAACTCCTTAACACAAAGAAATATACAATTTTTAGCTCCCAATGCATTTTATATAAATTGTAAATAAGCAATTAATATTTAAATTTATCCTGAATTGAAGATAGAAATCTAAGAAATAATTGTAATAACAGATAAATCTTAAACTCTGAACATTAGCCATTTTGATTATTTTGTTTTGTTTTAAGTTTGAAACTAAATTTCAAATTTCCTAGTCATAAAATTAGTTTTTTCACTTTTTGAAAATTAGCATATTATTATGTTCATTAGTATTAATATCATGTTTAAAATTATTTTTGATTAGTGCCCAGTGGTTCATAGATTGGATATATTTTTCTGGCAAATATATCACTAATTTTTGCTTTTAAGTTTTTAAAATAAAAATGATATTACAGAAGTCCAGGAAGACTGATGGTCCTGATTGTGATAAATAAGTGTTTTAAATGATTTTATTACTACAGACCAGTAAAGACTTGTCTTTGAGGCCATATAATATCTAAATCCAGCCTTTGCTGCAATATTTCCCTGAACATTTCATTCACCAAAAATGTTGAATAAAAATTTATATAAAATATATTTATATTTACATTATACACTTTAAAGCATATTTCAAATGCAGTCAAAGAACATTTAATAAAAATGAAATTTAATTTTCTGATAAAATAACCACCCAAAGTTCTCAACATGAATAAAAGTTAAATTATTTATATTAAAATTGTATCAAACTAAACAGGTTTATGCTTATTCATTTTATTTAATACCCAGCTTTTGTGAAACTCCAAGGTATATGTTTTTGAGAACTGTTGTACCAATGACTATTATTCAGGTTGTTATTCCTTTCTTTATTACATTTACATATGCCATCTCTATAGTGACTATTTCAATTCTCACCTAATCGGCCATCACTTATTATAGATTCATGGTTATTCTAAGCAAATGTTGAACTTATGAGACAACATGGATTCTGTAGAGGACAATGACATTGAAAATATATTCTTGAGTTCTAAAAATTTGTTTCAGTCTTTGTCACGGGTACCTCATGATGAGAAAACCAATTTCCAATACTCCAAAATATCAGCATCAATATATAGCTAAATTACCAGAATTTGGAAGTGTGGCATACATACATGCACTCATTCTCTCTCTCCGGACATCCATACATGATGTACATATGCATGCATGCAGGGTTTTTATCAAAAAAGTAACATTGTAATAAATCAGTCGTACTCTTTGGCCTGTGAAATAAACAGATTACAATAAAATTCATTCACTATATTAAAAGTGGTTACATAGTAGCCTCCATTGATGATTCTTAGTCTGTGGCTACTGGTATATTATTAATATCAAAGTTATAGATACTGGAGATTTGCTCCCAAAATGCTTTTCTCCCTTCTTTTTCTCTGTTATTCATACTTAAAAGTGAAATGGATCCTTAAGTCCCCAGCCTCCCCCTCAGCCAAGTTGGGCCTTGTGAAACACTTTTCTTTTATGAGGTATAGAAACAAGTGTAGCATATTTTTTCACCCTGATCACATGTATACTGTCTCCTAACACAGACCTTGGCATTTTCATTTCTTTAACATAACTTACCTACCTATCAGTCTAAAAACAAACAAACAAAAACACCAAAATATAGGAAAAAAATTGTAGCAAAAGTTAGAAAGTTTACACACTGCTGTTATTTTAGGCAGTGATATATTAGTGATTTGGGAGAGTAGAAATGGACTACTTGAAAACTTCCTGACAAGAATTTTCTCAATGCTCTACTCTCTTACAAACTTTGTTCTTTACTTTCTATATTTCCCTTCTAATGAAGAGTCAGCTTTTCTCTATTGTAAGAATAACTATAAATGTGTTATTTCCATTCCCTGCTCTCCTGCCATCTTGAGGTTCTTGACTGGCTAATTATTTACCAGATAGTCTATCTCATGCTTTTTTCCATAGAGTCCTTCACAATTTTTTTCTCTAATGTCTTATTAGTCATATTACACATGCAGTTGTCTGTTTTCCTATCCTCTCTCTATCTTGTCATTCACTATCAAACTTCTTCAAAAAGTGGATATTGCTAGTGTTCTAAACTTCAAGTTATATAACTTACTTGCTGTGCCATGTAACTTATTCTGATGTATTCTGGAGAGAATCCAGGAATCTCTCTTTCTGATCCAAGTGGTCTCTTGACTAAACTTCGGAAAATACTTTTTATTCCTATAATGTCATCCTCTGTCTCATTCTCTACATTGGCATTGCTCAATGGATACCAATAGTCTTCTAAACAGTAAATTAATTATATTGTCCTGATTTCCCTGAAAAATTTAACACCAATTTCCTTCATTTATATACTCTCCATCTGATTGTATGATTCTGTGTCAGCCCTCATTTCCCAAACATTTTAGGACTCTTATTTGATTTCTATTAACATACCTTCCTTTTGCTTCATTTTAATATTGCTATTCCTACAGATTATTTCCTAGTCCTTGTATTATTTTATTAATTCGATGTTAGCTATCTTAATGATTTAACCTCCAATAGTTTCTACCATAATCTTGAATTAAATGTATATCAGATCTTTCTTTTTCCTTTATTTTTCTTTAAAAACCTTATCCTATGTCTCTTATAAAACCCAGTCATACATTTTTAAAACTTTGCTGCAATTTTGGCTTATTAATCCCTACAGATGATCAAAGCGAACTCACTACATCCTCCTACAAAACTGATTTTCTTTGGGGGGGAGAATATTACGGGGTACAAACACTTTGGTTACATAAATTGCCTTTGTACTGCCTGAGTCAGAGCCACAAGTATGCCCATTCCCCAGATAGCAGGCACCAGAACCGTTAGGTGTGAATTTACCCATCTCCTTCTCCCCCTCCCGCCTGCCCTTATTCTAACTTTAATTACTTGATTCTACCATATTCTAAGCTCCCTCAGTTTCAAGTCCATGCACTCTTTCTGTTTTTATATCCCAATATCCAATCAAGTGTGAAGTTTTAACAAATCACATCTTTGAAATTGCTATTGCATCCATGATGTGTATTAGCATTCTCAAATTATGGTTTCTCTCATCAATAATAAAAGACTGGCCTTGTAACTAATATTGCTTTTACTTATCTCTTTTCTCACTGTAGTGTCCAAGCATGTACACTACCCAGACACCCCTTTAAGAAACTGCTGTGAGGAGCATATTTGAATGATCATTGGCTTCTGACTTTACTCCAACATTCACACTGAGGCTATGCTTCCCACAAACTACTCCCAGTTATGAGGGAGCCCTTATTGCCAAATAAAGTACACCTCTGATTGGAAATATTTACTTAGAGATTACTCCTTTGTGATGCTGCGATTTTGTTTTTGTTGTCAGAAGATTCTCCCTGTCTATTACTACTTCCTCTCCCTCGTCTATGTCCTTCAGGCAAAAAATCACTAGCAACACCCATCCTTGAAAAAGTAGGGCTATTCATTCCCATGAGAGAAAGTGCACGCCATGAGAAATCATGTGAATCTTTTAGCTACAGAGTATCAGAAAGAATAGGATTCGGGCTTGTGTTAAGTGCTTTAGGAAAGGATTTAAGAAAGCATAACTTAGCTCTATATTGGATATTGTCAGAAAGTGTGGGTAATTTATGATTGGGTAATTTAATAATTCTTTTCTATTAGGAGGCCAGACTAGAGAAAGAATAAAGCTGTAATTGGTTAAAAAAAAAGCAGTAATCATACAGATTAGCTAGAATAAGATTGTTTTTTGTTCCTTTGGGTAGCAGTTTGTCTTCATACAAGTAGAACTACCATTTGATCCAGCAATAGCACTATTAGACATCTACCCAAAGGAACAAAAGACAATCTATAATAAAGACATCTGCACTCGAATGTTTATGGCAGCACAATTCACTATTG
>VBSM01001124.1:54423860-54445325 GCA_008086735.1 Cheirogaleus medius | reverse complement strand
TCAAATTGGCACTAACTGATCAACACTAAGGTGCTCACATGGTAGTAATATTCAATGGGGTTGCAGGGATGGGGGTGAGTAAACTCACAACTAATGGATGCAGTGAGCATTGTATGGGGAAAAGGGCACATCTCAAATCCCGGCTTGGGTGAAGCAAAGTCATAACATGTAACCAAAATGTTTGTACCCCCATAATATCCTGAAATTTAAAAAAAGAATAAAATAAATAAAGTAAGGGATGCAAACAAGGAGCTGATGCTACCTGCTGTACTGTGAATAATATATTTTCTAAGTGGATTTATTGATTTTATATCAGCTGAATCTATGCAAGTGTCATGAACCATACTAGATGTTGCCACTGTATTACTGTTAGGAACAACCTGACTGCTTCACAGTTGTGTCAGAGACCAAATGATTCCCTTTTTCAAACCCTCCAAATGTTTTCTATCTTAGTGAAAACCAAATCATATTCTATAAGATTCTTCATGGCTGGTCACTATTGGTGACTACCTACATCTAAAACATATTTGCCCCTCTTTCTTTCCTCCCCTACGATTCCATCCAAGTTCAATTCAACTCAGCAACTGCTATTCAGTCTAAGATAATCACATCTTTTCTCACTGCTTCACATTCTCTCCCACACCTCATAGAATACATTTCTACCTTATCTATCAGGTAAAACCTATTGACCTTTCTAAATTCAGTTTAATTATCTCATCTATAAAGAATTTCCCCTCAGAAGATTTGGCTTCTTTTGTGACCACTTTATGACAATATCTCATATTATTACACATACATTTTTATTATATTCATATTTGTATGCCCACCTTTCCTTTCTAGACACCAAGTTCTTTAGTAGATACCATTTATTTAGTGTGTTCTCTGTGCCAAGAAATGACTCTTTCAATTTAGGTTCACTAACTATATACCACAATCCTATGAAGTAGATGTTATTTCTCTTTTATGCTTTCAGGTTTGAATACTGCTCAGAGACACACAGGTAGGTGTTAAATAGAAAAGGCAAGATTCTAACCAGATTCTTTCAAATTGCAAAGCTCTAGTGTGCATCATTGCATAATTTTGACACCTATTACCATGCAGTATTATGCCCTTTATACAGATAAGAAATCTGAGTCTCAGAGATTTTAAAACTTGTCCATGATCAAGGATAAGATTTGATTTTTGTTTAAATTCCCGGGCATTGTATTAATACATACTTACTACTCAGTAAGAGATTTACAGATAAATGAATGGGTAAAGATTTTCATGACCACATAGGTCTATAGGAAAAGGAGTAAAGAGTACTCAGAAAATGAAGCTTAGCTTCTGAGATGTCAGGTCCAGTGAATGAGTGGCAGAAGCACGTTTATTAAGTGGAGGAACCTATTAGGTTCCATATGGCAGATCTTGTTTTAATTATTGTTAAATGTGAAGTAATGATGAGGCTTTTAGGGAACATTTTTAACTGGCAATTTGGGCTAATTTCAGTATAAACTCCAAATCTGTTTGTAGCAAATGGTTACTGAGCTAACTTAATTTATAGAAAGTCTGTTTAATTTCTCACATTCTGACCCACATCTGTCAATTAGATTAAGTAGATTTTGACATTAGGCCCTGAAAAGTGAGGCAAAATCTTATTTATTGGGTGTACTCAGAAGATAACAAGAGAGTAATAGCATTATCGATTTGTTAATTTAATAAGTAATTATTGATCATCCATGATGTTCAGGATGCTGTGATAAGCAACTGTTAACACATTGAAGAGAGAAACTTACACTGTAGAAAGGAATACATGCAATCAATAAGTACATATGCAAATATATTTATAAAAACATGTGGAGTATTATGAAGGAAATGAACATAAGAACATAATCGTATATAATAATAAAAACAATTCCTGTGTACATGGTGGGTCAGGGGAAGTTTCTTGATTGGGTGGTCAGGAAATTCCTCCGTGAAGACATGACAGTTAAGCTGATTTTAGAAGGCTGTTCACATATAATATAACAAGGAAAGACTTCAAGGAAACATCCTCAAAGAGATACACATATGCAAAGACTGGAGGCAGGAGAACCTAGTATGTTCCACAACTGAGTGAAAACAAGGATGGGACAATGATATTTTAAACCTAGTGTGTCTTATAAATATGATATTCTTTTATAGATCGATCTTAAGAATCTGCTAGCTAAGTTAGTTTTCAGATCTTGTTCTAATGGAAAAATAAGTGATAGACTGAGTTGAGTCTCATGGCAATCAAAGCATGCCAACCTTTAGTCCACCTTGCAAATGATACTATGAGGCCTCCAAGGCCCCAACCCCACTGTTGTCCAGTTACTAACCATCATAAGAAAACCCGTCCATTGGATTCTGTCACATAAAGCCATTATATCCAAACTATAAATACAGAGTATTTTTCATTGGTTTGATTTCTTTATAGTTTATTGCTTACAAAAATAGTTGTTGGGATCAGGTAGAGCTGGCAACATGTTCAGGCTATGCCTATTAACTGTATTATCATATTCCAATTTCTTAACTTCTCAGTACATTTCCTTATAATCTAGAAAGTGAATGATAATAGAATAAAACCTGTAGGATTTTTGTGAGATTTTAATAAGATAATTCACATAAAGTCCTTAGCAAAATGTTTAGTGTGTAGTAAGTTTCAATAAATGTTAATTATGATTGCTTAGTTAAAAAAAGACTTGGATCTGCTTACAAGCAAAACAATTCTATAGCCATATTGTGCTTATTTATATAAAAATATCTACTGTTTCATAGTTAAAATGAAATGTATTACATCTGTTCTTTGAACATGAGGCTAATCTGTATTTCACATTTATAAAGTGGGGATAGAAAATATAAATTCATGCTATAGAGAAAATTTCCCCAAATTCAGGTTTATACCTGTTTTACCTTTTTTATATCAACAATAATCATGTATAAACACAAACATAATTTGAGGACCTATTTTCTCTAATTAAATATCTAGTTGAGATTCAATAAAGTAGAATAACTTATAAGAAATGATATTACATACTAGAAAAACAAAAATAAATTGTTACTAAAAAACAACTTAATATATATGAGGAAGAGTGTGAGTGTGTATGTGTGTGTGTGTGTGTGTACACATGCACTATTATGGGAAAACAGTAAAAGAATGAAGGGTAGAAGTTTTGTTTTTTTATTGGGATAAAGGTTATTGAGAGCCAAAACAAAAGGTAGAAGTTAATACAGATTTATTTGGATGAGGAATTTAAAAAGGTGATTACCTCAGAGTCCAAGCTCAAGACCAAGTATTCACTGGTTTTATACATTACATTATTAATAGCTACTACACATTTAGATATTCAAGGTTGTAGAGGAAAACAAACTCTGGGTGGTAAATAAGAGCAAGAATATGAAATTCTCACAGGTATGTCCACTTGAATATCTAATAGGTATCTCAACACATACAAAATAAAATTCCTACCTTCAACACAGTTCTATTGTTGTCTTAGATTTCTCAGTAAACAGAAAACTATTCTTTCAGGTTCTCAGACCTGAATTTTTTAACAATTCTTGACAGATTTCTTTCATATTTCCCATCCAATCAACCAGCAAGTCCTGTTAAACCTACTTTTAAAATAAATTCATTGTAAATCCAGCCCCAAAGAATCCAACCCTTTATCATAATCACCTCCACAGCTACACTGGTCAAAGACACTGTCAACTCTCACCTCGATGATTGCAATAGCTTCCAAGCCAGTATTCCTGCTCTCTCCCAGGTCCCTAATGTTCTATTCTCCATCAAACAATCAGAAAGATCAGATAATAACACATTTCTGTTCAAGACAATCAAGTAGCTTCCTCATTCGTATTAAGTCAAAGTTTTTAAATGACTTACAAAGCCACCAGTATGTCACTGACATCATTTTCCATTGCACCATTTGTGATT
Source organism: Cheirogaleus medius (assembly GCA_008086735.1). Lineage (NCBI taxonomy): Eukaryota > Metazoa > Chordata > Mammalia > Primates > Cheirogaleidae > Cheirogaleus > Cheirogaleus medius. Next base: position 54,441,391 of record VBSM01001124.1, on the reverse strand, counting down.
CAACCCATTTTGTCCTAGTTTTCTCTAAAACATTTATCACTACCCAATATGTAGTAATTTATATGTTTCTAGCGTGTCTTTTCTTCTCACTAGATAGCACTCCATTAGATAGTTTATTCAGGGAGAAGGCTTTGTTTATTGTTATAATCTCAGTAACTCAAGAACTGTACATGGTATGTTGCAGGTACTCAGTACTTATTTTTTGAATAAAGAAAATGAATCAATATTTATGATTCATATAAAAATAATAGATAAGTAAATGAATACAGATAATTAACTTAAGAAAAATAATTCATAAATGAAGAATTTTAAGCATAATTTGACATCCAAGAAAGAGAAATGTAAGGTATTTTGATAATTCCTTAAAAATTAATGTCTCTGATACTTTGCTTACAAAATAAATTTTAATTCACAAAGAAGAGAAATAACATAAAACTTTCTCTGGTCATTCATAAAATTATATTTTTTTCTTACCAGGAACACAGTTTGCATTATTGAATTATGTATTTAATTCCTCATCAAAGATAAAAGTAAACTAGAGCAAGTCTAGATAAGGGACTAGTCATAGTGATTATCAAAGTAGGATGGGTGGACCATATGCAGTAAAAGAATTTAGATTGCTTATCAAAAGTCCAAACTCTAGCCCTATCTAGACCCACTGAAAAATGTATCTCTGAGAATGAGGTCTGTGAATATTTACTTTTTAAAAACAATCTTCTGGATTTTACCTATGCACCCTAAATTTTGAGAAATATTATATTACATAAAGTTTTGTCATTGGCCTTGTGTTAGCAGAAGCCTGCCTAATTAAATGAACCATATGTCTGAGCCAACATTCCAAGTCTTATTATCTTGTGCTAAGGTATAGCATATAAATTAAGAGAAACAGTTATGTTAGTTTTAAATCTTTTAAGTAATAGTTATTAAATTCTGCATTGTGAATATTAAGTTATCCTTTGATTTAGTAAAAGCATTTTTTTAATATTTGAATTTACAAGGTTGGGCACAGTGGCTCACGCCTGTAATCCTAGCACTCTGGGAGATCAAAGCAGGAGGATCGCTCTAGGTCAGGAGTTCAAGACCAACCTGAGCAAGAGTGAGACCCCCATGTCTACAAAAATGGAAAAAAATTAGCCGAGCGTGATATATGCACCTGTAGTCCCAGCTACTCAAGAGGCTGAGGTAGGAGGATTGCATGAGCCTAGGAGTTTGAGATTGCTGTGAACTAGGCTAATAGCATGGCATTCTAGCCCAGGCAACAGAGTGAGACAGTCTCAAAAAAAAAAAAAAATGAATTTATATTTTTCTCTTCCCACTGAAAATAGTAAGTAAATCCACTAAGAGAAATTTTAATTGTCTATAGTAATGATTATCTCTATCTAATTCAGGAAGAGAGAAATGTAAATTTGGGTAAAAATTTTATGAAATTAGTCTCAGGATATTTACAAAATGTATTTGTAAAACATATCATCTCTAAAACTAGATTAGAAATCCTTAAACCTTGCTACACCTATGAACATATAGCCAAAAAAGACCTAGCTACATGCTATCTAGGTAAATAAGCATTGTAAGAAGTTGAGTTTTAAATAAGATTTGTCTTATTTAAACGTATATATGGTCTTATATGGATGTTCCATCAAGCTGAGCTGTGATATTTCTTAACAAACGTGATTAATCAAATAAACAAAACAGACTCACACATATTTCAAAAACAAAAAAAGAAAAAAAACCCTATAGACTATATAAATATATATATCTGATACATGTCACATTATGGACATGATTGGCAATATGATAATGAGTAAAATGAGCAAAAAATAAGACAATGTACATTGTTGTATTATTTGTAAAAGCTGTAGAAATAACTAATACTAAACAACATAATTTTAGATATACATAGAAATTACAAAAAGATGTAACATAATAAGAACAGTCATTTAGGTGCTAGAGAGAAGCAGACAGTGGAGTAATAAGGATATGATGTCTAAATACAGATTAGCTTTTATAAATTAATTAATTCTTATGTTGGAAAGTGGGTTTATATGTTCTCATTGAAGATTTGACTTTTTGTCAAAGTTTATATATGGTAACATTAGATAGTAATTGATGCAATTGAATTGTACCTTTAATTCAAAAATTATTGCTTGATTTTTCAAGTATAGATTGTCATTCTCAAAATTATAAAATATAAATTAATTTTAGGATGTTGAAAGAGATTTTAGCTTGAAGATGGTACAGAGTTTACCTTAGACACTGAAAACTATCCACTGCCCAACATTTTATTCACTAAGAGACACATCACTTAAAAAGAGCACTGGTGGCCAAAATAACTATAATAACAAACTATCAAACAACAGCACAAAATCCATCCAGCTATACGCAGAAGATATTCAGGCATTATTTGCTATTTATCCAAATGCTTATTCTGGAAGGTTCTAAAAAAACTATAAATTACTTTACAATAACATTAATCAATAAATTAAACATATAATGTGATGCATTCTCTATAAAAAACCTCATATTTTCTTTAATTTCATTTTCACATCTTGGTTTATTACTTCCATCCACTTTTGAAATCACTGTATATTCTAAGTGTAATGATCATGATATAATTTACAGTTTTATAAATAACCTTCTCATTACTCTGTTTCCACAGCCAAGGAAGAGGCAGCATTCACCCAAAGGCGATTTATTCATATGAAAAGGAGACAGATGCACCTTCTAACATATAATCTGTGAAGGTTAAAGAAACTTAACACAAATAAATACATACCTATGGATGAATATGAGGATGCCGTCCTAAGAGGAAAAGGAATGTCTGTTTCTTCTGTGATTCAGGGTAAAATTTTACCTTTGCCTTTAGCTAATTTCTGCTGGTAGAAGTTTTTTTCAAATCTGATTTTCAATGTAGGTTATGTGTGCCTTGAGAAAAACAGTACTTTTTATAATACATTAACCAATATGTCTGGAATCTTTAATGGCTCCAAATTATTTTCTCCCATATTATACTTGCTGAATAGGAAAAATAGACAACTAAAAATAAGCACGCTAATGACAATATTTTATTGACTAATTTAAATATATGTTAAAAGCTCACATAAATTGAGTTATTAAAATGTTCCAGAAACTGTTGTAAACAATTTCTACATATTAACTTTTTTAATTAGCAACACCCTATGGGCTAACAACTGTTATCTCCATGCAAAGAAAATGATAATAAGTCACAGATAAGTAAATTTTCCAGGGTCACATAGCTAGTAAGGGGATCCTTTAGCTAGTAAGGGGGTAGATCTGAGATCTGTAGCTATTTAGTTTAACTATTACACTATAGCACCAAGATTTGTTAAAAATAACTATTCTCAATTGAATTAAATATCTTTAAAGGTTAGCACAACTAAATATGTGATGCAGGGAAGACACATTTGAAAATGTTTAGAACACTATTATGTATCCAAATTTAAAGTCAACACAATTATTTCATATAAATATGTACTTATTATGACATATTTAAAATAACTTTACTACAGTTATAAAACATGCTAGAGTTTTAAAATGCCCATACTTTGCAAACATAGAGCAAATAATGTGCTATATTTATTATTACCCTGTGATAAACCAACATAAATATTCCTTTTTGAATCATTGAAATGGTTGTGAAATTGTGAAATCTGGTTATCCTTAAACATTAGGCTTCTTGTAATGTACCCTCAGAAAAATATTGGGAAAAAAGAAAATTGAGTCACTTTGATTTTTGGTTCTTTCTGGGGCACTCACAGAATAGAAATGGTGTCAGTATTTCTGTTCATTCATACATGCATGCAGTCATTCCACAAACTTTTTTTTTTGAGCCTGTGAACCACACAAACAAAAAAATCTATTAGTCTCTGTCAAATAAGAAAAATAGAAAGCCGAGGACAAAAACAGACTATTATAGCCTTAGAGATTCAGAATCCAGGGAACTAGAACTTAGCCTGTGTTGGTGCTGCTGATATATATATACAATTTGAGAAATTCATCAGGTAGATTCTATGGTCCAAACCAGGGATTAGCAAACTATGGCCCAAAGGTCTAAGTAGTTTTCTGTCTGCTTTATATGTTTTGCATGTTTGGTACCCTCCCCCCCAAATAATAATAATGTTTTTACCTCCAATATTGGAAAAAATCAAAAGAATAATATTTTGTGACACATGAAAATTATAAGAAATTAAATTTCAGAGTTCATAAATAAAGCTTTCTTTTTTTAGCCACAGCCATGCTAATTTCTTTATGTATTATTTGGGCTGTTTTTGAACTACAAGGACAGATATGAGTAGCTATGGAAGGGTATGGACTGCAGAGTCTAAAATATTTACTCTGTACCTTTAGAGGAAGGTTTATTGCCCTTTATATATATGCTATTGATATGTGAGACTGAGAATTATCTCACTGTGAATAGAGTCATTTGTATTAAAATAATCATTTTCCGAATAACTTATTTACTCTTCTTAATTAGAAATTCAGGTGCTGCTCATATTGAACAGTGGTGGTGGCTGATAACTGTAATCTTCATTTAAAAATAATGTAAGTGATGTGTTTCTGTTTTTATACATATAGTATTTTGTATTATATATGTGATATTACCCTTTTTAATTATGATATAAATTTTTAAAAATTCCAAAGTATAGGCTTTATCCTCAAATACTTTAACATTTAAATGGGAAGAAATAATTACTTCTCAAAACGTGGGCCATTATGTCTTTGGATCTAATTATTTTTATTTTGAAATCTCTAATGTTAAGATAGATTAAAGCAGAGAATAAGGTTAATGTTGGGTAGTTTAACTATACCTCAGATTCCCCAAAAGTAGTTTGTGTGTTTTTTTAAACCTGATTATATTCTCAGACTTTCTTTGCTTATTTTCTTAGAAAAGTTTAATTTTCTTGCAGCTGACAATATTAAAAATCAAATTCATATTTATAACCTAGAAAAAAACAATGGGTTTTCCCTAGGTAAGCTATTGCTCTACAGTATAAATGGTAACTTTGGATTCTATGCTAGCAGAACAAAGCTCTCTCTCCAGACTTATTGTTTCATCTGAAGTTTTCTGGATTGATATATGAAACCTTCACTAGTTCTAAAGTTCAGGTTCACATCTAAGAAAGAGTGATATATTCTTCATGATTAGCGTGAATCTTTTTTATTGACTATAAATTGTATGATGTAAATTGACTGTGATGTAAGTTGTCTATTTAATTGTTACAGTTTTATAGGGTAGCCTTTATTCCTTTTCTCACTGTTATTTTTTTAAAATTCCTAATGACTTCATGTCTATCCACGGTTTCTTTTATCACTTATATGTACATCTGGCTATCCCAAGCTACATTGCCAGCTCCAAATTCCCTCTTAAGCACCAAACCTGAGCATCTGTTGAATATTGCCCCTGTATGTTTCATGGGCAACTAAATCTCATAATGTCCAAATCTGAATCCATCTATTTTTTCCCCTTCTTGAGATTCACTTCATAGTGAGCATTCTTAATCTCAGTGAATGACGTGATTGACCTCTTAGTTTTTTGAAATCAAAATATCAGCAACAATCTAGACATTTTCCTCACCTTTCCTCCTGTCTTCCCTACACACACACACACACACACACACACAAACACAATTGGGAACCAACATTTATACATTTTTCTCTTTAGCACCTCCCTATACTCTCTTCTCTGCATTTCAACAGTCACATACTTAATTCGGTTCATCATCTGTGATGCTCTTAATTTTTATATTAGTCTCTTTACTAGTTTCCTTGCCTAAATTCATTCTCAAACCAGCCATCATTCATAATGTTTACAGAAGTGATTTAACAAATCTGCTTTAAATCATTTAGTCCTCATTGCACAAATTAAATCCAAATATTTTATCATGGCATAAAGAGCTCTAAGCATCCCTCCTATGTCCTCTAAAATGCATGTCTTTTTACTCTTAATTGCACAATATTATCCAGCCTTACTAAATCTAAGGGCATTTCCCAGTACATGCCATACTCCTTGTGTTTCTTGGACTTTTTACACAACTTTTTTTTCTCTAACTAGATTTTTCTCTTACCTTCTCTACCCAATACCTGTTGGTTCTTTCAAATCCAGCTTAGCTGTAATATCATCTTAGATCTTTCTAGTGTTGTCAGTGAAAATAGCAGAGTAAAGAAATCTGAAAGTGTATCTTTCCATAAAGGCTATAAAACAACTGATAAAAACTAGCAGAATCAAGCTTTTTGGAACTCTAAAAACTAAATGAAAGCTTGCAGTATAGAGGGCAATGATTCAGTAAGAAAAAAACATCTGAATCTTGATATTAACAGAGGGCTTTGTGGCATTTTAATTTACCCTGTTCCTGTTATCCATTCCCCAGCTATGCAATGTCTTTGAAGATAAAACCAACAAATCTCTGTACCAGTACCAGTACCAAAGGGGAGCAGAAGAGATCTCATTTGCAAAGAATTGTGGTTGTTTGCTTTGACCTGCCTGGTGGTTCCTTGGAAGACCAGCTCAAAGTACTTGGCTTTATCTTGGCTAACTAGAAACATTTTCAGTGCTGTTACAGCTATCTGGCACATTTCTCAAAAAACATTTACAGAGAGATATATTAGCCATTGCTGCCAGGGACAATGGATAATACTTGGAGCAAATGACTGACTAAACAAAAAGTTTGGGGGGAAAGGCTGGGGAGTGAAATGCTTTGGGGAACAAATGTTTTGGAAAGCTCCAACATATTCCTGGGAAGCTAGAAGTCCACATAAATTCACTCAGCAGTGCACATGCTCAGGAAAGAGCACAAAAGGCCCTCAGCCTTCACCTTTGCCTGGCTCACCACTATAATAACAGTACAAAGACATTAGTGGCCATACATGACAAAAAACTAAAATTAGTTCAAAGGAGTGACAAAATAATCACTACAAGGAGCATCCATAAACCTTGGGGAGGAGGGATAATCTGATTTCTGGAGTTGACACATTATATCAAAAATATTATGTTTTCAACAAAAAGTATGACATATACAATAAGTAAGAAAGTATGGGCCTTGCATAAGAAGAAAAAAAACAATAAATAAATAAAAGCAATAAATAGAAACTATCTCTGAAGGAAGCTCAAACATTGAACTTACTAGACAAAGACAAATCTACTTGTATGATTCTATCAGATCCCCTAAAATTGCTGTTTCCTTGAATGTCTTCTCACCTAGACTGCATGTTCATAGGGATTAGTGACAATACATGTCAGCTTAATCGTTAAAACTGTGCTTGATGTACAAATCCACTGCTCTGGAAACACTTAAAATAGAAGCAAATAGATGCCTACCAGGGATTTCTCTAAGTTCATAAAGCTGGTTCAAAATGAGGATGGCAATTTCCCTGAAAAGAATTGTCAAGAAGGAATGAAATAGGTAGGAAATGCTGCAGGTTCTCACCTTCAGAGGGTGCCAGAGACAGTCTTAATTTGAGACATCACAGAGCTTACTATACCCCTGAGGAAACATGATCAACACAAGTAAAACAATTCAAGTACAACTCAAGATTTATAAAATGAAAATACAGGAGAGTAACAATTTTGTTGGATATTAAGAAAATAGTCAAATGTAAGATTAAATGCTATTTAAAAAAAGCTAATGAGGAAGTTGAGAATGGATCTGGGCTTGAATATAATGTTTCACTTAAACCTTTCTTGTGGAAGTGACTCACCAACTCCCCATCTGTATACTGAGTTCTGCCATATCCGATTGAGTTGTTATCAAAATAAACGTGGTTAACGGATGTCCTTAGAGTCTAAGACAAGTAATTGGATATGATGGAACAAGAAAATGTTTCAAAATTATCAGAAGTTTGCAAAATTTGATGGCTAGAAAAATTGCAGTGCCTCTAATAGGATGAAGACATCAAGGGGGTAGTCCATTTTGAATGAAAGATCATAAAATTAGGATTGTATGTGTTATATTTGAAGAATGAGTGAAACTTAGATACAATAATTCCAGAATTCAGGAGTGAGGAATGAACTTTTCTTAATATGAACCCAGATGTTTTATAGTTGCTCTTTCAATTCACACTGGATTTTGTTGGTTTAATAGACATCCAGAAATTCATGTCACAAATAAGGAACACATTTTCTCAAATTATATTCTCATTTATATTTGTAATAATTGATTACAAATAGATGTAATAGATTGATCCATTAATCCAGTTAATTAATATTTATCAAGAACCTAATATTACTAGGAATAGATGCTTATAATAGGTGAGTAAATACTGTCTACGAAGTTCCTGCCTTTTATGGAGCATACATCATAGTAATGTTAAATATATGTCAGTCAAGGAAGGTCCTAAATTTTGATTTAAAAATATCAGTATGTGTCTGCTTTGCAAAGATGTACTTATATATTTTCCCTCCAGTTAATCGGTAGATTAATTTACTGTTATTATTAACTTCATAGCAAGCCCCATATGCCATCACCAAGTGGAAACATTTTTTTTTTCCTGAGATATTCATACTGCTTTCTTAGTTTTTAATTATTTTATGTACTAAAGATATGCTGAGTAAAAACTATGCTAATCACTGGGACACAGTTGAAAAGACAAGTATACTGAGATCTATTAGATTATATCCTATTCCAGAAAGATTGTACAGTCTAGTAAATAAAGCAGAAATTTATACATGTATGAAAATATTAATTAAGGTATGGGATGAGATGTATGAGCTGGTCATCTATATGTCAAACTTGTCAAACTCAGTGTTTTAACTTGAATTCTCATGTTACATTAAGATTAAATACCAGTGTCCCAGGATCATGGTCAGTTTTAGAATATCCTGAGCCAAGAGTCTAGTGAGTAGGCCAATATAAGAGGAGGTACTTCACATCTCATTCCAATAGCATAGTGGACAATAGATTTGCCATTTTTTAAAGTCAAAATGGTAGCATTTTATTTGATTAAAATTATCTTTATAATCACATATTTCTCCATATTTCAAATTTGATCCCTTTAAGAACAGAAACATTAATGAGAAACAATATTTAAAACTTTAAGTTATAATACCTATGCTTACATCAGAGCATTCATTTCAAATAAGCTTGGAGGAGTTATAAAAAATATCATGGACTGAGCTACAGGGACACTTTAGCTTAATTTCAAAAGAATTTTATTTGCATGAGTAAGGTACAATTATCCCAGGGATTTATTTTGAATCTTTAAGCAAAGACATGCTAGAGACAGGCAACTTCAATTCAGATCATTTTAGAATGGGTAAGAACTTGATATAGGAAGTCAAGGATGGTGTACATGGAGGAATACATTACAGAAGAAACATTGTGAACAAAGATACAGAAATGTAAGTAATGAGTTTAGGAAATGGCATATAGTTACACTTAGCCAAAATTTAGTGATTATGAAGGATGTGCTGAAAAAATTATCAGGCACAAATCTTCAGTATTTGTTTTTGCCATGACTCTTTCATTGCCAATGATATGATTTGGCATATCATATATTTCCTTCTTTCTTTCTTTTTTTTTCTTTCTTTTTGAGAAGGGGTCTTGCTCTGTCACCCAAGCTGGAGTGCAGTGACAAGTCATACGTTTGTAATGCCTCTACTGGATTCTAGACTGCAGCAGATTAGCAGATTAGAGGCTAGTTAGATATTAGATAACAGGAATATAACAATATTTTCCTTTTTTTCACTCTTTCTAGATAGCATGAGGTTTGGCATAAAAAGCGTCAACAGTAAATATTATATTTGTTCCAATACAAATATTTTAAAGAGTTTTTTGATTTAGAGAGAGGCATGTTTTTCTCTAAATCCATTTTTTCTGGCTATGGGGATTGGTTCCATTTGGCTTGACTGAGGTTATATAACCACCAATAACCACCATCACTCCATCCTGCTATTGAAACTCTTCAAATGGCTTATACGTGTTTTCTATTGTTGAATAAAAGGTTCCTGCAAACTTAAAAGCTTAAAACAACATACAGCTATTTTCTCACCATTTCCATGTCAGGTGTACAGGCAGAGTTTACCTAGATCTTCTGTTCAGGGTCTTGTAAGGATTCAATCAAGCATTCAGCCAGGCTATATTTTCATCTGAAAGCTAGACTAGGGACTAAACCACTTTCAAGTTCCGTAGGATGTTGGCAGAATTTATTTCCTTGTAATTATAGGAGTGAGGTCTTTTTTTTCTTCCTGACCATCAACCAGGGACCAATCTCAGCACAGAGACCAACAATTAATAGTTCCTAGACACGTGGCTCTCTAACAATATGACAGCTTACTTTTTCAAATTCTGCAAAGGAGTTTCTCTTTCTTCAGCTTGATACCTGTTGTTTGATCAAATGACATCTTTTATGTTTTTTTAAATTTCAAATATCCAAGGGGTACTAATGTTTTTGTTACATGGATATCTTTTTTAATGCTTACCTCAGGGCTTTTAGTGTGCCCATCACTTGAATAGTGTTCACAGTATCTGATAGGTAGGTTTCAACCCCTCCCCTTTTCACTCTCCCTTTTCTTGATTTCCTATAACCTTTACATCTCTTTATGCCCGTGTGCCCATCAATGAGCTTGCAATTACTAGAGAGTACATGTGGTGTTTTGTTTTTTTTACTTCCTGAGATACTTCACTTAGGATAATGGTGTCCAATTCCATCTGAGTTGGTGCAAAATACATTACTTCATTCCTTTTTATGGCTGAGTAGTATTTTATGGTACACATATATACCATGTTTTCTTAATCCTCTCATCACTTGATTTATGGGCACTTAGGTTGATTCCACATCTTTGTGATTGTGAAATGTGCTGCAATAAACATTCAAGTGCAGGTGTCTTTTTTATAAAATGACTTCTCCATTTGTCTATCTTCTTTTGAAAAACTTCTGTTCATTGCTTTTCTTAAAGAAATGAAGGAGTCATTTTAGGGATTAAATATCATTTCTTAAGTTTCTGTAAGAATTTGCCATTTTACCAAGCATTTAAAATTTTTGTTTCAAAAATAGTCCTCAAGGTGTTCTTGAATTTTTCACCCAGATTGGCTTGTGTTCTTTATTTTATTTTTTAAATTATTACTTCAAAGCCCTCTCTTAATGATCTTTTCTTGCTTACACACCTTTTCTAAAATCAGTGCCTCATTTGTAGAAACAATTCTTTGGAACCCTTTTTTTTGGACTTGTCCAACAAGCAACAATTTGTTGATTAAAAACATTGTCTAGAGGTAAATGGCATGAGTACCTCTCTCAACTAGCCTAAGATGACCATTTAAAAAATGGACAGTTTTCTGAAATTATAAGTCAAGAATCTTATCTGTATTATGTATATTTTGGAGAGTACATTTAGGGTTTTAGATCTTTCTCTAAGGTTATTATTCCTTTCTGGAATAATTTCAAAATTGTAGTGCCCCTTTAAAATATCATTTCTAACATTGGACATATTGTTTCTGATATAATAAACAATTATAAACAATAAACAACGGCTGAATTACTTTTTTTAATGTAGTAAGGCCTAATTTCATATAACTATTTTTAATCCTATTTAACACTATAGAGTATTGAGCTTGTGGTCAACTAAAATTTTCAAATACCTTAATTAAAATTTCTGTTTAGCTAGCTCTCAATAATCCTACACTGATAAAATTATGCCTGGTTTTCTTCTTTTTTACATTTTACATATTTAGCTGTTTGTCAATTTTTCCTCCTTCTTAGAATATAAGGCCATAAAGACAAGGACTAAATTTGCTGCTTTTTCTTAATACTATGTTCACAGCATCTAAGAAATAACCTAGAAAATAATGGACACCCAAGAATATTTGTAGATAAATTTATACATTAATTTCATTTATCATAATATTTTAAAGTAAAAAATGTCATCCTACCATAATGTGTTTTTTAATATAACCTTGGTTTTATAATGTTTAGTAAAAACCTGCTCCAAAATGAGAAACATTTTTATAAAAAATATTCTTTTTAGAAGATTTCTCAAGTCTTAGAATCACTTTATTTTAACAATTTCTATTCTGAGGTTCCCACTGTTTCTTTTCAGATATTTTCTTTTATCCTGTCTTGAATAGCTCTGCAATTACATTACTGTAGAGAATTATATACAAATTCTAAATAAAATTCTGTTTTTACTTATGAAACTGACTATAAATAATGTAAAATGTCTATGTTATAATAGAAGCTTATAATATTACTCAAAACGGAGTTTACAAAAGTACCCAATGTCATTTTACCTTGTTTAATAAGTTGTCAAGATTCTAATGTTATTATAGGCATAGAATCTGAATTCTTTAGCTGAGCATTAAACTTTTGTTAAACAGATATTAATAGACAAAGAAACTGTAATATATTCCTTTCAATAACCAAGAATAATATCAATATTCAGCTAGTAAAATTCTGCATAAAAGGAAAGACCTGTTAAGAGATTTAAAATCCTAGAAGAGAGGTTTCATTTGCTAGAAATGCATACTAAGAACCTTGCTATATCACATTTTAGAAATTAAAGTTCTAGAACCGTTGCAAATGAAGATAAAAAAAAATCACTGTCCAAAACCATTTGAGTTTAGTGCCAAAAATTAATATAATTTCACATTTGACCTAAAGACTATTATATTGTGGCCTATATATATATATATACTGTAAAATTTCTTATAAAATTTAGTTTATTTTCTTATTTTAATATCAACCATTTAAAAAAATCTAAGAGTATGTTTGCTCATGGGTATTCTTATGACAATTAAAATGCCACTATTTATTAATCATTAATTCTGTTTTTAAATTGGTATTAAAATAGTCACTACTTACTTCTAGGCTAATAAATAATAAAGTTACTCCCTAATGATATATGTTTTCATACACTGGCTGTGAAATAATGTGCTTTCTCTTATCCCTCTATTATGGACTAAATGTATGTGTCTTTCAAAATTCATATATTGAAGCTGTAAACACCAGTGGAACTGTATTTGGTGTTAGAAGTAATTAAGCTTAAATAAGGTCATAACAGTTGGGTCTTGATGTTATAGGATTAGCGTCTTTATAAATAGAGACAGCATAGAACTCATTCTTTCTGTGCATGCACAAAGAGGTCATGTGAAAACACAGGAAAACCATAGCTTCCTGCAAGCCAAAAGAAGAAAATTCATAATGAATTCTGCCTTTCTGGCATCTTGATCTTAGACTTCCCAGCCTCCAGAACTGTAAGAAATAAATTTCTGTTTTTTAAGCCACCCAGTCTTTGGTATTTTGTTATAGCAGCCTAAGTAGACTAATATATCCATTATATTCCAACCATTATATTCCAACATATTTCCAGTTTTCATCTGCTAGGAAAGCAGTAAACAATAGAAGGATATATTCACAAATATATTGTTGTTGCTTTGTTTATACCTTAATATGACAATGATAAATATAACTGACAGAACAATTTTGCAATTTTCATTAAAACAAAAAATTGAACCATTCTCAGTGGTGCAAAAATATAGTTAGTTAGAATGAACAATATTTGATAGCACAATAAGGTGACTATAATCTACAATAAGTTAAGGTATGCTTTAAAAATAACTATAAGAATTGAATTGGAATGTTTCTAACTCAGTGGAATAATTCTAAGCAGGAATCTTACTATTACATTCCTTTTAATTTGGATATCTAGCTGTGTATAAATTTCCAGTCATACTGAATATTCAACTCTTGGTTCTCTCTTCTTTTTTCTTCTTTATTCATTTGTTAAGAGTCTCTAGGACAGATTTTTTTAAACTGATTTTTGCAAGATAGCAACTTGGGTTGGAATTGCTTGAAATAAAACTTTGTTTCTGAAATTTGCTGACCTTTAAATGCAAATATTTAACTTGAATATGTTTATTATGAATTGTCACAAGAGGACAAAGTATGGGTGATTTTAAATTATTCTAACCACATTTTTTTATTGTTTATCCTTTTCTCAAATACTTCATTACATTTGGTGGAATTCAGTTTTGGAAATCATGGAACAACTCCCTAGACATTTCTGATATCTACATTTCATTTTAACCTCAGATGTAATTTCTAAATAGATAAGGACTAAATTTAGTCTTATACTATATCACTAATAATTACATCTTGAGTTGACCACAGTTCATTGACAAATTTCTTCACTGAACCTTTGAAAGACTTGGGAGTTCAGTTAAAATAGGCTATGATGCCTAAGTTACTAGGCTGGTAGTGAAAACATATTTTGCTAATCTTTCTTTGGTCACTAAGTAAATGATATTACTCAGGTCACTTTCTCTTCTTAGAGCAGTATTAGGAATGACACATATAATGGATAGAAGTTCACAAGTGTTTTCTTGTGCATTTTTCCATTTTCATTTGATTTCCCCAAATAACCATATGATTTTAAAAGATTTATACATAAACCACATTTTATTAGTAAAAGAACTAAAAGTTAGAAGGAAATGAAGTGCCTAAATTCTCACAACTTATATATGGAAAGGCAAGAATTAATTTAGGTTTTCTGATTCTAAATTAAATATCTTTTTACTAAATATTCAACTTGTAAAAATTCTCTTCATAATTACAATTCATCTAGGGTCAAAATCAGTGTTATTCATCATCCTAGCCAGATTTGGCTTCTTTCTCTTATAAATAAAATTTTGAAAAACCTAATGCTTTTTATTTCAGTTGAACATTTGTTCAGCATCTATTACGTACCAGACAATATTCTGGAGACTGGGGATTCAGATACAAGTATAAGACTGCATGTTCTGAAGAGGCCAACAAATTAGGAAACTTCGACATATATGTAAACATATGAAAATAGAATCCACACATACAAGGTACAAAGAATATACAAAGTAAGGAACGCTGGTTAAATAGAGTGAATGCCCCTGTTGAGGAAAATGGTGGTGGCTAGGAAGGGATTCATTGGGAGTTCATAGTATAATAGCACTCTCTAAAGAAAATGGGAATTTACCAGATAATTAAAAATAGAAGGAATTTTGACCTAAACTAAAAAAAAAAGAAAAGAAAAAGAAAAAGAAAAAATGTAAAGAGCGTAAGATACGAAAATTCACAGGATTTTCAGCAAACTGATATATTGTTATATTACTCAAGTAAAAAGTGAATTGGTAATAAAAATAGTAATATATGATATTGAACAGATAGGTAGGCAGTTTGGTAGAGAGGAATGGGATTAAGTGTGAATCCAAATACCTCTGCAATTGTATTCAGATTCTGCCATTTATTAAATGTGTTACCTTGAGAAAGTTACTCAAGGTCTCTAAACGTCACATTTTTTTTTTTTTTTTGAGACAGAGTCTCACTCTGTTGCCTGGGTTAGAGTGCTGTGGCATCAAGCTAGCTCACAGCAACCTCAAACTCCTGGGCTCAGGCAATCCTCCTGCCTCAGCTTCCCGAGTAGCTGGGACTACAGGCATGTGCCACCATGCCCAGCTAATTTTTTTTTCTATATATTTTTAGTTGGCCAATTAATTTCTTTCTATTTTTAGTAGAAACAGGGTCTTGCTCTTTCTCATGCTGGTTTCGAACTCTTGACCTTGAGTGATCCACCTGCCTTGGCCTCCCAGAGTGTTAGGATTACAGGCGTGAGCCACCGCGCCTGGCCAAAACGTCACATTTTTTAAATAAAATTGGGATGGCAATGCCTCTTATTATGCATTATATATGCAATGAGCCTAGCATAGGTATGACAATAGGAACTTGCTAAATACATATTAGTTATTAGTATACTAGAATTTAGGAAGGAAAAGACAAATTTTAAACTTATAGCTACAGATCATGAGTTTTGTCATAAAATACCCTCAAATGACTTCAAATTATAAAGTACATTGTAGGGTAAATGCATTCTGTTCTGTTTAAACTGAGTTTTATGTTTTGTTTTTTTGAAAAAAATTAAAATTGCTGCTTTTAGCTCTTGATCAAAGATCCATTTTCCAAATGTGTTATGTTTATTTTGTATTATTTTTCTAGCTTAGGCCTTATTTCCATTACCTAATTTTAGCTGAACTAATTGTTTTTCCACTCCGTTTGTTGTATACATCTTATCATAAATAATTGTGATGGTGTCATATATTCTTATATTTTGAGAAGAAATGTAAAATATAATTAAATATTAAATTTCAGAACTGAATATTATGTTGTTTATATAACAAAGCCATTTCCCTAATGTTTAATGCTTACTTCAGAGGAAACATAAAAGCCTAATAGCCAAAGCACATTGTATGCAGAGTGTTTCAAAATACACTAAAAGTGACAACTTATATATTTTTATGAAGTATACATCACAATAAATATGAATCTCAGACTTTTTCCATGCTTGAACTATTGCACAAATATAAATTTTTATTAAAATAGTTTTCCAATGATATTTTCAGATAACAGTGGTAATTGATGGCAGTTTCATTGGCATTATAGTCATAAGTAGCATGTAAACAATTATCTCATTTGGCTTAAGAAAAACTTGGACTTTAAATTCTAATCACAGGAGAGAGATCATAAGTTTGAATCTCCCCCTTTACATTTCCAATGCAATTTTGATACTATAGACAGAAAAGTTTTTTTAAAAAGTAAATACAGATCCACTACTGAGTTCATAATAAATATATACATGAGGATATATATTTAAAAATTTATATTATAGTTAAGTATATTGCTTGTATTTAATCTTATGAAAATACAGTCACCTTCAGATGCCTGGGCTTTTTCCAACAGTTTTCTCTGAGAAAGTTAAAGAAGTCTGAAATTGATCTTAATTCTAAGGAAGCAATTTTAATTATCGATCTATCATTTGTCTTTACAAAAGTCTCCCTGCATTTTATCTATCTCAATGTTTAAATTTCATCTTTCTCTAAAATCAGCTTTGGGGGTCACTTTCTTCATCAAGGGTAGCCAAGTCAGTATCCTAAGTGAACTCCAAAAATTTTCACTCTCACTCTAATCTAGCTACCTATTTGTATGGCTAAATTTGGATCTTTTAATGACCAGAACTGAAATGGATCCTGTAAAATGATACTAAAAAAAAAACAAAAAACCTGTACATTTATTTTTAAAAAATCTTTCATCCATTTTTAAAATAGAAATTTCTCAGTGATCACCCTGTGCCATATGGATTTCATTTAGATACCCCTCCCTTGTATTTCTAATTTGGATCATCCATAACTGTAATGCCAAAGTTCTATTTTTGAGTGTCTCCAGATCGTTCTGAGTTATTTTCTCATTTAGAATCTGAGGCCATTGTATCATACCATAATTTTGAACTTGTTGATATGTGTATTCTCCAAATACAGTCAGTAAAATAACTCATGCTGTCACTTAACTAATTTAATTTTTCTTCTGTGAATTAATTTAGTTGCTTTTTAATTCATTTAGAAAGCATTTGTTGAATGTCTACCATGGGCCAGAAACTAAAGTATCTTATGAGTCTCAGTTACTACTATGGTTTGAAGGAAATAAACTGTAAATACCAATAGAAAGTTATAAAAACTGCAATGAGATATCACTTATCTCCGGTAAGAATGGCCTTTGTCAAAAAG
>VBSM01001124.1:54410840-54423760 GCA_008086735.1 Cheirogaleus medius | reverse complement strand
TCAGGTAGCTCAAAGGAGAACCAAACATACTCCACACAGGGATAAAATACAGTTTTTTGGAAGAGGTAGTGTATAATCTGATTCCAAGTAGGAGCATGCCATTTAGGGTAGTTTGGAGCATGAGGGTGCTATGTGAGCAAGCAGGGAGAGACATAAAAGCCTTGGAGTTACTGATATGGTCCTATATCACCTAATTTTGGAAAGTTTCACATATATTTACTCACCAAGTTCTGTGTGATTTTGAAGTCATAGGTTCTGGGACAAGTGCTTTAAAAATATTCTCTTTGTTTATTTTTCAGTATTATCTTTTCACACTGGCATTGTATAATGCATTAGCAATTCTAACCAGCATAATAGATACTCAATTCAGTCAGTTGGCAAGATGTTCACAGTGCCAGAGAAAGTATTGCCAAGAAAGTCATTAAAAATTTGCATTTTTCTCTTTTGCTACAAGGTCAAATTTTATCTATGCAGCTTTCACTCCTTTATCATATATGCTCTCTCAAATCAAATTAGGCATAATGACAATATTACTATTAAACATACCACTTATGATGTATTTTAAATAAATCACAACCTAGTTCAGTTTGTTTTTAAAGTTTATTTAAAAGGGAAACATTAGAGGGTAAGGAACAAGGTTGATATACTTCTTAACCAGGGTCCCTTCATATCTTTTAGTAAATCACAGTGTAAAATCTGAGTAAATCAATTGAATAAACTACTGTAAATTTCAGTTTGCCTATCAATGAAAAGGTAATGATGGCAAAAACTGCCTAAATGTATTAGTTTGACAAACTGTTATAGAGACTATTGTAAAAATAGTTTTGAGGCAATAGGGTTATTTTTTTAAAAGACCATTCAAAAATTCATGTAGATTTTTAGTTGCAAATAAATTAATTTTTTGGCAATTTTGAGCAGTCTAATTCTAAAGATGTCAGAAACATGGATATAGTTGGTAGATACTGAACTTACTAAATGATGACGGAAAATCAGTTTGAGTCCTCTTTATTCATACTTAAGATTAGACTTTCAAAAAGTAAATTTTATTAATATCTAATTCTGACAAGATGGAGGCAATTTATAGTTAAAATGTTGACTACATATCAGTTTATTGGAAATTAAAGATAAAAAAATGTAAGAAGAAGTGATTATCACATTGAATTTTAACATCAACTGTCTTACATTAAAAATGAGGTTTGTAAAAATACAATTTTATTTTCAGAAGGCATTCATTTATTTGAGTCAGATTCATTACATATAACAATTTTTAAATCTTACATACTGAGTCACTCCTACCTTCATTTAATTTTCCAAAAATAAGAATAATAAAAACTCAAGAAAGAGTGGTTGTTAAATTTAGCATTATAAATGAGTAGACATTATGCTAATTAAAGGTAGTAAGGATGCTAATTTCATTTAGCTGATGCTGTAGAGAAAATCTATCCATCGTTTCTAATGGAGTCACCTATAGGCATTTGGCATTTAATGTTCCAAAATAGCTGCAGCATTATAGTCAATGTTACTTTCAATAATTCATCTCTGTACTAATACTTGGCAGACTGGAAAATTGAAATAGTACACCAAATAGTATATAAGTCATATGAAATAACTACGCCTTTTAAATCTTTAGTCAGATGCCTGCGGGGTATATAGCAAAGGAAAGTTTTGTTGTTACTTTTTGTATTAGTTTGTATGAGGAAAAGAAAACCAACCTATTGCTATAAAAATATTTTAGATTATTTATAAGTCTTAGAATAACATAAATAACAGGGAAGAGAATGTACAAAGTGATATGCAGAGAATAGTTTAATTCATTCACACAAATAATATTAGAATTCCTACAAAGTGTCAACCACTATGATAGGTGTTCACCATACATACATAATCCTTTGTCCTTAAAAATTATATAGTCTTGAAGTTTAAAAATAATCCAGTATAAATAAATAAATGCAAGATGTAAAGAGAATAAAAAGTGTACTATGATAAAGGATATGTCCATAAGTTGTATTTAACTAGTTGATGGTAAATAATTAAAATTTTGAAGAATCATAGATTAAAGGAATCACAAATTGAAAATTTAAAACTAATCAAGTGAATAATGTTGTTTAACATTGCCAGATCTCAGTTTGTTCACTAATACTCTCTTTTACCCAGCTTCAGTATTTGCCTTAATGGAAGGTATCTGGCTTAGCTGTCACTTCTCAATCATTTGCTATAATTTACAAATATAATACTGGCTCATATTTCCTATGGTCTAATCCAATCAAATCTTGTATTGAACATCAAGAAGTATGTTTATCATATTTCATTGTGAAATTTTCCTCCAATCACAGTTGATTAGTTTCAGTACATATATTTTAAGTAGTCTAAACATATGGTTTAAAAGAGATTTATTCTTTACTACTTCCACTATTAAATCTCTTACTAAATATTTGTTATGCCTTCTCTAGATTACAATTCTAGGAGTGAGATAGTCTTCATGTCTTTTCTATTACTTAGCAATCTATAATAGAACTACTTTTAATAGTTATTTGTAATGTAACCCCCAAACTATTCTGGACTTACAACCCAACCTCATTTCTGTCAATATAGAATACGTAATATTTATTGGAAGATTTCGTTGATAATAACACCTTGAACAACACATGTGTACTAGCTTATAATTTACCAACTCATTACAAGCATATTATTGGTAGTTTATCTGATACCTAAATCTCTATAAAACCTAAATACATCAAAATAAGGATCATTAACATTGTTTGGATAACATAATGATGATGTTAACAATAATGACTTCAAGATACAAAACAAAGACCTAAATCTAGGTTTATAACTAGCACCTTTTATATTCTGCCATATTGCCTTAGGATTACACAAAAAGTTGTAGAAAATATGTATAAATAGAACAAACACAAAGAGTTATATGAAGCGGTCTACACATGTATGCTTATGCTTAAGTTATTTAATAACATCTAGATAAGAAAGTAGTTAAGCATGAACTAAGAAACCAAAATTAATATTTAGTATATTTTTATCTAACCATAAATTGATATATTACTAAAGAAAATATTGAGGAAAGCAAATTGATGAGTTTAATCAAAAGGCTGTTCAAAATATGAATAAAAATATATTCAAATAGTATTTTTTCATATGTTTATTGGCTATTTGTCTATCTTCTTTTGAGAAGCTTCTATTTTATGCCAGTCAGATGGCTTTTACTAAAAAGTTCACAAATGATAGATACTGCCCTGGGATGCAGAGAGAAAGGAACACTTATACATTATTGGTAGGGCTGCAAATTAGTACAGCCTCTATGGAAAGCAGTGTGGAGATATCTCAAAGAACCCAAAGTTGACCTACCATTTGATCCAGCAATCCCACTGCTAGGTATTTACCCAAATGAACTGAAGGCATTCTACCAAAAAGATACCTGCACTCGAATGTTTATTGCAGCACAATTGATTGCAAAAATGAGGAATCAACCCAAATGCTATGAATTCATGAGTGGATTAACAAAATGTGGTATATGTATACCATGGAATACTACTCAGCCATAAAGACCAATGATTTAATGCCTTTTGCAACAATATGAATGGAATTGGAGACCATTATCCTAAGTGAAGTATCTAAAGAATGGCAAAACAAACACTACATGTACTCACTATTAAATTGGTACTAACTGATGAGCACACATGTGCATAGAGGGAAATAAATCTCAAAGGAAATAAAGCAGGGAGGTGGTGGGAGGAGAGGATGGACAAAAATCTACCTAACGGGTACAATGAATACTATCTGGGTGACGGACACACTTTTAATCCTGACTCGAGCATTACACAAGCGATCCATGTAACCAAAAACATTTGTACTCCATCGTACTTTGAAAACAAATATATATATGAAGTGAGGCTTTTTGTTAAAGAGAGTAGTATCATCAGATGGAAATCACAATACAGTCATTGTTGCTTAATAACAGGGATAAGTTTTGAGAAATGCATCATTAGGTGATTTCATTGCTGTGCAAACATCATAAAGTATACTTACATGTACCTGGATGATATAGTCTACAGCACACCTAGGCTATATGGAATAGCTAGGATACAAACCTGCACTGTATGTTAATGTACTGAATGCTGTAGGCAATTATAACCCAATGGTAAGTATTGTGTATCTAAACATATTGAAACATAGAAAAGGTACAACAAAAATACAGTATTATAATCTTATCAGACCAAAGTTGTATTTGTAGTGCATGTTTGACCCAAACATCATTATGCAGCACATGACTGTGTTTTCTATGAAAGCCACATAGGGAGAATATATATTATGAAATTGAGACTCACTGTTGTCAGCCAATCTTTAACATACATATACCTGTATTTTATTTTCTAATGTTAAGGGAGATAAAACAGAGGAAAGGCACTTTAAAGGATCAGTTTAATTTACCCGTGTTTCAAAAGCTAAAAACAAAACAAAACAAACCTGACAATAGCTAACCTATCCCAAAGGTAATCATGAATAATTAAATTTGTTCCCAGACTTCTAAGAAGATAAAAATTAGAGTGACATAATGTGGCTTTATATACCTAAGTAGAGAGTAGTTTAAAAAGAAATTCTAGGCCATATTCTTTCAAAGAAAAGGAATATTAAATATTAATATTTAATTAATGTTATCATATTAAAATCATAAAAATAAATGACCAATAATAGCACAAACAAAATATAAATGTTTACAGTTATTGTGACTAATATATTAGTTCTTATCTTTATTTGTTAGAACAAGTCCCGTATGGTTAAGAACTTAAGATTTTAAGATCCATCTTTTAAAATATATCCATGGAATTATCACTGAATAAATATATGTAGGTAAAATTTCTTTGTAAAAATTCAATATATAATGAAAAAGAAATTTTGTACTCAACTTATTTTTTAGATTCACTAAAACAAACAATGCTGCTCAATGCGTTTCCATTTTTCTTTTTATATTAATACTCCTATTGAAACTTGAAATATTACAAATGGAAAAAATAGACATCTTATACCCAAGGATACTATGAGAACAGAATATATAACTTAAGAAGAAATCCTAAAAGTAAAAATAATCAACATAAACTAATTGCTATAAACGGTATTACTTAATAGGGAAAATAGTGTTTGGTAAATCAATAGGTCCCAAATTATTTCTTTAATTATAGATATGAAATTATATTATTTTAGTAAGAAACAGTCAAAGCATCAATTAACTTCATCCAAATATTTTTCTAGCATTTAAGCAGAAAACCGGTTTTAATACATATGAAATGTTAGACTTCTGACATAGAATGTCTAATCTTTTTCTCTACTGATTAATAAAATCATCTTCATTAGTATATGTCTTTGACACACTAGCTTTTTCTGTTTTAAATTTTTGAAATTTTAACTAAATGCACAAGTATAGTCAAATCAAATTTTGCAAATATTTTGTATACCAAATTTTACTCAGTAGTCATTTTTATATTCCTGATAATTATGTAGTACATTGCATGTAACAGGTACTCAAGGTATTCTGTTGAGTTAATGGATATAGAATGTGTCTCTGTATGATATGAAAGATAGTTTTGTATTATTTGTATTGTTATTTTTCATACACTATAATAATGGTCTCTAGGAGAAATAATAATTGTATTAGATGGAAAGGCATCTACCTTTTTAAAGACTGTATCTAGACATGTAGTTTGGTCATTAATTCCACTTCCTCTATTTTGAGAATGAAATTTGAGTAATCTATAGAATATATACACAGAATATAAATATGTACAGAATATAGTATACACCTTGCACTTTGCAAGGGGGAAAGTGGAAGTAAATGGAAAATTTCGAATAGTCACATGGTATTGAAATGGAGTAAACTAATAATATACTTCAATGATTAGGAGATGGTATTCAAAAACAGTGTTTCGCTATCTGGCAAGAAATATCAAAACAGGCCTTTTGCTTAAAGACCACCTACACAGAAAGAATACATGACTGGAAAATATGACACCAATCTTTTTTAATTGCATTGTTGCTGTAGTTTTTCTTTGTGCATTTTTTAGGTTGGCAAGTTGACGTCATTATTTTCCAGTTATTTAGAATGGAGGAAAATCCTACAGTCAGCCTTATCATATCATGAATCAAAGGGTCATATATCAGCTGAATGTGAATAATTATTTTCTTTTCATTTATTGGAGTATCTAAGTATATTTTCAAGACTATTAATCAGTTTTATGTAATGTAGATACCATTAACTCTGCAAACATTTAGAAAACTGTGTTTATTTTGAAGTGGAGTTATGTCTTTTTAGGCAGAAGATTTACATATTTAGGGTTAAGATTTAGATAATGCATCTACTCTACCCAATCTATTTAAGTTATGGCTATGTAAAATCATGATTATTTCTGGGGAAAATATGACTATATATCTATATTATATGAATTACTCTGCTCATCTTTAAAATAAAATAAAAGGCTATCCACAGACTATAGAAATACTCCATTCCTATGTCAGGGTCCTAAATTTCATAAGTTATTTAAGTTTTATTCAAATTATTGCATATAGGTATCTACAAAATATTCTCCCAATCAGGTCTATGCTAGAGGTTACAAAGATTATTTCACATCGCTGATTGAAAAATGTAAAAATATAAATGTAAATATGTCTTCTCAAGTATTAAAAGTCACTAAAAAAATTAGACAGTAATCAGCATGGTGGATCAGTAAAACAAACAACGAAAATGAAGCTGCATTGATTTATTCAAAGTGACCAATTAAATAAGATAGAAATGGGAATACATAATAAAAAAAGACCAGTGTAAAAAGTAAAATTATGAAATTTGACAGAAAGACTACTCCGAGCATATTGATAATTTACATAAATCAGAATAGGTTTAACTCTCACCGAGGAATATAAAAATTGTTTAAAAATGAATGGTCTTCTTATAAGAGATACACTTAAAAATAAAATGGAGGCAAGAAAACTATGTGGTAGAAAATTGCCAAAAAATATATGTGAGTATGGCAATATTATTATCATATAAAGTAGTATTTTTTGCCAGTGTCATTAAATTAGTACCTGACAGCCATGAGAATATGCTTTGCTGATCTTCTGTTATAGGAAGTGTAAAGTAACCAAGGCTATTTGAGCTTTTAAACTCATCACCTCATGTGTACAGAGACTATGTCCAACAGGAGTGCTTCATAGATACCCAGGCAGACTAGTTCTTAGGAGAGACAGGACTCCTTTGCCAACTGACTTTTGCTCAAGGATTCTCTGATGCTTCAAATTTATTTCTACAGTTCATTCCTACCTTCCTTTTTATTCTCTACACCTTTTCCAGAATGAATATTTTGAAATGCACATCTGAATGTATAGTAACAGCATTAAAATCTTTAATTGACATTCCTCATTCACAGAATAAAGGCCAAGATCCTTCAGATTTCCATCAAAAATCCTATAACATCCTATAACATATGCGTCTTTTCAGCCTGCTCCTATAAAACCCTCCCTCTTCACCCTCTGATCTAGCCACACTGACCTTCTTTCAGTTCTTTTAAGAAACAAAGCTCCTTTCATATGAAGGCTTTTGTAAACACTGTTTTGAATGACTAAAATTCTCTGTCTCTTCACAAATTAACTCCTAATCATTCTTCAAATCACAATTAAAATGTCATGCTCATGAAAGCTCTCCCCAGACCAGGTAAAATACCACCGTTGTCTCTTTGCATTCTTAAGCTTTTCTTCTTAGAGCAGAAAATGGCAAATCCCAGTTTGCCATTAAATTATTTTCATAATTATTTGAGTAGTTATTTGCCTCACTGCTACGAGGCTATAAACTCCATAAAGACAAAAACCATCATATCTACATTGCCCAGCAGGTTGCCTAGAATGATAGTCTCTCAAATTTTGTTCAATGAATTGATGCATGGAAAAGTGGACGGAAATATGGGGCAAAAAGGAGATTTCTCAGTGATTTTTTAAAAAAGTGTAATTTGAGAGATGTGAATCACTGCTTTATTTGATTCATTACGTCTAAAGATCTTACAAATTGGAATGTTGCTGAGTTGATCTTAGGCTATAAAAATATTTTCTCACAATTCTGTAGAGCATCTCTTCTTAATACAACCCATTCATTTCACTCAACTAAATATTTATTTAGGCCAAATATCTACCAAACACTGTATGGATACTGAGAAAACACCAGCATAGAAATCAGCCAAGACTCATCCTTTCCTGGAGTTTAAAGTTTTGAAGAGTTCACACACACACACAAAAAAACCACCACACATGCACATTAAAATGTAAAAAATGTTCTAAGTGTTCTACCAAGGATTAAAATAAAGTAATATGCTAGATTATGAAGGAGCAGCAACTTTTCCTTGAGAAGATTTTAGGAAGGTATTTCAGATCAGGTAAATTTTAAACTGACTTTTAAAAAGGCAGTATGGAACGTGGTAGGCTAACCTCTAAAATAGTCTCCAATTATTCCCAACTGCTGGTATTCACGCCCTTGTGTAATTATCCCTCCTCTTGAGTGAGTTACTTGCTTCTAGTCAAGAGAATATGGCAAAGGTGACTGTATGTCCCTTCTATGACTGTATTGCAAAGGCAGTGACTTCCAGCTAGCTAGAAGACTTTCTCTATTGCCTTCTTCATTTGTATGCTTTGATGAAATAAAATACCATGATGAAAAGAGCAATGTGGCAAGAATCTGAAGAGTAGCCTGAGCCAACAGTCAGCAAGAAACTGAGGCCCTTAAGTTCAACAGCCTGCAAGAAACTAAATCTTGCCAATGACTATGTGAGCATGGGAGCAGATACTTCCCCAGTCAACCCTTAGATGAGACCCCAGATCTGGAAGACATCTTCATTATAGTCTTGTGAGAGAACCTGCTAATCTGTGCCCAGATGCCTGACCCATTGAAACTGTGAGATAATGTGTGTTATTTTATGTCACAGAGTTTTGGGGTAAATTTTTATGAAGAAATAGATAGCTAATACACAGTTTTGAGATATCTGGGAGAAAAATTTTCTAGACAGACAATATGACTATTGAAAATAACCCAACCTCTGATGAAAGCTGGCTATTGTAGGTAATGTACAACAGCTAGTCTGGCTGATGGATGATGAGATAAAATATATTAAATATACATTCAGACAAATAGCCAGAGACAAATCAAATTTGATCCTATAAGCCAATATAAGGAGATTGGGTTTTACATTAAGTGTAATAAGAAACATTTAGAGGATTTAACCTAGGTGAATGATGTAGTCTACGCTTCCTTTTGAAAAGTTGACTTTGGCTACTATGTGGAAATGGATCATAAGAGAATGGAAGCTCTAATATCCTCTAAAAGCCTGTTGGAGTAGTCTGAAAAAGGAGTTGTCTGCAACTTGGATCTGATGTTTTAGGTAAACCTATTATAGAGTTTCAGAAGTGCGAATATGTGCTCGGATGGAATTCACAAGACTTACTACTATTTAATTAAATCATGGTATGATTTACTAAAATAAAAATTTCTGGAAACCACACAGGCAGGCTAGGGAGATGAATAAGGAAACACTAAATAATTTTATAAAATAACTATTTCTGACATAAAATTTATGTTTCTTTACAATTACAATTTTTGTTTGAAATTTGTTTTCTTGAATATGTAACTATCCAAATCTTATTCAAAATGCTTCATTAAAAATTACTATTGACATTAAAAAATTGAAATGGATTAGGCTTTTTTTATCATTGTCATCGGCATCATTGTCAACAACAAAACGTCAGATAAATTTTTGTAACGGTGTTTAGATAATAACTTAAAATTAGAAACTAGAAGCAATAAGCATTATTTTGTGCAAAATTGGTTGACTTAAACATTTGTAATGGAGAAAGGCAGTTTTCCTATTCAGAATAGTTTGCAAATACTTAAAACCAAATCATTTGCAAACTTCATTTTATTAAAACCATACTTGGCTAGATAATTTTCTTTTATTTGCCTCACAAGTCACCTGATATAATGCACATAGAGAAATTATGCAGGTATCTAAATGTAGCAAGAGCTTGGTATCCTAGGTAACACTGCAGGAATATAAAAACCCATCTCCAAACTAGAAAATGAGTTCAGTCAAAGTCCAATTTATGCTTAAGGTTAAAAAGTAAAGAAGCAATCTCTATTTCACAAAAACAAAATCCTTCCAGATTCCTCAGTTTCTTTAAATGTCATTGATGGATTAGCTTTGGCAAAGTAATTGCTAAAGCCAACCATTATTTTATATTTAGACTATGAGGATTAAAGTGAGATCAAGCAGGTACTGTAGTAAAATGATCACAATTAGTCAGGAATGCTTATATTTATTTTAATTAACTCCTCTTTAGACTTTCTATCCTTGAGAGCTTTCCAGATAAATTTCACAACTCAACCTCTTATTTAACAACGGAGTACATCCATCTCTATTTCCCGTCCACTTTGATCCACACTTTCTTCCTGCAGACATTTAACTGTCATCTTTTACTAAAAGAAATATTGAACATATGTTTCTTTTAAAGATTCATTTCTGAGAATGAGGACAATTCACTCATGAGGAAAATGAGAGTAGGTCATTACATTTTCAAGTAACACCCTGAAAATATGCCAGGTATACTTAAAGGTAAACCTATTATAGTGCTTTGCATTAAAATATCAAGTAAAATTCTAAACCCAACTAAATTTATGCTATCATCACCATCAATTAAAATAAAATTACATATTTTCCCACAGTCCTATAAAAGGAGGAAAGGAAGAGTGCATTAGAGTTACATACTGGTAATATTGTCTGGTGGGCTCTATGCTGGTTCTTTAAATGTAATTAATGTCTCTATATTTGAAGCTATGTCAAAAAGACAAGTTGGCCTTCCTGCAATATTTGCCAAGTAAGTCAGAATCTAATCAAATTTGAATTTTAGCAACATTTACAAAAAAATGGAATGATTGTTTTCAAAAATGAGTATAATTTTCCTCTGAGGCATTACAATTTTCTTCTGACAGAATTTATTTCTTGTCACAGAGTAGAATTTCATATTCTCTCACTCTACTAATGTAACATCCTATGTGATTAGCCTATTAGTTACCTATCCTGTGCAATATGATTCTGAACACATACTGCATGAAAGCATGGACTTTATATTGTTTGATGAAATTTAAAAAAAGAAGTAAGGGGAGAAGGAGAAACCATCTTTATATGTGGAAAATTGTGAGAATACAAAACTGAGGGATTTTACAGCAGGAGTTCAACATTAAAGTTGGCAATATAATAATATTCTATATGAATGAGTGTTTAATATTTAATAAAAAATTGATCAATAAAGTTATATTCAAATATTTTAGAGGTCAGAGTTTAAATTACCTAGATGATTTGGAAAAAATAGCTATCATGGAAAATATTTTAATATTGTGGAAGGTGCTAGTTCCCCTACACATATAAAGAGAGTGAGTGAACAAAAGAGCCTGTAGCAATAATAGGAACAGAGTAAAATTCAAAACTTTGAAAGTCAAAGGTAAGTCAAAAGTTAAGTATACTCATCATCAATGAAAGGATAATTGAATTATACAATAAAAGTCAGGAAAAGGGTAAAAGGTTATTATAGGCATCATAGATATATTTAGTATATATATATGTATATATATACTATAGTAATATAAATATGAACTTTATACTTATAAAGTATAAGATTTGAATCCAGCTCTGGGATGAGTCATGGTTCTTACATATATTGTTTATGTGGTGTTGAGTTACTTTTACAGCCAGGAATGCCTTGAAAATCATAAAGAATAGGTAAAGAGAAAGCATTTTATAATCTATAAGTATTTAAATAATGTTTACTATTAATAATTAATTTTCTTTTCTTCTAGGAATTTTATCTACATGTATTTCCTTTTCAAACACATGTGTTATACCATTCAAACTAATAAAAAAGATGACTATGAACTCAATATTATTCAAAAAAGAATGACAAATGTTTAAGTTAAAAAATCATTTAATAAATTATTTTTAATATTAACTCTCGAAGAAAATTCTTGGAATTTACAGCTTAATTAATGTTAAGGAAATAAAATGCTTTATTTATGAGGAGACAATTGTCTGTAAAGGATCCAAAAGGAAATTTATTACCAAATTAAAGCAATTGATATTTTAATATAAATATTTTAACTGTCAACTATTAGATAAATGGATATCTTTTATTGGATAATGGTAATACATTTTCCCAGAAATGGTAATAATATTTCTCTCTAGGGGCATAAATAGGGTGAGTCCCAATATTTTCTGGAGTCTACTTCATAGTCTGTTACTATAAAAAATTCCATAATGTCAAAATATTTATTTTTCCCCATCCAATTTCATTTTTATGAAGTGAACATTTTGATTTTTTTTTCATGTCCTTCAGTTGGCAGAGGTTTAGGTAATAAATATCAGTTAGGAGATCTGGCTGGCCAAATCAACTGGGGCTTAATCAGAAGCATGTTTCATTAACAAAAAAGAATGTTATCAATAAAATTATGTTCAACTATTTTGAAGTTCAAAGTTTTACTTTAAATTACCTTCATGATTTGGGAAATGTAGCTAACATGGGAAGTGTTTTTAGTATTCTGGAGGATGGGCCAGGTGAGGTGCCTCAAGCCTGTAATCCCAGCACTCTAGGAGGCCAAGGTGGAAGGATCACTTGAACTCAGGAGTTTGAGACCAACCTGAGCAAGAGAGAGGGCCCATCTTTACTGAAAATAGAAAAATTAGCCAGGTGTTGTATCTTGCACTTGCTGTCCCAGCTACTTGGGAGGCTGAAGCAGGAGGATGGCTGGAGCTCAGGAGCTTGAAGTTGCAGGAAGCTATGATGATGGCACTGCACTCTAGCCCAGGGCAACTGAGCAAAATTCTGTCTCAAAA
>VBSM01001124.1:54386010-54410740 GCA_008086735.1 Cheirogaleus medius | reverse complement strand
AAAAAAAAAAAGTGAAGCTTAAAAGAAATTAGGTGAAAAAATATTTTTATTTGAAAGTATTTTTAAAACTAATCTTAAATTAGTTTTAAATTAGTTTTTAAAATAATCTGGTAAAAATATATAAATAGATATAAGGTATGACATATTTCTTAGTACTATTCTAATCCTAACTAGCATTAGTATTCTCATAGGATTTTAAAAACTATATTGCACATTCTAATTAATCATTTAAGTAGAGAGATGAAAAAGATCTTGAGAAATTGGCCGGGAGTAGTGACTCCCATCTGTAATTCTAGCATTTTGGGAGGCCAAGGAAGGAGGATTGCTTGAGGCCAGGATTTCCAGATCAGCCTGAGGAAGAGGGAGAACCCATCTCTAAAAAAAAATAGAAAAATTAGCTGGGCACAGCGGCATGTGCCTGTAGGCCTAGCTACTCGGGAGGCTGAGGTTGGAGGATCACTTGAGCCCAGAAGTTTGAGGTTGCAGTGAGATATGATGATGCCACTGCACTCCTGTCTGGGTGACAGAGCAAAACCCTGTCTCCAAAATCAAAATAAAGAGAATCTTGAGAAATTGTTTGATTCATATTTCTAGGTCCTAGACAGAAGAGAGTATCTATGCTAATGCAGTTGTTTGGAAGAGGTACTATATATAATTATAAGTATAATATTACTATTTGCTTAACATTTACATAGATAAAAACAAATATATTTGTTTATATTTTCAAAATTGACTAAGTTATAATTCTTCAGCATAATTGTTCAAGCACCTTGACTTTTAGCCCGAGAAACATGATTTCAAAAGAATTCACATTCTCCATGGAAGCAATTTTCTGTGGGTCAATACATGTATCTTTTTCAATTTTCTGAATATACAGAGCTCCTTTTGTGCAGAGAGTATATTTTTAAAACTATGGAATATTTTTTTTTGCTAAAATAACATGATCCCCTCAGAAAGAGATCTTATGTTAAAACCAAGGTTAGCTTGTATTTATTAAGCATTGCTGTATGTCAGAACCTTCAACATAAATATAATTATAATTATAATTATATTAACCTTCAACATAAATATAATTATAATTATAATTCTCTAAATTGTTTAAGGTACTGACAGGAAAAAAAAAGGAAGGCATGGAGAGGTTTAAATAATATGCCCAAATTTATTCACACAGCAATTAAGAAAAATCAAGATAAAAACCAAGGTTCTCAGAAAAACCTGTGTTTTATACTCATCACCTCTCAAAGTAGAAAAAGTTTCCATTGCATGGTGATGATTCTCCCTTCTGTGCATGATTTTCCTGACCATTTAATGTTATAACCTTTTTTGCAGGAGATTTTAATATCTAAAATACATGTGGTAATTTTTTCCTAAGCGCCACTTACTGATTACCTTTAAACACATCTGGATGACAGAACATTTTTTCAGCAAGAATTATTTATCAATTCAAGGAGTCTCTTTGTAGATTCTTTGGGATTCTCTAGATATAAGATCATATCATCAGCAAAGAGTGATAGTTTGACCACTTCTTTCCCTATTAGATACCCTTAATTTCTTCTCTTTCCTGATTGCTCTGGCTAAAACCTCCAGTCTTATGTTGCATAGAAGTGGTGAAAGTGGGCATCCTTGTCTATTTCCAGTTCTGAGTGGGA
The DNA here is from genome assembly GCA_008086735.1 of Cheirogaleus medius. Lineage (NCBI taxonomy): Eukaryota > Metazoa > Chordata > Mammalia > Primates > Cheirogaleidae > Cheirogaleus > Cheirogaleus medius. The sequence continues at coordinate 54,409,091 of VBSM01001124.1, read as the reverse complement.
ATGCTTTCAACTTTTCCCCATTAGCATAATGTTGGCTGTAGTTTTGTCATGTATGGGTTTTATTATTTTGATGAATGTTCCATCTAAGCCTATTTTGTTAAGTTTTTATCATAAAAGGTGCTGAATTTTGTTGAATCCTTTTTCTGCATCTATTGAGATGAACAAATGATCTTTGTTTTTGCTTCTGTTTATGTGATGAATTACATTAATGAACTGAAGTATGTTTAAACATCCTTGCATCCCTGGGATGAAGCCCACTTGGTCATGGTGGATTATTTTTTGGAGGTGCTGTTGAATTCAGCTTGCTAGGATTATATTGTGGATTTTTGCTTATATAATTATAAGGGATATTAGTCTATAGTTTTCTTTTCTTGTTGTATCCTTTCCTGTTTTTTTTTATTAAGGTGATACTGGCTTCATAGAATGAGTTGGGGAGGATTCTTTCATTCTCAATGTTATGAAATAATTTCTGGAGTATGGGTCCCAATTCTTCTTTGTAGGTCTGATAAAATTTGGCTGTGAAACCAATGGAGTAGAACAGAAAAAACAGATATAAAACAACACACATTTGCTATCTGATCTTTGACAAAGTAGACAGCAGTATATACTGGGGAAAAGAATCCCTGTTCAATAAATGGTGCTGGGAAAATTGGATAGCCACATGTAGAAGATTGAAACAGGATCCACAACTCTCACCAGTCACAGAAATTAATCTAAGATGGATAACAGTCTTAAATCTAAGACATGAAACCATAAGAATTCTAGAAGAAAATGTTTTAAAAAAAACTTCTAGATATCTGCCTAGGTAAAGAATTTATGAGGAAGACCCCAACAGCAATCACAGTAACAACAAAAATAAATAAATTGAACTTGATTAAATTAAAGGATTTCTGCACAGCCAAGGAAACAATCAACAGAGCACATAGACAATCTACAGAATGAGAGAACATATTCACATGCTATACATCTAATAAAGGGTGCTAATAACTACAAAAAATTCAAGCAAATAAGCAAGAAAAAAATCAACCCCATTAAAAAGTGGGCAAAAGACATGAACAGAAGCTTTTCAAATGAAGATAGACTAATGGCCAATAAACATATTTAAAAATACTCAATGTCACTGATCATCAGATAAATACAAATCAAAATCACAATGAGATATCACCTAACCCCAGTGAGAATGGTTTTTATCAAAATGTTCCAAAATAATAGATGCTATCATGGATGCAGAAAGAAAGGAATACTTATGTACTGTTGGTGAGATTGCAAACCAGTACAACCTCTATGGAAAATAGTATAGTGATTCCTCAAAGAACTAAAAGTGGACTTACCATTTGATCCAGCAATCCTACTACTGGGTATTTATTCAAAGGAAAAAGGTCATTTTATCAAAAGATACTTACACTAGAAGAATGTTTACTGTGGCACAATTCACAATGACAAAGATGAGGAATCAACTCAATTGCCCATAAATTAATGACTGGGTTAATAAAATGTGGTATATGTATAGCATGGATTACTACTCAGCCATAAAATATGAATTAATACCTTTTGCAACAATATGGATGGAACTAGAGACCAGCCTCTTAAGTGAAGTATTGCAAGAATGCAAAAACAAATACCATATGTACTCACTGTATTGGAACTAACCAATCAGTACTCATGTGCACATATGTAAGTAAAATCAAATGGAAATCATGCAGGTGTAAGGGTGGAGGAGGGGATGGGTGAAATCATACATAATAGGTACAATGTACATTATCTGGGTGATGGACACACTTAAAACTTTGACTCAACAGTACAAAAGCAATCCATGTAACCAAAATATAGGTATCTCCATAATATTCTGAAATTTAAAAACAGAATAACTGGCCTTAAACAGGGAGTAGAGAATGAGAAAGGTAGAAAGTTAATTCAAAGAAAAAAATAATTCCAATCCTGGAGAAATATATATATATACCCAGCTATAGGAAGGCAAAAGATCACCAAGAAGATTCAACCTAACAAAAGAAGAAGAGGAAGAGGAAGAGAAAGAAGAAGAAGAAGGAGAAGGAGAAGAAGAAGAAGAAGAAGAAGAGGAGGAGGAGGAGGGGGAGGAGGAAGAAGAGGAAGAAGAAGAAGAGGAGATGAAGAAAGACAAAAGAAGAAGAAATATGAGCTCCAATATTTCTGGCAGTAGACTTGTCAGCAAAAATCCTACAGACCAGGAGAGAGTGAGATGACATATTCAAAGTGCTAAAGACAAAAACTGCCAACCAAGAGTACTGCATCCAGCAAAGCTATCTTTAAAGCACAAAAGAGGATACAAAAATTTTCCTGGACAGAATTAAAAAGGCTGAGGGAATACATTATTGCCAGATCAGTCTTACAAGATATGCTAAAGGGCATCCTTCAATCAGGAAATAAAAGGAAGCTAATCATGCAATAAGAAAACATTAGAAATTACAAAATTCACTGGAGAAAGTACACAGACAAATTCAGAATACTCTTATACTGTAATTGTGATATTTAATTCACTCTTATCTGTACTGTGATGAATAAAACATAACTCTGTCAAAAATATAACTACAATACATTTTCAGGAGATAGGTAATATAAAATATCTTAATCGAAACAACAAAAAGTCAAAATGGAGAGGACGGAATTAATGTGTAACATTTTTAAGTTTTTTTTTTTCTTTTTGTGTTTTTCTTTTCATTGTGATCAAAATTAAGCTATCATCAAAGATAATTTGTTTTAGCTATGTTTTTTGTAAGCCACCTGGTAACCACAAAGCATAAACCTATAATAGATACAATAAAACTAAAAATTAAGGAATTAATGATATTATAGAAGAAAACCACTTAAGCACAAAGGAACACAGAAAGAGCAAGAAAGGAAGAGAGAAATTCCAAAACAACAAGAAAACAAAATATACAAGTATAATAGTAAGTCCTTACTTATCAATAATAACATTGAATATAAATGGATTAAATTTTCAAATTAAAAGACACAGTGGTTGAATTAATAAAAACAAAGACCCAAATATATAATGTCTACAAGAAACACACTTCACTTATAAAGACATATATAGACTAAAAGTAAAAAGTTGGAAAAAAGATATTGGATGCAAATATAATACATAACAGAACAGAAATAGCTATCCTTAGATAAAATAGATTTTAAGTCAATAAATTTAAAAAGGTAAAAGGTAGTTCTTTATATAATGATTGAAGGGTCAATTCAGCAATAGAATATAACAATAATAAATATATGCATAAAACACCAGAGCACACAAATATATAAAGTAAACATTAATAGACCTAAAGGAGAGATAGACTGCAATGTAATAATAGTAGGGTAACTCAACATTTCACGCTTAGTAATGGATGGATCATCCAGACAGAATATCAACATAGAAATATGGGAGATAAACTACACACTAGACTAAATGGAACTAACTGTCATTAACAGACCATTTCATCCAATTGCTGCAGAATACACATTTTTCTCATTAACACATGGAACATTCTCTAGGACAGACCATATATTAGGCCAAAATACAAGTCTCAAAAATTTTTAAAAAGTTAAAACCATATCAAGTATCTTCTCTGACCACAATGAAATAAAACTTGAAATCAATAAAAAAAGAAACTTTGGAAACTATGCAAATAAATGGAAATTAAATGACATGCTCCTGAATGATGAATGAATCATTGAAAAAAGTTAAGATTTTTACAAATTCTGGAAACAAATGAAAATGGAAATGCAACATACCAAATCCTAAGTGACACAGCAAATGTGGTATTGAAAGGGAAGTTTATAGCAATAAACATCAAAAGAAAATTAGAAAGACTTAATGTTACATCTCAAGAACTAGAAAAGCAAGAATCAAACTCAAAATAAGAAAATAAATAATAAAAATCAGAGCAGAAATAAGTGAAATTGAGACTAATAAAACAATACAAAATATAACCAAAACAAAAAGTTGGTTTTTAAAAAGAAAAATTGGCAAACCTTTAGCTATATTAAGGAAAAGAGAGAGAAGACTCAAATAAATTATATTAGAGTTTAAAAAGGGAACATTACAATAGATACTGTAAATACAAAAGAATTAATGGAGACTATTATGAACAACTATATGCCAACATATTGGAAAAAACAGAAAAAATGGATCAATCTCTGAAAAGATAACATCTACCAAGATTAAACCATGCAGAAATAGAAAACCTAAACAGACCAATAACACATCTAGATAGCAAGATGAAAGTAGTAATTAAACAAAACAAAACAAAAAACTCTCCCATTGAGGAAAATCCCAGAACCTGATGGATTCACTGATAAATTCTATTGAACCTTTAAATAATAACTAATACCAATTCTATTTTAACTCTTCAAACAAACTGAGAGAGGGGAATAATTCCAAATTTATCACATGAGGCCAGCATTACTCTGATACCAAAACCACACAAGTATACACATAAAAAGAAAACTATGGGCCAATATCCCTGATTAACATAGATGTAACAATTCTTAACAAAATACTAGGAGACAAACTACAACAAATTTTTAAAAATCATTCATCATGATCGAGTGGAATTTATCTCAAGAATCTGAAGATGATTCAACATATGCAAATCAATAAACATGGTACATCACATCAACAGAATCAAGGGCAAAAACCATATAACCGTTTCAATAGATGCTGAAAATGTATTTGATAAAATTCAACATCCCTTCATGATAAAAACTGTTGACAAACTGGGTATAGTAGAAACATAACCTCAAAACAATAAAGGCCATATATGACAAACTCACAGCTAATATCAATAAGGAAAAATTGAAAACATTCCATTAAAATCTGGAATAAGACAAGGATGCCCACTTTTATCACTCCTATTCAACACAGTATCCTAAGTCCTAACCAGAGCAATAAGCCAAGTGAAAGAAATAAAGAACATCTAAATTGGAAACAAAGAAGTCAAAGTATACTTGTTTGTAGATGACATGATTTTATATATAGGAAAATCTAAGTATTCCACCAAATAAATTGTTAGAACTTATAAACAAATTCAGTAAAGGTTCAGAATACAAAATCAACATGCAAAAACCAGTAGCATTTCTATACAGTGATGGCAAATAGTCTGAAAAAATTAAGAACACAATCGCATTACAATAGCTACAAAAAAATACCTAGAAATAAATTTAACCAAAAAAGTGAAAAATCTCCACAATGAAAACTATAAACACTGAATAAATAAATTTAAAATGATACAAATAAATAGAAAAATATCTTATGTTCATGGATTAGAGTAATTAATATTGTTTAAATGCCTATACTATCCAAAGTGATATACATATTCAATACAATCACTATCAAAATACCAATGACAAAACATTGGCATTTGGACAGAAGCAGAAAAAAAAAATCTTAAGATTTGTATTGAACAACAAAAGACCCCAAATAGCTAAAATATTTCTGAGCAAAAAGAAAAAAGCTGAAAGCATCATACTACCTGTGTTAAAATTCTATTACAAAGCTATAATAACTAAAACAGTTGGTACTGGCATAAAAATAAACACATAGGTCATTGGAACAGAATAGAGAACCTAGATATAAAACCCTGCATTTGAAGAAAATTAATTTTCATCAAAGATACCAATAATATACATTAAGGAATAGGACAGTCTCTTCAATAAATGACCTTGGGAAAACTTGATATCCATTTGTAGAAGGATAAAACTAGATCTCACTCTCTCACCATACATAAAAATAAACTCAAAAAGTATTAAAGATTTATATCTAAGCCCTGAAAATATAAAAATCCTAAAGTAAAGCTTTGAAGAAATGCCTCTGGACATTGGACTAGGCAAAACTTTTTGGGATAAGACCTCCAAAGCACAGGCAACAAAAACAAAAATGGATGAATGGGATTAAGTAAAGCGAAAAATATTCTGTCTTCTGTCCAATGAAATGAACAATTAACAGAGTGAAGATACAACCTACAGAATGGAAGAAAATATTTGCCATCTATTCATCCCACAAGCAATTGGTAACCAGAATATATAAGAAACAACTCAGTAGCAAAACAAACAAAAATAACCCAATTAAAAATTATCAAAAATCTGAGTAGATATTTTTCAAAAGACATATAACTAACAGCTATATGAAAAAAATGCTCATCATCATTTACCATTAGAGAAGTGCAAATCAAAACCACAATGAGACATCATTTCACCCCATTTAAAATGACTATTATCAAAAAGTCAGAAAATAGCAGAATGTGGCAAGAAGGCAGAGAGAAAGAACACTTGTATATTATTGGTAGGGATAAAAATTAGTAAGCTACTGTGAAAAACAGTATGGAGTGTCCTTTAGAAACTAAAAATAGAACCACTATGTGATCCAGCAATTCCACTGCCTGGTATATATACAAAAAGAAGGAAATTATTATATGAAAAAAACACTCTCATGTTTATTTCAGCACTATTCACAATAGCCAAGATACAGAATCTGCTTAAATGTCCATGAATGTGTGAGAGAATAAAGAAAATGTGGTACATATACAGTGGAATACTATTCAACCACAAAATCCAAATAAAATCATGTCATTTATAGCAACATAGATGGAGCTCAGTGACATTAGGTTAAGTGAAATAATCCAGAATCAGAAAGAAAATATGGTGTTGTCACTCATTTAGGTGAGCCTTAAAAAGTTGGTCTCATGCAAATAGAAAATAGAATGTAGATTACCAGAGGCTGCAAAGGGAATAGGGATAAAGGGGATAAAAAAGGTTGGTTAATGGGTACAAAAATACAGTTAGATAGAAGGAATAAGATCTAGTGTTCATTAGCACAATAGGATGACTACAGTTAACAATCATTTATTGTATATTTTAAAATAGCTAGAGTAAAGATTTAGAATGTTCCCAACACAATGATATGATAAATGTTTGAAGTGATGGATTTCCCCAATTACCCTGATTTGATCACTACACATTATATGCATGTAACAAAATATATCTAACCCAGAAATATGTATAATCATTATGTATCTATAAAAAGCTCACAAAAAAGATAGAAAAATGCTATAGCCATTAAATAATAGCAAGGAAATACTATGAACAAATCTACTCAAAAATTAAACATCTTAGATGAAATGTACCAGGAAACTTAAGAAGAAATGGATACTCTAAATGGTTCTATCCATCAAAGTGGTTTGAGAACACAGAAAAAGTTTATTGCTGGAATCTCATGGATTTTAGGAACCAGAAAATAAGTGAATGCATAAACATTTAAGGAAATGAATAGATAATTTTCATACAGTTGAATTTAATTGTGTCTATTGTGAAAATACTAAATATGTGTACTATTTATCAAGGGAGTGATATGATTAAACATGCAGTTTAGAAATATACCCACACTTGTTCTGTGTCATTACTTTTCACCAAAAACAATGGATGTATTTTTTTTTTCTGTTGGGATATACATTATGGATGATATTCCCATGGATATTTCAAAATTTTGTGGTTGCTTATTCCAAACTATAGGTTATACTGTGAGCATAAACTTCTAGGTGTCTCAGTTCTAATCTCACTTCTTTCTTTTTTAAACAGATGTATTACTGTCAGCAGTGTAGTACATTATAAATCTATCCTATATATTTCCTCTGATATGTTACTTAAAAAGCAGTAAGTACGTCACAACATTTGCTTTGCCTACAAATTAAATACAAACAACTCAGTCTGGATTTTAAATCTGTCCATATTATGATTATTACCTACAATTCAAATTTTGTATTCCATTACTACAACCAAACGGGACAACTTATAGCTCCACAAAAAAATGTTCAATGCATACCATTCTCACATCATTTCATGTTTACATCCATCTAATGTTTGAGTTTAAGTCATGCATTAGGCACTCTGCCTATCCTATACTACTGGGAATGAAATGATAAATAAAACATGTTTTCTGCTCCCTAAAGATGTTGCAATATAGCAAAGAGATATTCAAGTGTGCCTGCCTGAAAGTGAATCAAACCAGCATAAGCCAAAAAGGGGTTTACTGACACAATATCATCTTGAACGGAGACTTTAACACAAGGCTTAAGAAGCAGGCAGTTGACTAAAATTAACTTATTCTGGCTGAATGAGTCAAGCGAGAGCTTAACTCTTGCTCATTTCTCTCCCCTCTGGAACCACTATGGTTTAATTGCCATAGCCATGAATTTCTTTGGGTAAAGCCATCCTATTACCACTCTGCTTTATTCCATTATCATTACATCCACTTTTCCTCTAAGTGCCAACACCTGTCCTCTGCTACGCCAAGATTCTAACAGACCAAGCTCCAGGGAAGCATCACTTACCATCAATCCTGGCGTGCAGAGAATATCCAACGTCAACCTTCTCAAATACATTGATGATATTCTCTCTAGTGTGTTACATATTGTTTCAGTGTCTTCTGGACCTTCCAAAGGACATAGGCTAAGAGAATTCCAGTTTCATGTAATAAACATATTTCTTCAGGCCCACTGCTGTGACTTCTTTTTAGTACTCTGCTAAGGAGTTTCTGGTATCTTCACATCATTTACTTTAGTCCACCACTGTATCTACCTGAAGTAGTCCTCCCAGCATCATATTAAGAGTAGCTCCAGGTGTTCACACAGCATATATTTTATGTCACTGGAAAGCGCTTCCAGTAAAAAAAAAAAATCTTTACTTCTCTAGCCTTGTATTATGTATTTATCCATGAAACACCTTCACTATCCACTCCTAAACATGTTTCCCTGTTTCTGCCAGGCAAGTGGAGGCTGGTGTCTAGCAACAGTGACAATGCCACTTCACAAAGTACAAAAGTAACAGTAGGGGAGCCAGATTCTCAGATCAATCTTTCCAAATGATACATGAAAGTTTTTAGGATCCTACTCATTCACTAACGCTTCTCTGGTATAAGGAAACCTCCAAAAGCTGAATATTCAGCATATCTTGCATCTGTTAACTAGTTCAACCCTGATTAAATTGTAGAAGTGCTTTTTAATGCTATCTGTCCTCCAGTTACAGGTAACAAACTCTACAAGGAAGGCCTTGGCTTTCTAAAGTGTCCTGAGCTAATAGTTGGCTGAACCGAGCCTCCCACTCTCTTACTTCAAGACTTCTGGTACAGTTAAACAAAAGGCAAGGCACCTCCGCAAGCCTTATAAATATCCTGCCCCCAAAGCTGCCTGGTACAAGAGCTATGGAGTAAACCTGTGATTCTCCTTCCACCTGATTCTCATTTAACTCTCCACAGTTGAGTCTTTAACCACTTCGGTACGGCACTCACCAGCTGCGAAACCTTGCCCACAGCCGGCACTCATAGTCTGCACGACAGTTTGTGCTGTGCATTGACGACGAATCCGTTTTCCTCTTGTGTGATGAGGAAAGCTTTAAAGCACTGAAAGCTTGTTTTACTTTACAGGCAGCTTTAGGAAAATAACTATAATAACTCCTACTAAGGACTTGTTAAAAGGTCACAGATTCATAGTAACTTATTAGCTGAACGTACACACTACAACTGCAGAGATAAAGGCTGTAAAAGTAAAAGCTTTTAGCTGTCGACTAAAGACGCTTGGCTGTGTGCCTTCATATCAGGGCTGTCGGCTAAAGTCGACGCTCGGCTGTGTGCGTTCACCTGTGGCTATCGACTATAGTTGACACTCCTACCGAAGTGGTTAAATATGTGGTTGTAAAGCAAACCAGAGGTTAGCAGCATCACCTCATTTATCATCAACAATGAGGTCTTTGTTGCCATTTGACCTACGAGGGAACCATTTCCAGAATCCCATCTTGAGAAGCTACTTTCTATCTCTACTTTCGGTACCCACTATCTTGGTTTAGGTTCCTCCCTAGAAGCTGATTCTGTAACACTTAGAATCATGTACACTTTTTAGGTGAGACAATAAAACAGAGGGAGTGGAAAAATAAGCCAGGAAATAAAGAAAAGCTAATTATTGAGCACTAATGAACTGGTTACTGCTGTGAGCAAGAATGGCTCAATCCACTTTCATGGAATCATCTGACAAAATATGTAGAATGCATCTCACAATTATCCTTCCAGAGAATATGAGGGATGAAACATCTACCCATTTCCACCATTGGTTGAAACTCAGTCCCAAGGTATTAAATTCCCCTCACTTTCTAATACTTCTAAATAAGAGGTCCCCAACCTATAGTAAGTTGTATAATTATTTCATTATATATTACAATATAATAATAATAGAAGTAAAGTGCACAATAAATGTTATGTGCTTAAAGCATCCTGAAACCATCCCCCCATTCTTCCCAGTCCATGGAAAAATTGTCTTCTATGAAAATGGTCCTTGATGCCCCAAAGATTGGGGACCACTGCTCTAAATGTAATTGAGTGACATTCCACATCAGACAGACATCAGAGTGAGCGCTTGAAGTAGGAAATTGGCAAAGGTGTGTGATTATCCATTCCTGCTGTGCTGAAATCAGATGGGCTGAAAGGATGTGACATGGAGCCTAACAGGCAACTCCTGTAACAGCACCACACCTGTGTTCCTACCCAGTGCCTGGCACTCAGTAGGATTTCAATGATTATTTTTTAACTTATAAAATGATTAACAGGTTAATATAGTTAGATTTTTAATTAAATCATATGCATATCTCACATAAACTATGAAACTCTTTAAAAATTCCTTTACCTGTTAGTCCCATAAATGGATAAAAATCTTTTTTTCCTCAATCATTTCTTTAGCTGTAACATCTTAGTAGCCAGGAGCTATCTCCTTTACATCATCAATAAACACTTCTCCTTTCTCTGTGTTGCATTGTCTCATTCATTGGATATGCTTTGCATCCTTTATTTGAGTAATGTGTTTGTCAGTAAGGAGAGTGACTGAATTCTGGTGTGCATTAATGTGAAATCTTGATGTTATTTTTATCCTTTTGAGGCAAGTGCCTGTGATATATCTTTTGACATTGATGTTCTAATATAGCTCATTCATGTCAGATTTCTTTAATCCTATCTACCTTGGCTGGAAAACCATTTGAGGAAGGTGGGTGGAGGTGGGGAAATCATTTTTATGCTAGCTCATGCTATAATTATTTCAGAGGCTGAGGAAATTTAACAATGTGCTGCACTTTAAGCACTTTGTGATAGTCATCATCTTTGATCAATGTTTTAAAGCTTCACTGCTGATAGAAAGGATGAAAAGCAATTATACAGCATTATCGTTGAGCAGTTATTCAAGGTCCATCATGTTTTTCATTCTTTTTCTACTCTGCGCTCTTAAAAGGAATATGTTTTATAACACTCTGACACAAGCCATCATACAATTTTACTTTCAGTGTTTGCAAACCCTCTTTCTTCCAATTAAATCCATTGATAGAACACCAATATCTTGGACTGAACTGTCTATTCTAAATAAGTTATGTTTATACTGACTGTGAGACTTTTTTCTTTTTTTTCTCTTTTTCCTTTTTTTTTGTGCGTGTGTGTTTGCTATTCTATGTAGATCTGGTTCTAAAATACAATTAACAAGCTCTAAACCTGTTTTGCCTTACATAAGCATTGATTAACTGAAATAGAGAAATAGAGAAATGCATAAATTTGCACTATACTAGAAATAATTCATTGGATCTACTGACTTTTAATGTACTTTGAATTAAATAAAAGTAAATATGCATTAAACAAATATTCTATATTGAACACATATTTGACTATCAGGTAATGAACAAAATGGGATATTTAGATTAAGGACATTAATGAAATGTTTAATAATAAAAGTGAATCTAAACATAATATTTTTAACTTTATTATCATACTTAGGTCAAAGACATTGATTTGGTTGTGATTAAAATAATTTTTTATTAGACATATGCATGGTAAGCAACAAAGGCAGTACTATGAGTAATTGAGAAATCTATGAAATAATATTCTTATAATCAAATTCTTTCGATATTACTTTTAAATAAAATGAATATTATATGGTACATACTCAATGTTAAAAAGAATATAAAATGTATTTCAACAATTAACAAAATGCTTTATAAAATAACAATGTTTATTGCTTTTATTCCCTAGTACAGATAATTGCCACATCACCTGAGTTGAATTTAGAAACATAGTATTATGTTTGCATTTATTTTTATTTAGTTACTGGGCTGTAACCTTCCTAATTTCTTCCCAAAACATGGAAGAGACGATTTTTCAAAGGCTCCTTGAGGTTAATGAACACACATTTTTATCTGTGTGTTCAATAAATGTTAGTTAAACCAAGACATGAAGGAATAATAATGACATTTGTTACACAATTGCTAAATTTAGAACTTGGCATTTGTTATTTTAGAACTTATGACCATCTATCATCCTTTTAAAGCCCCTAAGCATTTCTCAGTGTTGATTTAGTTATCATTGTCCTCATCTCCTCCCCCTCTTTCTCCTCCTCCTTTCTTCTCTTTATCCTTCACTAAGGCAACCGAAGACCTTCTGTATATTGAGTCTCTCCCTACTTTCCTTTCTTACTCCCTTCTTTCCTTTCTTACCTCCTTTCCTTCTATTCAATAATTATGTATTAAGCAGCCCACTATTTTCCAGCACTAGCCCTGATTCTGAGAATACGCTGTTAAATAAGAAAGGCAAGATCTCTACTATTTTGTAGCTCACTATCTAGAGGAAAGGGCCTGGAACAAATGTGTAAACTATGTAATATGGCAAATAATGGGGGAGGCAAGTTAACATTTTGTGGTCATGCAAGGCCTCTCTATGAAGTGAGAGCTGTGCTTAGATTTAAATGATGATATACAAATTCACAAATCAGCTTTTGAGTATGGATATTAAGTGTTTAGGAAATCACAAATAATATTAGTGTTCAATTTATGTTACATATGTAAAAATTTTGACATAAGCTTTGCTGAAATTCAGATATACTTCAGGTTTTTTTTATCATTCACAAAGTGAATAGCTCCATCTCAAAGGAAATGTCATCAATCTGGTTAACAATTCTCTGTGAATTTATCCTGTCTCCCTTTTTAAAAATTACACACTTATTTACTAAATATTCACACATCATGATAACATCATGTAGATTTTTCACCTAGCATTTAATTAAAGGATAACCCACCTCCTCTTTTGAAACAGTTCAGACAATGTATCTCTAATACTAGACTTGAGAATCCACTCTTTTCTCTTTCACCAAAGAACTTCAAAATAGCTATAATTTGTTCTGTCCAAGCTAAAAAACATAGACTATTATAAAATAACTACATGTTGTCTTGATACTTCCTCACTTACCAAGAGTCTTTTTGTTCTTATAATAATACATAATATTATTTTTCAATTCAAACATTGTTAGTCAAAAGATAGACACAATATTGCATTTTATAAATTTGTTTTCTATTATTTTTACTATACATATATGTTAAACATAATTATATAAAATTACAGGGTAACAGCAACTCAATAGTAGCAATGGCTTATGCAAACAAGAGATTGCCTTCCATGTATTACATGACAGCTGTAGCTCTGATTGTTTGTCTTTCCTCTATTTGTCCTCATTCCAGGATTCAAGCTGAAGGAGAAACCTCCATAGACAGCAAACTCTTTCCACAGCAGAGGTAAAAGAACAAGAGAGCTGTCAAAACAAAGTGATGGCCCTTAGAGTTTCCACTCAGAATCACCATATCCATCACTTGTGATCATGTTCAACTGGCCAAAGAAGTGTCAGACTCTGACTGTTATCACAGAGGAGGGGAAGTAAATTCCTTTCACAGCAAGATATAGCAAGTCACATCACAATCAATGGGAATATATAATTTTCTTAATCTTCATACAAGAAGAAGAGAAATAAATAGGATATTTTCCCACACATCTTATGCTATCAGTGAATTCATAACTTATTATACATATTTCTTATCAAAACATTTGAGTTGCCTTTAGAAAAATTGCAAACCTTATCTTGCTCTTTACTTTATCTCTAAATAATGCCTATACATGTTCCTGTCACTCTATCATATTCTTTTTGATAAAATTCCTGGCATTCATATTTATAAATGTATTTCAAAATCTGTAATAATGGGAAAACTTTGCATTAATCACTAACATCTCTTTAGATATTCTTTAAAGTTTCATAACTCATTGTCTGTGTGTTTAAGTGTATTCATTATTTATTTGTTTTTCAAATACATATTATGAGAAATAACAATCTTTCACTTTCAGTATTTAGAAATTTGTCTTTGTACAATCTGCTTTTCCTATCTAAGTAGGATTTATCCTGCTTCAGTAAATATTTTGTGATGTCATTATTTTCTTTCAATTTCCTTATTATTTTACTTAATGGTCCAAGATCTCTTTATTTGTCAAAACTAGATGAAGAGTAGTTACTGAATTACTGATTTATTTGATCTTCATAAAAATTAAACTGCCAATATTAAGTATGAAATAAATTTATATGATCCACTTTTTATTTGAATGAACAGAACAGATCTTCAGGTAAGTATAGTGTCTCACTATTAATATATCTGGACTCTAACAATTTTTGCAATTTGTGGCATGAATGTGATAAAAATTTCACCTTCCTAATGTAGTAGGGCATTTAATAATATAGGTATTCATAATATGGAAATATGACAAGACGTTTTCTGCCATATATACCCCTTTAGATTATAGCTTGTCATCACAAAGCATTAATATCCTCACATACAAAACTCTTGTGCGTCCCCTCCATAAATTCCCTCCTTTGGGATAAGGTATATTTCTGAGTTTTAGTCAAAATTCCCAGCACACATAGATAAATATATTTGTCATCGTTTCCTTCTCCTAATCATGTTCCTGTATATTATTTGTTTCCTTTTACCCTGAAATCATTTCTGAGGAAAAAACAGGATAAAAGTATATAAATAAGAGTATCCAAACATCATGTGTACCTTATAAAGATATACAGGTATTATATACCCATAATAATTAAAATTGAAAAACAGACATATCTGTATGATTATGTTTATCTCTTACCATAGATTTTAAAATTCAGTCTTTTTATTACCTGGGACCTTGGAATTGTTACATAATAACCAAATATATTTCTTTTTATTTTTAATTTTTTAAAATTACTTAAACTCCTTCAATGAGGTATGATTGACATGCAAAAGCCATCCATATTTAACATATACATTGATGAGTTTAAGGATAAGTATACACTCTTGAAACTATTACCACCAAGGCCAAAAATGTATCCACCACCTCCTAAAATTCTCTTCCTCTGCCTTTATCATTATTATTTGTATGTGTGTGTTAAGAACACTTAATATATGATCTGCCTTATTAGTAATTTTTAAATATACAATATAATATTGATAGTTATAGACACTAAGATGTATAATAGATTTCCAGAATTTACCTCACATAACTTGAAATTTGATTTCTTAATTTTAAAAAATCTAAGACATCAAAGACAAATACAAAGAGATACAGTGAATTTGATGGTATATAGGGAGAAGAAAAAAAAAATAAAACAATAGAAAACTAGACCCTCAAGAAATCAGACATTCACAAACTATATTCCACAGTTCTGCAATAGAAAAGTTGTCTTCAGATACATATCAGTGATATTGTCTCCATTGAAAGGAAGAATTCATCCAGACATAAGAAAAAAACATATTGACTAGGCCTATACACAAAGAGATAGACAAAGTATTTTACAGAATTCTTACCTTTTGCAATCAAAGATAACAATCAATAATCTTAGATTATCACATTGCTTAATTCAGGGGAGGATTTTTAAATAGATGAATATATCCTGTCACCCACTAAAATATGTTTGTTGGTTTCTTCATTTTTATTCATTTTTCTATTGTCACCATAATCATAACTACTTATATTTTGGTAAATGTTACTTTTGAATTTTATATTATAAATGATAAGAATAAAAATGGCTGGTTCTCTTCTGCAGGGAGGCCCAGCCTCTGCTCTGTTCAGTAGACTTTCCATAGTTCCTGAATAAATCTCGCTTTCACTTTGTTAAAAAAAAGAATAGTAATTAAGAATAACAAATTAAATTGCCTACTTTTTCTCTTTAATTCATTCATATAAATAATATATGATGTTCTAATTTTTTTTATCATCTCTATATAGTAGAGGAAACTGAGAAATTCATCACCAGAAGGTAGCACTATGTACCATCATAATGAGGAACTTAAAATACTTCTATAAATTAAAAACTCTATAGTTATTCACATTTGCTTTTCCTGAGAGTATGAGTCATACATGCATACATTTAATTTACTAATGTTTATTATCATAAAATTAATATTGACTCAATATACAACATTTAGAAAAGAGAGAAAACAATACAATAAAATGAAACTTTAATTTTAGATACCTAAAGACTGCAGTTGATCATTTTTAACTTACTTGCCTTTAATTTTATTTTTTTTACATGATAGGCTCTGTCCATGTGTGAATGTAATTTATTATATGTTAGATATCTAATATATATTCAGATGTTAATTTCTTATGATGAAATTAAGTTTTTTTCTCATGAAATTAAGTGATCTTCTGAACCATCATTTCTGATAGCTGCATACTATTCCATCATATTTGTACCTTACAAGTTATTTAGATATTCCTCTATTGGCAAATGTAGACTTTTAAGTTTTTTCTGCTACACATATTATTCTTATTTGGATACTTTTTATTGCAAAATTTTGACTATACACATGATTATTTCTTTATATTACTACTATTAATTTCCTTAATTTCTCAGTTTGAAAGGCTTTTTAAATCACTGATACATTCAAAGTGCTTTCTGAAAACATTATGCCAATGTACATTTTAACCTCCAATGATGAGATGACTTATCGGCCACATGCCATCTTTTAGGTGGCATTGAGTATACTCAATGTTGGGGCCTAATTTTACAGATGAAAAACAAAACCTTGTCATATGCAGTTTTGTTTTGTTTTTGTTTTTATTAATGCTGAACCCAGAGATCTAGTAACCACTTAGTCCAGAAACAGAGTTAACCACTTAGTCCAGAAATAGAGTTGTCCTCAGCACTTAGGCGCCAGGTCCCTGACACTGTAGCCTCATCATAAACCACCCTTATTGTTAGAAATAAAACTAAGTCTATATAAGGACCAATTCATTAAGTAGTTAAGGACATATGGAGAAGTATCTCCTCTCTGATCCCTGATATTATTTCTTCTGGCCACATAAGAGGTAAACACCCTTCATTATATGTTATCTTCTATGTGTGCATTCCTGTGATAATCTGTCCTTTCTCTTTTGTAAGTCAATAACTTATGTTCCTTGTGGTTCTGAGATCTTTCTGCTGTAATTAAAGCAAAATAATAACTAACATGTTTAAGAGGTTTATATATTTATACTAAATATTTTTTGTATAGTATCAATAATCATACAATCAGAAGAACATAAACCACACTGCTATTTTAACAGGCATAATTGAATACAGATAACATTCTTCAACATTTTTTAACCAAGGTTGAAGAAATTAAAAGCCCTAAAAAGAGAATAAAGTGCTATCACACAAAACAGTTCTAACATCAGGTTTAGGGAAACAAAGTATAGGTTTTGAGATGATTAGAATTTAAACCTTAGATGGGGAGCCAGCAAAGAGAGACCCAGACGTCTGTTGAGAGGATGCCGCCTGACTGGGAGTGTTGCCTCAGGATCTTAGAGATGATCATACAGAAAGGGATATCAGTTCTAAGAGCCCCCACACAGCTAGTTCTGGTATTTCTGATAGGGATACCAGCTATATTGTTGATTATAGGAGTGATTATAAAGGGTTTACTTTAGGAGTGACAGAAATATCTACAAGCTGAAATCAATAGCTGCTATTGGGACCAATTGCTGTTAGAGAGAATAGAGGGATGCTTTTAAAGGTAAAAGACGATAGCTTAATAATGGAAACTTCTATATGTGTGTTTAATAATCTAGTATAGACACCATTATAGCCTCATTTTACAGATGAGTAGCCTGAAAGTCATGAAAGTTATTTAATTTGCCAAGGTCACAACAGAAGCCAGGATTTGAATACATGCAGTCTGGATCTCAAGGCTTTTTGTTTCATTTTGTTTTGTGTTTGTGTGTGTGTGTTTAGCAGTTGTATTGAGGTATAATTGAAAAATAAAGATTATATGTATTTAAGATATATAGCTTAATGTTTTGATATGCATTTATTTATTGTGAAATGATCACCACAATCTAGCATATGCGTCGTCTCACATTTTAATTTTCTTTTTATTTTTTTGTGAGAACACTTGACATTCCCTCTTAAGAAACTTGAAATATACATAATTACATTATTGTTAACTATAGTTACATTGCTGTACATTAGATCTCCAGAAGTTACTCATCTTGAATAACTGAAATTTTGTACTTTTTAATCAATATTGCCCCTATTTTCCCCTCCCCCAGCCCCTGACAACCACACAAAAGCAGATAAAAGTCAGCTTTTACCAGCTTGACTATATTAGATTCCACATACAAGTGAGATTAAGCATTTTTTCAAAGAGACATATAAATGGCCAACAGGTATACGAAAGGTACTCAACATAACCAGTCATCATGGAAATGCAAATCAAAAACACAAACCTTCTGTTTGGGGTCTGCTTCTTATTCTATGGTGCTCATACAGACTACCATCATTCCTTAAGTATGCCCATGTTTTATCCTCTGGGAAGAAAAAAGTCTTTCATGAACTTGTGTTCCTCTACTACCACCTTGGCCCTTTGCACCTCTTAACTGCCAAATTTTTCAAATATATGTCTATACTTATACTTTATCTTCATTCCCCTCTCTCATGTCAACCTATTCTTTCTGCCTTCCACCCTGGCAATTCAACCATAGTAATTTTTTAAATATCAAAAATAAACTGCTACAACATAAATGAACTCTAAAACATTATGCAAAATGAAATAAACCAGACACAGAAGAATAAATGTTAAATGATTCCACTCATATTAAAAATATCTAGAATATATAGAAATTTTTAGGGTCATAAAGTCAGAAAAGAGATTATAAATTACTAGGACATTGGGGAGGAGATAATGGAGAGTTACTGCTTGATAGGTACAGAGTTTCTATTTGGGGTAATGAAAAGATTTTAGAAATAGACCATGGTGATGTCACAACATTGCAATGTGATTAGTGCCACTGAATGATATACTTTAAAATGGTATATATATTTACCACACACACACACACACACACACAAAACCTTAAAAAAAGAGAAGGCAGGGGATTGGAAGAAAGCAGAGGAATTACAGATTACAGCCTTGAAGAATCTAGGTTTGAAGTGTGTGGATCCACTTATACTCGGGTTTTTTTTCCACCTCTGTCACCACTGAGACAGCAAGATTGATTCCTTCTCTTCATCCTCCTCCTCTGCCTACTTAACACAAAAATGTCAAGGGTGAAGACTTGCATGATGACCCACTTCCACTTAATGAATAGTAAATACATTTCTCTTTCTTATGATTTTCTTTTTTTTCCTAAAATAGACCAGCATATCCAAGATTTTCTTAATAACATTTTATTTTCTCTCGCTTTATTGTGAAAATATAGTATATAACACATATAACAAAAAAATCTCCTCCTGGTTTTAGTTCTATGAATGATAGAGAAATCACATTCATCCTATTCCTCCCACTAGTTAAAAAATCCTGGGGAAAATGCATTAAGTAATTGACTGATGTCTCCAAACGGCCGATGAAAGAGGGACAGGTTGCTAAGAACCACAGGGCTTGAGACATGACCTAGTAGCAAATTCTTCGATTATTTTTTGCCTCATATATATTCCAGTTTGGGTATTAGAGAAATCCACTATCCAGAAAAATCGATAGGCACAAACAAAACACGAAAAAGGAAACAGGGACAGAAACATTTTGACCATCTACGCCTTGCTCCGGGTGAACACTACAAAAAAAAATAATAATAATTCAAACAAACAAAAATAAGCCTGCCTCACTCTCCCTCTTCTTTCTAGTCAAGTGCAGAGACTGTGTGCAGAGCTCTGTCTTCTACCTTTGGCCTACAATAGTAAGGTGATGTCTCTGCCCCTTCATCCATGCCTTGAAATAGGGTGGGTGGGAGCATCACTGCTCACACCATGGAGACTGGGGGAAGACACCAGACATCCATTCACACCCTACAATAACAAGGTAGAATTATTCCCTCTGCCCATCAGACACTACAGCATGGAGACGGTGGTCAGAGTGCTGTCCACCATTCTCTTCCTGCAAAAATGAGGCAGTGTGCCTTTTCCTCCCAACAAAATTGTGGGGAAGGGGAGAATTTCAGAGGAGATGATATTAGAAACAAGGTTATCTTAAATCTGTGTATGAAGTGCTGGGAAGATCTCAGAGCAGTCTATACATTAAACCAACCAGATATAAAACAGCAAAAGTTTTGATCACTGAATTCTGGTGTGGAATACCACCTAAGTTCCAGGTTGGCCTCCAAGTACCACATAAGTGGGGCAGACCAGAATAGTATTGCAAGGGCTGTGAAAACTAAGTTGACATTTTAACCACAAAATGGGCCAAGATGTGTGCTCTGAACCTGAACATAGTGAATGCCTAAAATAAAATAGAGATTTAAATAGGAACCAGACTCTTGTAATACTCAATATGTCCAGGACATAATCCAAAATTAATCATTACTCCAAAAATCAAGAGTAATGAGAAAGGCAATTAACAGACTCAATATTGAGATGACACAGATGTTGGAATTATTTTGAGAACATTTAAAATTATTATTCAGCCATTAAAAAAACAGGGAACGAATACCTTTTAACAACCTGGATGGAACTGGAGATCATCACGTAAGTGAAGTATTGCAAATAATGGAAAAACAAATACCACATGTACTCACTTGTACGTGGCCCTATTACAGGACGGGGGATGAACACAGAACATAAAGAGCGACACAGACACACATAAAGACTTCACATGACTCAAGTGCCCAATGCACCAGCCGTTTTTTATTTATATCCCTCAGACCCAGGGTTAGTTCCTTGTACGTGAGCATCTGAGCATAGCAGCGATAACCATCAACTTTGGAGTTGTATCACAAGGGAACAATTTCCCATGGTCTCAGACTTCAAAACGGTTACTTGAGGCACCAGCGCCAGACATAACTCAAAGATCAGGCCGAAGTAAGCAACATTAAACAATGCAGCCATCAGAAGAACTTCTTGTGCTCTCTCCCAGTCAGCAGCAGTCCCCCACAGTTGTGCCTGTCTTAGGTCGTCCCCCCTGTGGGAGATCTTACCCATCTTTGGCTACCAACCATCTTACGGGGCCAGACCTTGGGAATGTTCTTCTTATCTTTATGGCCTCCAGACTCCCACCACGGGGGCCCACCATGTGGGAGCTGGGCAGCATTTGCTTACGTGCAGAAACTCAGGCCTCTTGTTATGTCCCAAGGCAGTAACCGTGTCTGAAGAGAATACTGGTTACCGCTGCGTCACGCAGCACACGTACATTACAGGCTATAGTGAATGATTAGTATAAGGCAGGTAATCACCAGAATCAGCCCCCTACACTCACTACTAAATTGGAACTAATGGATCAACACTCATGCGCACATACGATAGTAAAATTCAAAGAAATAAAGCAGGTAAGAGGTAGGCAGGGATAGGTAAATTCACAACTAAAAAGTATAATGTACAGTATCTGGAGGATGGACACACATATAACTTTGATTCAAACTGTACAAAAGCAATTTATGTAACCAAAATGTTTGTACTCCCATAATATTCTGAGATAAAAATTTAAAAAAATAAAAAATAAAGTGTATGCATGTGTGTGTTTTGTGTGTCCCTACATGGCTTGGTTCAGCTAGGTGTGTTCACCTCATGTTTCTTTCAGAGGAAACATGATAAACACACATGAAATTTTTAGTATGCTCATATTGTTCCCTTTTATAATCAATCTTATTAGAATAAATTCATGTTTTCAAAACAAAAAATATCTATCATAAAAATGTTCTAACAAGTACAGTCTTGGGAATAAAAAGTATTGGGAATGAAATAGAAGATAAAAGAAAGAACCAAATGAAAATTTAGAACTGAAAAAATACAATAATCAGAATTTAAAAACACACTGTATGGAGTCAATAGTAGAATGGAGATGACAGAGGAAATAATAAGTGAACTTAAAAATAGATCAAAAGATATTACATCTGAGGAACAGAGATAATGAAAAGCGCCTCAGATACCCTCTTAGGACAATAACAAAGTAACTCTTTTATTGTTAGTTTTTGAATTCCTTTTTTTCCCTACCTTTTATGGCTCCTCAAGTTCTCTGCTTTTAACATAATCACTGAAGGCGGTAGAACTATTTTTTTTTTTACCTGTTGTCTAAAACTGCCCTCTGCTTATTACATACTTATTTATTTCATAGTTTGAAAGACAAAGGAACTAATATAGAGTAAAATACATATTTTCCACCTGAGGTAGTTAATATTGACACTAGTATGTTGTAATAAATTACATATATAGATTATAATTTCTGGAATGACAGTGATTGGCAAATTACTGCCCATGCACTAAAACCCATCCTCCATCTGCTTCTATAAAGTTTGATTGTTACATGACCACACTCACTTATTTATGTGTTATTAATGGCTGGTTTTTATTTACTACACATTCATAATTGACTAGGTGCAACAGAGAATATATGTCCTATAAAGCCTAAACTATCTATGATCTGATACTTTATAGAAAACATTTACTAATTTTAAAGTACTACCACAAACCTATAAAAAAGAATAATAATAATTAAAAAGATAAATCAAAGTTATTACTAAAAGATATTCAAATAATCTACAGAAAAACAGGAAAGGGGAAACAGTACAATAAAATTCAAAAGGAATAAACAAAAAATGATATTATGGAAGACAAATGTTTTATTTTCTTTGAACAAACTATTTTAATTTTCTATTTCACTTTTTAAATTTTCTTAGGAACTTGTCATTTAGAATGTATTTATATATTTTTTCTATTTCTTTTTTTATTTTATTTTTTTTTATTTCAGCATATTATGGGGGTACAATATTATGGTTATGTATATTG
>VBSM01001124.1:54361987-54385910 GCA_008086735.1 Cheirogaleus medius | reverse complement strand
GTGGTATTTGTATACCATGGAGTACTATTCGGCTTTAAGAAACAATGGTGATATTTTTTCTATTTCTTAAAATTACTTTTCCTATGATTGTTCTCTGATACCCAATAAAATTTAAATTTTATTTGATAAAATTAAGCAAGTATTTATTTAGCACTACTGTTTGGTAGATAATTTACCAATCTTTGGAAGGTATTAATATAATAAAACATCTCAAAATGATTGCAGCTCATATTTTAAGTTAATAACTTAACTTTAACCACATCTCTGTGGTGGTGTCTTTAGTAATAAAAGGATGAATAGCCAAATAAAAGCTTTAATCTAAATGATTACTTAGACATCAATTTATCCCTTACTAAAAAAACCTAGCAATTATTTAATATTAAAACGATTTATTATGTAGAATGCCTCTTATTATACATGATACATCCAAAATTGCCATTCAGTGACACTGAAGATCGAATAATTCATTTTGATTGGTGGAAATAGGAAGCTTCTTATAAGAGATAACAATTTTATATCAGAAAAGTACGACTTTTTATTACAAGCAGAGGAAAACACATATAAAATTTGAAAGCAAATGAAACATATGAACATATTCAAATCACTCTACTAAGAAGTATATTTAAATACAACTTAAGAAGTTAGAAAGAAAAATATACAATTATTCCTGAAAAATATAACAGTGGAATAGAGACTTGAAGAAGTATTTAAAACATATGAATGAAAGTGATTGGGTCAAAGTAGAGGAGAAAACATTCCAAAGGTATATTGACATGGTCAGAAAAAGAACTAAGTGAATAGTAATCAGGAATCTGCTTTAAGGGAATGGTTGAGCAGAAAGGCAAAATAAGAATATAGGCCAATAAATTTGAAAATTTAGATGTTCTTCCAACCCCAAATTCTTGATCCACAATGCAGCATAAAGCTTAGGTTTTATTTTAATTTTTGTGACATAATTTGAATAAAATAATGAAAACTCAGTGGGAAAAATATCTCATAGAAAAAGATCTTTCTTTTTCTGATAATTTTTAGGCCCTTAAATTGGAACCAAGTCAAAGAAAATGAAACTGAAGTAAGACCTGTATTTTTAGCACTAAAATTAAAAATATGTCAAGGTCAAAACATTGATTTTTAAAAGACATTTTTAAAGTATGAGAATCAATAAGTATAGAACAGTAGGAAGACTATTTTAGAAAATAGATTAAAAAGATCTACTGTCTTCCATGATTATGTTAAAAGTAGAAACCATGAGGAGCCCCAGTAGGCAGGGGAAGGGAAAGAATTCAAATAAGAGCATAAAATAAAGTTGTTTTGGTGCTATCTATGCATATCTATGAGTAATTTTAAAAATAAGAGACAATTTTCCTCTAAAATGATTCAAACATTGTTAGGAAATTTCATAGAATAACGATAATTTGATCATGTTTCTAAATTCAAAAAAGAAGAAGATACTTAGGTGATTTAAGTAGTCCAAGTTTTTAAAGACTGAGAAATATGGAAGTACTTAGGAATCAAAAAAAATGAAATAACCAAAAAAGAGGTAAGAAACACCTGCACAGATTAAAGTAAAAGCTGGATTTTATTACTCTAAAAATCAGACTCTTAAAATCAAGAGGGGTCCCATTTATTTATTTACATTGCTGCTGTTATTGCATTGGGGATCTTCTTCATAAATTCTTTGCCTAGGCCAATGTCTATAAGAGTTTTCCCAACATTTTCTTCTAGAATTCTTAAGGTTTCACACCTTAGGTTTAAGTCTGTTATCCATCATCCATCATGAGTTGATTTTTGTGAGAAGTAAGAGTTGGGAAACCAGCTTCAATCTTCTGTGTGTGGTTATCAAGGTTTCCCAATACCATTTATTGAATAGAGATTCTTTTTCCCAGTGTATATTTTTGTCTGCTTTGTCAAAGATTAAATGACAATATGTGGTTGGTTTCATCTCTGGATTCTCAGTCCTGTTCCAAAGGTCTATATCTCTATTCTTGTGCTGCCATGCTATTTGGGTTACTATAGCCTTCTAGTAAAGCTTGAAGTCTGGTAGATAGATAGCTCCCAATTTGTTCTTTTTGCTTCAGATTTCTTTGGCTATTCAAGGTCTTCTCTGGTTCCATACAAAGCATAGAATTATTTTTTCTAGATCTGTAAAGAATGATGATGGTATTTTGATAGGGATTGCATTAATTCTTTAGATCACTTTAGGTAGTATGGACATTTTGGAAATATTGATTCTGCCAATCCATGAGCATGGTAGGGTTTTATATTATACAATTTCTTTTCTCTGTGTTTCATTGTTCTCCCTATATATGTCTCTCACCTCTTTCATTAAATATATTCCTAAATATTTAATTTTCTTTGATGCTATTTTAAAAGGTGTTGTGTCTTTGATTTCATGTTCGGCTTGACCATTATTGGCATATATGAATGCCACTGATTTGTGTGCATTGATTTTGTATGCTGAGACTTTGCTGAATTCATTTATCAATTCTAGGAGTCTCAGGGTTGAATCCTTAGGATTTCCTAGATATAATATCATATAAGCAAAGAGTGAGAGTTTGACTCTTTTTGCCCCCATTTGGACACCCTTAATTCACTTCTCTTGTCTGATTGCTCTGGCAAGGACTTTTAGCACTATGTTGAATAGAAGTGGAGATAGTGGGCAACCTTATATGGTTCCAGTTCTAAGAGAGAATGCTTTCAATTTTTCTCCCTTCAGTGTGATATTGGCTGTGAGTTTATCATATATGGCTTTAATAATTTTAAGGTATGACCTATCTATGCCTATTTTGTTAAATGGGACCTGATCAAATTAAAAAGCTTCTGCATACCCAAGAAAGCTATCATTAGAGCGAATAGACAACCTACAGAATGGGAGAAAATATTTGTATGCTACACATCCAAGAAAGGGCTTATAACAAGACTCTACATAGAATTTAAGAAAATTAACAAGAGAAAAATCAAACAATCCCATCAAAAATTGTAACTTTTCAAAAGGAGACAGAATAATGGTCAGCAAACATATATCAAAGTGCCTAACATCTCTAATCATTAGGGAAATGCAAATCAAAACCACAATGAGATATCACCCAACTCCAGTGAGAATGGCCTTTATCAAAAAGTCCCAAAACAACAAATACTGGCATGGATGTGGAGAGATAGGAATGCTCTTACACTGCTTGTGGGACTGCAAATTGGTACAACCCCTGTGGAAAGTAATTTGGAGATATCTCAAAGAACTAAAAATAGAAATACCATTTGATCCAGCAATCCTGCTACTAGGCATCTACCCAAATGAACAAAAGACATTCTATAATAAAGACATCTGCACTTGCAGCACAATTCACAATTGAAAATATGTGGAAACAATCCAAGTGCCCATTAATACATGAGTGGATTAAGAAAATGTGATATATGTACACCATAGAATATTATTCAACTACAAAAAAAAACAAAACAGTGAACTGAACACCTCTTATATTATCCTGAATAGAGCTGGAGCCCATCCTTCAAAGTGAAGTATCACAAGAATGGGAAAAGAAGCACCACATGTACTCACCATCAAATTGGTACTAACTGATCAACACTAAGGTGCTCATATGAAAATAATATTCATCAGGTGCCTATCAGGTGGGAGGGGTGTGTGGGGGGGTAAAGTCACAACTACTGGGTGTGAAGCACACTGTATGGGGGAAGGGCAAGCTTGTAGCTCTGGATTGGGTGAGGCAAAGGCATTATATGTATCCAAAATGTTTGTACCCCCCATAATAATCTGAAATTAAAAAAAATCCAGAGGGGGGAAGAAAAAAATCCCTCTTGGAAATGTGTTCCCTCTCATGGATAAATTGGTCAACACCAAATATTATGTTCACTCATTCATTCATTGTTTATGATAGATCTGTATGCTAACCTAGGTATTATAAATACTAATGAATCTCATTGTACTTCAAGGTACAATGTCATTCCTTCTCTCTGAACTCTGTGACACATCATTCTATCACTGTATAAACTTTTTCTCCTTTTGTTCCATTAATGCCCACTGCATTTATGTGATAATTTTAAGAACTCTAAACTAGAGAGTTTATATTTGGATGAATCCCTAACATGCTGAACAACCTAATTCAGACATTACTAAGTAAGGGACCCCACTATAAACCTGACAGTATCGGTTTATGGTTAATTTTACATACTACTCAGTAAGATATTACTGGCAAAAAAGATTAGATATTGATGGAAAGTTATTTAATTTTCAGATGACATGCAGCTTTGAAAAATGGAAGACAAAATCTAGGTACAAAAAAAATAATAGATGGTGACTGGTGCTGAATCTAGAAAAGATGAAACAATAGGAACATAGGACACATTCTGCCCTTAGTTTCGAAAACCTCACTGGGCAAATTTTACCTGGAAGAACTCTTCTAGCAGCAAATTTCCAGTTGGCTTTTTAATGTGAAACAATGTAACAGCTAAAATAACAATATGTCTCAAGTTAAAACTACTTAATACACATAACAATTGCATAATAAATAATTACTGTATAATATTCTATCATATGAGTGCTCCATAACATTGACATTTAAGACTCTTATACATAATACTTTCTAATTCAAATTAGAAAATAATTATAAGTCATCTCCGTATGAATTTCAGATCATTTACTTCAGTTTTATTACTAGAAATTGTCAAAGGGAATACATTGTTTTAATCTTTATACATATTTCCCACATCTTATAATGGCTTCAGAGAAAAAAAGAATTGCATTGATTTATTATTCCAATTGTAAGTTAGGAAAAGACCTTTCTCACTCTGCTGTAGTGTCACAAATTATATTCTACAGAAGCAGATGCTAATATGGAGGGTGCAAGATCTTTACTGGGAATCAACACCTGTGAATGGAAGAAGCCAAATTGGGTAAAAGAGGAAATCGTCTACAACATAGGACTGACAAAGCCTCAGCCAACACGATAGAAAGCCTGTGAGTATTTATTGTCTGTTAGGAAGTTTCATGCCCTTCTAAAATGCCCATTATAACTCCTCTTGACTCAGTAACTATCAGGCTGCCACAGGAAGGCTATGACTTTGGGCAGCTGGCTTTCTGGAGCAGAGGCAAGCATGGAGCTGGCAGCTGGAGGCTGTCTGCTGGTTACACTCCCTGCTGGCGAGCAGCAAGTTTTGAGGGTAGAATAGAGCAGTTGATATCCATACCTACCAAATCCTGCCATCTATTTCAAGTTCTCTGAATTTAATGAACTCTTTACACTTGAATTAAATTTTAGGCTGCCCCCAACTGCGATTCCTTATTCTAATCTTAGTGTGGCTATCTTGTAGTAAATTTTAGAATTTTCCAACATGGCTGCCTTCTGTATTGTGGTTATTCCTACCTATAGCAAGAAAATTCCAAATGTGTGTCCACACTTAAGAATTAGGGTCAGAGCAGAAGATAGCCAAGATAATCAGCATATTGATAATTCATAAATAATGTAACACTATATATGAATGTGATAATTTTCTCCCACATTAAAAAATTGGAAGATAAATTATTTGTTCCCTGATCTACATAATTTTGTTGTCTCATTATTTTTGCTTGATGTAATATGTAGAGATCAACTATCCTAAACTGATTGAGATATATTTTTGCCTGAATACTAATAAATTTTTATTAATATTTAACATTTACATTAAAATATTTTAAAACAATATTAAATTTAAAATTGAGTTCTGTTTATTTATAAATATTATTGAATTATTACTAAATTTCATTACATTTAAATTAATTAAATTTAAAATTAATATTTAAGAAATATTTTATAATGCAAATTGCTTTTATGAGCATTATATTATCCAGCATTCATGAGAATTCTTAGAGGTAAGGATGATAAAAATAAGAACATTTATTGACATGTAATATGGGCCAGATACAGTATAAAATGCTACATAGAATATTTGATTTCATACTCCCAGTAATTTTTGAAGTAAGCACTGAAAATACTGCCTTCATTTTACAGCTGAAAAAGTTAGAGCTAAAGGACGAATATCTTGTACTTAACAAGTAGTAGATGTGTTATTCAGAGCCTGAGCTTTTAACCACTACACTATGCTGTCCAGGGAAGACCATACATATTTATAATTCTTAATTCACAGGTGAGAAACTTAAATTCTTTAGAGACCATTTGACTAAAATGCAGTGGCTAGAAGTCAGACATCTCAATAGTTGACAGTGAAACTATGATTATTATAAACAAAAAATTAATATTTGTGAATAAAAGTCTTAGTTTTCTTGATGGGAAATATGATTGAAAATCAAATATTCTGAAAAAACAAATTCATGAAACATGTACTATAAAAATTATTTCAAAATTACTACATCCTTCAAATTTTGTTTAAATTTTTTTTACTGAAAGCAGCTTGAAAATTCATAGGTTTTAATACAATAATGTATATATTTGATTTAAATTTGATCTTCATAAATACTATGAAAATGGAAAAAAGGGTTAATACAAGTCTTCATTTTGAAATAGAAGGCCTTCCTCTGTTTTTTGGGTTTGTCCTTCACTGTGCAAATGCTCAAAGAGAGGAAATGAGTTTACCATTTTTGGAACTGATTCTTCTGACTCTTTTTTGTAAAAGGTGAGATGCTCTACAACTATACCCACTTTTGCAATAAAAGACTGTCCTTTACATGACTCTTAGAAAGTAACTGCATCTGTAAAAATGAGGCTGCCATGCTTTCATTTTCTGTGATCAATGAAGTGATGAATTATAATTTATTCACAGCCCATTGAGTGCTTATGTTTTATTTATGCATAAATATGAATATATACCATTTTTAGAACATAGTGCATATTTTAAAGTTTGAATACTTATTAAGTTTGAACAGGTAATAAAATAAGCACAATATTATTATTTTAGGGAGGGAAGATAATCAAAATGTAGTATTAGACTTAATTGTTTTTAGTTATTTATCTTATAAATTTTATAAGGTACATAAAATTATGAATTAAATTGCATTAAAGAAAATACAAAATAAGTAAAATTAAATAGAAATATGAGGTAATTATGAGTTTGTTTCACATTTTTAAAACATTTCAAGTGATATTCTTATTATTTTTTGTGTAAGTCAGTTAGTGGCAAGGTTTATAACATATTAATTAAATTTCTGGAGATGAAATATACTTATAACAGTTTGTCTTAAAATTATGTTATGTTTCATTCAATATCATGGAGTACACCTTAAGTGACTTCTATTCACTGTCTAATCAAATACTTATACCAAAATATTAATACATATTTACCCATAATGAAAACATCCTATGGTCATAAGATTAAATTGTGGTGACATAAATATTTCTTTTCATTACAACAAATGTCCTAGTGTGAAAGTTGAGAATTAAATAAGGTCTCTATATAAGGAAATAATCAGGATAGATTTCTCTATAAAATTCACATGAAATTCTACTGTAAATTATGTAACTTTATTTACCTCCACCCTGAAATCTTTAACAGATTTTACATTCATATGATTCTGGATTATATCAGATAATCCAGATAG
Source organism: Cheirogaleus medius (assembly GCA_008086735.1). NCBI lineage: Eukaryota > Metazoa > Chordata > Mammalia > Primates > Cheirogaleidae > Cheirogaleus > Cheirogaleus medius. The sequence goes on along the minus strand of VBSM01001124.1, from coordinate 54,378,364 downwards.
ATTAGATATCAAGGTATTTGGGGCTATTACTGAGAGTAACACTTGTTTTTCTCTAAAATATATGCTCATCTTTGCCATAATTCTTATTATTCAGTTATATGTGAAAATAAATTAATAGAGCACCATTAACCTATTTTAAAAATTTAGAAATAGATTAGTTGCCATGTATTCTTTCTGAAGTATTTAAGTCAATTTAAAATAATTGACAAACACATTTCTGTAATAAAGTCTATTTATCTGCTAACGTTGAAGTGAGAAAATGGAAGATGTCCATTGTGGCTTTCCATTACTACACTCCCTTCTTCTTCTTGTTAAAAGTTATGGTGATTGTGTAGATGCATCTTTCCTGGCAGCATTCTATCTTGCAACAAGTTCTGATTTGATCCATCCATCACTATAAAAGACATCAGCAGGTGTTACAGTGAAAACGTTGAACTGTGCTGGTTTTATTTAGCTCTTACTGAAAGAATAACAGTTTCATCAAATGAGCCAAAATTCAGTTTTCAGGGCTCTGGTGTCTACTTGACTTTGGAATGTTAGGGGTTTCTTCCCCTTTCAGCAAAGCAACTATACAGGGAGGTGTTATGGCCTCCGGTACTAGTTCTACTCTGATCTGAGCAAGCTCAGAGAAGTTTGATGGCAAGATGGTAACAGAGCGGTGGAAAGTTTTTAAATAGTTTTGAGACAAGATAGGCAATCTTTCTTCAGTGTATGTGTTTGAGAATTTCAGGGCTTTGTTCTATGGGGTGAGCTGAATAGCCCAGGCCTCTAAAGAGTATCATATCTACCCTAACACAAGAGTTCCTTGTACAATGTCTCCTACTGATATTTTCCCCTCTTCCTTTGCCTTCCAGATGTTTCCTTCCCCCAAAATTGTTTTAGCTTTCCTATCATTATCTCAAGTGGTCCAATCCTGACAATTCTACCCCTATCAATTCTTTCACATCCAGTCTGGTTTTTGTATCTGCCACAGAGCTTCAGCTACTGGCAAACTTCCCAGGACCTTGGCCCAGTGCCAGGCAACATTAATCTCTCAGACATCCCTGTAATTCAGGAGGGGAACTTTTCTAATACAGGAGGCTGTCCCCAAGTGGAATTAGAGTCTAAGAAAATCTTTTTTTTTTGCTCTCTGAGTTCAGGATCTCTCTTGTCCCCTTCTTATGTATCAGTATAGTGCTTTCATTAGAAGTAAAGCTCCTGTGTATACCCCATCCTGCTATGTGCCAGCATTCACAAGTTGAAATCAACATTTAAAGCTTTAGCAATTTCTCTAGCTTTGGATTTTGAGGGGTATTAGCATCTCACCAGACATTGTCACATATATGAGATTTTCCCAAATATCTTATATTTTCTGGATTATTAATTATTTAAGGCAAATGGACAAGTGTGTTACTCAATTATATCTGCAAGTCCAAGTACAAATTTGCTAAAGTTTAAAAAAAATAGACTGTCATGTAACCATCACCTCAATTAAAACATAGACTAAGATACAGAAATTTAAAGTGGGTATCTCTTCATGGTGGACGTAAGAGTGATTTTTATTTTTATCTCTATATTCCTATTTTTCTTTAATGACTTTATTAATTTTGTACTAGGAAGAAAACATTTAAAAGACAATTACAAAACAAAAATAGTATGCTTCATAGTTTAAATGCTTTTTCTCACTTTTTTAGAACATGAACAAGGTATTTTCTATATATTTAATCAATAAAGTAGGTTTAAACATTAAAAAATAATTTTAGAAGTCATTTGAGTTTTCCATTTGGGTTAGATTGTACAGAAAAATGTTCATAGACATTCTTTCCCAGAATTAAATGTCTATATTAGCTTTTATTACTCCATTAAAATTTAATGTGATTTTCATTCACTGTGTCAACTTTTATTGATTTACATAAAGAAAACAATTTGTAATTTTTCTGCAGTTATATTTTTGCACTACTTCTGAAATTTTATTTATTTATTTATTTATCTATCTATTTATTTTGAGACAGAGTCTCACTCTGTTGCCCTGCTAGAGTGCCATGGCATCAGTCTAGCTCACAGCAACCTCAAACCCCTGAGTCAAGCAATCCTTCTGCCTCAGCCTCCCGAGTAGCTGGGACTACAAGCGTGTGCCACCATGCCCGGGTAATTTTTTCTATATATTTTTAGTTGGCCAATTAGTGTCTTTCTATTTTGAGTAGAGACAGGGTCTCGCTCTTGCTCAGGCTGGTCTCAAACTTCTGACCTTGAGCGATCCTCCCGCCTCGGCTTCCCAGAGTGCTAGGATTATAGGCGTGAGCCACCACGCCCGGCCTACTTCTGAAATTTTAAATCAGGGATTTTATGAAATAAAAGATTTCCTTCACAGTATTATTTTCAAATGAAAGAAACAGACAAATGATGGGTAAAAATAATTGTTAAAGAAAATGTAAATGACAACAAGAACAAAGAAAGCTATTTATCACTATAGAAATGTGATGATTGCATATATTTTTAAAATCACCCTAATGATTTAATGCTTGAGATTTAATGGCTTAACAGAACTTCATAAACAAATTTTAAAAAGACATAGGGTATTGGTTGCACTTCTATACAAACAGCATTGGCTTGAAATTTATTTTGCAAAATATCATAAGTCATTCTTATATTGAGAATCAGATCTCTCAATTGTTTCAACTTAATATGTAATTTAACCAGTTGAGCTATAATTAGATCTATTATTTGACATAAGTCTAAAGTATAGATTGGAAAATCCTATTATCAAGAAAGGTCAGTTCTGCTGTGATAAACATTTGAGTGTAGATGTCTTTTTGATAAAATGACTTATTTTTCTTTAGTTAGATATCCAGTAGTGGGACTGCTGGATTGAATGGTTAAGTCTACAATTTATTTCTCTGAGGAATCTCCATACTGTTTTCCATAGAGGTTGTACTTATTTGCAGTCCCACAAACAGTGAATAAGTGTTCCTTTCTCTCTGCATCCATGCTAGCATCTATTGTTTTTTGGAATTTGTATTAATGGCCATTCTGACAGGGTTAAAGTGGTACCTCAATGTAGTATTAGTTTACAAAGATGTGGAATCAACCTAAGTGCTCATCAATTCATGAGTCAATAAAGAAAAGGTGGCAACATATATATATATATATACACCATGCAGTATTAGTCAGCTGTGAAAAATAATGAAATAATATCTTTTGCAGCAACTTGGATGGAAATGGAGACCATTATCCTAAGTGAAGTATCTCAGGAATGGAAAAACAAACACCACCTGTACTCTCTAACAATTGGGAGCTAAGTGATGGGCATGCACAAGCACACAGATGTAAAAGACATTGGAAACCAAGAAGGGGGAGGGTGGGAGAGGTGAGGAGTAAAAATATACCTAGTGGGTACCATGAACACTATTCTGGTGTTGAACACACCAAAAGACCCAACTTAAGCATTACACAGATATCCATGTAACAAAAACTTCTGTAGCCCCTTAATATTTTGAAACTAAAAAAAAGAAAGAGTAGGCCACTAGTTTGTAAATATGTAAATTCAAACACACACTCAAAATACACACACACAGGTACACACAATCAAATTAAGAAGTTTTATTTTATTTGGACCACGAAATTTTTCACATATTTTTCTGCCTGGATGCTTATTGAAGAATCCATCTATAAGTCTGGAAAAAGTTGTAACAGTGTTACAAGATAGTTTGAATTTATTTTGTAGCTCAGGCTCAATGGTGAAATGAAATGATACTTATTATATTAGTAAAGTGAATGTACAATACATGATTTTAAACATAGTAGTGTTTAAAATGCAGATAGAGACCTTTAGATATTTGGCATGTGTTAAGTTTTAAAAACCACTAGTTATCACATTACAGAAAATATTTTATCTTATTGTTTATTGTATTTGGAAATGGCTCTGTTATATACATAATAGTTGTAAAACTACAGCTAACTGTGAACTTGTCTTCTCAAGGTTCCAGGAAAAGGTAAATATGCCTTGTATATTACAATATTACCTTTATGAGGTAAATTTTCCAAAAACACTCTTTGAAACTTTTTTCTACTCAACAAGCAACAGGAGGTTAGAGAAAAAATTCTTATATTATTTTACATTCATGAAGTTGAGCAAAATCCTAAATGGCTTGCCTCTTGGTCCACATAATTATATAAAAAAGACACACTTCAGAATTACCTCCCATTTTTGCAGTAGTATAATATTATGATCTGTTCATTTTCCTGCTATCCAAAAATGTTTTTACTAATATTTTTTAGCTCCTATTGCAAAGTGAATATCAATAAATACACACCCATCTCCCACTTCATCAATCACACAACCAGACATTTATGTTTGTCCCATAGTTTGTTAACACACTTTTTATATTCCTGGAACACTAGTCAATACTATAATTTTTAGCAGTGCACTTGGAAAGTTTACAACTATTACCACATTGTTGTCTTATTTACTGTTTAAGGATATATAATTAACTACATTAGTTTGCTAACTTGATGTTTTCTCTTTTATAATCATGAAATAAAGTACTTTTAGTATTTTCATGTGCACATGATTATCATTGGTATATGTTTATCTTTACCCCATGTCTCATGTATTTTTGTCTTAGTCAATTGAGACTGTGATAAAAAAAATACATTAAATTGTGTGGCTTATAAAACAACAGAAATTTATTTCTTACAGTTCCAGAGGCTGGAAAGTCCAAGATTAAGTACAACAATATTGCTGCACATTTTATCTCATCTTTGAGAAATAATGGGGCTTGATACAAGCCATATGTATAGAAAAATAATCAAAAACAAAACAAAACAAAAATATTTCAATCAGTTCTTTCCATCGCAGTTCCACAGAAGATTGAATAAGTACATTTCATCCTGTCTTTCCCACTAAATGCAACTACAAAGCCAATAAAGAATCATGGCATACTTCTTTGATAACTCTGAAAATTAAAACCTAATTCATATTTTTACCAATTAATTCAGCAGAAAAAAGGACTGAGAAGATGAAGAGACAATTCACAAAAGTAGAAATGCAATTGCTCATAGGTATATGAAACTATGTATAGTAAAACTAGTATTAGGAAAATAAAAATTACATTAAAATGAGATGTTAATTTTTTACTATTTAATTGGTAATATCTTTAAAAGTTGATAATATCAAGTATTATGAAGAATGTAGTGACTTAAGAATGAACCTTTAAGTGAAGTATCTCAAGAATGGAAAAACAAGCACCACATGTACTCACCAGCAAATTGGTATTAACGGATCAACACCTAAGTGGACATGTAGGAATAACATTTGTCGGGTGTTGGGCGGGTGGGAGGGGGGAGGAGGGGATGGGTATATACAAACATAATGAGTAAGATGTGCAACGTATGGGGTATGGTCATGCTTGAGGCTCTGCCTCGAGGGAGGAGGGGGCGTGGGCAATATACATAACCGTAATATTTGTACCCCCATAATATGCTGAAATAAAAATAAATAAAATAAATTTAAAAAAAAGAATGAACCTTTATTATTGATGAGATATTTGTATTAGCATACACTCTTTGGTGGACAATTACATAAAAACTGCCCAAATTTATTATGTGCTTATTCAACAATTCTCCTCTTACATCTAGGAAAAATATCCAAATATTGGCATAATCTATGTGTAAAGCTATATAGTTAAATATTAGCCATATTATAGAAACTTTATTGAGTACCAATAAAATAAATTTAGTAAATTAAATTTATTAATTCATTTATTTCTTGAAAATGATCCTATGAAGTACAATCATTACCTATATTTTGAGAGTAAAGGAATTAAGAGAGACAAATAAACCTGGTATGTATTAAAACTACAATTCCAAAGTAGAACTTGACATATTTATACCATGAGAAAATGGAGAATATGAAGAAGCCAAAGCAAATCATGGCCAGATTGCATGTGTATATGTATTGTTGTTAAGAACGAACACATAAGCTCTAAGACATGTTGTTAAAGGGAGAAAAAGCAATTTGTTGGAAAATATATACATATATAGTATTATTCATTAATATATTAACAACATATAGTTGATATATGAATGAAGTATATATATACTACGCATACACACACATATATATGAAGAGAGAGATTGAGAGAGAGAGAAAGAAATGCTTAAAAAAATCACAAAAACATATATTTCAAACTGTTAATTTTGGTTACCTCTCTGGAGTGTCATGATAATGGGAAGCTAAGTTAATGTCTGCTTTGCCTTTTTACTCTACATATTTTTGTGCTTTTTTCCTTACAATGAGAATTGATACAAATACAACTTATGAGAAACAAGTAATATTAAAATATAAAAGTTAAAAATAATCATTTTAAATTATATTATAAATACCTTAGTAATAACATCCTGAATATAAGAATCATAGATTTAAATGCAAACTCTTATTTTTTATTGTAAACTATTAATAGATTTGTTATTCAGACTACTAATCAATTATATTGATATTATATCCATTACAGGTAGGTTGAAGCCCTGAATTCAGCAAAACATTAATTAATAAAAAAATAATGAGTTATAATACTTAACGAATGTCACAAACAGAAAAGGAAAGCAAAAGGACACTAAAGAAAATAAAGTCTTTTATTCAAATAGAACTTTTGGAGGCGACTATTATCAGCTTATTCTTTAGCCTTTCCTTCCTCAATATCACCTAAGTATTTTATCTTCTTAGTTTCCCTAGTAACACTCACTCAAGAAATTTACAGGAAGATATGTATTAATCTGGTTGTAGAGTGTAGCAGAAAAAGCCCCTCATAGTTGAGATCAAGCTGTGTGTGAGCAGATGACACAGCTGCAGTGGGGTATGGGCCTGGTTAGGCACACCTAAAGAGTCTGCAGGACAGCTGACCACATGCCCTGCAGAGACCATGTATAAAGCCATGAGTTACTCCAGACCTGGTGGTTTCCCCTTGCTGAGGTTCTCCATGAACTCTTAGCCTTAATAGATGTGATCTTGAACTTCCTAAGTGGGACAACGGAAACTCTGTTGAGCTCTATGTCAAAGATAAATTGTTCTGGGCAAATTAAACAGACAAAGAAGAGGTTATTCAAGATTATTGCAATAGGGGTGAAGACTATGGCAACCAACAAGAGATTAAACTCAACTCCACTGAAGCAAAAGGCAGGAGAAATGTTAAATACTGGGTGAGCTCATGGAAAATTACTATAGGATGCTAAGCATAAGGTTGGTCAATGTGATTACATCATCTGTGTTTGCTACTTGGCTCTCATTGAAGTTAGGCTTCTATTTCCTACAAAGACTGGGAGTGAGAGGGTCTTTCTTAATGATTATATTTCAAAGGGATGGTGGGGGACGTCCTTAAAAAACATTCCTGGGTTGAAAAAATGGTAAGTGCATGGGAGAACATTCATATCTCAAAAGAGCAGAGAAAATATTTACAATAGTTTTCTCAAGTAAATTCTCTAAGGAAAAAGAAGATCAGGTGCCTAGAGTAAGGAAAGAGCCTGTCTAAATTTGAGTCAAACTGGGGAAAATATTAAGACTGCCTTGGTCACCTGTGATCCTAGAAAACAGAAAAGATTAAGAAATACCCCCATCTGTGTTCCAGAAAGGGGCTTACTACAAAGAACCAACCTTCCCTCTATGAGTTAGACAGGCCTCATGGATGTTTCGTTTCTACTTATAAAAAGGCCAGACACAGACCCTCCACATTACCCTTCTTTGTCTTAGATATGATTAGATGCAATGCTTATCCTTATTAACAAATAAGAGCAGAATGCTTGTTAATCAAATTTTGGTTAAGTGCCTCCTCTTCTCCTAGGTCCTGGAACTTTGGCCCACTGTAAGCCTGAGCCAAAAAGTATATTTCAATAGATTTATTTTAATTGAAACCAATGAGCAATGAGTGCTTAAAGATTGTAAGAACTGAGAATTTTAATTGCTTTAAATGCCACCGATATTTTACTGAACTTTAAAATGGCTTTCCAGTTCTCTTGTATTGAATATTCTCTTGGTCAAGCACTCTTCTGCAAGAGATACTGTGTATTTGTTCAGCTCAGTCTGCAAAAGGGACCCAAAAGCTAGTATTGACAGGTGACAGTCGCTATCATTGAATTCATGTACCTCAATTCTTTGAGCTCTCTGACATTCTTTCAGTAAACTTTTTTACTGCTTAAAATAATCACGGTTCCCATCTTCTGTCCTGTTGTTCTTCCTTCCCTCTCCATTTCTTGCAACAAGGATTCTGGTAATACATTGTCAATAACAAGGTGATTTGATATAAGCTTTTATAGCAAGGCGATGGTTTTAGAGATGAAAAATGATAGCAAATGATACATGTTCTCTTCCTGCAAACACAAGGGGAGATGAAGTATTCCCCATGTCCTTTACTGTAAACTCCAAAATATGATTCTCTTCAAGAGAGGATATAATGATGAGTCCAGCTGACACAATGAATGTGATTCTGCTTCTTAGGCAAAATGCAAGCAATGTCTTTTTGTCAGAATCCATGTAGGCCCGCAGTAAACATCAAATTATTTCCCCAGTGGGTCTCAAGATAAGAAAAAAAAAATCAGATGTCCTTTAAAGAGTAGGATGCAGTGAGTAATTTTGCTGGTAGTTGTTGAAACTCATGTAAATACTTTTATACTATTTCCTCAATTACCTATCTAGTAAAACATAACTTTGACAAAAGATTTTCAAAAAAACAAAACAAAACCATACAAAAAGCAATAGTAAAATAGGAGCCTTTATCTTTTATTTGCTTTATCCTTTATCTTAAGGATAAAGCGAAGAAAAGAAAATTCATCTCTAAGGAAGTAAGAAAGCAAGTTACTGGTAAAAGAAATAAGAAATGTGAGGGAAAGTATTTTTAAATTGCTGAAGGGGGAAATAATAAGAAACAAGAGAATAATACAAAGTTAAGAAAAAAAGATTTTTAAAGGAAATTTAATTGCATAATAAAGGGGAAGATTAAAGAGAGTCTAAATATTCTAAAAGCACAATTAGAGTGCATAAAGATATTAGGATTCTACCTATCTGAACATTAAGAATGTGTAAAACAATAACTCCATGGGAACAAAAGGGACAATGTTCAGATAAAATATACACATTAGGAGAATATTTAAAATATAAGTAAAATGCATGCTTATTCTGATAACAACAAAAATGCACATTCTACAAGTGAAAAAAGTTTTTTTTCTTTCATATTGTTAGTTGCATATGCTATTTTAGCCTTGATTTCTTATTTAGGCCAAGTATAAATAAGAAAGACAAAGAAAGTTTTAAATGTTCCCATCTTGGATAGTATTGCTTTTAAAATGTAAGAAACTAAGGATAGACTATTGTAGCCAGAGGTGACTGAGTGCTCTCACATTCGAAAGATTGAGAGGGCATTTTAGACAGAACAGACAAGCCATGCATTGGCATCTCCCTCTCCAAGAGAAATTGTAAAATCAAAATCACTAAAACTTCTATGAAGATTTTTCACTTAAAAAGAAAACAACTGCATCACTGCTATGTCCTCACTGATTTCTTATACACTTACTAAAATGGAAGACAGTGGGCAGGGCAAGAAGCTGATATTAGAAAAATAATTTTTAAAAATTAAATTTAAGCATGCTAAAGATGAAATTAAGACATCCTAATGGAGATGTTGGCTATGCGATAGAATACACACATCAAGAATTCGAAGGATTCATAGAGTTGTGCCCATATAGATACCATTTATAGGCTAAAAAGACCACAAAAAAAGTGGGTATAGAAAGAGAAACGAATGAATCTGAGTACTAATCTTTGAACATTACAATATTTACAAGTCTAAAACAGATATAAACATGGGTGTAAAATTAGGAAGATTTATAACTTGTCATACAATATGTGAAGGAATCGTTGAGTATCTTTGGTTATACATTTTGGATTATAGATTAATGTGATTGTTATTCATTCTCTCATATACAAATATTATTTCTTCCTACTATGCACAGGTTTCCTTATACTTAATGGTCTTTTGCTTTTCAGTTTTGCTGATCCTGGCCTTAATATCATGTCAAATTTATGGATTTAAATTGTGGCAATAAATTTTGATTATTTTTATATCAGATAACCTTTTCTCTTGTTCATCCTAATGATTCTTTGAAGTTTAAGGCCTAAAGGAAAATAAATAAACCAGTGTTCTTCTTGTTTGTTTTGGTTGGATGTCTTCAAGCATAACACATTGTGTAATTTTTTTCACACTTGGGGTATGTTAAAAATTGACTGGATTGAATACTATTGGTTAACAATGAAATATTTGAGCAATAAATTTTCCTGATCTCTGCATTTTTAGAAACTATGGTTAATGCCACCTTGGGTTTGAGTCATAACTATAAGAGACAGGTGAGTAACTTTTAATATTTTAATGTTATTGCTTAGTGTTTTTTTGTTTGTTTATTTTTAGTTAAACACAGAGTGGAAATAAAAGAAATTAAATATGAAGCCAATTATTAATACTTCAATATTCCTTTAGCCAGAAAAAGCTTAAATTGGGATAAATGAGTGGCTGGAGTTGCTTTTTTTTTTTTTGTTAGAATTGAAAGTATGTATTTATTGTTAGTTACACATTTCCTGGTTGCTGGAATATTTTAAACAAGATGAAGGGAATACTGTTTAGAATAAGTTTCAATTTAGAGTTTTATTATGTTTATATATATATATATTTATTTCAGCATATTATGGGGGTGCAAATGTTTAGGTTACATATATTGCCTTTGCCCCACCCGAGCCAGAACTTCAAGCGTGTCTATCCCCCAGATGGTGCAAACCACATCCATTAGGCGTGAATATACCCATCCCCTTCCTTCCCTATCCCACCTGACACCTGATGAATGTTACCGCTATATGTGCACGAAAGTGTTGATCAGTTAATACCAATTTCATGGCGAGTACATATGGTGCTTGTTTTTCCATTCTTGTGATACTTCACTTAGTAGAATGGGCTCTAGCTCTATCCAGGATAATACAAGAGGTGCTAGATCAACATTGTCTTTTGTGGCTGAGTAGAACTCCATGGTATACATATACCACATTTTATTAATCCATTCATGTGTTGATGGGCACTTGGGTTGTTTTCACATCTTTGCAATTGTGAATTGTGCTGTTATAAACATGCTAGTGTAGATATCTTTTTTATAAAATGTCTTTTTTTCCTTTGGGTATATGGCCAGTAATGGGATTGCTGGATCAAATTGTAGTTTTACTTTTAGCTCTTTGAGGTATCTCCATATCACTTTCCACAGAGGTTGTACTAGTTTGCAGTCCCACCAGCAGTGTATGAGTGTTCCTATCTTGCCACACACATGGCAACATTTATTGTTTTGAGACTTTTTGATAAAAGCCATTCTCCCTGGAGTTCAGTGATATCTCATTGTGGTTTTGATTTGCATTTCCCTAATGATTGGAGATGTTGAGCATTTTATCCTATGTTTGCTGGTCATTAGTCTGTCTTTTGAAAAGTTTCTGTTCATGTCATTTGCCCCCTTTTTAATGGGGTTGTCCAATTTTATTCTTACTGATTTTTCTGAGTTCTATGTAGATTCCAGTTATCAGTCCTTTATTGGATGTGTTGCATGCAAATATTTTCTCCCATTTTGTAGGTTGTCTCTCTGCTCTCATGATAGGTTCCTTGGCTATGCAAAAGCTTTTTAATTTGATCAGGTCCCATTTATTTATTTTTGTTGTTGCTGTAATTGCCTTTGGGAAAAGACCATCTTCTACCCACTTTCACTCAGCAATGCAGAATAGTCTTTGCATTACCAGAAAGATATCCTCTAGATCAGTGGCTTAGTGTTTTATAAAAACAAATTTCAAGCACTAACACAGACCTCCCAAATAAAACTCTCTAGGATGCAGTAATTTTGAAATGTTCCCCAGGTGATTCTGATGAGTGACTAGAGTTGAGAGCTACTACCCAGGATTCTCAGTGGTCCCACCTGCCCACAATCCAAGCTTTTACTCTCTAGGGGCACCTATAGGAAGGAAGCAGGTAGTGATGGTTTGATTAGTGTATTATTCTAGGTTCCGTGACTCAGTAACAACCTGCTTATAGTATAGACATTTTAACAATGTTGATTCTGCCAATCCATGAGCATGGTCATGTTTTCCATCTGTTTATGTCCTCAGCTATTTCCTTCCTCAGTGTTTCATAGTTCTCCCTATAGAGATCTTTCACCTCCTTAGTTAAATATATTCCTAGGTATTTTTTTTCTTTGTTGCTATTGTGAAGGGTATTAAGTCTTTGATTTGGTTCTCACGTTGACTATTGTTGGTGTATAGGAATGCTACTGATTTGTGTACATTGATTTTGTAACCTGAGACTTTGCTGAATTTGTTTATCAATTCCAGTATTCTCACAGTGGATAACAGATTTAAACCTAAAGCATGAAACTATAAGAATTCTAGAAGAAAATGTTGGAGTTGCTTTTACTTTGTTGAGGTAAAATTTATGTGCGAATAATTTCACGGATTTAGAGTAGACAATCTGATGAGTTTTAACAAATACATAGATCTGAGAAAACTTCAACACACCAAGAGAATGAACATTTCCTCCACCCCTAGAGATTTCCTTGCATCACTTTGTAACCTGTTTTTCCCACCAACACCATCCATCGACAACCATGACCTGTTTTCTGTTATTATAGTTTAAATTGCACATTTTAGAAATGTAAATACAGCATTTTTTTTATTCCTCATGCACTTGTAAGTATCAATAGTTGCCTCCTTATTTTTGCTAAGTAATAAACATTATAGGGATATATCACAATTTATCCATTCACCATTTATGGACATTTGAATTGTTACCAAATTTTGATTATTAAAAGTACAACTATATAAACACAGCTTTGTACAGACATTCACTTTCATTTCTTTGAGAATTACTTGGCAGTGGAAGGTTAAGTGTCCCAATTTGGGCTGTTTTAGCACAACATTTTAGACAGGGTAATTTATAAATGATATAAATTTTTGTCTCATAATTCTGGAGTGTGGAAGTCCACAATGTGAAGGCTCAGACTCTGCTTCACGAGTGGTGTCTGCTGCTGTGTTCTCACATGGCGGAAGGTGAAAGGGCAAAAGGCACAGACTTCCTCAAGTCCTTTTTTGTTTTCTTGTGGGTTTTTTTTTTGGCTTTTATTATTATTTTTTATTGACACATAGTAACTGTACCTATAAGAACATTAATTCTATCCATGAGGGAGGAGGTCTCATGGCCTAATCAACTTGCATAAGCCCCACCTCTTAATACCATCACCTTGGGGTTTAAGTTCCAACATATGAATTTTGGAAGGGCTCACATATTCAAACTATAGCATTGGGTCATGCACAGATGAATATTTAGCAGTTTAACAAACTGCCAAACTATTCTCCAAAGTAATTGTGCTATTTTACATTCCCACAAGCAGTATAGGAGAGTACTAATTGCTCTCCATCCTCACCAACACTTTAAAATCCTCAGTTTCTGTTATGTTTTATTGCTGTTTTTGTTGTTACTGTATATTATTACTTATACTTTTAATCAACATAAGGTGTGTCATCATATATTACGGTGATTTCAATTTGCTTTTCTTGATAACTAATAATATTTAGTCTCTTGTGTTCTTATTGGTCATACATATGTCTTCTTTAATACAGTGTCTGTTTACTTTGGCTCATTTTAATTGGACTGTTTGCTTTATTATTGAAGTGTTAAAATGATCTATTCTGATTTCATGTCCATTGTTTGATGTGTGTTGCAAATAAATTTTTCTAGTCTGTGGTTAGCTGTTTTGTTTTTGTGATGATATCTTTTTAACACCAAACTTTATCAAATAATGGTGATGAAGCACAATGCATTCATTTTTGAAAAAATGATTCATGTGTTTTGTATCGTGTATGAAAAAGCTTTGCCTACTCCAACATGACAAAAAAGTTTTTGCACTTTTCTTCTAAAAGTGTTTTATACTTTTCAGTTGTATTTTTAAGCTGATGATTCATATCAATTTTTATTCACGATAGAAGGTATGGGTCTATATTCATGTTGGCCCAGAACCATTTGTTGAATTGATTTTCCCATTGAAATACCTTGGCACCTTTGTCAACATTAATTGACAATATAAGTCCAATTCTGGACTCTCTTTTCTGTACCACTCACGTATAATAACTACCTTTTCACCAGTAATAAACTGTCTTGATTACTGCTGAAATCAACCAGGGTAAGGCCTCTAAATTTGTTTTTTAAATAAAAATGCCTTCTCCCACCCTTCTCTCTTTAGGCAATGTGCATTTCCAAATAAATTTAGAACCACCTTGTCATTTTCCACAAATAAAACCTCAGCTAGAATTTTAAGTGGGAGTGTACTGAATTTGTAGATCACTTTGCAAAGAATTATCATCTTAAAAATATTGATTCCTTCAATCCAAGATTATGGTATGTGTTTCCAGTTATTTAGGTATTCTTTAACTTCTGTCAGAAAATTGTTGTAGTTTTCAGTCTAGGGGTCTTAGATATCTTTGTTGGATTAATTCCTAAGCACTGTATATTTTTGGTACTGTCATAAAGATAAATAGAAAATAGACAGTAGATAGGTGATAGATAGTTTTCTTATAGAAAAGAATTGAACAGATTTTTAAAAATACGACTGGCAGCCATGGCTGAACCAGAAAATGAGTCTAATATGCTCCATCCCTCCTCGACCAGGGCAGTGCTATTGTGGGTTATTATTACCATGATTATCCACGTGTATTTAAGATACAACTTAGATTGAAAATCAACAATCCAGGTCAACTGTCTCATTTCAAAGATGAGAAAACCAGAGCACACTAATTTTTTTTTTTCATTCCCCTGTTTTGTTCCTATGTAGTGAAATTGCCACTGCTGTCACACATTGTGCTTGGTGCTACAAATACACAGAGGGAGTTTGACAAAGTGCAGGACAATAGTTCTGTGGTGGAAATTTTATATTTAACATATTTCTGGAATCTCCAAATGACATTATCAAGTAAGGGGTAAGACATGTATGAGCTTGTGCTAGAGCTGGTTAGGCAGAAAATAAAATTCCCATAGGAAAAGGTCATCTAGAGATGATGTGAGCATGTGCTTTAGAATCATAGGTAGCATGGTGAAAAGTGGCTCATCCCTGGTGCAATGATTGACACTTCCTTCTACTACACCCACATTTTACATTTCTAAGAGTACCTTTTTTATACATTCAAAAATTTCCTTAATTCAGTGTTTTAGTAAATTAGTGACAATGAATATTTCTTATTGTATCATATTATGTCCATATCACTTTTCTGAAGTAATGTAGTTGTTCCTCAAACACTCACTACATTTTATTTGTCTTATTTTTTACCCAGTGTTCCTGTATTTACTCTTGGGTTAAAAATTATAGCCTTAATCCATGTTTACAAGGACTTGATATTTATAGGTAGATTTCATATCCCTTGATAGACTTTTCTGAATCCAGCTCATAAAAGTTAAGGTATTTTAATCACTTCTCATTAGTCAATCTGTTCCCTCACTTAATCTCTCATATTGCTTTTTGGTGAGCTCCTGTTTTTCATTTATCTATGTCTTTCTAGGATTGGAATGTCTATAACTGAATGTATTAAAATAGGTGTGTTCACAACAAACAGGGTGAAGACAAATTGTTATTCGCATGCTTGCTAAACTTGACAAAAGCTTCACAATAAAAAAAGCTAACCTATATTATATTCTTCAACATTTTACTATTATGATTCATTCTATAGCATACTATATTTGCAAATTACCAAATTTTAACTTTTATATATAATTCCTATACTTTTGTACATTTGTTTAACTTCTCAGTATTGTTTTAAATCATCCAATTCATACTTCTGAGATTAAGTAAAATGCCTAAATTCTAAAATAGTTAATGCTTCTACACATCTTTAAATATTTGACCTCTTCCTGTTAGTATCACTAATATTACTTCATTATTGACATATACTTAGTTTTAAAGTCACAAATATATAGATGTAGCAACTATTCTAAAAATCATGAATTGCAACAGTGGTGGGGAAGTTAGAGAATGGATAGAAATAATGCTAGATAAATTCCTTTTTTTAAAAAAATGGAAGTTCATTTTCTGGGTGAAAATTTATTTTCTGAAAAAAGAATCTAATGATTTAAAATATTTCAAAAGCTTTGATGTATAATAATGGTAGGGAGGTTTTAACTTGCATTTTTGTGTGAAATTATATTCAAATAAATCTAAAAAGATTAGTAATAGGTCATGACAAAGGAGAAATGACATTTAGAATTAATATCAGAGCATCCTACAGAGTTCCTTTATGTTATTTTATTCAGCATATTATGGGGGTACAAATATTACGGTTATGTATATTGCCCA
>VBSM01001124.1:54336085-54357961 GCA_008086735.1 Cheirogaleus medius | reverse complement strand
TTGTGGAAAAGAATCTGGAGATACCTCAAACAGCTAGAAATAGAAATACCATTCCACCCCGCAATAGCATTGTTGGGCATCTTCCCAAAAGAGTATAAGACATTCTATTATAAAGACATCTGCACCCATATGTTTATGGCAACACAATTCACTATTGCACGGTCATGGAAACAACCCAAGTGCCTGTCAATTCAGGAGTGGATAATTAAAATTTGGTATATGCTCACTATGGAATATTACTCAATTCTAAGAAACGACAGTGAGCCAGCGCCGTTTATGCTATCCTGGATTAAGCTTAAGCCTGTTATCCAAAGTGAGGCAACACAGGACCAGGAAAATGGGCTCCACATCTACTCGCCATCAAATTGGTACTGACTAATTAAAACTATGGTGCTTAAATGGTGGTAGTGTTCACCAGGGATTGGCCGGGGGAGACCCACATCCTAGGGATATTGCCAGCATTGTGAGGGGGGAAGGGAATACCTCTAACCCTTCTTAGGGAGAGGCAAAGATATACAATGTAACCAAAATATCCAAAAAAAACCTTTTACTGGGTGGTGGGCAGGTGGTGGCGGGAGGAGGGGAAGGGTGTATACTTACATAATGGTTGCGGTGCGCACCACCTGGGGGTTGGACACCTTGAAGCTCTGGCACGGTGGGGGGAGGGGAAGGGGGGTTGGCTGGGGCAATATATGTAACCCTAACAATATTTGTACCCCCATAATATGATGAAATAAAAGGGAAAAAAAAGGCAACCTAAATGATTTTCTCTATCCAATCAGTATTTCAATGTATTTATTTTTAAATTTTTTCATAAAAGTAACTGAAGAATTATGTCAGTTCCTCCTTTGGAGAAATCTATGTTTCCCAGGTTTTCTGGCAACTGGCTATTCCTTGTCCCCCCAAATGTTCTCATTCCTTCCTTTCAAGCATAAAATGTCATTGAATGAGCACCCCTAGCCAAGGCTTCTCTGCACCACCCTGAGAATCCCAACTGCCCTTTCTGTTTCTGACGGTCACTGACAATAGCTGTGACCCCATAACACAGACATGTACGTTAGCAGTAGAAATAACATATGATCATGAAGCAACATCACCCTCCTAATATGTATTTTCATATTATAAATGATTTAGTTTAGCTCATTTCAATGCATTTTATATGAACAATGAAAAGCAAAACTTTGAAATACTTGAATCAATAAAATAAATTACCAAAAAAAAAATCCTAAAGGTTTTCAGGGTATCTTATTTATCTTCCATCCCCAGTGTAAACTCAATGTTTATACCATAAAACATATTTCACATTTTCTTAAAAAATACTAATATTAAATATCTACCATTATAGGGTAAACTGTCAAAGAAATTTTGACTGAATAATATGAGTTGGCTATGTCTACATTTAAATAAAATTTGTTTAATTACAAATATACCCACTCAAATAATCTATATTATTATTAATTGCATGATTGGTTTTAGAGTGTTAGAATATATATGTATATATTTTATATAGAAATCATATGTGTATATATTTTTATTACACTGTATTATCTTTCTCCTTCATATCTCTAGTTTTTGGTATGTTGAAATATGTTCATCTTTTGCCTGTATCAATTAGTGTCCTTTATTTAATTGGCTCTTTTGGTTTCATCACTGTCTTACTGTGCTTTTTGTCATATGTATTTCCCATTGGATAGCTTGTAATTTATTTTCCTTTCTGAGACTGCTTTGTCATTTCTTCAATTTCGTTTCTGATTTCAGTCAAATCTAATTTAATAGTTAACTTTTTGTTTATTTATAATCTGACTTTGGATATCTTTTTTCTTTCATGTAAACAATTTCTTAATTTTATCTTATATATCATTTATAGTATATTTATACTATGAATGTTATATTCAAATGTTTCCATTTTGAGCTTCTTGGAAAGAAGTTTTTTAATTCATTGAAAAGTTTTAATTCTTTTTTTGTTGTATTCTTTCTATGTTAACTTTATAAACTCAGTTTTTTTCTGTGTTAGATATATATGCTTTATGCTAGAGATAAACCTAAATTAAATTGATTTAGAGAGGCTGAAATAAAATGATCAACAAAACATATCCCAAATGTAAACAAAAAGAAAATAAAGGTTTATCTGGCAGTGTAGAATTTAGCCTCCAAAGCATTAAATGAGACAGATTTATAGTGTTAAAGGTTAGAGATCACAATGATTGTATACCAACTCTAAATATCTATCCAACAAATAAGACAGGAGTTAAAATTTCTAAAATAAAAACCATAGGAAGCAAAGGAAATAATAGACATATAATACCTGCCCAAAATAAGAGACTTTAACTTACTATTCTGAATTGAAGAAATTTCAAATAAAAAAAAATTAAATAAGTGCAGAGACCCAAATGATATAATTATAATAATAAAGTACATATTATAAAATCCATATCTCAATGTTCACTCATTGATAATATAGAATAAAACAGTTTTCAGTTACAAAAAAATTATTTTAAAAAGGAAAAAATTAATAATTTACACAAAGTAGAAATAATACAGAAGTCAATATTTGATTTGCAGAACACTATATATCTAGTGTGTTTTACCAATACATAAAGTATGGGTAATTTATATATATATGAAAATATTAATTTATAATTTTCCCTTATTATACTTGTCAGTTTTGACATCAAGATTATGTTGATTTTATAATAATTGTTAAGAAATATTGTCTTTTATGTTTTACTTAGAAAGGTTTGTGCAAGGTAAGTGTTATTTCTTTTTATGTTGGGAACATTCACTAATGAATCTGATTAAGATAGAAGTTTCCTTGTGGGAAATAGATTAAATTTCTTAATAGATATTGCACTACTCAAATTTCCTATTTCTTATTGTCTAAGATAATGTAATTGTTTTCTCAAGGAATTTGTGCATTGCCTCTAAGTTCTGAAATACCTTGGCATATAGTTTTTCACAATGCCATCTTATTCTTTATTTGTTATTGTTAGTGGAACCCTTCACAATGTCTTATTTATCATTTCTGGTTTTGATAAATTTCATTTTCCTCATTCTTTTAAATAAATTATATTAATGTTTTAAAAAAGCAGGTTCAAAGCTCAGGCAGCAATGTAAGCGATGGGGAGCAGCCATAAATACAGATGAAGCTTCCTAGCTCCTCAGCCTGCAGCTCACCTCCTGCTGTACAGCCCCCAGGTTTCTACACCTCATGGAAGACAATTTTTACATGGTCTGGGAGTAGAGCATGGGAGGAGCTCTGTGGACCGGTCCCTAATAGGATGCAGATTAACATTGGTCCATGGCCCGGGGATTGGGGACAGCAGGATTAAATACTTAAATGTAAGACTTGACACCATAAAAATTCCAGAAAAAAACTTAGGAAAAATTCTCCCAGATATTGGTCTAGGCAAAGAATTTATGACTAAGACCCCAAAAGCTAATATAACATTTTGTGACTACAAGAAAAAAATAAATAAATGAGACTTAATTAAACTAAAAGTCTTCTGCAAAACAAAAGAAATAATCAACAGAGTAAATAGACAACATACACAATGGGAGAAAATGTTCACAAACTATACATATGACAAAAGATTAGTATCCAGAATCTACAAGGAACTCAAACAAATCAGCAAGACAAAAATCAAATAATTCCATTAAAAGGTAGGCAAAAGACATTCACAGAAGATATACAAATGACCAATAAACATATGAAAAAAATATTCAACATCACTAATCATCAGAGAAGTGCAAATTAAAACCACAGTGAGATACCGCCCTAGCCCTGTCAGATGGCCATTATTAAAGTGTCAAAAACACCTATATGTTGGTATAGATGAAAAGGGAACATCTTTATACTGCTGGTGGTAATCAAATTAGTAAAACCTCCATGGAAAACAGCATGCAGAGTCCTCAAACAACTAAAAGTAGACCTACCATTTCTTCCAGAAATCCCACTTCTGGGGATCTACCCAAAGGAAAAGACGTCATTTTATAAAAAGACACATATATTTATATATTTATCACAGAAAAGGTCACAATTGCAAAGACATGAAATTAACCTAAGTGCCCATCAATTGAGGAATGGATAAATAAACACATATACACACCATGGAATACTACTCAGCCATAAAAATGAATGAAATAATGTCTTTTGCAGCAACTTGAATGGAACTCGAATCCATTATCCTAAATAAGCTACATCAGAAATGCGAAAAACAAATACCACATTTACTTACTTATAAGTGGAAGCTGAATGATGGGTATTTATGGTCCTACTAAGTTAGATAGTGGACTTTGGAGACTCAGAAGCGGGAAGTGTAAGAGAAGGATCAAAAATTACCTATCAGGTACAATGTACACTATTCAGGTGATTAATACACTAAAAGCCTTGACTTCACCACTACACAATTCAACCATGTAACAACAACAACAAAAAAGAACACTTATACCATCTAAATCTATTGCAAAAAAAGATTTTAAAACAATTCAGACTTAAAATATCTTGTAAAAAGCTTAAAGTTTATGCAGGAGTTGATTCCCAATTGTCTATGGCACAATTTGTGTCCATAAAGAAACTGCTGCCAAGAGCTTAAAGCAAATTTTTGTTCTCAACAAAAGTGAGAAAAAAACTAAAAACAAACAAACCATAAAGGGAAATGATTAAATAAGCTGCATCCATCATTTCACATTATGTGTAAACAGGAACTAATATTGAATCCTATTGCCTCACTGAGTCACAGTAAAATACAAACAGAAAATTCAGTAAGTATTTAGTTACCTTAAATCAGTCAAGGTTATTTGAAAACCATTACTTAATACCACATTAATTTCTCTATAATGAAATGCTATTTTCATTATAAAGGGAAGTATTTTATAATTTTTAACTGCATGCAACAATTCTCCAACTTCAGAAAATTAAATAATAATTCCTCATAAATATAGACAATTGACTATTTTGAGATACTATGTGTCTTAGCTTGTATCCTATAGAAGGAAAATTTGGAAGGTGTCAGTTTAGGGTGGTGATGGTGGAGGTAAAAGGAAAATGAGTCAGAAAAACACTGGAAGCAACATGATCATTTATTTCCCTGTTGGCACCTGCTTCATAAGTGTCCAGGAACAAACTGAGCCAGGTGTTATGGCAGGTGTATTTACTCAGCATAGAAGACTTTTCCTGAAGGACTGCAAGAAAATTATACGTCTGGCTATCACTTGCCTGCCATTTCTCTTGGGTTAACTTTCTATCCATGGTAGAAATATTCCCATGCACTTCCAGCTTGCAACATTCAGACCCTCTATCATTGTTCAGGAAGCCATGTTCTATACGTTACGGCAAGGTATTTCATCTAACTAGGAAAGTAGAGAGAAAGAAGGGGGTAGTCAAGAGATGCTATGAAGTACATAGTTTTTTTTTCTCAATTTTCTGAGGTACGTAATTCATATTCATTATAAATTTAAGTCTCACAACTAGCCTGTAGAGTAGGCAATGCATTTTATCCCATTTTACAAATGTATAAATGATTTTCTTCAAAGCTGTATAAATGATTTTCTTCAAAGCTGCACAGCCTAAAGTGCAATAAGTCATAACTCAAAATCAGTATGTTTGCCTCCAATGGCCACAGTCATAGCTTGAGGACCATATGTGCTCACAGGGTCAACATTAAAATATGATATTTTCATTAATTAAAAAGAATACTTCTTTAATCAAACAGTTATATAGTGCTATACAGACAATCTGTCATTAAGTGGCACATCTTAACTGATTTCTGGGATGTTTGTTCTCATTTTAAAATATTGAGTCAATTTTTAATAAAATGTCACCCTTCCAGAACTTGAATATAGCAGATGGGAAATTCATTAATTTAATTTGTAATTGAATAAATGAAAGTCATAGTTAAAACACAAGGAAACCTATTTAATTATCTATAAAAGTACAAACATAAATAGTTTGTAAGATTCAATACTTTTTCTGCTTAATAAGGATTATTATTCTTTTAAGGAAGTGGGCATAATAAATACTTGATGCTGAGCAAGATTTTTCCTCCACATTTTATAGCAATCACCAATTTTTCCAAGACTTTGCCCCATACGTGAAGCACACACTTAATTCCTAAACTGAATTATGATCCAATAGCCTCTGAATGCACCTGCACTGTGATGTGTATGAGACAACAAATAATTGGAAGTCATTTCTCAGTGTTTCATATGTTTTTTCTTTCTGTGCATCTTTAAATGGCCTTATACCACCTCTGCAAACCACAATAAAAGTGGTTCTCACAGCTTAGGTATCTTCATACAATACAAGGTAATGACTCTACTTCTATCGTCAATCCAAATATTTTATTTCTAAGATGTTAATGAAATTCAAGTTTCTTGTTTTAAGTAACTATAATAGCATGACTTGAATGATGATATCATTGTAATAATGATTGTTGTTTTTGCAGATAGGTCAGTGTTCGGAATATTTATAATAGAATCAAGGTTTATTTATAGAGCTTTCAGTATATTCCAGTGGCCAGTCTTGCCAATAAGGCATCAATAACCAAAACAATGATTACAGAGACCTGGTATATAATTACAAAGATGCTCTTTCATGCCGATAGTATTTCACATGATTTCACTGGTTCTATTTCTTCACCTTCTTGAAAAATTTAAGGATTTACTCTTTCATGAAATAATTCCCTCACACAAATTTTAGCTTTACCTTTAATTGTGTGTGTGTGTGTGTGTGTGTGTGTGTGTACACATTGGAATCATGCAAGGGTTATGGAGGGAACTTGACCTCAATAGTTTTTATTCTACTTGGCTTTCAAATTAGTGACAATCAATTTGAATTATTTTATCAATAAGTATCCATTTAAATGGAATGTTTTAACATTAATTTAACTCTGTTTCTTGAAAAGTCATATTACTGTAAAAATGAAGTTAAGCAATCTAAGAAGTTAAAGTTATTTCTCAGTAAGCTAAATTGGATTTTCTTCTACTATTTCAAGAGAATGTATTATGAAAAGAAGACGCTATTCCTGCTTACTGTGAAGTCTTTTATTTTTCTATGTTCTAAGAACCAGATAAGCTTTACCACTTATATCCTGCTGTCAGGAACTTAAAGTACAATGAGTCAGCTCTAAAACAGACCAAATAGCAGATATACAAAGTTTGCCTGAAGTTTTATCTTTGTTGTCAAATGAAATAGATATCTTTTCTATAAGCTCTTTCATGGTATGGTATAATGTGTAACCTTCTTTTTTTAAAACTTAAAAAAACAATCTTACCTTTATTTCTTACCTATACCCTCAAGTATATGACATGAGAAACTCATTGATTCTTATATCCTAAATTTAAGAAGGGAGAACTTATTATATATCTCTCTCATAGAACCCAAAGAGCTAGGTATTTTTTTTTCTTTCCCGAGAAAAATAATGTGCCTCCATAACATAGACGGTTATAAGTAAGATATTTGGAATTAAATTGTGTGCAATTGAGTAAATTTCACTTTTCTCATTTACAAAATGGTAATAATAATCACTTCAAAGAAAATAGTGTTTGTAGTGAATATAGTGTATCAGTACATTGTGGAATACTTACTATTTAATAAAAGTATTCAATTATGTTATTATTATACACTACTAAATGTGACATGGCATGCATGCAGAAGAAACATACATGCAGAATAAAGCACAGGGAAAAGAAGCAAAACAAAATAAAACAACAACAGACAAAACCCCAGAGAAAATGGAGTCACAAATCAATAAAACACTAATATGTAAAGAATGAATTTAAGGATTAATTAAATATAATTCCATGGTTTCAAGTGAGAGTAACTTGAAAAATGTTCCAAATATCGACCAAAATCAAAATAAAAGAGGAAATATGAAGAAATTAAAATATACTTTATGTTTAAATGTTATAAATTGGATTTAGCTTAATTGCAAGTCCAAGAGTATCAACAATTAGAAATATGGTCCTAGAGACTGGAAGAGAAGGCAGAATGGGCGATTAGATTTTAAAGAAATTTTTAAAATTTTTTTAAAAGTTCACAATCTAAGCTTAGTTTCAACTAATCAGTGTTTTTCTTTTTTTTTCCATTTGTAAATTAGAAAGCATAATTTCATATACTATTGATAAGCATAGTTTTATTATGCTGATATCAAATTTTAATAATTAGAGCAATATCACTAAAGATAGTTTAAACTAGGATTAATGTTAAATTATCCTGAAATGGCTTAACCTCAGAAAAGTATAGCAGAGAACTGGGAGCCAGGATTTGAGTCCTAATATATGCTTATCTCTATAAATGGAAGTATTTACTCATAACTGCCAGTGACCCTAAGAATAGAACAAAACTATCCCTTGGATCTGGATTGCCTCAGAAATCAGTGGGCAAAAGAGAGGGTTAGTATGTGGAACTGTAGCCATCAGAAACTGAGATTTTCATTCTAATCCTCAATCTCCACAGCTCCAGTGTGAAGTTAGCTCTGTCTTTTAACCAATTAAGAGGGAGTAAGCCTGTCATTGACTAGCGCATCAATCCAATGACTCCGTCTACAGAAAATTGAGAATGTTCCCTCTATTTAAAAAAATAATAATTTGTATCAATCAAGAGGAACACAAAATCAAGAAATATGTTTTCATTGACTTTATTATTACTATACAGGCAAAAATTAGTAATGTGCAATATGGGCAGTAACTTTAGTTAACAATTTGGATCTTAGGACAATAAATACAATATATCCAAATAATTTACTTCTTTATTTATTCTAAATATTCATTGACTTACTGCATGCCATTCACTATTCTAGGTTCTGGGGAAACTGAGATGAATAAAAAGACAAGATCCCTATTTTCATGGAACTAACCTTCTAGGAAGAGGAAATAGAAAATAAACAAAAACATATCAAGATTGATTAGTAGTGATAAATTACACAACAAAATATAAAATATGCTAATTGAAGTAAACTATGAATGATGGTCACATTCAGCTGCATTTCCAGGAAAAGCCTCGCTGGGGTGATATTTAATATGGTATTTGAATGATAAGAAGTAGTGGAGGGAAAGGGAATTTGTTTTTAATTTAAGTCACTAAAATTTTCCAATAGGCTGGATATGAAAAGATGAGAAAAATTTAAAAAATAATAATTCTTGAGCAGTTCCCTGAAGTATGAGTGTAGAAATAAAGCAATATGTTTTGATGCTTTGTTTGCAATAATTATTAGGAAACAAAGTTGATGCATGAAGTAAGAAAGTAGATGTACATGCTTGGAGTTCGAGGAGAGGAGGGTGCTGGGCCAGTAGCTCTGAGACTTATCAGTATACAAATATTATCAAAAGATGTCATGTTGGTTAAGATCACCTTGAGAAGTTTAGAGAAGACAAAGAATTGCAATCATTACCAAACTCTGAGACAAAGAGAAGATCCTTTATACCTAGAAATTGACACTTTTATTACTTGTAAAGTGAATCTTTTAGTTTCCTGCTATCACTGCCAATTTTCCCCTTGACTTGGCTAATCACGAATTGACTCTATGCTAAATAAAAACTCATTTTTAGACTACGCTAGCATATCTACATTAATGAAGAATAGTTTAAATTACAAAGTGTATTCCGTCTAGGACAAATACTATACGTATAATTTATATATAAATTTACCTTTGAGTAATAGAAAAACCCCAAATTCCATGGTCATAAATGACCAAAAAAATATGTTTGTTTCTCTGTCATATAAAAATGTGAAGGAATTTAGTCTAGGGCTTTTATGGTCTTTATGTTAGTTTCAGATTAGCATTTCTATTAGCATGCAATAAAAAGATGGTGTTTGAAAATATATCACTAAAAAGAAGTAAGTTGACAATCAATAACTAACCCAATGTGTGAGTCCCACTTTCATAAAAACCTAAGGATTATATGGCTATTTTAATTAATACCAGTAATTGTTCACATCAATATTAATTTACTGAAATGAATGCACAGACACACATTATCCTGTATTCTTTTTGTAGCCTAAATACAATATGAAATTAAAGGAGAAAAAAAAATAAGGTTTAACAACAAAGGCAATAGAAAATTAAAAAGGAAAATATGTAAATTGTTACAGCAAAGTAAAATATTTAAGCAAATTTAAAGGATATGTTTAAATAGAAATGATGTTTCAGAGGCAATATGTACATTGTACCATTTATACTGTCTAGGATGGATTGTGTCCTCCATTATGCCAGTTTCCTCTCTCTGCTGTTCGAAGGACATGCAAATCTCTGCTCCTGTAAAATACTATAGGTAGAATAACCTGGGGAATTACTTGAAAGAAGAAAATTGGGGGGGAACTTCAAAAAGTGTTCAAGATAAAGTATATTTAAAGCTGAAGCATTAGAAGTTGCTCCTTGTACCTCTCCATCAATGAAACTTCCCTTTTCCAGAATTAATGGATAACATTCCTGCTTTCACTTGAAGTAACGAAAATCAGATTAAAGAGATTACTCATGGGAAAAAAGAGTGAGATAATTTCAAGTATTATAACTGTTACTTCAGTGGCTAATAATAAAAATTATGTGAGCTATCTAAACTGGGATAAAAGTCTGATTAGGTAAGTTTAGTGATTTAATAAATGAATTTGGAATATTTTGGCATAAAGTGAAGAAGATCTGTAAAAATACCCAAGTAAAGAAATAAAAGTCTTAAAAAAATCAATTTGTTTTATTATAAACTAAGCTCTGTAATATTTTAGAATTTAAGATTGGTTCTCTTGTGGAATTGAAAATTAATTATAGGACAAATTACTTTGTGATTTTCCCTCTGTAATTTTAATCATTCTTTTTAAAATGTTGCTATGACATTTTCATGTTCATTTTATAGAAACAAATTTATCTCAGGCACATTTATTTATTAAAACAGAAGCATGTTACCAGCATAATAAATAATATCCTATTAATATATTTATTTATCTCTTTTAGAAGCAAGAAAAATAACAAAAATAATATAAAGTTTCAAAACTACTGCATGCTTAATTTTTAATTTTGCTATTAAAATCTTATGAACAAAGTATTTCATTACTATATTTATAGCAATTAGTTCATTATAGAACCCTATCTGTTTGAACCTCACTAGTGTTCTGTGTTCTTAAAGACACAAGAAACATCCATTCTATTTGCAGACAAACATATAACTATTTATGTTCTCTTTAATTCTGCCACCTCCTCGCAAAACTCTTATAAACATAGAACCCATTTTAGCTCTTTAAAGTTACAAAAATTATTGGTCATCATTCTATGTATCACATATTGAGTACATTAACATAAGTTTTATATCTACCATGTCTTCTTTTCTTCAGGCAAAAAATTATCTTTGTCAAACATTTTTCATATGGTCTCTTTATGGCAGCCCAGAAGAAAGACAACATTCCTCTCTCCAACGCAGCTGCACATAGATAGCTAAGTGCTTTGAATGCAATAAGTAGTATGTGGTAAGTTCAGGAAATATCTTAAAAGAAAGATGTGTCCTGCTCTGCCTTCCTCTAGCTTCCTCCTCCCATTAGTTTCTTCCTTATGTGCTTAGAATTTGGTTGTAAACATATGGAGCTTAAGTAAATATCTTGATTATAAGGATAAGTGCTTTATTCTAGCAAGATTTCACTGGAAATCTGGAAGACAACTGTAGTGACAAATTTCCAGCCATTTGAGTGAGGGATAAAATGTGTTTACATAAAACACAGTTAATATGGGTGCTTTTAAAATTGTTGTTGAGATGCATTCTTAATTAATGCATCCTTATATCAGCTTTCATATTGCAGGTGTTTTTATGTGAAAACATTTTCCTATACAAAAAAATCAGTCTATTTATGTAATATATTATGTATGACATAATGATGCTTAACTGATATTAAATTATATGAAATGAATTGGAATTATTTTAACATAGTAAATTTTTATTGTATCTGTTGACTTTCAGTTATATAAGTGAGAAAATTAGCATACTTATGCTTCTTTCCTTCTTTTATATCGACTCACACAACTTGATTTTATCAGTTAAATTATCATTTTAAATTGTTATTATATATATTTACTTTCTCTTATGTGACTATAATTTTAAAAATTAGTTTGTCTTGCTCCTAGATTGAGTAGAGTCAAAGTTCCTCATTCATTATTTTTTTAAGCTAAAGTTCTCCAAATTCCTATATTCTGTATTTTTAGAGACTTATTTGTTGTCCAGATATGATAGTTTTCCAGTAGTTGTCTCAGTAAGTGCTCAAGGATGTTCTTGCTGACATGATAATGCCTATTGCTTTAAGGCGAATGAATATATTTCTGACCATAGAATTATTGGAGTACATTTACTATTCTCAAAACATTTTTTTAAACTTTTTAAAATTTTTTTATTTCAGCATATTATGGAGGTACAAATATTACAGTTACGTATATTGCCCATGCCCCCACTACCCCAAAACGTGTTTTAATATGAGAATATCTGAATCCAACATAATTTTCCAAAAGTATACAAATTTTTTTCTGAATAGATACACATCAACTTCACAGGATATTTGTTAGTTAATTTACATAAAATTTTCCTTTCATTAAATGTGCCCTTTCAATCTGCAGATATGAGTTTATTTTAAGGATATTTTATTTACATATATATGTTTTATTTTCATTTGCATCTTTCTGCTTCTTGAATACTAATTATGTGTGTTGGTTCTTTTTTGCCTCTCTAATAATTATCTTCTCTATTCCTTTTGCATATCTTTTTGTTGCCATTGTTTTCTATTTTGAAGTGAGGATTTGACCTTATGAATTGCTTGGGCTAATAGAACGAGCTGAAGTAATATGTAATACTTCCAAGCCTGAAAAATATCCTCTAAGAAGCCATGTACAATTTTTTAACTTTGTTTCTCCCAACCACAGGAGCAAGTAATTGTTTAGATGATGGATAATACATTTGCCAGGGTCCCTGAGTAAAGATAAAATTGAAAAGAGCCCTATGCCAACCCAAGATGGATATATAGAATGAACAAGAAAAAAACTGTTGTATTTTTATACCAGTGAGATTTTGAAATTGTTTCTTACTGCAGCATAACATATCTCTTCCTGAGTATATAAGAGTTTGTTTTATTCACTTATTAGTCATATAGTTTCTTTTTAAAATTTTAATTATTTTTAATTATCTATATTCTTTCATTCTGTCAATTATTTTTCTCTTCTAATATTAAGTAAAGTTTGGAATTTCTCGAAATACATTCTATATGTTTAAACTTTTTTCTCAAACTTTCCCTATCTTTGTATTTTTATACTGTGGTTTTGGATATTTTTCCCACTTTCTATTTTACTATTTTTTAATTTAATAAAATATCTTCATTTTCATATTTCTAATTCAATATTTTTCTGGGATGTAATATCTTTTGAAATACTGTTTAATATATAAGTTACATATATATGTTTTTATAAGGACTTCTCGATTTTCTTCTGTTAAATCAGATTCATTAGGGGTTAAATATTTGTTTTGTTTTGTTTTTAATTTGGTACATTTCAATTCATGAAATCAGCCTTTTCTGAGTGTTTTCATATATTTTAAATGGATACTTCTTATTAGTGTTTGTTCATTGTGTTTAATTCTGTTGAGTGTATGGAAGGGATAGGATTATATGGATGTTATTAATTCCCTGAAGCATTTCCCCTGTTCTTCAGTGCTCACACTGGCTGGTCAACCCACTCATACTACAGCTTTACACTTAATAACTAGTGAATTCCAGAGGGTTCAATCCTATTTCTATTAAGTCTTGACTTATATGTCCCTTGAAATATTCCTACAACATCAACAGTATATTTCTGCTATTGATTTGAACTGTGGTTTCTCTGAGTTTTCTTCTGTGTACAATCTGAAACTGTGTTCTTCTTTACTGGCAGAAATTTCTGAAAATTTCTGATACACAGATGGCACTCTTTCTTGTTTTTTCTCTGCTGTTGGAACTATGGACAGATTTCTATGTTCTTGCTTAAACTTTTCATGGGACTTGAGGGTTTGTGGGGTTAGTCATCTTGGCGTTGTCTGGAATTTTTGTCTGATGTCCTAAATATTTTTTTTTTCTGAAGTAAGTTTCTGTGAAAAATGTGACTACATTTTCCAGTCTGTTATGATAATTTTATAGCCTGTGCATGTGTTTCAATGTATTACTGCCAGCTTCAGGTCATCTGTGAATTTCATTAACATGTTTTCCATGTACCCAACTGAATCATTGATAAAAGAGGCTCAAAGAGATAATATGAAGGACCAAGTCCTATGCCTCTGTTCATTACAAGTTGGCACTGAGCCATTAATCAATGTTCTCTTGGGACTCCCATTCTGAAATTATTAACTATAGCTAAATATACTACCAAGTAGTCCAGAACTCTCCATCCTTTTCTCAAAAATACAAATAAATAATTTGTCGATATCCATGCTAAAATTCTTTTACTCTGGTTTTTTTTTTTGCATTTTATATCTGGTTTCCCTGAATCTACTGCCCTATTTCTGACTTTTCTCTATATGGGAGCCAAAACAATCTTTCAAATTTGATTAAGATACTCCCCTGCTCCTAAATTATCAATGTTTTTCCTATAAGTCTCTACATGATCTGACCTCCAGCTACCTCCTACTATTCTTATAACATTTTTTTCCTCAGAGTTTTTGCAGTTGCTGGCTTTCTTACATCAAATATTCTTCCCTTACATAGCAGCATGACTTAAGCCTTCACAGCATGCAGGCTCCATCCAACTAAGATATCCACATAGATGCCTTCCTTAATTACCCCATCTCAAAGAACATGCTCCTTATATTACTCTTTATCTCCTTCCATTGTTTTCTTTATTTTTCATAATATTTGCCACCATGTAACATTTCATATTTTATGTCATAGATCATATATTATATATACACACATATATATGTTTGCATTAAGCAATTATGTTTTGATTCTATTTTCATGTCTCACCGAAGTGCAGGATCTTTTTTGTTTTGTTTTATTCACAATCCTTCACCTTGTTCTTAGAAAAGTTGTCAAAGGACAGGGTGGGAGGGATATGGAGATATAACTCAAAGGATAAAAAGTTATAGCTGTGTAGGATAAATAAGTCTAGAGACCTAATGAATAGTATGAGGACAATAGTTTACAATGTTTTGTGTACCAAGAATTTAGAAATTTGCTAAGAAAGTAGATCTTAGGTGCTCTTACCTAAAAAAAAAAGCTAATTCTGTGAGATAATGGATATATATATGTCAATTGGCTTGACTTTTGTAATGATTTCGCTATATATATGTGTATCAAAATACCATATTATTCACCTCAAACATATACAATGAGAAATTAAAGTGGCTTTCAAAGTTTATAGCACTTTTTGCTGTCATATATAAACATATAAAATGTTTACCATAATTAAGACAGTTAAACAAATATATCAGTGGAACAGGACAGATTAAAGATTCCAGAAACCCTCCCCCACATACACATGTATGTGCTTTATGACAAAGCTAACACTGCAGAGCACTGAGGAAAGAATAACCCTTTTAATAAATGGTTCTATGTAAACTGGATATACTAATAGGAAGAATAATTTTTACATCCTTCCCCACAGCATACATAAAACATCCAGGAGCATTTATATCTACATGTGTATTTATCTCCAGATGTGTATTTAGAACTAGATATTTTAAAATATAAGAAAATTACCTAATAATATTATTAGTGGGCATTCAGTTCTTAAGCGCAATATGGAAAAAGTTAACCATAAAACATAAGATTTGAAAACTAATAAACTGTTAAACTTTGATGAATTAAATCATATCATTTAAAGAGTATAAAAAAGGATACAAAATGGCAGAAGAATTTTGAACAAAAAATTCAAAAGTGTTTGAAGCAAATCCCCCAAACAATGTGAAAACTTGCTCAACCACAATATTCATTAGATAAATGAAATTAAAGCCAGAATATTACTTTATATCCACCAAAAAAGATAAACAGAAAAAAATATACATTGGAAGCAAGATTTTAGAACTAATGAAACACTTATACACTGCTAATGGATGTATAAATTTTATACAGGCTCTGGGGAAAATTTATTGGAACTAATGTTCTACAAAGGCAAATTCCAAACCCCAAGTATTTCACTACTGTACATGCAGGCAGGAAAAGACATGTACAAGAATGATCATCATGCATTGCTCATAATAGCCCAATTAATACACTCATATTAAATTTTTACTAATGAGGCACTTTTGGCATTTGGATGGGATTGTTCTTATTGTGGTAAAATTAACATTTCCCAACTCACCAAAATGTCAGTAGTGCTCTCTCGAAATTTTAATAATCAAAGTGTCCCCATATATTTTCAAATGAACTCTGGTACGGAAGTACAAACCCTTCACGACCTGCGTTAACTAAATGCCAAATTATGGAAAATAACACAGAGTAATAGGCACAGATATAGGACAATGCATAAACACACTCAGAGATTGAGGTTCTTTTCATTGAGTAGGAGTGGGGCTTTCCTCTAGAGAACTGTGAGGAGCTTCAGGAAAAAAGACTTAACAAAGGGATATATTCATATCACTTCAGAAAGTGAACATTTTAAAGCTTTTCTCCCTTGGGTTATAAGCCCAAGATATAGTTTCCCAACTATTAACTAACAAGTTTTTACTTAGATTTTCAGTACCACATGGAAAAACCTTGGTAAGAATGAAGTAACCTGTCTCAGACTCTTTTACTAAATCTAGTAGAGAGAAACATCAGCCCATTAAACTGTCCATGCTTGGAGAGATCGGAATTAAATGGCTATAGCTGAGGGCCAAAGAAGTAAGCTTCAAGATGCTAGAGGAGAACATGGGACAGGACAATCAACAGATGGAATTATCTTGTCACTACCATAAGTCTCAAAATGAGGAATTCTTGCCCAAGTAGATAATCAGCAAGAAAACATTTGTTGGGTTCATTAATGGGTGGCAACAAATAGCAAGCCTCTTCTCCACCTAGGTCTGAACAAACAAAATTAAAAGCACAGATGAATATATCATCTTTGTTATTAGTGAAGACTAATGTGGGGGGTGCATCTTAGGTTAGCACAAAATGGGTTTTCCTGCTAAATTCCGAAAAAGACAAAATCACCCAGCCACTCACAGTCTGGTGGCCCTGGAAATTCTTCTCTTAATGGGAATCAGAGAAGTATCATGCTTTCTGCTGTCTGGCTAGCTTCCAATAGAGAAGATAGGAGCTGATCTAAGGATGCTCAGTTATTTTTCCCAAATTTATCAATAAGGTAATTTACCACACAACTCTAGGAAAGAATGCTTAAGGGTGGAAAGTTGCCTGAGATCTCTTTAAATGGAAAACATATCAGGCATGGGGAGGAAGTGTTCCCCTCTCCTCTCCTAGTTTATTTTTTTTCTTTCATATATTGAGCATAACAAAGAACCCCACAGCCAATGAGCATTGTGGTATTCCCTTGGCCCAAGTGATTAGGAATTTATCTGAATAGCAGTACACTTACTTTTCATGGGTCCACTCTGCACATACTGGCAAATACTCCTCTGGGTATCTTCCTGAAACCATCAGTATTCAGTTTAGATTACCTCTATTCCAAAATGTTCTGAATTGAATCAAAATATATTATTAAACAAACTTCAAGATTACTGTCAGTTCAAACTTCACCTCTTCTGTTTCTCTATCAAATTCAGTCCAACTACACTATTTAACATACTATATCCATTAGAATTTCTACAATGAACTCAATTAACATCAAGATACTTCAGTAATAAGATGTACAAATGCAATTCAACCATGAAAAGTACACCAAAATATAGACATGCCTTCAAATTTAATATAAACACTATAATTATTATTTTAGGGAGCAATTGAAATTCTAAGATTAAACTTCTATGCAATGGTGTTAAAAACTCAAAGAAATTAAAGTTCAAAATGAAGTCCTCTTCCCCCTGTGAATTAATGATTAAAATTCTAAAGTCTTAATTTAAATCCTAAAACCATTGTCCCAATTATCTTAATATGTTAATTCTTTGTTAAAGAGGTTCTTGATGTCTGGTAGGGGTTAGAAATTCCTTCTCTGGACTTGAGTAGTTCCTGCAGAGTCCCAGAAGTTGTATTAGTTTATTTTCAAGTGTCGTAAGTAATACATTCATATATTACATAATATTTATTGAGTGCTTCCTGTGTGACAGGCACTTTTCTAAATTCTTAGGATACATTAGTGAATAAAATATACCAAAAAAATCCATGCTCTCATGAATCTCATATTCTAGAGTATGATAAAAAATAAACAATACATTGAATATTAATAAATTATATAAAATTTTAGAAACTACTATTTTAAAAAATATATATTATATATATACATATATATATATACACACACACACACACACACACACACACACACACACCAAGTAAAGGGGATAGCAAGTTTGGAGCTAGGGACTACAGATGACAGCTTGAAATAGAGCAGTCAGGGTAAGCCTCTTTGAAAAGGTGTCCTTTAAGCATGACTTGAGGCAGGCAACTTGGGAGAGCAAGCCTTGTGGATATCTGCGGGAAGAGCACAGGAGGCAGAGAAAAGTCAGAGCACAAGCCCTAAGGCCCTCTAAGTCACCTATCTTAAAGAGTACATCAGTGGTTAGGTAGAGCAGGAGTGGTTTCATTTGATGTTCCTAGGGTCCCTCATTGTAATAGGCATAATTCCTTGAGAGCTTCAGAAATTATCTCTAATCAATGCTAAATACATCTAACAAAGTCATTTACTCTCACTTTTAAGAATTGTATAATTCTAGCCAGGAGGCCTTTTCACTTTAGCCATGCAGATTTTATCTCTCATTAACACTTTGGCTGTGTCTTCTCTTTGCTTGGGTTTAACTCTTTGTAGAAATTCTACTGGATATAGTATGTTAAATAGTGTAGTTGGTAATGTCAGGTAATGTCAACATCTCCTCCATTGATGGCTATATTCTGATCTCCCAGGCCTTCTTCTCTCAAGTATTCCTGGAGGTTTTAACCTCTTAGCATGGTTGTAGTAATATTTAGTGGGTAGTTCTCCAATATGAATTCTCAAACTATAGTTTTCAGAGGTGTCTCTCAATGGTTTCCTGAACGCTGATTATCTCATTTTTCCTTTTTTGCCATTCTAATTTTTTTCTTATTTTTAATTATTATGGGTACATAATAGTTGTATATCTTTATAGGGTACATGTGATGTATGATATAGGCATACAGTGTGAATTAATCAAATCAGGATAATTGGGGTATCACTTCAGGCATTTATAATTTCTTTGTGTGAGGAACATTCCAATTTCATTTGTTTTGTTACTTAAAAGTCTAGGGAGACATTTCAATCTACTCTAGTTCTTTTGTTTTTTCCCTGTTAAATTTCTTTGGTTCTCAGTCACTATTTCACAATTTCATTGGAAGTACTTATTTTTTAATGGCCTTTTAAGAAGCCGTTAGAAGTAGTACTTATCAGTTTAGGATGACCTTTAAGATCTCATTTTCCTCTTAGTTATTTCTAATCTGTCCTTTAAGATCTCAACCTTTTCCTTAAGAATATCTTTCTTCCTCCAATTCAATCAACCTGACTTGTTTAGTTTTTATTCCTGTACTGCTTCTATTTTGATCATCAGTCTGAAGCACTCTTCTCAAATCAATCTGGTTTCTTTTCGATTTCTAAGCAAATCTGACCCCAAGATTCAAAATACTCCAGATTCAGAGCAATAATGCTGCTTTATTAGTGTGCAATAATTTCTTCAAGTTGTTTCTATTCTCCAATTCATAAAGTTGGCATATTATTTTAATATACAGACTATCACTAATATTTATTTTATAATTTACCATCTTTATGGGTGAACCCAGAAGTTAAGTCAAAGAAAATTAAGCTCTGGTAAGAGCTTAGGTGATTAAAAGTCAAGGAATGGGCCCAAGGAATAAGAAATGATACCTAAAACCCTGTGGATGAGCCACATGAATCCAGTTATCCAATCCTTTTATAGTTCCCTCTTTGAGCATGAATGTAGAGTTGAATTTGAGCCATCCTATCCAAAGCTGCCAATTAGCCTGACATTCTGTAATCACTCTAACCCCCCCATCCCCCAGCCAACCTGTTCCACCAGAGGGGTGGAGAAGACCTGAGAAGCATGTATGAAGTTCACAGCTCTCTAAAAGACTGAGATCTTATCACAGGTACATAGAATGCTTCTTCTTCCCTCACACTTTACCACCAAATCACTCTAGGCCTATCTAACATAGTTCTTTTTACCCAGAACATTGTGTCCAGTTTCCAACAAACAACTACAACTCATACTAAAAGACAAGACACACAGATTGATGAGATAGAGTGAGCATCAGAACCAGACTCAGAGATAGAATGAGCATCAGAACCAGATTCAGATAGGGCAGGGATTTTAGAATTATCAGACTAGGAATTTAAAACAACTGTGAATAATATACTAAGGGCTCTAATGGAAAAAGTAGATAACATGCAAGAACAGATGAATAATGTAAGCAAAGAGATGGAAATTCTAAGAAAAAATCAAAAAGAGATACTACATATCAAAACCACTGTAAAAGAAATGAAGAATGCCTTTGATGGACTTAATGGTACACTAGACACAGATGAGGAAAGAATCTCTGAGCTTGATGATATGTCAATAGAAACTTCAAAAACTAAAAAAAAAAAAAAAAAAAAAAAAAAAAAAAAAAAAAAAAAAAAATTCAAAAAAAGAAACAAGCCTGGGCATGGTGGCTCACGCCTATAATCCTAGCACTCTGGGAGGGTGAGGCAGGAGGATCACTCAAGGTCAGAAGTTTGAGACCAGCCTGAGCAAGAACGAGACCCCGTCTCTACAAAAAATAGAAAGAAATTAATTAGACAACTAAAAATATATAGAAAAAATTACCCGGGCATGGTGGCACATGCATGTAGTCACAGCTACTCGGGAGGCTGAGGCAGGAGGATCCTTTGAGCCCAGGAGTAGGAGGCTGCTGTGACTAGGCTGACATCACGGCACTCTAGCCCAGGCAACAGAATGAGACTCTGTCTCAAAAATAATAAATAAATAAAAAATAAAAAAAGAACCAAAATATCCAAGGACTATGCAAAAATGAGAAAGTATAACATATATGCAATGGTAATACTAGCAGAAGAGGGAAAGAAATAGAAGAAATATTTGAAGCAACAATGATTGAAAATTTATGTCAAATTAGTATCATACACCAAACCACATATCCAGGTTTCAAAATGAACACCAAACAGGGTAAATTCCAAGAAACTATACTTAAACTCTGCTCTTAATTTTCACCAAGGCTCTAATCATAAACACCCCGGAGTTTATAAGAAGCACCAATTACATGTATATCAGTTGAGGGCGATTTTGGCCCTCAGGGGATATATGTCATTATCTGGAGACATTTTTGATTTTCACACTGGAGGGAATGTATTACTGGTATCAAGTGGGTAGAAGTCAGGGATGCTGCTAAATATCCTACAACTCATAGGACAGCCCCCCGAAAGAAACAATTATCTAGCCCCAAAAGTTACTAATGCCAATGTTGAGAAACACTTCTGTAGACAAAGCCCTTAAAGCTGTTAACCCTGAATAACAAAATAGTATGGTTTCTGAGGATGAAAATCCCAGATAAAATCCAGCTGCACCAATGCAAACTCCTGATCAACTTTAAATAAGCCTCCACAAGCTACCAAGTTAAAATTTCCTACGCCACATATTGAAGGGATAGAAAGAGTTACACCAATTGTGCTAGCCTGCCTCAACTGGCTGTATCCCTCAAAGAAAAAAAACTATAAAAAGTGAGGAAGATATAAGACATTGTAAAGAAATAACATCAGTTTTCTTTTTTTTTTTTTTTTT
>VBSM01001124.1:54262818-54335985 GCA_008086735.1 Cheirogaleus medius | reverse complement strand
TGGGATTGTTTGATTTTTTCTTGTGAATTCTTTTAAGTTCTAGATAGATTCTTTCTTTTAAAAATTCAGAATTTATATCTTTTGTGATATTAATTATACATGCATATAATTAAAATATGTATATTTGGAAAATAATATATAAATACAATTCACAAATGAATTATAAATATGTTTAAAAAAGAATATTTCTGAAGCCAGAGTGAATGGGTTTTAATCTGAAGTCTCATAATTACAGATGGAATGATTTTCAATAATATATTTTACTGTGCTCATGTCTGAGTTGTTTCTCATCTATAAACTAAGGATACTTGGGATTGTTGTTAATACATAGAAAAGTTAACACATATAGAGTCCATTGAAGAGTGCATGGCATAAAAGTAAATAAATGTGGGTTATTATTTGTATAATATATAAATATACATATATTGAGAACATAGGGTAAAATCTCTGTAAAATGAAGTATAAGATTTTTAAAAATGAAATTTACAGAATTAGGATGTGCAACTCTGGAAAGGCAAAGGCAGAGACACTAGTCACTCAAAGACTACTTAAGACTAATGGTGTTAAATGAAGCTGGATCCAGATCCTACTGATATCAATGATTGATTAGGAAAAGTTTTATGTACTTCTCATGTGTTATGGCTGCACCTTACAACAAACCCTATTCAACATTCTAAGCACATTAGTGAAAACTGAAACTTGTTAGGAATTTAGGATGATGGAGAAGCCAATTTCCCATTATATTTTTAAGCAAAAGAAATTTGTAGGGGGCTTTTGAGTTCTCCAGATTTAATTCCTAGGACTAGAACTTTTAAGGAAGAGTATTAAGTGTACATTGTTTCTTACGACTTGATTTTTCTACCAGAAAGAAACGGTTGTATCATTTCCTTCTGTTCCCAGTAGCACAACACCCAGCCATACAGGTCTCTTTTCTGTTTTCTACCTTTGAGTTTGGCTAATTGATATTTTAGAGTAACTAGCTCTGTATTAGTCTAACATAATGTTTTTGCAAACTGGCCTTATAACCCCCGATTGTCTATGTCCATTTCAGTAAGAGAGGCAACATCAGACAAACTTGATACAAACTCGAGGTCAATAAAACTCACTGAGTGTCATTTTTCTGTTAGCTAAACTAGCTCTTATGTTCTATATATCACAATTCATCATATATTGGAATGTATACTTCCTTATATGATTTTCCATTTTTCCTGTATATTATTAATATATTGTCCCGTAAGAGCATAATTAAGGTCTTAAACAGATTTGGGTTTCATGAAAATTCTACCTCTTAGAGATTTATAACCCTCAGTGATTTACCTAAATTCTTTGAGTTTCATCTATACAATGAATCAAAACCACAGAATTTTATATCATTGTTGTACAGATTAAATTAGATAATGCATAATTGGTCTTTGGCATATAGCTGGTAAGTGTTCAAAGGAGTTATTCAGAATGATGATGATGATGACAGTTGTGCTAGATATCTTACATTTCCTTCAAGAGAGACACTGCATCATTCTCTATCATATTTTCTGTTCTGGGATGCTGAAACCCATATGAAATAAATCGATAGACTCCTGTGCCCCCTTGTACCCTCTTGGCTTTGGCCAACAGGAAGAACCCACAGTAGATTGGAAGGAGAAGGAAGAGTGAGATCTGGATATTTATTCCTCTGACTCCCACCCTGGAGTTTCTAGGAGTTATAACATCCTTTCCATTATTAGCCTCAGGGTATTCCATTATCCCTATGGTTTCTCTATCCTTGACAGGACTTTCTTCTATGACTCTTGAAATGAGCTCTTTGCTTAACTTTCCTCAAAGTGCCCAATTTGAGTATTAATTCCATTTCATGCCAGGAACTTGACTGGTATTATTATTAAGTATTATGATGATGATTGTTATTGCTGATGCCCTGATGATTTCTGTAGAGGCAAAAATCCTGTCTTCTATTGCTATTTTCTTAAAGTCCATAGCACTGTTAAAATACAATGCAGACACGAAAGAAAAACAATTACTTCTTGTTTTTAAATTTGATTTCTATTAATATTAATTCATCCAGGTCATTTCATAAGAATTTCTACCCATCACTAAAATGATAAGTAGCACATCGAGCCAGAAGACTTAATGGTAAGGAAAAACAGGAGTATCACCATTTTAATATTGGGGTTTTCAAAATTCATTCAGAACGGTAATTTATAAGCAAAAATTTTAGAATTCTAAAATCTTGAAAAATAATTCCATTAAGTGCAACATATCCTTAACATAAAATTTAAATAGTTGATAAGCTTCTCATACTGCAATTGTTGGCTTAGGGTTCTCAAGAGATTTGGCTCTGGCCGGGCACGGTGGCTCACGCCTATAATCCTAGCACTCTGGGAGGCCGAGGCTGGAGGATCGCTCAAGGTCAGGAGTTTGAGACCAGCCTGAGCAAGAGCAAGACCCCATCTCTACTAAAAATAGAAAGAAATTAATTGGCCAACTAAAAATATATAGAAAAAATTAGCCGGGCATGGTGGCGCATGCCTGTAGTCCCAGCCACTTGGGAGGCTGAGGCAGAAGGATTGCTTGAGCCCAGGAGTTTGAGGTTGCTGTGAGCTAGGCTGACGCCATTGCACTCTAGCCCAGGCAACAGAGTGAGACTCTGTCTCAAAAAAAAAAAAAAGAGAGAGAGAGAGAGATTTGGCTCTGTAATTAGATATATCAGTTTTCTAACTGAGAATATTACACCAATGTAATTAAACTGTCACAGATTAGACCAAACAATACACACACTGAAGAGGCCAGTTCTCAAAGTTTGGTCTTCAAACTTCATTACTTTTCATTCCAATAGAATAGCAATAGTTTCTCAAATCCTAGCATTCTTTTTGGTTTGGGGAGCAATTTGTTTTCAACAGTGAAAAGTCCTTTAGTATCTAAAGCATTAGGCGTATAAGTTTTATATGGTCATATAATTTATCACCCTAACTGGGGACACTTTTGAGAGTATCAGGAGAGTTAATAATACTTGCATAAGGCAATAGGAATAAACTGGGACTGTATGGAGAAAACTGTCATGTTAGATGACTCTGAATTGATAAAAAGTTTTTCCCCTTAGATTTTCAAGTTCTTTCTCCTTACCCTAAAGTGGCGTTAGTTCCAAGAATGTATCCCCTTAGGTACTTTTCACAATTTTTCAACAGGATTTTTTTTCTTTTGTTTTGGGAATTATTTATGTGAGAATTAGCCCTTGAGTCTTCTTAACAATAT
Organism: Cheirogaleus medius; assembly: GCA_008086735.1. Taxonomy (NCBI): domain Eukaryota; kingdom Metazoa; phylum Chordata; class Mammalia; order Primates; family Cheirogaleidae; genus Cheirogaleus; species Cheirogaleus medius. The sequence goes on along the minus strand of VBSM01001124.1, from coordinate 54,332,739 downwards.
TCTTGACACTTCTATTACTCTTTTCAGTAGGAATGAACCAAGAAATATAACAGAATCTTCTGGAGTGCCTATATCTATCACTGTTTTTCCTTTGTAATTATAAATTTGATTTTTTTCCCCAAAATGTTTACATCCCAAATGAAAGCTCCTATAAACAGGATTGAAAGTAAAACTTTCACTGAGATATTTCTTATTTATTCCAAATCTGTTAGAAAAATATCAAAATTAATAACATGATATAGGGGAAATGTTCTTTTAAACAAATATAGCTGATTATAAAGTTTTAAATTTATCTGTAAAGGAAACATGGATGAAAAAATGTCATATACAGAATTTTCTTTCTGCAGTACTGTGAACTGATTGAGACAACAGCTTTCAGTATGAGAGTCTGAAATGCAAATAAATACAGAACATAGCATTGAAAAGTCTATTGATGCTGTTGTCATGAATTGAATTAAATATAATAACCTTGTAAATGCTTATATATCAATCAAGATATGAACATTTTTCATGTCGTTTCATGGTCCTATTTTGAAGCAATAAATCATTATCTATGTACTTCTTTGCCATGATTAAAGTTTAAATGGATGAGTGAAATTCCACTGAGCTTTGTGAAACCTTAAAAACTGAATATTGAATAACATCTCTGAGCAGTTTATAAATAAAAACATTCAAAAGCAAAGATCTTTCACTGTAGCTTAAAGCAGTATTTTGATATATAATGAACAGTATAATCTATGTATGTAATGAAGTATGCTGATAATTTTATCAAACACATTCTAATAAGCCTTCATGAATTTAAAGATAAGTGCTTTTTTAGTTAATACAGAAAAACTAGTAACATTCTGCAAAGCAAAGTGGTGTTCAAGTTAAAATCACAGATTAGACCTCTCTAAGCAGCATGTCTACAACTCATTAAGCAAACTCCAGCATTTACTGTCTTCAGAGAGACATATCTAACACATATCATTCACCAAAAATATTCTTACCATTGTAACCATAGTACATAAATGGAGAAGAGTTAAGTTAATACTATGATGAGAAGTTGTCCTAAAAGTACACCACTTATTGGAGCTACAACCCAAGGTAGGTAAACTTTATAATAGGTAGGTAAAGTTTTTTGTAATAGAAACAAATTCATAGAAGATTATACATTCTATGAGTTTGTTGGATTACAGGAAGTTCTGTTTTAGATCATTCATTACATTGTATTAGTAGTAAAGTAGAAAATCCAGGTATTTGTAAGATTTTCTAATATTCACCCCTTCGTTCTTCCATTGATTGATTCATTTATTCAACAGACATTCATTGTGCCTTTCAAATGCAGAAGCCATGTACTGATCCCTGTAGAAAAAAACAAATAAACAACAACAAAACACTATAGATCCCACCTGTGTACAACAGAATAGAATAATGGCCTCCCAAAATGCCCACTTCATAATTACTGAAACCTGTGACTATTTCACCTTACACAGCAAAAGGTACTACCTTGTAGATGCAATTAAATTAAGGATTTTGAGATAGGGGAAGTATCCTGTATTATCCATTTGGGCCCAATGTAGTCACAAGGATCCTTATAAGTGAGAGAAGGAGGTCAGATTCAGAAAGAGAAATTTTAAGATGTTGCTCTTCTGTCTCTGAAGATATAGAAAAGACTATTAGCCAAGAAATGTAGGTGGTCCCTACAAGCTTGAAGAGTCAAGAAAATAGATTCTTCCCAGAGCCTCAGAGGAAATGCAATCCTACTGATACTGTTATTTTAGTTTGTTTAAAGCTAGTTTGAACTTTTGATTTTTAGAAGTGTTATACAATTTAGTCATAATTTATATTATTTAATAAATAATACATTGTTTTAGGTCATAAAGTTTCTTACAGCAACAAAGAGAATACACTGCCTTAAGAATGTGTGAGTTAAAAGAACTATAGAGTAAATATACAAATAAACAAAACAAAGTCAATATCTCTGGGAGACAAAAGCATGAGATAAGATAATGAAATGCTAACATTTGGTAACATTTATTGAGCACTTACTACATGCCAAGCAAATTAATCTAATTTTTACAATAACGCTTGAGATAAAAATGTGTCTGTCATTTAAGAAGTGGGAAAATATTTTAAAATTCATTTTCCTCAAAGTAAGAATAATAATTAGGAGAGTCAGAGCTTTAATCCATGTTTTGTGATTCTAAATCATGAAATCTAAACTACTAAGTCATAACACCTCACCAAATATACACTATGGGAATTAAATTGAATAATACCTAAGATAGATCTCGAAAAATTAATAAGACCTAAACAGGCAATGAATTTATGCATATATTAGTGGGGTCAGAAAATTATTTCTGAAAATGGGAGAAATTAACACAACATACTTGTCCTAGATAAATACTTTAATTCAGGTCTTATGTAGCTTATAATTATAGTCACCTACATATATCATGCTTTATTTAATAGAAAGTTTTCTGTTACATGAATTTTATCTTTTTTCAATTATTCATTAGCTTTCACCAAGTGACTTATCACTCTGAGAAATCAGAGAGGCAGTGTGACATAGTAAGAACAAACACATATCCACACAAGCACAGTGGCTTCATATTTATTTATCTTTGTATGTTCACATAAACTGTCATGAAGCCATGTGTACACTGGAAATCCCCCAAATTTTATAGAATAAGTAAATAAATTAATAAAGAGAAAATATTACATAGTTTGAAGTGCCCTAATTAGTAATCTAGTATAGCACCCCATGATAAAAGAATTTCTTCTCAATCAGATGATTACAGTCATGTACTGAAGGATTTATTTTAAATGTCAGAATGAGAAACGTGCATGCTTCTATTGAAACAATTTTACCAGTGAAGATTTTAAATGGAAAAACTACAATGTCATAGTTTAAACTTAGGAAAATGAGAAAATTAAATAAAATGCTGCTTTGAAATTCTATTTCAAAGATATAGTCTGCAATATTGGATAGTATCCTTAGAAATGGGAAAGGAGAAGGAAGAATGTATGAAGCATTTAAAAAGTAGAATTAACCAATTTTGCTGAGTGATTAGATGTAAAGACAATTGGGAATAGAAGAAAAGATAACTCCAATATTTTGAAACTAGGTTACTGGAAACTTGGTGGAGCCACCAAGAGGCATGCCCAGATGAATTTGTTTGGGGACTTGCTGAATTTGGGACTTCACTTGAAATAGCATCCTGCAGTGTGTTTTCTGTGAAGCCAAAGTTCTGGTGGCAATTAGTTTTTTTATGAGAAAAAAAGGAGGAAGGAATTCTGTGGTAAAACAGCTGTTAGAAAATTTGACCTGATTAAAGTGACTTTTTGGTGCAAATTTTCAGCATCTTTTATATTGTGATATGCAACATAGCTATCAAAGAGTATATGCACCTGACTGCAGAAATTTTTCCAGCATATTCTCTGAGTACATAGCCAAGAGAACATATTTAAGAAAGCACGAGTATAGAGTTTCCCAGTAGGCAATTAAAATAAAAGAATTGTGGTTGGAGAAAGAAAACGACTGAAGATATTTAGATTGTAAAGATTATAATTGAATGTAGGAGTGATGAAAATAGAAGAAAATGTGCAGTTAGAATAAATAGTGCAGGACAAACATGGATAACTTTTACTCTTTATAGAGGGAAACAGAAACAGAACACATCAAAGAGTACAGGTAAAATGAAATGAGAGAATTAAAATATTCATAACAGTGTGATACCATCGAAAGAAAAGGAAAAAAGAATATTTCAAAAGGATTCTCTTGGTAACAAACCAAATTCTGTAAACAGATTTTAGAAAATGAATGCTGGGAACCAAATAAGTTTTTGGATCAACTTTCATAATACTATGAACAAACAAAAAACAAACAAAAACAATAACAAAAGAACAAACACAACATAAACAAACATCTTTTTGTGGCACTGTAGAGAAAACACTTTTGTTTTTTCAGTGTTAGATATTTCTAAGCAACTATTACTGAAACTGGAGACCCGAGATAAGAAACAAGCATAAATTGTGAGAATTTAAGAGAGATTTATATTTCTTGAAGTAAGTGCCTAAATTTCAAGGAGTATATAATCACAGGTTGTAAACTAAGTGATACAGAGCTGGTTTTCACTCTAGAGACAATTATTTATATTATACAAAATAGAACCCAGAATTCTTCTCCTTTTGTTTCCAAAAATAATTTATTTATATTAGGAAGTGATATTTTCTGTCCCTCTTTCAGGAAGGGAGAGAGATAGGGTGTTTATAAACTCCTGATTCAAACTTTTAGGATTCTTCACCTATAGTCAAGTGTAGGATGACCTCTGGCTCCCATTGTGTTCTTCTAAAATAGGAAAATTGGAAAGTTTTACATCATTTTTGAACAGCATACAATATGTTAAATAAATAAAGTTATTTTTATTATTGTGTACATGTCAATAATGAATCAAATTTATTGGTTTTGTTCATACATTCGTATTCAATTTAATGAACAAATATTAATGTCTGGTTAATTGTTTCAACATTTTAAAATTCATTGTCTTGTTTTACTCATTAAGTGTCTTCAGAAATAAAAAAATAGTGTAACTATTTTAGAGTTCAAGAAAAAAGAAAATATGACTAAAATTTTGAGAAATAGATTTATAAAAAGAAAGCAAGCTAGAGGAGTATCATCTAATAAGGACATAATTTCAAATATGTCTGATAATTATAGCAAAGCATTATTAAGTTAATGAGGAGAAATAAACTAGAGGTGAAGTTAAAGAATACAAAAGAAAAGAGTAAACCAATTATAATAAGAATGTAGTCAACTTGTTCATATCAGTTTCACCATCATATATTTAAAAATACAGGTATGTAAAATCATATAAATACAGAAATAACTACATAGATAACTTTCCAGTATTGAGACTTCCCACTTGTCAGTTCAATGGATAACATAATTAACTTACTACTTTAAAAGAAAAACTGGTACTGGCTGGACCAGTGCAATAAGTGATTTCATTCCATGAATGCTCTGGAAAACTGTGAGTCAGATCCATTTCTTGTCACTCCCCAGATGAAGACATTCTTCCATCTAGCCTATCATTTAAGAAACCTGGTAATTACACATCAATACAGGCAGTATTTGAATAAAATATTATTTGACTTTCACTTATGAAAAAAGGAGGAAATGATATTTTGAATATTGAAATATATTACTTTCTTTTAGTGTACTTTTTGGTTATTCATTTGCTTAATTGATTGGTTTCAAATTCATGGTACCACCTGGGGTCTGAATTTTGATCTAGTGCATTAAAATGAAATATATATTTCCATCACTCTTCTCTGTAATAGTTATCATCATTTATAGCCTCTTACTTTGATGACAAATTAAATGAGATGGATTGATTGATATTTTCATTAAAAGATGGATGAGTGAATAAGCATATTTATTTCCTTTTCCTTCCAAATTACCACTGAAGTGGTATAATACATAAAATTAAGAATAAATCTATAACAATGTAACATTTGTATAAGATGTCTGCAGTGGATCAGAAATTTGAAGAGATATCTGGAAAAAAATAAGAAGATGGAATCATAGTGACAGAAATTGAAAAGAAAGCATGCTATCTAAAGCAGGTTGAAGAGAAACCTGCGGGGAGGTGAGTTTATCCCACTTTATTACTACCCATTTTTCTTCTTTACTTCATTGATTATGGGGTTCACCATTCAGTACCCTCCTGTCAGAAGTTTTTGAAGTGTGACCTGCTCATCACCCTCTCTTTCCCAACCATTTTGCTTTCAGTTCCTCTCAGAGAAGGTCCCAATAGAAACAAATCCACATAGTCATTGAAAGAAATCATGGCAGATACTGATGTAAACCAAAGTAGCACTTAATGTAAAAGTAGTTAAAAACCAATACATAGTACAGATGTTTAATGTAAAATCATGGTATGAAAGAGATGAAAGAGAGATAAATATAATTACAGACCCCAGAGAAAACAAATAAACAAAGATTTTATGTACATAGTACCTCAGCTTTAGGGTTCTATTTTCTTCTCTCTACCTTGCCCTGAAACTTTACAAATGCCTGAAGAGGAAAAAATATACAAGAATGTAAGGCTAATGCTGCTAGTATGTACATGTATATACAGAGATATTAATTTCACTGCTAATATATATTACATACATATACAATATAATGAGGATTCATTGTTAATGTCTGATATTTCTTCACAAAGATATTAATGAAATTTTTATCAAAGAGTAAATAAAATAATGTATTTATCCTATCTCTGGTTTTCTACATCAATATCATTTATATTTCTATTAATTGAGTACTTATTAAGTGCATGGGCTAAACTGTAGGTGATTAATAACTTATCATAATCATAATAGTGATTAGTTAACATATTTTAAAAATCTTCTAATGTATGCAATGCCCTACTAAATTCCAAGCACCACTTGGGGTAGTGTGTAGATTTGGGTAAGCAAAACAGATAGTAACTGCTCTTTGGGAGACATATATGATAAAAAGAAAAATCTATAAATAGAAAAATTCAGTTAGTTATCGACTGCTAGAAAAATAAAACAGAATAATAAAATAGAAAGCAATAGGATACAATTATAGGTAGTGCAATGCTCTACCTGCAAAATAGAAAGAGGTGTGTTATGTCTTCCTATTAAATAACTCATGATACTTAAGTTGAGTACGAACTAATGAGAAGGAGAGAGCCATATGGTGATTAAGGAGGGTTTGGAGAAGTGGGGAAAGATGCTTTCCAGTCAAAAAAGATGGCAAATTACAAAGGCTAGAAGTAGGAAAGTATTTGTATCATTCAAGGGACGGAAAGAAGACCATTTAAAGAATCTTTCTCAGACATAGTTTCATCTTATATTTACTGAGAATAATATTACTTATTATTTAGAGCTGTTGTGAAGATTAAAGGTGGGAATGAATACAGAATATTTAGTAGACAGTGGTCTGACATACATTAGAAGACAAAAAATATATCAACTAATGATTATTTTAGGTTCTTAGTCATCTACAATTTATCCCCTGCTAAGTAACAAATTTATCAAGGTTTGTCTAACAACAAGTAAAAAATAAAGTATTTTGAGAATTAGGGTGATGATGTGGGAGATGTTTGTGGCATTTAGTTTTAGATCAAAGTGAATTTCTAAAAATAAAAAGGGTGGGCAATATGCAGTATTATAAATAAAGATAAACTTGAGTAAGAAGTCTGGATTCAAATGTAGGTTCTACTACTGATTATCTACCTGCTCTTAAATCACTTACTAGTTAACATTTGCCTTCAGTTTCCTTTTTGGTAAACCAGGTAAAACACCCCTTACAAAGTTGGTGTAAGGTCTCACGTAAAATTATTTTATTTTCAATGTGGCACTTAAACCTATTTTCTGTTTATGTTTTTAGATATTACATTTATTTATTTTGTTTTTAAGATGACTACAAAAAGCATTCAAATTCTATAAATCATGTGCTTTGTCTATTATGTTTCTATCTGTCCCTTGGTATCTAGAGTCATTTCTGGCATGTGGAAGTTATTCCATTATATCCGTTAAATGATCAAAATGAAAGAATGAATGCTACCAAACTTGTTTAAATAGTGTACCCATGAAATTGAAAATTTGTGTACTTTTCTTCCCAACACTTCAAGCAAGTTTAAATGATCCAAATACAAATAGTACAGTGATAATGGCACCACACAAATCTTCGGGGCTATAAAAGTCAGAAAATATGCACAGCAGCTAGACACATTGAAGACTAACCGACTAGATGAACTAGAACAATGAGAAAAGCCAGAGTGTAAAAAGTTTTATAGACACATTGAAAAAAGATATGCTTAATTAATGCCCTGAAGAGCATCAATAATAGACTACACTTTTTAAAAACAAATTCAAAATGAAATTAGTCATTTTTAGAAACATAATTATAAGTTTAAGGGGCAGCATGGTAAACAATGATTACAAATATCCACCAAAAGAAAGATTACTATGTGAACGTTTTCTTGTAAAGACTACTAATTGCATCGTTTTTTTTTTTAGTCATGCTCATCCACATTCAATAACAATATTATAATAAGCATCAACATCAAACATAAAAGACACGAATCCTGAGAAATCAGTTCTTTCCCCTAGCATAGGTAAGATCAATTATGAGTTCCTGTTAATAGCTCATAGATTTGAGTTTAAGAGAACTAGAGATTTTTCATGAAGAGGTTTTTCTTTGAATATCCTTCCAGACTTGTAAAAAAAGAACTAGTCAATTAAAACTTTCAGAGACAAATCAAGCTTACTAGATTGATAAACCTTGATAATTTCTCCTAAGCTATGTTCTCTCCACTGTTTATATGTAACACAATTATTTTGTATTCAGTAATACATTTCAACAAGTTCTTCTTCCTAGAGAACTGCGTACCAGTGACTATTTAATTCTTAGAACGAGATGGTAAGGTTTTAAGTGGAACAAAATATTGTTGTGGTTGTGTGTAGGGCAGTAAAGGGGAAGCAGAAAAGGCCAGTTAAGTTTGAAGAAAGAGAATAGATGACCTTTCTCATCTGATGTCAAATTTAGTTATTTCTGAGTGAAGAATTTCTGAATTCCTAGACTATAATAACCACCATCAGTATCATCGTAATTGCTTCTTAATTTACAAAATCCACAACTGTTCTTTGAATATTGTTAAACATGAATCCATAATACATAACTTGAAAATTCTCATCTTACTTTACTCCTCTCCAAATTTCCACTGTTACAGGGTAATTATTGTTAAAATTTTAAGGTATGTTTTTTCCAGGCCATTTTTTTATGTGACCATAGAGAATAAAAGAGCATTTTCCAATTTTTATATAACAACAAAAGGCATGAATTGAATAATTGCTATGTGTCCTGCATTGTCTAAATTGTTTGCATATATTATCTCATTTAATATAGTAATTTATTAATAATATATTATTTATGTTTTTGTGTAATATACACACATATATATGTGTATATACTACAAATGTATAATAAATTTCACTCTCATTACTAATATAAATTTCACTCTCATTATCATCTAATCACATATAAAGAAGTAGTTTATCTAACATCTTCCGCAATACTGGATCATATCAATCCTTTGCTACATTTTGCAGCATAATGGTTTTAAATATGATGTTTGTTTTTTATTTGCAGTTATTTGTCTACTAAGATATTAAGAATATTAACTCCTAGTTGTATGTGCTGTAAATATTTCTGGTCAGTGTATTTTGGATTACCTTTTTTCCAAATCCTCAGTCTACCACAAAATTGAATACAAACTCCTAAATTTGATGCCAAGTTTATCTTGTCCTCTTTAGGAACCTTTGAAATGGATATGACTCAAAACTACATTGGTTTTCTGGGAGACACAGAAGTTCTCTTTGTGTCCTTTTGTCTAAGATAGTCCTAGAATAACTTCAAGTATTAAGAAGATAAATAACCTATATCTGTGGATACACTTCCTGGCCCTTATTATTAAACTTCTCACTTACAATACCTTGTTTAATATAATGTAAACTTATTAGGTTCAATAATTTCAATGATGACATTCAATGAATGAAATATTCACTTGAAAACCTTGACACAAACAATAAACATCATACTTTTTGACCCTATTATAATATTTTCCAAACTATATGGAATGACAGTATTTGTTAAGTCACGTCAACAATATAAAATATGTATGCACAGTATTCAGGTGCCAAGTATACACTGCCATAAATAAATAAAAAGTTTTAAAATTCCCTGCATAATAAATAGAGTGTTTATAAATGTATAGCCACTTACAGGTACAGAGATGCCTCTGATGTTTGACCATCTGGCAGTTTGGACAGAAGATGTCCTTGAGGCAGATGCACCTGTAAAATACTAAAAGTTTCTTTGTAACTGTTAATCAAATAATGGGTTTAGAAGCATACATGTGAATATAGTAAAATTTCTGGTGTCTTTGCTAGAAATTTGAAATATATGCTTTACTAAAGTAACAGCTAACTCTATTTACATATTGCATTTGATTTAATGATTTCTTCTGAACATCTTTGGTATAAATAATAGCATTCTTAGTTGACTGACTGTAGTAGAGAATGGGATTTGGGGTTGGTAATAATTATACTGACATTGACTCTTAAATACACAAGAAAAGAAAGCTGGGGGATGGAAATAAAATTAATTAACTACATTTACTAAAAAAGGAAATAGGCACTTTGATACAGAGTTCACAGTAATGACACAACACAGTAATGTGAACCAAGGTTTTCAAATATCAGGTCTGTTGTTACTCCCACTAATGCATAAAATTCCATAAGTTAAAAATATAAAAATTATAAAATCCAATTCTTATAAAACACCAAAAAACTCAATTTATATAATATTTACATGGGCCTATTAAATTAGATTAAAAATCAAAATTAATTACTATACTTAGATTTCAAATGAATCAAAACATGTCATGGCATTTTGTGGGATAGGAAGAGTAGAAAGAATGCCAAAGAGAATCATAATTATTTATTTTTAGGGAATATATAGCTAATTTGATTTGCATATTTTTCTCTACATTTACAGTGAGAAAACTGAATATAAAGCCCTCCACAAGGTCCTTTACATTTTGATTATACCCTTGTAAAATAAATCTATAAATCTGTCTTATACACCAAAATTTCTTAGCAGAAATCCTAAACCTGCAAAATGTGTTACAACTCACACTAGTTATTTTGTTAACAGGCAAGAAAACATGTGAAGCCCTGGAGGTTTTGACTCAGCTTTCTTGTTTTGACTCAGTTTTATTTTTCCTAAGGCTGAGTTTGAGAAATATTACTTTATGATCTCTACCGTACCTCGCTTTCTCTTCTTAATTCCCATTGCTCTTTTCCTAATACAAACACACATCTGCCAGACAGGCAAGTCTTGCCTAGGGATGTCTGTGTTGATGGTGAATTCTCATGAGAAAACTCTTAACATATTTAATATATTTATTATGGATTATATTTTAATATAATATAAAATAGATGAAATTTGACATTTCCATTATGTTATACTGGTTTTATTTTTCCTTTCTTGTCTTCTCTCCAACATGAAGCTACATTCATTTGTTCTGAATTTTCCTGCTGACTGGTGACTGTTTGATCAGCCACATGGAAAAATCCAGTTTCAACACAATTTCTATAAAAATTCATTTTGTTCAGTAACTGACAAAGGGTCACATCAAATATCTATGGGGTGGATTAATATGGAGTTGAGGTCTCAATATGCACCTTTTGCTTTTTTACACATGACATTTAACAAAGGGGTCACAGGAAGCACCACATTCAGACCTAAATGGCAGAGGGCTCTGGGAGCTCATGGTTGACTTTGTTATTTGGTAGCTGACCCAGGAGAGCTTTGACTGATGCTTAGAAGGAGTGCCTGCTGAAAAAAAACAACTCAGCTGGGCAGAACATGTGCTGAGACTAAATGCCAGCAGGAAAACCAAACACCTGCTGTCTGGTGAACTGAAATAGGCAACTGTAAACTAGAAAAACAGATTTAAAAAATAGACCCCAAAACCACACATCTTTAAGAAATTCTGCACTAGTTTAGGTATTAGGCAATGCCTAGTATATAAAGATCATATTCCAAAGATCTGTTTAAAGCATAGAACAAACAGATTGGTGGGAAATAGAACATAGAAATTTTGGACATAGCAGGCTTTTTGATTCCCATAATATAGCTGTATGTTAAAATGTTACCCTTTACAATAGTCAAGGTCTCCCTCTGACTGTGAGCTGCATTAGGCTTCTCCCCTAGGATACATGAGAATGGAGGTTAAGGCAGTGGGAGAAGGGAGATTATCAGGAATCTAAGAGGATAATAAAGAAGTGGGAACAAAACTGTGTCCTCTCTTCTTCCTTTTCCCTAGTGAATAAGAACTGTCATTCCAAATCCAATTCTGAACTAGCCACAAAGCATTTGGTTATTTTCAAGCCAAGTGTGCATGAAGCTCTGGCAGTAGATGTGGTCTTGAGAAGTGGTGAAATTGATAACAGGAAAAAGAGAGCCAATTTCTGAGAGAATGGCTATCAGAAGAAGCTAGTAGATAGCAAGCCCTAATCATACTGCTAAGGTACTTGTCAGGATTCCTTGTTGAGCTAAAGTACCTAAAATCTTTAAATATTCAAAGATTAGGGAAGAAGAGAAGCAAGAAGCAACCTACCCTACTCATGAAAGTATTTGGAAAAGCTGCTTCCTGATAGTTCTCAAAAAACATGTATGCCTGATTTTGAGTGAAAGGTAGATGATACTCCATCTAAATATCAGTTGCCTTAAGAAGAAAAACATGCATTTTTCTTATGGCAAATTCCAGGAACTCATATTCATCCTGGTGTGGTTTAGGAATAGAAACTGCCCTCTCTTCATTAAATATTACAGCACAGACTCTGACATAGTGCTTTCTCAAAGATTGCTTTGGGGATTAGGTTGACCAGAGGGCTTAGTACAAGTGGTAGGGTAAAGGATGAACTCACCTGTAACACCATGAAGATGGGTTACCTACAACTATCCACACTTGATGAGTCTGATAAGAATCTGTAAGGGCTTAAGCTTAAGGAAGTGGAGAATGTCTCTGATAAATACAGCTCCAGGCAAACACATGTACACAGAGGGCAGATAAATCAGAGGTTTTAAAGGTGATATTATCAACTCCAAAGCCACTGTGGTCTTGACAATAATGAATAATGTTTAAGTCCTCAAAGGGATGAGACAGGTATCCTTCTTTAAACACCAGACTGAGAAAGGGGATTATAGATGACTTCTAAATGGCAAGACACCTTGATGTTGCCTTTCTGACTATTGGAACTTAAGTCCCTCATTCTTTATTTTATCTCTAGGAAGATTCCAGAAGGCATTTAAAAATGTATCTCACTATTCCCACCAGTAGCATCAACCTCTGTAGTTTCCATGTACTACCTCTGACTCTGCATCTGGGTTCACTATCCACAGTGACTTTCTTTGCTATTGTTGCTCTTCTCTCCATGACAGGTAGTGTAACCACTGCAGTGCCCTCAAGGATCTCATGGTAACTACACCAGCCTGGCACTTTATGGGAAAGGTTTATTTCTCTGACAGTCCTGAGCTGTGCCCTAGGTCATATTCCCTCAGGCGGCTTCCTAAATCAGAGGCTGGAACAAAGCCAATCTTGTTTTCTTCTCCACTTCTACCAAAAAGTTCCCTTTCACCACCCCAGTTCTGGTCAACATGGCATTTTCTCTGCTTATTTTCAAATAGTCCTTCCTAGGCCATGGGCTTCTATAGCCTTTGTCAAGATGCCAATTCCCTACCCCAGACCTAGGCGCTGAAATTAGAATGATAATCTCTCTATTGCTCTGCAAATCCCAGAGGTCATTCTGCAGCCAAAAAGTCTCACTTATTTCTGACCTACTAAACCAAGGTGTTCCAGCATCTCCTGGTTCTTTCCATCTTTTGCTCAGTCCTCAACAGGAAGCAGTCCTGCTTTGACAACTGTGGCCACAATACAAATGTCATGTGACTAAGGCAAGACAGAAGTTACATGACCAATATCCGTATATACTGTTAAAAATAAGCCTCAACAGGATTAAGAGTCTCTGTTATTTTCTATTTTCATCTTATTTCAAGCAATTTATGACCACATAAATAAACTTTGAATTTCTCTACTATAAGATAAGTAGCCACTCAATTGAGAGGGAAGGTGCCTATGAAAAGTATACTCTATGACCACAGTTGAATGAATGAATGAATATCTATTTAGATTAGAAACATACAGCAATTATCTTAAATTTTTTTAACATTTTTCTTTTTTTCCTCCTTTTTAAAATTTATATAGGTTAGGAGGTACAAGTAGTATTTTGTTACATGGATGAATTGCATAGTGGAGAAATCTAGGCTTGTATTAATAATAAAATTGTTCATTGTACACAGAATCATGTACATTGTAGCCAGCAGGTAATTTTTCATCCTGAATGTCCCTCCCAACTCCTCCTTCTGAGTATCCAATGACCATTAAGTCACTTTGTATGACCATGCATACCCATTGCTTAGCTCCCACTTATAAATAAGAACATGTGGTATTTGCTTTATTGTTCCTGGGTTACTTCACAGAGAATAATGGCTTCCAGTTACCTCCAAGTTGCTACAAAAGACATTATTTCTTTTTTATGGCTGAGTACTATTCCCCGGTGTATATATGCCACATTTTCTTTACCCACTCAACATTTGGTGGGTATGTAGGTTGATTCCATATCTTTGCAATTGTGAACTGTACTGCAATAAACATTTGGGTGCAGGTGTCCTTTTTATAAAATGATTTCTTTTCCTTTGGGTAGATCTCTAGTAGTGGGATTACTGAATTCAATTATAGATTTATTTTTAATTTTTTGAGAAATATACATACTGTTTTCCATAGAGGCTGTACTAGTTCACATTCTCACCAACAGTGTATAAGCATTCCATTTCCACTGCACCCATGCATCTATCATTTTTAACCTTTTAATAATTGCCATTCTAACAGGGGTAAGATTGTATCTCATTTTGGCTTCAATTTGAATTTCACTAATGATTATTGATGTTGAGCATTTTTTTCATAGGTACGTTGGCCATTTGTTTCTCTTCTTTTGAAAAATGTCTGTTCATACGATTGCCAACTTTTTAATGGAGTTATTAATTTTTTTTCTTGTTGATTTGAGTTCCTTATAGATTCTGAATATTAGGCCTTTGTCAGATGTGTAGCTTGTGAATATTTTCTCTCATTCTGTAGGTTATCTGTTTACTCTGTTGATTATATCTTTTGCAGCACAGAAGCTTTTTAGTGTAATTAAATCCCCTTTATATATTTTTGTTTTCATTGTATTTTCTTTCATGGTCTTAGTTATAAATTCTTTACCTAGGCTAAAGTAGAGAATAGTTCTTTGTAGGTTTTCTTCTAATATTTTTATGGTTTCAGATCTTATATTTAAGTCTTTCATTCACCTTGAGTTAATGTTTGTATATGGTGAGAGATAGAGATCCAGTTTCACCCTTTAAATTCTATGAAAAATGATGTTGGTATTTTCATAGGAATTGCATTGAATCTGTAGATTACTTTAGACAGTATAGACATTTTAATAATGTCAATTTTTCCAATCCATGCACATGGGATGCTTTTCCATTTGTTTGCATCATCTACAATTTCTTCCATCAGTGTTTTGTAGTTCTCCTTGTAGAGGTTTTTCACCTCCTTGGTAAGTATATTCCACAGTGTGTTGTTTTTTTGCATCTATTGTAATGGGATTGAGTTCTTGATTTGATTCTCAGCTTGGTTGTTATTAGTGTATAGAAATGCTCCTGATTTGTGTACACTGATTTTGTAACCTGAGAGATTACTGAATTCATTTATCATTTCTAGGAGTCTTTGGAGGAATCTTTAAGGTTTTTTAGTATAAGATCATACCATCAGAAAATAGGGAAAGTTTGACCTACTCTTTTCCAATTTGGAATGCCATTTATTTCTTTCTGTTGCCTGATTCCTCTGGCTAAGACTTCCAGTACTATGTTGAATAAAAGTGGTGACAGTGGGCACACTTGTCTTATTCTACTTCTTAGGAGGAATGCTTTCAACTTTTCCCCATTTGGTATGATGTTGGCTGTGAGTTTGTCATATATGGCTTTTATTATTTTGGGATATGTTCCTTCTATGTAGCAGTCTCAGATGATCTTTTATATTTTTGTGGTGTCAGTTATAATTTCTCCTTTTTTTATTTCTAATTGAGCTTATTTGATCCCTCTTTCTTCTTTTTATGGTTAATATAGCTAATGGTTTATTAATTTATCTTTTCAAAGAACCAATTTTTCATATCATTGATCCTCTGTGCTGTTCTTTCACTTTCACTTTCATTTAGTTCTGCTCTGCTCTTTATTTCTTGTCTTCTGCTAGCTGTGGGCTTGGTTTGTTCTTGTTTTTCTAGTGCCTTGAGGTGTGACATTAGATTGTTAATTTCTGATCTTTCTGTCTTTTTCATGTAGGCATTTAGTGCCATAAACTTCCCTCTTAGCATTGCTTTTGCTATATCCCATATATTTTGATAGCTTGTGTCACCATTGCCATTCAGTTAAAAAAAATGTTTGATTTCCATCTTTATTCCATCATTGACCCAAATATCATTCAGCAGCAGATTGTTTAATTTTCATATATCTATATAGTTTTGAGAGTTTCTCATGGAATTGACTTCTAGTTTTATTTCACTTTGGTCAGAGAAGATACAAGGTATGATTTAATTTTTTAAAATTTGCTGAGACTTGTTTTGTGGCATACCATATGGCCTTTTTTGGAGAATGTTACATGTGCTGATGAGAATAATATATATTCTGCAGTTTGGGGTAGAATGTTCTGTAAATGTCTGTTAGATCTATTTTTTTCAGAGTCAAATTTAAGTCCTGTGTTTCTTTGTTGATTTTCTGCCTCAATAATATGTCTAGTTTTGTCATTGGAGTGTTGAAGTCCCCCACTATTATTATTTTGAACTTTATTCCTTTTCTTAGAGCTGGTAGTATTTGTTTTATGAATCCAGGAGCTCCAGTGTTAGATGCATATATATTTGGAATTGTTATATCTTCTTGTTGAATTGATCCCTTTATATTATGTAATAGCCATCCTAATCATTTTTCACTGTTGATTTAAAGTCTGTTTTTTTATGATATAAGAATAGCTTCTCCTGCTAACTTTTGGTTTCCATTTGTGTGGAATATTTTTCTACCCCTTTACAATGTGTCTATTAGAATCTTTATTAGTTAGATTGTTTTCTTGGAGACAGCAGATATTTGGATTGTGTTTTTATTTTTTCTACTGCACCAACCTATAATTTTTACATGAGGCATTCAGGTTATTTACATTCAGTGTTAATATTGATAAATGAGATACTGTTCCAGTCATTATATTGATTGTCTCCAGTTGCTTTGTATTCTCATTTATATTACTGTTTTGTAAGAGCTTCGAGTCTTTGAGTGTTTTTATGCTTGTGAGCATTGACCATTCTTTTTGATTTTTGAGCACTTTTGAGCATTCCTTGTAGGGTAGGCCTATTGGTGACAAATTCCTTTTGTATTTGCTTTCCTGGGAAAATCTTTATTTCTTCTTCATATATGAAACTTAATTTTGCAGAATACAAAATTCTTGCCTGACAGTTTCTTTTGAGAAGTCTGCTGTGAGTCTGATGGGTATTCCTTTTTAAGTTATTTGATGTTTTCAACTGATGGTTTGTAAGAGTTCCTTCTTTATGTTGTCTTTGGCCAGTCTGATGACTATGTGCCTCAGTGACGTCTTTTTACAATAAATCTCCCAGATGTTCTTTGAGCTTATGGCATCTAGATGTCCAAATCTCTCAGAAGACCAAGGAAGTTTTACTCAATTATTTCCTCAAATAAGTTTTTCATGCCTTTTGCTTTTTCTTCTTCTCCCTCAGGTATTTCTATTTTTATTATATTTGTATACTTTACATAATCCCATATTTCACAGAGACTCTGTTCATTTCTCTTGATTCTTTTTTCTTTATTTTTGACTCAGTTAATTTGAAAGAGTTGTCTTTAAGCTCTGAAATTTTTTCCTCTGCTTAGTCATGTCTATTCTTGAAACTTTCTATTGTGTTTCATATATCCCTAACTGAATTTTTCATTTGTAGAAGTTCTATTTGTTTTTTTAATATATCTACATCTTTAATAAATTTTTCATTAATTTCCAGAATTATTTTTCTGGTTACTTTGAGTTGTTTTGCCATTTTCTCTTGGATATCATAAACACTTTTCAAAGTACCCCATATTCTATCTAAACAATTTTCACTTGTGCTATTTTTATATACTTATGTGTATGTTTTAGTAAATATGAAATTTAAACACATAATTTTAGATCCTTACTAGTTCTCTTATTTAAAAAAGGGCATTTTCTAAATATCATAAAGTATGTTTTCCTTATTTCAATACATGGGTCTCAGTATGTAAGTACCTTTTTCCCTTTACCTAGAATCTTAATTGTAGGAAGAATCTGATATGAGATTCATTATCTTAAAAATATTGTGATTTTTTTATAAGTAAAATAGACACTACTGGATGCCAAGGTAGGATTTAGAGTCCTTCTTGATGAATGCATATGAAAATGATCAATAAAACCTGTGATTAACTACTACAATATAGATCATCACTGCTATGTGATGACAGCTCAAATATCGTCTTTATAATTTTGCTGTTTGTCAGAATGTCAGGCATGTTTTTGTATTGTTGTTAGAATATACTGAGTAGTACATTTTAGACTCAAAACATTTTGCATTATTTCATTGATTTCAAAGTTGAAAAATGTTGACTCAGTTTAGCCCCATGAGAGAGGGTGGGGAAGTGCTTTTGCACCATGTGGAGTGGGGGTGGTCCTTCCTGCTTCCTGAAGTTTCACAAGAATTCTGGGGGTGTCTTGCTTTATGAGACACCTGGAAAAGTAGCAGAAAAGTAGCCTGTAGTTTATCAGTGGTAGTCACCAGGATTTTATTCTAAACATGTATGATCATTTGTATGTGACAGCTCCAATTTCTCCATACTAAGCATGGTCAGAGAGCAGATGCTGTTAGTGTTCAGCCTGCAGGAATCCACTATCATCCCATCAGATGTCCTGCCTCTCAGGGTGCAGGTCACAGTACGCACACCACTCACAGAATCTGCCATCATTGCCTCCTTCCAAGTAACTCTCTTTTTCATTTTCCTGGGCAGGGTAAATCTACCTCTTCCAGGTTTATCACTGGATTTATTTAGTCTGCCTGTATATTCTTAAAACAAATGCCTGGATTGTAGAGTTATTTTGTTGTATTAGAATGAAGCCTTTGGAACACAAAACATCCTTTTTAAACTGAGGGGACCAGTCTCCATTAAAATAATTAAAAATCCTTTTGAAGCAGAAGAGAAAAAAACCCTGTCATATTGATGGACTATATACCCTATGTATTCATTTATTCAACAAATATTTATATTGAGAAATTTTAAAACACAGTGTTTTCAGATAGCTATTAGAAAAAGGTAAGGCAGGCAAAGGATCTTTTTCCCATTACAGGAAGCAATTATCAATATTGTTTACCTTTAGAGAGAGAAAATAAAAATAAAATTTAAATAAGTGAGACACAAGGTAAGCCATATGAAAAAATAGGGACCTTAAAACAGTTTGTTGATACTATGAACTTCACTTAAAGAACATTCTTGCTGATTAGTCTGGCAGCCCCAGGCAATATATTTATAAATAGCTTTTAGGCCATTTTTTTTCAAAGTACTTACTGTTGATTACATATTTAAAAAGAGATATCTACATATATCTGCATCTCTACATATATAAGTAAATACTTCCCACACTTTAATTTGCACCATCCAAAATGTTTTCTTGTTAAAAATAATTAGGAGTCAATAAAAGAAAAAGAAGTAACTGCTCACCATATAGCACCTCAAAAGTCCTGTGCTAGTCAGTTAAGTGATTTTTAAATTTAATATGAAATTTAAAAAATGCCAGCGCCTGACTAAGGATCAAAGGCCAAGACATTAGAGAGCATCTTAGATTAACACTTATTTCCTTATGAAAGATCCACCATATAGAAGAGTGAAATGAAACATCTGTTTCCTGTTAATCTTCTGAAGGAAAAAAAATTTGTGAAATGTTCCAAACTTAGCTAAATAGTCATCAGACAGCTGTTTTTGTGGTAAAAATGTGAAAGTGATTCTGGGCTAATTGTTTTCCTTTAGGGGACCTGTAGAAGAGATCCTTTTGTCATTACCATCCAGGAAATGTGATGACTACACTTACCTTTTAATTGCATGCCATTTTATTGAAGTTGTTTACATGCTAAACAATTTAATGTCTCATTAGGACCTGAAAATAGTGCAAAATTATTTATGTAAGGAAAACACATAACACATTCTAGTCCTACTAGATATTCATTAATCCTACAGTAACTTTGACCACAGTATGTTGATTATTTTTTGCTAGTCCTGGGGTAAAAAAGAAACTGGGTTATTGATCTACTTATATCATACACACACACACACAAACACGCACACACACCCCTCCCACAAATATAAAGGAAGATAAATAGCAATCAATACATGTAAAATATAAATGAGATTCAATTTTGTATTTCTGCTTTTGGTTACTATTAATATAAATTACAGACCACCTGAAAGTGAAAAGAAATAATATTCCATTAGACAAGACCACTTATGAATTTTACCATTCACTAAGAATAATTTCATGTAAAATTCTCTAAAATTGTTGTTTCATTAGACATATATATATATATATGTATACATACATATATTCTACCAAATTTGATAGAAGGTGAATTATATTTTAAAAATTAAATTCTGTTAAATAAAGAGGTAACATTCCTAAGATTATTTAGTCAAATTTTTGATGAGAGAATCAAAATGGTGTTATTTGGAGGATTCACCTAAGTCCTAAGTCCTTATTATGAATAATAAGATTCATTATTTTCTTACCCTATCCCCTGGAGTAACTTAAATATCACTGTTTTCAACTGTAAAATAAAAGATATAAAAACCATGGGAACATTTTCATGCAGACAAGGGCTTTGTTCTAACTATTCATGATTCTGTCCTCAGTACCAAGCATGGTTTCTGGCTTATATCATGGACCCTCATTAATTATTCAATCATTGAATCAATAAAATGTGCCCTCTTTCCTTTGGAAATTCCTCAAAATTTCTGGATTTTTTTTCATGTTTGACAACTACTCACCAAAGTTTCTTACATATTGGAACTTATGTGTGTGTATGTATACATATACATATACATATACATACATACATATGTATACATATACATACATACATACACACACACACACATATATACTTTTATGTATCATGTGGTCTTTTCCCATCCCATGCTCCTGCCTCCCTCTACCCAAATGAATCACCTTCCTCAATCTTTTATTCATTAATTTTTTACTTTCCTGATCAGATATTTTTATCTTGATTGTAAGTATTTCTTAAAAAGTGATTGCATGGAAAGACTTAAAAGATTTAATTTTGGTCATTGTAACTATGTAAGAATGTCATATTAAGTGCATGATTTGGGGGGATTTATTTAATTTATTTTAATTTATTTAATTTTAATTTATTCTTAATTTTAACATTATTACATTTATTAATTTTACATAGTAATCCCTGCTGTTTATTGCTTAAGAAATATGGATGTAATCCTTCGGATAGGGAAATATTTCTTTAACAATACACAGTCAAATTAATTGGGGGTGGTACTGGAATTCTTCAGAATTATTGCTTTCTTGCCTCTTAACTCTCCCATATAAACTTTAGAATCAAATCAACAAGTTTCATAAAACAATTGGGATTAAAATTAAAATGTTGTTGATTTTATATATCAATTTAAAAAGACAAGATCTTTATGAAATTCAGCCTTTCTATCTCTCCATTTATGTCAGTTTTCTTTAATTCACATAACAATGTTTTATTTTTTTTCTGTGAAGGTCTTATCCATCTGTTGTATTGATTGTGAGGTCTTGAATACTATTATAAATTGTTTCTTATCTTAAAGTATCTGTTCTACATGTTTATTGTTGGTGTAATGAAATAAAATTTACTTTTGCATACTAATCATATCCTGTTACTTTTATGTTCTATATTTTCTCAGAAATTATCTAATATTTTCATTTTCTATATAGAAGTTTATACGGATAGATATAATATGCAAAATTAAAATTTTTCTTTCCATTTTACAATTTCTAAGTCTCTAATTTCTTTTCTTATCATATTTTGCTGGTTAGGACTTCAAATAGATGTTAAATAAAAGTAGTATTGGCAGATTAATTATGTTTTCTCTGATTTTAAAATTCAAAACTTGTTTCTAATATTTCCCACTTAGAATGCTGCTTGCTATAAATATTGTTAATAGATATTTTTAACTGGTTAAGGAAGTACCTTCTTTGCCTAACTTATTAAGAGTTTTAATATGAACTTATGGTAAATTTTATCAAATTTATCAAATTTCTTTTTAGTAGATATTGAATTGCTTAGGTAGTTTTGAAAAGAAAAGTAAAACACTCATGAATAGGAGATTGAAGGAGGTAATGAATCCAGGTGAATTATATACACAAATTCAACAATTATTACATCTTACTAAGCCTAATTCAATAATTTAATTTATATTGCTGATATGTCTTCTCTAAGGTCTAGCAAGTTCATTCCCCCCTTCAATATTCATTTAAGCATTAACATTAAGGCAAATTTAAGGTTCTTTAAAATCAAAATTTAATTTGAATAACATTTTTGTGGCTTTTGTTTATCCATAATTACTATTTTAAAAAGCTGCATTCCATCATAATATTACTATTTTGATGGTGTATATATTTTTCTCATATTGAAAAACATTTCTAGCAAATAACTTCCAGTTTTCTAATCTATAATAAAATGTAATATATTCAGTCCATAAATGGCTATCTGATATAGTATACTAGTTATGATTTAGAGTTACAGAAACAAAACATAAATCCTCATTACATCACTTACAAGCTTTGTAACATGCTGAAATGCACATGCTTCTTTTCATATCACTTTGTCTGTAATAATATAAATTTGTTGCTTTGTGTTAGAGAACTGTTCTATATGAAGTAAATAAGAAGTAAAGCATTACTTTTTATTGCCATTATAATTACTATTATAATAGTGACCTATGACAAACATTAAATAAGAATAGAAAGACATAATTCAAAGTGAGGTTTTATAAGAAAACTTGTTAGAATCTTATATTACACATATAAATTCTAAAGTTTCAAATAATCTGAGATTGTTAAATGAGTATTTACAATGTTATACCTCCCATTTCTAAAAATATAATTAAGTCTTGGAATGCCCAAATGAGATTCACTTTCTACTGTTTTCCTTAAAGGAAGCACTGACTACCATTTACATATTCACATTATGGAAATCAACGTGTATGTGCAACATGAGGCTTACCTTTGGGCTGATTCTGGATAGAAAATTGTGGACCTGATTTTCTATTTCGAGTGCTAATAAATGGTTGTTTCCATAGATACAGGATGACTAATTAGAATAAGCTTTTCAAAAATCACTTGTCCCATGACATTTAAATATTGAACTCACTCATCATGCATTACTTATGTTTCCTATTTCTTTTTAAATAAAGCAATAATTATCTTATTATGTTTTTAAAATCAGTAGGGGTAATATGAGATTTATAGTTTCAGTGATTGTTATATAAAATTAATTTGACAGACCAATTACATGCTCTTTGCAGCAGCATTTTGTATGGCCTAATTGTACACACACACACACATATATATATATTTATATGATGGAATTGGACCTTATATGCACTCATTACTTGTAAAAAAACAAACCACAAGGATTTATTGTATTCTTTCAGAAAATTTCTGTATATCCACCAAGACTTTGGGTAGTATAGAATAAATTTCTTTCCATAATACAAGCCATGTTGTTAAAGTCCTATATGCCATTCCTTTTATGAATGATTTAAAACATATTTTTATTTTACATTTTAAAAATTTGATATCACCTCCTATGGAATATTTGATATTTCAGTTAAAACATATATAAGGAAATAGTGAATTATGATTAATAAATTATAAATGTATATCAGGGATAATTAATAACTGGAAGCCCACTTTCATAGGATATGAGTACTTATAACCCCATATTGTGTTTTTATTAGAACAAACTTTCAGATTTACTTCTGAGCTTCCCGGTTTTTTAAAATAAAAAACCAAAGTGCATGGTTACAAAATAGCTACTGTACTTAGATGGAAACATATCATTTTGTCAAGGAACATTACATGTTTCTTTAGCTTTAGGAATAATCTTACTAACATTTCTGAATTTTTTACTATGGTTATACAAAGTTTTGCATCATAGCAGATAGTGTTTTCTATATCATAGGGTCAAATGCAAACAAGACTTTGCAATCTTCCTTCCACCCCTACCAAGTAGTAGTGCTAATCAATGAAAATTGTCGATATGACTTAAAACAAATTTACAGCAAGCATTATATATAGGGCAGAATAATGTGCAGTTTTGGTAATCTTCCTTAATCTGAGAATATATACATGAGCTTCTCAGGAAATACATGATTTTCAAATAAACTTTCTTGAAATAATTGTATACAAATAATAGTTCTCCAAACTGGATATTTAAGTAAGAGTTAGCTAACAGACAATAGGGAGTTCAGTTCCAGGCTGAAATCATAGGTGTTGTCTTTCAGACCTAAACACAGGGAATTATTAATGAAGTTCTTTTCCTTACAAGCCTTATGGGGGCTACTGTCCTCCCTGCCCCAGTGCACATTCAGAGCAATGCAGTTTTCTAGAGGGAGTTGCAATCAAGGATTTTGCATGCCCCACTGAGCTAGCTAGGTTTATACACACATTGGCATTCCAGTCCAGGCATCTCCACTCAGAAGCCTTCTAATCAAGGGACTAAGCTGAGGCACTCATCTGCACCTGACTCAGTTCTTTTGCATTCCTACCCCTTTCCCCATCCCTCCTTCCACCCCTAGTGTCCATAAAGTCAGGAAATTTTGTTGAAGTTCCTCAGAGGTGTGACAATTCCCTCTTTCTACATTGCATTCATCTAACCCACACCTAGTGCTGTTCTGTGAGGAAAAATAAAACAATGGGAAGCTGGTGCCTCTCCTTTATGCCTATTGCTTTCATTGTTGCTCTAAGTGAATAAAGGCTTAATTGTTACATTCAGTTTGACTCCTTGTCCTAATGGACCACTTTGACACATGGAAGCTCAACAGCCAATTCAATGTTATTTTTCTCTGGCTGGAGGATAAACTATAGAGTAAATTGAATTGTTGATTTAAAGCAGAATGTATTTGAGTTCACTATTTTGAATAGCAACAAGTTGGCAGCAAAGGACCTTTTGTGAACTGGCTTATAGTGGTAATGACTGAAATTGTAGTTGAGGCTACAGCACTGTCATAAAGCTGAGGGTAAATGGAATGATACGGAAGTGTGATCAAACTGACACATCATTGTAATACCATACAAGAAATTTATGTGATCTAATACTGAAGCAAAAGTTTAAAAACTACAAAAACAGACAATAGAAAAACAGAAGTCAAAATTTGAAGCAGAGCAATGGGAAACACTAGCAAGGCAGTCAGGGTTTGAAAACACAAAGGTACCAGAGAGCATGACAGCAGATTATTCCAGAAAGATATTCAAACAAAAGCATTGAGATATTCAAATTTCAAAGCAAGAAAATAAATTTTAAGTCATAAATTGAGCAATCTGGACACAGCTCAGCCACAAAAAACAATGGTGATCTAGCACCTCTTGCACTACCCTGGATAGAGCTGGAGCCCATTCTCCTACGTGAAGTATCACAAGAATGGAAAAACAAGCACCACATGTACTCACCAGCAAATTGGTATTAATTGATCAACACTTATGTGCACACATGGTAGTAACATTCATCAGGTATCCGGCAGGTGGGAGGGGGGAGGAGTGGATGGGTATATTCATACCTAATGAGTGCAGGGCACACCCTCTGGGGAATGGCCACGCTTATAGCTGTGACTCAGGTGGGGCAAAGACAATGTATATAACCTAAACATTTGTACCCGCATAATATTCTGAAACAAAAAAATTAAAATTAAAAAGTATTAGGAATAGAAAAGACAGGAAGACATTTGGACAATGTTGGTGGGAGCCATGCAAGAAGAGCATAATTTAGAAATGGAAGAAGGCAATTTGTAGTCAGATGTAGAGCATCAGGAACAAGGACACTGAAACTTGCAGTGTGGGGTAGTAGAGAATAGTTAGTGGTCAGATACGCTGGGTTTAGGAAGGACTTCCACACCTACTATTTTAACAATCAGGTTTAGATTTGTTGAAAATGAGACAAAACTGAGCACAAATTGGGTTAAGAATACAGGAGATTTATTTCTTTACCAAGCTGACTAAGGTTTTGTAAAGTTGACTTAAAATATGGCTTATTGCAGAAAGCAAATAATTACAAAAGGCCCTGACCAACTTTTTTATGATACTACCTTCCTCTAAATTGCTTCCAATATCTAATATAGCCCCTCATGGGGCATGGTTGCTACAGTACTAAATATCTTTCTGTTCACATCTCCAGGTGTAATAGGAAGAGAAAGCCCCTGTTCCTGAAGCTTCAGCAATGATAGGCATAAGAGACTCCTTATGATTAGATTGGCTGGGTATCATGCTTACTTCTGAAGGATCACTGTGCCTAGAAAAATATGAAATAATATGATGAAAGATCTTACTCAAAAGAGTGAAAAGAGGATTATAAAACACAATATATGCAAATAAGCCAGGTCCTAATGCAATGTAACCACTTAATGATTGTAGCTTCTGAATTCTCTTACCTTCATAAGTACAAATGCTTAAAAAATACTTATCTGTTTAGTATCATGGAAGACTCAAGGCAGTTTGCAGAAGAGATCAAATTCAATGCAGTGATATATTGAACAGATGATTAACCTGTGTATTCTATGTGATCAAATATGTTTTAACAAAAACAGGAAAAGGGAGTACAGGTGCTCCTAGATTTACAATGGGATTATATATCAATAAATCCATTGTGAGTTTAAATATTGTAAGTCAAAAATTCATTATGATAACCCTAACCTACTGAACATCACAGCTTAGCCTAGCCTACAGTTTGGCAAAATCATCTAACTGAAAACCTATTTTATAGTAAAGTGTAGAACATCTCATGTAATTCATTTAAAACTGTACTGAAAGTGAAAAACAAAATGGTTGTATGGGTACTCAAAATATTGTTACTACTGAATGAATATCACTTTGGCACCACCATAAAGTCGACACATTATAAGGTGATCCATCATAAGTCAGGGACCATTGTATTAAATACCCATGTATATACAAAAAAGTCAGAAACTATGGCTCTAGGTTAAATTTGTAATGAGTATTTCACAATGTTGTCCTGGGTTTTCATTATTCTCATCTTATCAGATAAGCTATTCAAATCTGGGCTCACAGATTTATACAGGGAAACTGTTGGAACTTAGAATTCAGTTAAAAAGCTAAAAAGAAATCATTTTTCTCTAACCAACAAGCAGAGTGGATGAGTTTGCATTTCAGTACTAAAACCCACAAATCTACATTAATATATTAAAACTAACATGAACTGGACTCATATAACTTTGAATAGTATTATAGTATAGTATTATTTATTTATTTATTATTTATTTATTTAATAGTAGTATTTATTTATTTATTTAATAAATAGTATTATTTATTCTTAGTAACTTACCAATTCATTATTCAATCAAAATTTAGTCAGAATCCAATGCATGCTAAATATTCTGTTAGTTTTGGGGGGACAACAAAATTTCTCTCTTTAAGAAGCTCTCAATTCATATAGTAAATAAAACAAAAACAAAACTTTTAAGTTAGAGAGTTTTTTTAATTTTTATATTATTTTTAATTTCTGCATATTATGGGGGTACAAATGTTTAGGTTACGTATGTTGCCTTTGCCCCCTCAGTCAGAGCTTCAAGCGTTTCCATCCCCCAGATGGTTCCCATCTTATTCATGCACTCATTATGTATGTATATACCCATCCTCCCCATCTGCCCAATGCCCGATAAATGTTATTCCTGTATGTGCACTTAGGTGTTGATCAGCGAAACCAATTTGCTGGTGAGTACATGTGGTGCTTATTTTTCCATTCTTGGGATACTTCACTTAGTAGAATGGGTTCC
The DNA here is from genome assembly GCA_008086735.1 of Cheirogaleus medius. Taxonomy (NCBI): domain Eukaryota; kingdom Metazoa; phylum Chordata; class Mammalia; order Primates; family Cheirogaleidae; genus Cheirogaleus; species Cheirogaleus medius. The sequence goes on along the minus strand of VBSM01001124.1, from coordinate 54,304,946 downwards.
AGCTGTATCCAGGAATATACAAGAGGTGCTATATCACCATTGTTTCTTAAAGCTGAATAGTACTCCATGGTATACATATACCACATTTTATTAATCCACTCGTGTATTGATAGGCACTTGGGTTGTTTCCACATCTTTGCAATTGTGAATTGTGCTGCAATAAGCATTCAAGTGTAGATGTCTTTTTCATAGAATGTCTTTTGCTCCTTTGGGTAGATTCTTAGTAATGGGATTGCTGGATCTAAAGGTAGATCTACTTGTATCTCTTTAAGTTATCTCCATATTGTTTTCTACAGAGGTTGCAGTAATTTGCAGTCCCACCAGCAGTGTATGAGTGTTCCTATCTCTCCGCATCCACGCCAACATTTTTTGTTTTGTGACTTTTTGATAAAGACCATTCTCACTGGAGACAAGGGATATTTCGTTGTGGTTTTGATTTGCATTTCCCTGATGATTAGAGATGTTGAACATTTTTATAGACATTGGCCTAGGCAAACAATTTATGAAGAAGACCCGAAGGCAATCACAGCAACAACATAACAAATAAATGGGACCTGATCAAATTAAAAAGCTTCTGCACATCCAAAGAAACTGTCACGAGAGCAAACAACCTACAGAATGGGAGAAAATTTTCGCATGCTACACATCCAATAAAGGGCTGATAACTAGAATCTATTCAGAACTCAGGAAAATCAGCAAGAAAAAAATCAAACAACCCTATCAAAAAGTGGAAAAGGACATGAAGAGAAACTTTTCAAAAGAAGACAGAAAAATGGCCAAGAAACATATGAAAAAATGCTCAATATCTCTAATCATCAGGGAAATGCAAATCAAAACCACAAAAACATTGAAATTCACTTAAAAAGTAATCAGCCCCCCTTAAAAGCCCCAAGGGTGAGAAGGGAGAAAAGGATTCCAGGACTTTGAATAAAACTTTTAATAAGCAGGCTCTAAAATATATAAGAAATAAATTTCATCACTTTCGAGTAACAGAAACTTATTGAAGACATTCCAAATAACATCAAGTTATTATAGAAGCCATTTTATGTCATTTGATTAAAATATAACAAACATATAAATTATAAAATATGTATATAAAATATAAGAGATAACATTGCATCCAAGAGGTGAGATCAGTGACTACATAATTATTATCAGTGCTTCTAAATAATTCTGACATGCCCTAATGAGCTTCAGATTCTCCCAAAATCTATATCTACATGGTAGTAGAAAAATCTATTAAGAAATGAAAGAGTAAAATTTTGGTTTAATAAACCAAATATAGTAATGTAACCAAATATAGTAATGTAACTAAATGTTAAAATGTCAAAATGGATACACTTCAAAATGAATTATTCTTGATGAATTAAAATTTAAGGTTAGCAATTCTCACAAATAAATTTTAAGTAACCAGATATTCAGACAGCATCTTTTTTTGAGATAGAGTCTTAGTCTGTTCCCTAGGGTAGAGGTCCATGGCATCAGCCTAGCTCACATCAACCTCAAACTACTGGGCTCAAGCAATCCTTCTGCCTCAGCCTCCCAAGTAGCTGGGACTACAGGCATGCACCACCATGCTCGGCTAATTTTTTCTGTATATTTTTAGTTGGCCAATTAATTAATTAATTTCTTTCTATTTTTAGTAGAGATGGGGTCTTGCTCTTGGTCAGGCTGGTTCTGAACTCCTAACCTTGAGCAATCCTCCTGCTTTGGCCTCCCGGAGAGCTAGAATTACAGGCGTGAGCCACCGCCCCGCCAGGCCCAGACAGCATCTTATAATGGCCGATCATTTTAGAAAACTCTAATCAAACATTTTAATTAAGTAGATGCAGCCCTGTGGGCACATTATTTTAAGTGATTTTCAAAAAATATTATACACCATAAATCTACTTACATATTGTTTACCACCTAAAACTAATGGGGGGAAATAATCAGTTCATTACATTCTTTTGCTGTGATTTTTCTCTAAGCTTCACAGTCTTGTTAATAACAATATCATCCTATTCTACCATCTTTGAAATTAAGGGCCTATGTTGATTCTTTTTAACTTATGTCATTATTTCTGATTCTTCTTGTCATATGTGCTTTAATAGTTAACTTTTCTTTCCTCTGTTTCTGTTATAACTCTTTTGGAATAACTCATGAGGTTAGGTGTTATGGTCCTAAATATATCTCAATTACTTGCCATAAATTTACCAAAGCATTTATAATCTCTTAGAAATGAGCAAAAGTAAAGAAATACATCACTTTAGATATAAAGTCATACCATGAAAAACATGAGAAATTTTTATCCACTTGTAATTCTGATTAGTTTTACCACATCCTTGTGATTTATAGATTTGATTTGGCCTGATACATCTTTTATGACTGTTAAACTCCCCAAACTAGAATAATAAAAAGACTGAAATTAACTTTAAAAAAACCAAAAACACTAATACATTTATAATGTATTATTAATACAATCACTAATACAATCACAATGGTTGAATTGCAATTGAACAATTTTTGAAATTGAAAATGTTATTATAATGTCTCTAAGGAATTTTTAGGATATCACATAGTTTTCCATATATTTAGATCTCTGGAAATGGTTGAGATAGTTGATCATAACTATTATAATTATTCCTGAAAAAGTACAAATCATAAAGTTTCACAAATACTGAGGGGTAAATAGAGGGAACTTACTAACTTGACAGCTCTTCTTTCAAATATTTATGTGTCTCACTCCTTCAGTTGGCTCAATTATTTACTCAAATGTCACTTCCTATGAGAGTGTCCCTGAACTGCCCCCCTCACCACCTAACAAAATATAATATCATTTTTTTTTATCTAGCCCACATGACTCCATGCTTCATTTTTTATTTAATACTTGTAGTAATCACCAATTGAATTTTTGTGGTGATAGAAATATTCTAGGTCCATTTTATCCAATAGGGTGATCAATAGTCAACTGAAAATATTGAGCAATTAAAATGTGACTAGCATAATGGGGAGACTGAAGTTTTAGGTTTAATTAATTTTCATGAATTTGCATGTGGAAACCATATTGTCCGGTGAAACTTGATAACATTTACTCAACATTATTTCTTATCTGTCTTCTGTACTAGAAAGGAAGCATTATGAGAGTATTTTAAGCTATGTTCTCAGGACAGTTTCTGGTCAATAGAAAGAATTCACTACATTTTTGTTGGATGCACCATAAATATAGTATTTTAATTAGCTTGTTTATAAGCATAACATAAGCCTTGTAGTTTCTTTGTAACATGAGTTTAAAAAATGTTTTAAAAGTCAATCATACTTTGCAGTTTGTATATACTTTTATACCTATTGTGAAGAAAAAGACTTCAAATATAAAATGCAAAATTGATAATCAAAGTTCAAAATATTAAAAACAAATAAATAATTTTCAAATTGTATCTCCAAGATACTCAACATCTGGTAAATTTAGAGATAATATTAGTTGTTTGTATCTCATTACAGAAAAGTTTCTCAGACTAAAATTAGAGTCACAAAAGATTTCTAACTTTCTTGCTGTCAGAAGACTTTGGGGCAAAGAGGTAGGGAGGAGTTTGGGGATATTAAAAATCATGAAGAACATATAGTTTGATTCCTTATAGTCTTTTCATTTCACTAAATTCTTTTGGTGTTTTTTAGCAAAATCTTAAAATATTTAATGTTTCTCACTAAAAATCAAAAGCATATGCTTTTTGGATTTTGAAGGTTAATTTTGGGTGTTATGAATTATATCAGATATCTGGGCCATATTTTTTTAAAATCCATAAAAATCTAGGTAATTTTCTTATTTGGTCATAAAGAAATAAACTGTTTATATGTCAAACCATATTAAGTAGCTGGACATTGAACAGGAAGTAAAATGTGGAATATTTATGCTTAATTTCACATGATGATGACTTAGTTCATTGTTGCCTTTATTAGTAAATATCTTTGTACACTATTTATCATTAAAAATACTATTATTTATTTATCAATTACTGTTTATTCAGATAATATGCTCCAAACCAATCTATTTTCCTAGACTTATTATGTTTTTGTTCATTCTTTTGCTTTTTAGCCAGGATGATATTGTAAGTAATGAGTAGTGAGGGAAATTTTAAATTAACTCAATGAATAAAAGGATTTTTTTGATAATTATTCAATTTTATAGGTGTTCACTTTGGTTTTTATATAGGCAATGGATCATTTATGAATATTATATGTTTATGTATCCCAAAATGATAATAATTATATATCCTATAGATTGTGCTTACATAAGCAGAATGATTTGTAGATAAAACAGTGCTGAATTTAGTAGTTTAGTTCAGTTTAGTTCTCAATAAGCAGCAGATATGAAGCTTTTACTAACAAGGTTAATAAAATACAGGGAGTCTATAATCTATCTATTCTATAGTGGAGAAATTTTGTCAATATTCTGTAAGCAGATTATATCTAAGAAAGATATAATAATATTTTTGAATTTTTAAAAATGGAAGAATTGAGAAAATCAACTATTCAAATTTCATTGGAATTTCAGGAAGTTGACAGAGGCTCATATAACCCACTAATAGGAAATCTAGAATACTCACAAGTTGTGTATAATCTTTATAATGCTGATGTTAGAGTGCCTCAAAATATAATAGGATGATACAGAAAACTCTCAAATGGTTATAGAGAAAATATAGAAGTCATATCAAAGTATAACAGTATAATGCATAAATCTCTCAAGCAGTTATAAAGAAAATATAGAAGTCAAATGATAAGAGATGCATGTATACCATACTGACTATGTATCAGGCACTTTTCTAATAACTTTAGGTATAATAACTTATTTAATCTTTGCAAAGATTCTGTGCAACAATTGCTATTTGTCCCATTTTACAAATGAAGAAACTATTTAGATTAAATAACTTACCCAAAATCACAGATCTTGGAAGTGGCAAAACTGGGATTCAAATTCAGGCAGTCTAGCTCCTAGTTTATGAGATTACTTACAAACTATATTGCCTTGTCTGTGGTGTGTAACTTGCCAGAAAAAAATTATTTCATAATATTTTTATGTAGCAAAGGGTTTGGTCAAATTTTCTGGAGGGTGGAGAGAAATTAACATATTAGTCAAGTTGGATTTTCATGCCTTGTGTTGATCCTGTTTGAATTTTTATCATAAATGTGCAATACCCTTTGGGAGTTTTTACACATCATTAAGAACTTAGTGTACGTGACTGGTTTTGCTTTTTCTTTCTTTGATTGAGTTATAAGCTTGAGTTATAGCAAGCTTGGCAATGTTTCCAGGAAGTCAAAATCGGTGTTAATATGAACATTATAATTATGTGGTTCAAGTGGTAAAGATAATACAAGACTTTAAAAAATTCATTTGTAATTAAAAGCACCCCACAATGTGTACTTTGTAAGTGCCTGCAAATAGCAACATCAAACCTTTTACTTCAACTTTTAGCAACATATACAAGATATATTATTATAACATTCCAATAGTATCTCAGTATTTGTTCCATTTTAATGTAGCAACTCTAAGATATTTTTAAATCTATTTTAAAAGTATTATTTAAATGAAATAAATGTCATCGTTAATCATTTTTAAATGTTTGTCAAAAAAGTGAATTTTGTTTTTTTCTTATGTAATTTAAGGTAAGTCAAGTTTCTAACTTGTTAAATGGAAAACAAATCAAATTTATATATCTCTAATGCATCATTTTATGCAAAAGTTTTTGACTTCAGGTAAGAGAATGAAAGACTTATTCTGATATTTGTTGCATAGTTCAAGAAGATTAAAAGCAGGTACTTCTCTGAATGTCTCTTGACTTTTCCTCAAGGCCTCAATATAGTGTAGCAGCTAAGCATTACCATCTGAGAAGACACCATCTACAGAAAAAGGCAGAGTTCTTAAATCTCTTCTTTTATCAGGGAAGAAAATGTTGCCTATAAGCCTTGAATAGATATTTCCTATGTCTCTTTGGCCAAAGTTATGTCATATGCCTGTCGCCAGAACGATCATAGAAAAGGAGAATGAGAAAATCATTAAAGAATTAAACCCCAAATAAGTCAATCCCTTGTGCTGGATATTTCACCATAGAAACCCTATTAAAGATCTGTTAGCAAGTAAAAAGGAGGGAAGATAGCTCTTGGGAAAGCTATTGTTTCTAGCATACCTATAAAAGTATAATTAAATATTATATTAAAGGAAATGTAGAATGTAATATTTACATGTAACAAATCCTAATTGATGTTATTTCTAATATGAAACCTTAGTTTTAATATATACCATACCATAAAGAACAGTTGTGTGTTTGATTTTTTGTTTTAACTTTCAGTGGAATGGAAATAATATCTGCCTAGAAAGGGCTTCACAAGTCAAGGAGGGTGAGGATCATGTGCAATATGTGGAACCAAATAAAATATTCCAAGAGTAAAATAGTCCAAGTTTCCATTTTGCATTATCCTCACATGTTCTATCTACAGCATTTATGGCTTGCAAAAAATACAAGTGTTCTACCTGACACATTATAATGGAAATTGGAAATCAAATGTGCTCTCAATATTTTAACTGAAAAAGAGCATGGGTTTAGAATCTAGGATAATTGGATTCTTAGCTCAGTAGATACTTATAATCCTACTTGATCAAGAGTTCTGTGAAAACACAAATCTTATTTCATTCAGGTTTCAATTCTAATAATGCTCACCTATGATGAGCATATGCATGTTTTTAATAAACAATTGTTATGATATGTGAGAACTATAGTTTTAAAAAATCACCCTTTTCCATCTTGGCCTAAGAAATTAAAACTTCTTACTTTCCTTTTTATTTTTTAAAAAAAATTTAAAATAAATACACACATACATGAGAGAAACCTGACACCGTACTTCAGGTAAGCCTGGTGCTAAGAAAAACTTTCATATTTGCAGGTCTTGGCATAGTCATTTTTTATTTTATTTTCAACAGAGTGGTTGTATCTATTTCTGGGTATGCAGCATCAATTCATAGTATCATCCCAATTCCCCGTTTGGAGAAACTACCTCTTCGCCATTGGACACGTCAAGGGATAGGTACATAATGTGACCTAGGCAAACCTCCCTGCCCCCCAAATTCAAATCTTGAGTGAAAAAATAGACAATAATGATATCATTATTACCAAGTGTTCTTGTTTGAGAACTTTATGATGATTCTAATTCCTTTCCCATGTGCTGCCTTTTTGGTGTTCACCTGCATTTCCATCCTACATTCAGTTCTATAAACTTCTAGTACATTTCCCTTTAAAAAATTCCCTTTTCAGTAAGAGAATAAAGATTCATTTTTGCTGTTTGTGCCCTCCAAAGTTATCTAATATTTTGCCAATATATTAATTTATGGTAAGCAATATAAAGCCAGCTTATAGATAGGAATTATAAAAGTGCTCTCTTTATATGGTAATTTTTAAAAGTTATTTTGTTAGTTTATAGTCAAATCTTTATGCTTTTTAACAAAAATTTTTAACATTTAGAAGGAGGTAGCCATGTTTAAAGATCAACTTGTAAAAAGTTAAAAGTAGAAATAAATCTTCAGAAAGTGTAGTTAGAACACCACTTTTCAGAAGCAAATCTTCATCATGAAAGGACACAGATTTGTAATACACTAAATCTCAATGTATTAGATTCCTTCTATTAGTAATTACATCAATATTGGTCTTGTGAATATTAATGTCTTATTGTATTATTATATATGGTAACATATTGGATTTATATCAACTTGTTTCTGAATGTTTTCTAAATATTTTAAAGTTCTTGAAAATATCTGTTAGTAATACAAAAACAACAGGAGTGTCTGGCAGAAAGCTTCTCACATTTCAATCTTTATATATTTGAGTATAGGTGCAAGATTCTGACCTGCATTGTATCAATCAGCTGGTACTTTCCCCCTTTGGTGAAATTAAGCAATTTTATCAGACTGGAGACTACAACAATTGCCTTCATCAGTCTAATTTTGTAATGACTTCATTTGTAATGACAAAAATGATTTTCTTTAAAAACAAAAAAGTACATCTCAGGGGCACTTAAAGTTTGGAGAAAATTCTAATTTTTCACAGTATTATCTCAAATTTTTTTTCTCAAATAACCTTAGAGCTACTGATGATTTCTTTTTTTCCTTTTTGAGTTTTGATTCACTATTTTTCTTGTTTCAGGTATTATATTCATGATTCCAGCTCCCATGGGGGGGTGTCTATTGTTTTTACACAGTGAAAACAAATATTATGAGATTGTCCTTCTCAAAAATATGTGCCTTGGTTTAAATATGATGTGCTGTCAGTGTATATAAATTCAGAGCTGCTGGGATCATGGGCCAAAAGTGTAAGGGTGTCTCCATTAGAGAACATCCTTGCATTTTTGCTAGCATAGACTGACAAGCTAAATAGTTTGAAGACTGGGGATTTAAAAAATGTAGAAAATAACAACTGTACTTAAACCTCAAACTTCTCTCTGGCAATAATCACATAACTTCCAATCCAGTTGATAACACAGAAATCCTCTTTGAAGTAGGAATATGAAGAGTCTCTGTATAATTTGTAGGTACTTAGTCCAACTATATGGTTTCAACATTTCTTAATGGATGAGTTTCAATTAAATATTGGAGTTCTAGTGTGAAACTTGATTTCCCCCACTAATAATAATGAAACAATATTTCAATATTACCTGGTTATTTTCAGAACTACTAGTTTACTTGTCAGTTAACTTATCACTAGGTTATTGGTTCTCGGCTGCTCATTAGAATCACTTGGGTTACATTTAAAATTTTGAAGCTCTAAAGTCTGGGTTCCACTACCAGAGATCCTGAATAAATAGGTTTGATTGGGGACCCAGAAATGATGTTTTTAATAGCACCCAGGTAAGTATAATGTACATCCAGAGATACATTAGAATATACATTTTTTCCACAAATACTTGATAATTATTGATAAAAGATACAGCCTATGAAAAGAAATGTGATTCCCATATATTTCTAACCTTTAACTTCTATATTGATATAATACTTATCTCTCTAATTAGTGACTATCTTATTATTACAGAGCAAAATCTTCTATTGACTTTTCTATTTCTCAGAGTTCACTCTATCTGATTCTTAAAAGGGGCAAAGAAGTCATTCTGATATTCTACCTAATCAAAATAATCTTTATGGTATTATTCAGTTCATAGATCAGTGTCACAAAAACCCAAGAACTCTAATGTGCTATCCCTAAAACTGTAACTTATTTAATAGAGACACTATATTTAATATTTTCCTTCTCAGATTTTCCAGTTACAATGTTACTATATGGGCCTAGTTTCTATATTGACTGAGCATTTTTTAAGAAGAAATAACTTTTGTAAAGATAACTTTTGGGGAATACTAAAGTTAACCTGATTGTACCATTACATAATTTAAAACAAGAACCCTATTTTATTTTATTTTTTTCAAACAGATAATGAAGAATATAATATGTATAATAATGATAATAATTTACCCAGCCCTCTTCTATGCATTTTACATCATCTTTAATCACTGAAACAATCACAAATGGAAAGTGTTATATTATCCATTTCTTAAATGAGATAACAAAAAGTTGTCTAGGGTAGATTCATATAGCTAGAAAGTGCCAGATTCATATAGCTTTTAGAAAGTGGTAGAAACAAATTACCCTTACTCTAAATCAATAATTCATTCATTATACCATGATCAGTCAATACTTCCAGAAAAATAGAAGGGGGATCTTGGGTTATTAAAAAGTAATCTGTATCATCAGCTTGTAAAAGTAATGTCATGTAATGTTTATTTGCAGTTTTACTAAAAATAGCTAAGATATGGAATCAACCCTAGTGACCATAAATGGACGAATTGATAAAGAAAATGTGGTATATATAGACAATGAAATACTATTCAGCCTTGAAGAATAAGGAAATTCTGCCATTTGTGACAACATGAATGAACCTGGAAGACATTATGCTAAGTAAATAAGGCAGGCAAATAAAGATAAATACATGGTCTCACATGTTGAATATAAAATAATCAAATTTATAAAAGTAGAGAGTGCCAGAGGCTGGGGTGGGGGTAGGTAGAGAATGGGGAAATGATTAAAAGGTACAAAGATTCAGTTAGGAGAAATATGTTTTCGAGATCTAGAACCCAGTATGGTAAAAATAATAATAATAATACATTATATATTTCCAAATTGTTAAGAGAGTAGATATTAAATATTCTCACTATAAAAAATAAGTGCATAACGTAATAAATATACTAATTAGTTTACTATAATCATTCCACAATGTATACATGTATCAAAACATCACATCATACCTCATAAATATATACAATTATTATTTGTCAATTAAAATAAACATTTAAATTAAAAAATTAAAATAATAAATATAGCACCAAAAAAATAATCCATGAAATAAAAACATTGACAAAGCAGACTTCATTAAAATTTAAAATTTCTGCTATGCAAGAGACACAATTAAGAAAATAAAAAAACAAGCCAGACTGGGTATATTTGTAAATCATATATCTGATAAAGGACTTGTATCCAAAATATTCAAAAGACTCATAAATATCAACAATGAGAAAATAACACAATTTTAAAAATGAGCAAGTATGAATATACCCTCTCCTCAGAAGATAGACAGTAGGCAAGCAAACATATGAAAAATACTAATCAATACACATTAACAAGAAATTGCAAATTAAAACAATAAGATACAAGTATACACCTATTAGAATGGCTAAAATTAAAAAAATATGACAATACCAAATGGTGATTAATAATGTGGAACAATAGGAACTTTCATTCATTTCTCATGGGAATGCAAAATGGTACAGCCTCTTTGAAAATAAGTCTGGCAATTTCTTACAAAGCTAACCATAGTGTTGACATAAAACCCACCAATAACACTTGTAGATATTTACCCAAATGAGTTGAAAATTTATGCACACTCCAAAACCTGCACAAGAATGCTAATAGCAATTTTATTCATAATTGACAAGAACTGAAAGCAGATAAGATGTCCTTCGATAGGTGGCTGGATAAAGAAACTGTGGTAGGTAAATCTATACCATTCAACAATGGCATCAAGCCACATAAAGACCTAGAGGAATCTTCAAATCATATTACTATGTGAAAGAAGTCAGTCTGAAAAGACTATTTATGGTATAATTCCAAATTCCAACTCTATGACATTCTGGAAAAGGCAAACTATAGAGGTGGTAAAGAGACTGCCAGTGTTTGGCAGCGGTGAGGGTAAGGGTGAAAAGGTGAAGCAAAGGTTAGTGCAATGCAACCATTTTTGATGATATTGTAACGGCAGATATATTACATTATGCATCAAAACCCATAGAACTGTACAACAAAAAGAGTAAACCTTATGTAAACAATGGATTTATGTTAGTAATAATGAAGCAATATTTACTCATTAATTATAACAAATGTACCACACTAATGCAAAATATAAATAACCAGGGAAACTGTTGGGAGGAGGTAAGTATATGGGAAGCCTGTGCTACATGCTCAATTTTTCTGTAAATCTAAAACTGTTCTGAAGATAAAATCTATTTATTAAAGCAAATAAATTGTAAATTTGGGCACAATATAGCCATGGCAAAATGCCATTACTCCTTGCCTATGAAATGTCCATGAAACTAAAAAAGTAAACCCTATCATTATAAACATTGCTATGCCCTGTTCTATCCCCTGTTTGTCATCCAGTTCTTTTTCTGCTGTCTAAACTCATCATTACTGTCTATCATCAAGGTGATCAAGTGCTGCTTTCTGTGACAAAGATAGGATAGTATGTGTTTCCTGGGAGATACTGAGAGTCTGCCTATGTGGATGAAAGAATTGTACTTTGATGATCACGTACACATACAAGCAATAGATACAATCTGTTCGTATAATTCTTACCTTGACTCTTTGTTTCCTGAATTTCATGCCCTGATGTTACACAGGGACTACATTTCATTCCTATCTCAATCTGTCCTCCTAGTAGGTGACTTACCCCCCATCTCCCCTGTAAAGTTCCCTCAATAATAATACTAGTAATAATTTTATTACTAATATAATTAATATATAGTATCTATTATTAAAACTATGGTGCTCAAATGGTGGTAGTGTTCACCAGGGTTGGAGGGGGGCAAGACCCACATCATAGGGATGTGGCAAGCATTGTCGGGGGGATGGGCATACCTCTAAGCCTTCTTAGGGAGAGGCAAAGATATACAATGTATCCAAAATGTAAAAAAAAAAATAATCTTATGTTGGATGGAGGGCAGGCGGGAGGGGGGAGAAAGTGTAGAGTTACATAATGTGTGTCTTGCCTGGGCCACCTGGGGATTGGACTCGCTTGAAGCTCTGACATGTGGGGGGGGGAGGGGTGGTAAGGGCAATGTATGTAACCCTAACAATATCTGTACCCCCATTATATGATGAAATAAAAGCAAAAATATATATATATAATAATTAGTATTATGACATTCAGTAATGTTAATCATTTATATGACAAATAGTGTAGCAAGTACATTTTACCAGTAACATGTCTTTTATAATCACAGCAATCAAATGATAAAGTCATAATAATTATACCTTTTATTACAAGGAAAGAAACCAAAGATTTGAAAGACTAAATTTGCCCAGGTCTCACTGCTAATGAGTGATGTAGCCAGGTTTTAAACTAAGGCAGTGTGACTGCAGAGCCTTTGCCATTATTGCCTCTTATGCTGTATTCATAGAGCTGCTCTCAGAGATTCTAGACTACAGAATTAATCTGAGATGCATTCTTAGTGTAGCAGAGACCGCAATAGGCAAGAATCCAGAGTTTCTGTATAATTTACAATGTGATAGGTCACTTGAGTTATTAGGAAATTCAGGTTATTTAAATATTTAAAATATAACTAAGTTTAATTATCACTCAAAATGTTGTGACTATCCCTTGAAAGCTTGTATATAACAGTATATAAAATATGTATGTGTATTTTTACTGAGATATAGTAAAGTAAAAATACAAATATTAAAGGCATAGTGAAAAGTATTTTGATAAATGTATACAGCCTTAAAACCAAAATTCCAACGAATATAAAGAAAACAGCCTTCATCCTAGAAAATCCCCTCATGCTCTTTTCTATCTTTCTCCAGTGGCTGCCAGATTAAAGCTGTTGAGCTCATTTGAGATAATATTGTCTATACTTCTCGGTCTGGCTTCTTTGCTGAGTGTGATGTATTCAAGATTCATCTTTATTTTTGCATATATTACTAGTTATTAATGTGTTCCTTCTAATTTTTAGTAGTATTCTATTGAACAAGTAGACCAAATTTGTTTAAAGTTTATTTTATTAATGGATGTTTGTGTTGCTTACAATAATTTGCTACAATGAATAAAGCTAAAATGAACAGTCCTTAACAATGCATCCTGTGAATATGTTTCTTTTTTATTTTTACTTCAATATTTAGGATTGGAATTGCTGGATCTTAAAGTGGGTATTTGTTTAACTTTGTAGAACCTCACAGTTTTGTACAGTGATTTAACAATTTGACACCCTCCCTCAGCAATGTGTTTGAATTCCAGTTGCTCCTCATCCTATTCAATATTTGACATTGTTAGTCTTTTAACTTTAGCTTTCCTAGGGGTATAATATGAGATCTCATTGTGTTTTTAATTTATATTTATTTTATGAAAACAACATTGAGTATCTTTTTATGTGTTTATCACTGTTTGTATAACTTCTATTTGGAAATATTACAATCACAATCAAAACTTGGTAGCACTGCCATAAAGATAAACAAAGAAACAGAACAGAATAGAGAGTCCAGAAATAGAGCCATACATTTCATGGACATAATTTTTAGAAAAGGTACAAATGTAATTTAATGGGGTACAGGAAAGTCTTTTCAACAACTAAATCTCTGTGTGGAAAAAAATAATATTAACCTACTAAAATTTTTCCTCCTAGGAATTGATAAAGATTTCTTACACAGAATGCAAAAGCACTGACCATAAAAGAAAAATTCATTAACTTCTCTCCACCAAATTTACAAATTGTTTTTTATCAAAATAAATTGATATGAAAATGAAAAGGCAAGCCACAGCTTGGAGGAAATATTTACAACATATATCTGACAAAGGACTCATAATCCAGGTTTATAAAGAACTGCTATGAATTGATTTATACATAAGGTTCTAATAATCCTCAGAACTCCTAAACACTATATAGCATTCTGTTTAACAGGTTCACAAGACACATCAAATCCTATGTGTCTTACTCTGTCTTAAAGGTCCTTGAGGCATCTCTGTTATATCTCTTTAGTTGAAAATTAATGCTTGAATGTTGACATTTAAAATAGCACTGTAAATAAGAGAACACCTTTCTATTTGTTTGTTTTTATTTTCTTCCACGGGAAGTCTTTCTGGGGACTATCAATGTCAAGAAGAAAAAAGTGCTGTATACATCTAAGGGAGCTGGAGCTGCCACAACCATCTGAGTCGTCCAACTTTTCACCAAAAGCAAAAGTCTTAGCCTTTACCCCCATCACTGGCTTGTATGTGGGTTACCAAAAACAGGTTTAGTGATTTAAGGCCTCATTTGAAATACAGTGGATGTAGGTATATTCCAGTTTTTTAAATCAGTTCTAACAAACCTTTAGTTCCTTTGAAGAGCAAGATGATAAAAAATATACTATGTCATGGGCTCAGATCTCAATGAGCACATTTTCTCTCAACTCCCAATAAATAGTTTCATCTGCCTAATAGATGGACAATCTAGTATAAAGGAAACTCACAAAACAATGGGAAGTTACCTTTAAATACAGAAGGAAAATAATATATTATTTCTGATGAAAACATAATAGCACCAGTCTCTGAAAATGTTCAACATACCTTATCTTACATACATGGATTGCCCCAGTAAGAATCCTACCATATCCTCCCTTTGAACAACCAGAAAGCTTGGAGGGACAGTTTATCTACCACTTTTTTTTTTTTGGTGGGGGGGTGGCAAATTCATAGTTCATATGTCCTTTGGTATCATTCTCACAATACCGTGCCCATTAACTATTATCTGAATTAATTTCATGTCTTATCATTCTTATAAATTATACATTTCAATCAATGTTTTAAAAATCTCTGCATCTTTGTCTTTTGTGCCAGCATTATATGTAACCAAAATATGTGTACCTCCATAATATTCTGAAATTAAAAAATAAATGAATAAAATTGTTAAAAGAAGAAATACACTTTGGAAAAATTCTAATTATTTGGATATTCTTAGAGGAAAATGAAGTATCACATTGGATAATTAGCAATAGAAATTTTGATTGGGTAACATTAAGTCCCATAGTTTCTAAATTACATAAACAATAAACTCAAGTATATGATACTCATGTAGTGAATAGAATAGAAAATTAGCAATTTCTACTTTTAAAATTTGCTACTTCATGTATACTTTTATAAATATGAAGAAGTATATTCATTGAAGGGAGGAATAGAAATTTCCAGTTCTCTCCACATAATTCTTGACTCTGTCAGTACTTTCAAATAATCAAAGCATCATGGAATTTAAACTTTAGAGATCATCTCATTCACCACCATTTTTATTGTAAATTCCTAAATCCCAAAATGATGACAATCCTCTAACAAATATATTCTGGCAGAGAAAATACCTTGATTATATGTTTTTACTATATTTATTTAAAATTCTAATCATGGTATCAAAGTAATTATTAAATAAGATTCTGTAGATTATTTACATCATTTATAGTTCAGAAGAATCATAATAATTTCTCTCTTATGTGAATTGCATTTGAGAAAAAAATACAAATGATATTTTTTTCATGATCAGTTATGAAAACCATGTTAGTAATTCTAGCATCTAAGTGCTTCTTTTGAAAAACAAAATCACTTACCAAATAGAGTATATCAGAAATAATATTAAATTTTTTTCAGCTTAAATTTTATTAACTTGCAAACTCAGTAATTTCTAGTAAATTATACATTTACTTTCAGAGCTAATAAGGACAATTAATTTCTCTTAAATTCAAAACATTAGTTTATAAAAATTGTAGAATCCTATGCCTACTAGGGGCATATTTAATTCAGTAAAGAAAGTCCTAGACTCATCACTGGAGGATATAAAATATACATTATTTTTAAAGACCTCAATCAAGGAGAGATTGCATAACTACTCTCTGTAAAACATTCCAAGGTTTTAAAATCCTATTGTCAGGAATTTCTTCTTCTCCCTATCTAACCTACATAACTCATGCTTCAGTTAAGTCCATTACTTCTTGGCTTTTTTTTTTTCAGTATAAATCAAGAACTGCTGAGATAGAGCTGATTTAGAGATTGAAACAAGTTGAATTGTCACCTGGATTACTATCTCTCAAAAGAGAACATTCTAAAAACACCAATTTGGGCAACTTAAATAGAGTTAAATATAGTAAATTACCAACACCAATGAATTTTCATGAAATAATTTGTAAATTATTTTTTAGAAATAGCGAAACTGGTGGTAAATTTACTTTTTCTTGGTTTAATACTGCTAACTCCTTAAGTAAATTTATGTAAATTCTCTCATTACATTAAAAGTAATAGAAAGAAAAAATACATAGGCATCTATTCAGAAATTACACAATATGTAGAATTCATTCTGAATATTTTTATTTTTAAAATAATGCATTTCAATTCTTTTTATTTGTCAGAACTTATTACTAAATGACTATTTATAAGTGATGATAACAAATTAGGGAAGATGATAATAGCATACACTGGCGTGGAAACCTATGTGCTGACTTTCTTGAGTATTGCTGTCAAATCAAGTTTACATACCTCACATTATTAGTCCTCTGTAATTTGATCAGTAACTCTATGTTTATGACTTTCATTCCTTTCAAAGTTCGAGAAACTCTAAGAAATTCATGTCTTTAGAAGGAATACCACAGATAGACATGAATATCATTCTTTTAGAGAAATGATACTTTGAGAGAAATGGTAATCTGTATAAATCTAGAAATTCCTATAGTACCTGTAGTTGACCTGAATCTGTGTAAGACCACAGAGAAAAATTAGCTAGGTCACACCAAACTTGGAACATTTTATCCACAGAGAGGAAAGCAGAACTTCAACAGAAAGGAGAAAATGACTTTTAAGAGACTACAATTCAGACAACCTGGGTTATTCAAGGTGCTGACATTCCAAATCCTTTGTATTTGTCATGACTTTGCAGGTTTGGTGTTGAAAAATTAAACTTTTTTGGCTTCTACCGCTGTCCAGCTTGAAACTGTAAGACTTAGAGATTTTCTCTGCAATATTTTTCTCATTTTCATGCTTTTTCGGCTAACACATTCAGTGTTATTCTTTTTAGTGTTATTTTATGCAATCAAAACAGTATATGTTTAATTTCTCTTTGGGATGTTATTTTTGAGCTCTAAAAGAATTCATGAGAGGGAAAGAAGGGTGGAGAGAGAGAGGAAAGAGAGTGCATAAATTTTGTAAAGAAATATTTACTAATCAGACAAGAAATTGTCACAAGATAAAAAATGTTCCAAATCCCAAGAAGGGAGAAAATAAATAGCAATAACTTTTAAAACCAGAAATATTATTTCCAAATCTATACAAACTCCATAATCTGAAATTAAGATTTGATTTTCTCAAAAATATGGATTATGGACCATTCACATAAGATTCACCTCTGGTACTAAAGACACATATTTCTGAGCATCAGCCTAGACTCAACTAAATAAAAATCTTTGAAGGTAGATCTTAAAAAGTTTCATTTTTAACAAGTTAATTATGTGATTACCTGAACCACTGAAATTTGACAATCACCCTTATAGATTTTCACAAACAGAAAGAAAAACAAAACAAAATAAAAACAAAAAAAAATTTTCCAACAAGAAGAATTCTGATGTCTTAGACTTTGATGTCAAAGTCTAAGTCCTTTTAGCCTGATTAGTTTGGTTGAAACAGAGGATTCCTTCCCTTGGCCAGAAAGCCATTTCATTAATACTGCTCTTGGCTACAAACTCAAGGGAAAGCAGGTAACAGACTAAAAGCAATCATCTCAATGCAGAAATCTCCTTAACAACAGAGACTATGTGTTTACAGCTGCTTCCAGATAGAGTAGGCATATAAATATTTGTCAAATGAATGGGTGAACATGGACAGAAAGTTTGCCCTACCAGTCAATGGCTGATCAATTGCTTTATTCAAAGCACAGCAAAGTCCTTTTCAGAATGTATAACCAGCTACCACACCTTGAATAATCCACCTCCTAAGTATATGGAAGGCAATGGTGTGTGTAGGAGCCTAATGGAAAATTACCAGCCGAGAATGAAAGCAAGCTGTGTTCTTGACCTTCTCTGTGCTTTTTCTTTTTACTATGCAATTGACACTATTACTGTTTTCAACACTGCTGCTTACGGTATTCTTTGTGAACAATTTATTAACATATTATTATTCTCTCTACAGCTTTCTATTGTATTTTTTCCCTTGAAACTTTCAGTTACTTTTTTCAGATGTGACTTTATTTTATTGCAGAAATCATAAGTAGATACTTAAAATGATGAGAAAATTGAGATGTTACCTGCATATCTTAATGCAATGATTTTAAAGCATTACATTTTTGGCATAAATTGGGTTCCACAAAGGGGAATAATCAATACCTAAAGAAAAAGTGAAACATTTTAAATAATATTATGGTGGACCAAAACATAGAGTTTTATGAATAGCAATTTTTTTTTTTTTTTTTTGAGACAGAGTCTCACTCTGTTGCTCTGGCTAGAAGCCATGGTGTTAACCTAGCTCACAGCAAACTCAAACTTCTGGGCTCAAGTGATTCTTTTGCCTCAGCCTCCCGAATAGCTGGGATTACAGGCATGCGTCACCATGCCCGGCTAATTTTTTCTATATATTTTTAGTTGGCCAATTAATTTCTTTCTATTTTTAGTAGAGACGGGGTCTCACTCTTGCTCAGGCAGGTTTTGAACTCCTGACCTTGAGCGATCCGCCCGCCTCAGCCTCCCAGAGTGCTAGGATTACAGGCGTGAGCCACCGCACCTGGCCAATGAATAGCAATTTAATAGTGTGAAAAATACATTCAAAGTGAATGATAATAAATTCACATAAAAATATTCCTATAAAATAAACATTTACATTCCAACAGTTAGACAAAATTAATCACTTTAGCTATTTATTACAGCCTGACTTTCTAAAATCTTCATATAATAAAGTTCATGATTCCTGAAATAGAATGTTTTGATAAAAATAAAATATGGGAAATCAAAACCTGATAAAGCCATGCCAGTAGTTTTAAACTGGAATGGATTTTATAATCCCAGCAACCAGATAAAAATTACATATCATCATTTCCAATTTAAATTTATATATGGCATACATTTCAAGTATTACATGCTATTTATAAACAAGATAAGGCACCCCCATGGAAAATAGTGTTGCCTTCATAAATGGCATTAATTAATAAAGTGTATTTATCCCCCCAAAGTTTTATGTGTTATCTTCTAAATGCTAAGCATCATAATATAGGATTTGGAAGTCTAAAGATAAAATATATATGGAGTCTTACTAAGGAAACACCCATATGAAACATTTTACAGATGTAATACCAAATATTATGAAAATAATGAAATATTAAAATAAAAAACTTTGGCATTGACCAAATGGAAAAAAGAACGGAAAGAACGTACTTCAGACAATTTCAAAAGGCCTGAGATTTTCTGGTAGTTTTGAGTTCAAAAGAACTAGAGTACAGAGGGAAGGAAGAATTTTAGAAACTTAACCTGTACAATAACTGCTTTGTTGATGACATTCAAAAGCTTTAGCCACTTTTACTATCCATTTAATTTCAGTCTGAATCCCTCACTACCCTATCTGCATGGACCTTACCTGGTCCAGACACACCTTCCAGCAAAATTTCCTACTCATCCCTTTGCATGTGAAATATAATGTAACTCTTTTTCATTTATAACTTTTTCTACTGAATCTCTCATCTACAAAAGTATAAATCAAGATTATTTAATACCTAGAGGAAAAATGACATAAATATGAAATATATATATGTATGTGTGTGTGTATATATATATATATATATTCAACTCCAGTTTACTATCAAATCTATGAAGGACTAGATCATTTCCCAGTCTTGATGATTCCCTTCAACTTGTGGTTATGGTAGTAGTAAAATACTATGATCCACACTTACTCTTCTTACATGTGAGAGTCTAGGATGTATTACCATTTGTGTTGAATGAGGTGGATATTTGCAAAGTTGATAAAAATAAAAAGAATTTAGGAGTTTAAAAAGAGTATGCTAATACTTATCTTTGAAATATTTAAATATTCGATTTTCTTTACATTTTATATATTTGGATTCCTAGTATCTTTGAAGTCTCCATTTCTAAGCCTCCTCCTAACATCTGCATTCACAATAATGGGTGAACTTACTGTTTCTATCAAACAAGTGGAAATGGAAAACCTACAAGCACGCAATTCCCAATGCATGCTGCAAGAAAAACAGATAGCTAATGATGGGTTTAAATATTTCTTAAATAGTTTACAGAATGCTTGAACATATATCATTTTATACCATTTGTGCAAGATTTCAATGTCACTATACACATGTATTGAAAAAGAAATTGAGACTTTCAGATGATTATTTATGTCATACATCTAGGAAATGCCAAAGCTCAGTACTGAATTTAAACTCATTACAAATCTATGTATTTTTCTAAAAATTTGTGCCCTAGATGACCATAACACATGACTAATAAAGCCAAATTCAAGGGTGACATCCCTCCAAAAGGTAATTAAATTTATTTGGATTTAATAATGTATTATTTTGTTTAATATTAATTAAAAATCAGTCTTGTAAATGCATGTCACTCTAATAAGTCTTTGTCCCTAATAACCAAGTCATTACAGAGAAGACTGTGCATAATTCAGGAAAAATTATAACCACGAGTGAATAAAACAAATCAATATTCATATAATTCTGATGGTTCCTCAATACAATTCCAAATGCACAGTTGACTATTTATATACCTAAAACTCTATCTGTATGTACAGATAGTTATGTATAAAAATATTAGATACTAATGTGTATATAGAAGTGTAATTGTTTCTGCATTTTCAACATTTGAATTATAATATGCCTCCATTAGTAGAAATAATTTTTTTTAATTATTTTTGAAAGACTTCAACAAATATTTTTCTCAAAATGTTTTACTATTTTTTTTTTTGCTTCTCCTTCCCCTTTGATTTTGTTTAGAATTTTGATTCAGAGATTTAAGTTTTCTCTATGTAAAGGGAAAGTTATCTTCTTATATTAATACTTTAATTAGTTCTCTATAGTTCTCCAAACCCTGTTAGTCAACAAAATGACTAATTGACAGCACAAAACTTCATCTAAATTAGTATGGATTTGAGATATCAAAAGAGATTTTTGAGTTTTCTACTTCTGCCTAAATGTTGTCAGTGATCTATGGCCTGATAGAGCAATTTGCATGTATAAGATAGTCAATAAATGTTTGTAGAAATAAGGTGAGAATGTGGGGGAAAGATTTTGTTTATGAAAAATAAGTGCTATTAAATAGAGTGCCTACCTCTGAATGTCAACTTATAGTCAGTTTAAATTGTCTTATCATGTGTGATTCATATCCCCAGGTGAATTATCCATTGCTTAAAGTAAAAGAAAAAGAAAAAGAATAAAGACCTAACTCATGGTATTATTTTCTTCATCCATTTATAATCAGAAATAAAACAGGGAAGAAAAATATCAGAAGTAATAATAGAGCAGATTAATTAAACTTCTAAACTTCATGAAAGCTAAAAGTTTGGAGAAATAGAAGTTTATACTTTAGATGACCTAGAGTTTCCATTTCTAATAACTATAGAATGACAATTTTCTTTGTAAGTGAATCCCTTCTCATGCATGCTATTTTAGATTGATCACAGAATCCTCTGAAAGGTTGAAATACATTCCTACTCAGATTTTAATGAACTTGTATATTAGGATAGAATTTTAAGGATGATATGATTCCTTTTTCCCATAAGGTAGGAAAAGTTTGTGTGGCTTTCTTCATTGAGATCATATTGAGGACATAACCACAGAATAGCCCCAGAAGATGACCTCCCAAAGCAGTGGTCATATATTTAATTTTTAGATTATGGTAATGACCGTCCAGTTTTTTGCTTTTCTTTTTTTTTCTTCCACAAAGTGATGGCAATTCAATTCAACATACAGCCAACAGCACAACAAACTTATGACTTCTGTGTTTGATTGTGTCTTCTCAATTTTTTAAAACAAACTAGTCCTTGTAACAATTTACTTATTTTTTTCCTGCAATCATTCAAAATGCTTTTTGAATGTCTGCTAAGTGCAGTACACTGTGAGAGATGAAATCATCTTCAATCTAGTAGAGGATTTAGACAGCAAACAAATCATTACTCAATATACTGGGATGGGAGCTTAAGAGAAGCAAATACAAAAGCTCACTGATAGCAGAAAGATAATGACGTTTTCAGAGCAGTGCATACTTGTGCAGGACTTCACTAGAGAAAATGTGGGCTTGGGAAGCTGCAGAAATGAGGGGAGAAATTATTCTAGCCAGAAAGAACAAGGCATGGAAAGGCAAAACAGTGTGGAAAACATTCTGAGAACAAATGTGATTAAAAATGTATGTTTTTTAGAAAAATAAACATAAAAAACTTTATTACTCTAGAATTTTGAAGTGGGAGGAAGATAACAGAGCCAAAATGTATTATTGGTCAGTCAGGATCAATGATGGTAAAAATAGAAATGGAGAGAATAAAAATGTAGATACTAAAAGTGATAATGAATAGAAATTTTCAACTCATAAAACACCATGTGTTATAAGTATATTTTTTCTTAAGAATATTATGAAGTTAATTTTGGTATTAATATAGTCAAAATAAAAATTTGAGGTCATTTACTTATGTGTTTGCAGTAAGTATTGGTGGATTTTAGCCATAAAAGAAAGGCTGGGAAGTTATTCTCATCCTCACAAAAGGGAGGGATAAAATGAAAACCTTTCCCTATCTCATCAAGTTCCAAGTCTTTTAAGATTAAAAAAATTCTATTTTTTTTCATTTTTACACCAAACTGTAGGTGTTACTCTCAAAGAATCTGCATAATTTAAAACTTTATTATTTTTGAATTCTCAGACCTATTCTGTATAAACAGCATTTAATAAAACTTACACAGTATTAATGCATAGTTCTAAATTTGGAATGTCTCCAGTTTTTGAACGGTCTGGAATACAATAGTATATATTTATGTCGTATCAGTAGAAATAATCCTGTAGTTACTGCACCAAGGCATGCAAAATATTTTTTCAAACAAAATTTTTTAATATTCATAGTCTAAGAGGAATATTCTCATCTTAAAGGTTCATATCAAGAAATATTTGGTATTCAAGTAGAGGAAGGCAGCAGAACACCTGAGCTTTCCTTAAACTTAAGGCTTCAGTTCTTTCTGCCTTACTACAATTGTATGATACTGCTCTTTCCCATGACTGCTATCTCTTTAACTAGGACATGAGCTATGAGGTTGGAAAGTAAGCAATCTGACACTGCAGAGAGAAACAAGGACTCAACTATAAGCAAGAGCTACTCACTAATCTAATGGGATTGGTCTTTATCCCTAAACATCACCATGCATAAACTTTTTTCTTTTGAATTTCCTACCAACTTTCAAATGAAACAGCTATGGGAAAATGAGTGTCAAATGCCTTTGGTATGCTGCCTCAAAAATCTGTCCTTGCAGTAGTATAAAGTATTACCTAAAACCAGTAAACTAGAATTTCTGTTATAGCACTAAAATTCACAATGAATGTTAGAGTGAAATCAAACAAAGAGGAGGCAGAGACTTTAAATGGCACAGTAGCCATCATCTCACATATCAAACCAAAAGATAATGAGCGAAAACTCAGTGAAAATTTGGATGATTTCAAAATACTTCAAAGTCCTCTAGGTAGAATTTTCTAATTGACAAAAGGAATACAAGCCTCAAATTGGTGACCATTCAGGTTCATTAATCACCAGTAGCCATACCAAATATAATGAAAGAACTATGCAAGCCTAGAATGCTGCTAAATGTTCAATTAATTGTCCCCAGTGCCTTGAAAATGAAATAAATGGGAGCAAGTTCTCAAAAAGAAAAAGAGGTGAAAAGTAGCTAAGTCTGTTGTTTGAAATGATGAAGTAGAAAACAATGCCAACCACTGTGCAAGGGCTCACTACCTCTCACCCTTCAACCTCTCTCCTTGAAAATAGATTATAATGCAGGTAAATGTCATAACAAACAATATAATGCAAAAATTGAACAAAAATAAGATATTCATTTTTGATTCCTTTTTTATATAACCCTTTACATGCATTTCATTCATCGACATGATGAATGGCATGAGTTTGGCACTCGAACTCCATAATGTATCAGTTCACTTCTCTACTTTTCATTGATTACCACCACCCAAGCCTTCAATACCTCTGCCTCCACTGCTTAAATAGTCTCTTAACTGGTTTCCTGATTGTCTGTTCTGCCACACTGCCCACTCTTCCTTCATTCTCCACCCATTTCCAAGTGGTCTTTTTGAAATACAAAGTAGATAGATCAGCCCCTGCATGAAAATACTCCAAGAGCTGTCCATAGTACTTTTTGTTTTATTTACTTATTTATTCTTAATTTAGATAGAGTAAAATATACTGTTTGATGTGTGCTATGGTTTGGATGTTTTTGTCCCCTCCAAAACTCATGTTGAAATTTAATTGCCATTGTAACAGTATTATGAGGTGAGACTTTATGGGTGATTAGGCTGTGAAGGCTCCATCCTTATGGGTGGGATTGGTACCACTATGAAAGTGCGAGTTCAGGCTCCTTCATGCTCTCTCTTGGCCCTTCCATTTTCTGCTACTGTGAGGGTCCAGGCTTCCTCCTTCCTGGAGCATGCAGCATATAAGGCACCATCTTGGAAGAAGAGAATGGCCTCACCAGACACCAAACCTGCCAGTGACATGACTTTAGTCTTCCCAGCCTCCAGAACTGTGAGCTGATAAATTTATGTTCATTATAAATTAACTGTATGTGGGCTTGGTGTTTTGTTACAGCCAGCACAGAATGAATTAAAAAATATGTATGGTTCTAGAGGTTTTGCGAAATTCATGAAGTCATATATCTACCACCACAATCAAAAAAGAAGGAAGGATGGGAGGGATGGAGGAAATAAGGGACATAAGGAGGGAAGGGGCAGGGAGGAAGAAAAAAAGGAATTTTACAAAATTAAAATAAATAAGAGTAATTGCTCAGCAGCCTGCTCAGCCTCTGGAGACTACTTTAGTGTGATTGTGCAAATCCTCTAAACAGTAGCTACTTACATATCAGTGAACACTTGAATGAGAACAGAGAGACATCCATGTGAAGATGTGGAGGCACAACATTCATGGCATAGGATTAAAATCCCAATCAGGATGAATTTTGTTATCCATGAGTGATGGAATGGCCAGGGTCACTGGAGTACTGTGAACGAACAGAGACTAGACTTGTAGAGCTTTATGGACCTAGTGAAGAGTTTGTATTTTTTTCCTAATTGGGATAACACAAGTGTGGTATACTTTGCTTTGTATTTTAAAGATACTGCTGGGTAGAAAATAAATGGAAAAGAGAGGGAGTAGAATCACATTGTTTAGCAGAAATACTATAGCAGTAGCTCAGGTCTGAATTATGGCATTTGGAGCAGACATCAGTGAAGATGATAAAAAAATGGTTGAATGGGAGATATATTCGGGAATTGGAAGAGATAAGACTTTCTCTGAGATAGGACAGGACGGAGGAGTATGAAGGGAAAGGGAAAGAAATGATGGGTGGGTGTTTCTAGTTTTTGGGAAAAGAAAATGGGCTAGGAATGAAAACACTCTTAGAATTTAAGGCCTATTTTAGATTTGTTAAATGTAAGGTTCAGTTATGACGTCTAAATATTATTATACAAATCATGATAGATTTTAATTATGTTACTTTAAATACAAACTATTTTCTCAAATCTCAGCTAAAATGACACATCTTTTTATCTCCAGGCTTAGGAATATACCTCTCCTCTGTTGTGATAGTGCTCTATGTTCACCTCCAATATCCCAGATGATAAGAGAGATGATGTTTCATTCATCAGCCCTAACAAAGTTCTTGTCCTACAATGTATTCAATTAATAGATTTCAAATATCTGTTGTCTCTTTTTCATATTTTGATTTTTTGAATCATATTTTCCACAAGAAGGACTTTGTTATAAATAATATTTTGAAAATATCAAAGTATCAGACAACCACAGTAGGTTAAAAGGAGCAAAAGCAGCAGGAAATGAAAGACAAAGAGAAACATCAAAAGACAGAAAACATTAGTAGAGACAATTTGCCTTAACAAAATGGTTCAAACGCAGGTAATGCAGATGTTCACCTAACGTCAAGTGTGCTTTGTTTTGATTCATTTCATATTTTATTAAATATGCCTCAAAATCTTTTCCTTTATGTAACAATTTACTCTTTTTTTTGTTTTATATTTTTGATATTTTAAAAGGTCATTCTTTATTCTCTTTTTCCACCACCTCAAAGGATTTCCTTTTATGGACTTCTACATTTGTTTACAAAGAGATGTTTTTTCCACCTCACTGATATGAGACCTTGCAAGATTCCATTGGAGTTAAACTCTGGATGAATGGTCTTTGATTAGCAGTTGCTGTTAAACTGACATAATGTTGTAGGTAAAACTATCATTTTCTACTCAATATGTTTTGATCTTTTCGGTATTATATGACTCTAACCAAAGTTGGAACTATTTTTTCTACTATCAAAGTATAGTTGATAAATTAACCTTCTTTCTCAGTTATGGGTATTTAGACATCCTATCTTGTATATTGTATACACAGAATACTGTTTTACTAAGGTTGTACGTTTTTGTTAAAAGAACAAGTTAAAGCAATGTAGTGTAAATTTTTAAAATATTATCTAGTATAATAAGGTAACACCATATTGAAACAATATTTATGATTATTTTACTCTTAAATATCTATGAGGTACACAAAATTATCATCTTGTCATTCCTTACACATATAAACAGTTTAGTCATAGAAGAAGACATATAGTTACAGAGACAGTAGGTTTACAAAAGCAAAAAGAATAGTCTTCTATAAAGGCTTCATAGGTTAGTGAATTCAGGCAGTAAATACCTTCTAATATCTGTACTCGTGTGATTTTTTAAAAAATCTATGGTCACTCATGATCTACCTTATTTTCAAAGCAGTAGCATTTCATTAAGACATATGTATACGCTATTCCAGCCAGAGAGGAGAGATGGGGAAAACATGCAACTTGTAACCATAATGGTCAAAGAAAAGGCAATATAGAGAAAATGGAATATTTAGTACCAATACAACTGCAATAATCCCAAGTATATTTTGTTCAGGTTAGGAAACTGGTACAGCTACATTATGAGTAAGAAGGAGGGGCAAAGAGAGAGAGGAAGCTTGAAACATTTGCTATGTGTCTAGTCACTTCAGGCAGCTATAATAATATCATAGACTGAGCAGCTAATAACTACTAGAAATGAATTTCTTACAGTTGTGGAGGCTGCATGTTCAAGATCAGGGTGCCACCATGGTCATGTTCTGGTGAATGCCCTCTTTGGGGTTGCAGATAATTGTCTTATTCTTGGATCCTCACATGGCTGAAAGAGGGAGGTAGAGTTCTCTGGGGTCCCTTTTATGAGGGTACTAATCCCAAAGTGAGGGCTCCACCCTCCTAATATCCTTACTACCTCCCAAGGTTCCCACTTCCTAATGCTATCATGTTGAGGGCTAGGATTTCAACATATGAATTTTGAGGTGACACAAACATTCAGTCCATTGCATTATGGATAGCAGAGCAGCACAAAAATATTCTATACATAGATTGTAAGTCAAACCGTAAATCAGATACAATGCTATAAGAGGCACAGTTATGTATTTTTCAGAAATTCAATAATTAACTGAGAACAAAAGAAAACTATAAAATTGCAAACAAATTAATAACAAAATTGCCATTATTTATATTTTTAAGATCTTCATTTAAACCTCAAATAATTCTACCTTCCTTGGTAATTATCTTTTGATTGATCTGATTAATCATGCCACTCACTTTAAAGATGAAAACAAAATGGTAAAAGTTTAATAATAATGTTTATTTCATGTGAGAGACTTTTTGCATAAATGAATATATGTTACATGATTTCACAAAGAAAATACTTTCTTTATAATAAGACATTAATTATATATATCAGTTAATTTATGAATGTTACTGTTTAAGTGGGTTAAAATAGTTTTAATGTTTTCAGTCTCATTATTAAAATGATAATCACTGTGTTTCTAGTATATTATTCTATACTGGTAATATTTTCCTAACTGCTTCAAATTTTAACCTAAGTATCACATTTCACAATTTTTTAAAGCGATATATCACATAGAAAACCTGTAGGTTCTTGAGAGTCAAAGTCTCTTCTTATTATTGAAGACATTGAACCAGAATTCAATCTATTCTTTTCATATTATATCCAAAGAAATAATTATGACAAGCATATTATAAGTTAGACACACACACACATATATTCTCAATGTTTCTGCTGAATGATAAGAAATCATAAAGTTCTAATCTCTAGTTCTTTAATTCAAAAGGTCAGGTTTTTCACTGACAGATATATTAAAATAAATATATTTAACAGCAATTATGAACCAAGCCTAGGTTCATAATACAAAATATAACCAATTGATGAATAAAAAATTCTTTATGAAAACATTCTAAAAATAATTTTATAGGTCTTTGTTTCAAATTAATATATATTGTTCAAAAATTTTACATATAAGGTAACTAAAATAATGTTAAAATGACTTACAATGAGGTCTACATGTTGAGGGACCGTTGATTCATTTCTTTATTTTCTGTTTGTTTAGTTGGACAAGTTGGATTAAACACTATGTGATACTTAAGCTAAATATTTAGCTCTTTGTGTATTTTAAAATTTATTTGGTAGTGAAATTTATTGGGACAGGATGTGTTACTTATTTCTAACAGAAGATAACATGAGATAACATGTGAGCCATTTAAGTTTTAAAAATTCAGTAAGCATCACTCACAGCAGAGACATCATGAGAATACAGAGATGGAAGGAGCCATAGATTAAAATAAGAGCTACATTTCATGGTATGATTTACTAAACAATAGAAACAGTTCAACCAATGAGAAGTGAGTCCTCGATTTTGTTGTTGAACCTTAGCAATAAGTAAGTACAGAGGAAAATACACACACACACATACACACACACATGCCTCATGTAATAACTCTGAAGATGCACCAATGAAAAAGAAGTCCAATTCAGGGAAATAAACCTGCAGTTGACAAAATATTCAACCTATGTGATCAGATAATGCCGTGAGAACATATTTGACTCTCTAGGTTGCCAGGAGCAAATAAGCAAAATAGGAACTTGGCAACAGCTGAGTCCTCGTCTAAGAAACATCACCTCCATCACGACCACATTCATCACTAGCCAGGCATGCTGCAGGAACACCATGCCTTGAGAACAAGAATGAAATAACAGGGGAATACAAGGTTAATTTACTTATGTGCTAGTTTTGTTTCACTTCACCCAGAAAAGTCTACCAAAAATGGTTGCTTCATTTTATCATTCCTTTTTTTTTTAAGTCCATTGTTTATGGATAATGAACATATTCAAATTTTATCATTCTTAATAGTGCATTGGGAAGAAATGGGATATGCCGTTAAAGTTCCCACTCATTTCTCCAGGTTTCCCAGCTCACACAGGAACAATCTTAAATAAAGGAGTTAAAAAAAATCACCCAAGTTCCAATAACTTATCTCTGCATGAGCCAGACTTCACCCTCAAGTCTGTCTAATTTTTAAGCTTGTGATAGGTGGTACTGACTTATTAATTGAATGTGATCTGATTTTTCCTTGCCAAAAAATGATCAGAAGATTTACTAGAGGGGTTGAATTCATGTTGCCAAGATTCTTGAAAGGGGAACAAGGATGGACAGGAGGATATACGGGCTGCCCCAGTTTTATTAATTCTTCCACATTCCAACAATCTGCCATTTAACATTGTAAGTGGATATTAAATGAATTTCTCTTTTCCCCTAGTCAATAGCTGAAATCATCATAAAGTGTCAGTAAAAACCATGCTAGTAAAATCACAAGGTGTCTGTCCATAAAGACATTTCTCAACACATTCTATGATCTGGTACAAGACAAAACAAAAAGAAGAAAGAAATTATGATCTCATGCTTATAATTTGCCACTGGAATTAATGCATGAAATTGGCTGCCAATGAATATGACTAACATTAGTAGCTACTAGAAATTGTTTCTTTGAAAAATATTCTATGGAAAAATTACATTAGTTCAAAGGCATAAAATGAATAACACAAAGTAATTTGGAAAATTTTTATTAGTGAATTGGGAAAGAGAGAATTGGGGAATAATTATTAAAGCAGAAAACTTAATATAATATTCAAAAATGATTAAACCCACGATGATAAAATAAACTTTGCAATTTTTTCCAGACCCTTGGCTGGCCTTTCTAATTTACACAAAATCCCCAAGCTCTTAGAGCTGATCTAAGCAGAACAAGCACACACTCATCATACTACTAAGAGCTCCCTATGATTTTTTTAACATTCAATGATTGCAAAGGAACATAATCAGTAATCTTTATAGACTAATTGTAAACCAATATGGAAAGTAATTAATTATATTATCATAAGCTAAAAAATTATCTGAAAACTCACAAAAGGAGAAAGTGCCCACAGATTCCAAATATATATCTGGCAGTGGAAATGTTAGACCTGTTTTTAAAACAAATCAAGGATATCAGAATTGAGCTAAATACGTAGTTTGGTTCCTAAAGAGGTCTCAGAGAATTCTGAAATGGGATATTTAGATCAAATTTTCAGCTAAGAAAAGAGAGTTGGGAAAAGTGTTGAAAACATTGCACTGAGAAGATAAAACTGCGAGAAGTGGATGCTATGTTTTAACAGGAATAGAGCAAAGGAAAAGAGCTGGATCATGAATATATGTTTATTGCAAAGAAATATTGCCTGAGGAACATTAAATATTAATTCTAGATTTAAAACAAAAAATTTACCTACACTATTCAGTCAGATATCAAAGTGAGACCTTGACAAAATAAAATATTCATATATATATAAAAGGGCCCATAAAGGGATTTAAATTTTATCCCTGCATCTGCCACTCTAACATTACAGCGCCAGAAGGTTGTCAACATAGCATAAGTCTACTTTCTTGTCAAAAACAATGACTTGAAAATCTCACAAAGTTCACTGGTACTGAAACAATGCAGCACAGATAAGAGTTGGTGGTTGTTGCTAACTTAAAAATGCCTAAAACATTTATAATTTATAGAGAATTTTAAATTATGTTTCATAATCTTTTATTTATTCATTCAAGTATAATTTATTTAAATTCTAGAAGCTAGTAACGTAATACCTAGAAGACGTATGAAGCTCCTGCTCTTCTGAAGTTTACATTCTAGTTGGAAAAAATTTAAGATAATGAAATAAATTATAATTAAAAACAATTCAGTGAAGTCTCAGGATACAAAATTAATGCACACAAATCAGTAGCATTCATATACACCAAAAACAGTCAAGCTGAAAATCAAATCAATGATGCAACACCTTTCAAAACAGCAACAAAGAAAATTAAATATTTAGGAATATATTTAACGAAGGAGGTGAGAGACATATACAGGGAGAACTACAAAACACTGAGAAAAGAAATTGTAGAAGATGTAAACAGATGGAAAACCCTACCATGGATTGGCATAATCAATATTGTTAAAATTTCCATACTACCTAAAGTGATCTACAGAATTAATACAATCCCTATTAAAATACCATCATCATTCTTTACAGATCTAGAAAAAATAATTCTATGCTTTGTTGCAACCAGAGAAGACCTTGGATAGCCAAAGCAATCTCAAGCAAAAAGAACAAATTGGGAGGCATCCATCTACCAGACTTCAAGCTTTACTACATGGCTATAGTAACCAAAACAGTAGTTTTGTGGCACAAGAACAGAGATATAGACCTTTGGAACAGGACTGAGAACCCAGATATAAAACCATCCTTATATTAGTGGCACAAGAACAGAGATACAGACCTTTGGAACAGGACTGAGAACTCAGATACAAAACCATACTTATATTGTCATATAATCTTTGACAAAGCAGACAAAAATATACACCAGGAAAAAGAATCTCTATTCAATAAATAGTGCTGGGAAACCTGGATAACCACATACAGAAGATTGAAACTGTATCCCCACCTCTCACCTCTCACAAAAATCAACTCACAATGGATAACAACAGACTCAAGCCTAAGGTGTGAAACCTTATGAATTCTAGAAGAAAATGTTGGGAAAACTTTTATAGACATTGGCCTAGGCAAAGAATTTATGAAGAAGACCCCAAAAGCAATTACAGCAGTAAGAAACATAAATAAATGAGACTTGATCAAATTAAAAAGCTTCTGCACAACCAAGGAAACTATCATTACAGCAAATAGACAACCTACAGAATGGTAGAAAATATTTGCATTCTATACATCTGATGAAGGACTGATAACAAGAATCTATATAGAACTTAAGAAAAAAATCAAACAACCCCATCAATAGATGGGAAAAGGACATAAACAGAAACCCTACAAAATATGACAGAATAATGGCCAGCAAACATATATAAAAGTGCTCAACATCTCTAATCATTAGGGAAATACAAATCAAAACTACAGTGAGATATCACCTAACTCCAGTGAGAAAGACCTTTATCAAAACGTCCCAAAACAACGCATGCTGGTGTGGATCTAGAGAGATTGGAACACTCTTACACTGCTGCTGGGACTGCAAATTAATACAACCCCTGTGGAAAGTAATTTGGAGATATCTCAAAGAGCTAAAAACAGAAATACCATTTGAGCCAGCAATCCTATTATTAGGCATCTACTCAAAGGCCAAAAAGACATTCTGTAATAATGACATCTGCACTCGAATGTTTATGGCAGCACAATTCACAATTGCAAAGATGTGGAAATAACCCAAGTGCCCATCAATACATGAGTGGATTAATAAATGTGGTATATGTATACCAAGGAATACTATTCAACTACAGAAAACGATGGTGATCTAGCACATCTTATACTATTTTGGATAGAGCTTGAGCCCATCCTTCCATCACAATAATGGAAAAATAAGCACCACATGTAGTTGCCATCAAATTGATACTAACTGATCAACACTAAGGTGCTCACATGGTAGTAATATTCACTGGGTGCCCATCAGGTAGGAGGGAGCTGGTGGAAATGGGTAAACTCACAACTAATGGATGCAGAGTACACTGTATGGGGGAAGGGCACACTTATAGTCTGGGCTTGGGAGAGGTAAAAGCATTACATGTAACCAACATGTCTGTACCCCCATAATGTTCTGAAATAAAAAAAAGAAAAAAATTTAAAAAGAAACATTTCAAATAGTTAGAAGTTCCATGAGAAAAGTAAGTCAGCATAAAATGAAAAGGAGTTACTTCATTTAATATACATTTATTAAATTCTTACTAATACCAGGAAGTCTTGAATGGAAGTCTTGATATATAGCAATGAACACTACATGTACAGTCTTTGCCATCACAGAACTTATAACAAGTATAAATATATATTTAAAAATACAAATTTTTGGTTTGTTTCCTCTTTCTTTCACCAAATAAAAATAAGATTAGGGACTACATCTATGATGTTGATCACTATATTGCTAACACTATCATGTGGTAGATATCTGCAAAATAATAATAATAATAACAATAATAATAATAATGAAAGAAGGAAGAAGAGGAAGGAATTGGAGGAAGGAGGGAAATAAAGATGAAGGATCAAAAGAAAGGAAGAAATGAATAATGGAAAGAAATGAAGGGAATAAAGGCAGAAAGGAAGGGAGGGAGGAAGGGAGGAAAGAGGGGTAGAGAAAATTTAACAGATATTTATTATCTGCTCTTATTGAATGACTAACTCTATTAGATAAACTGTTCCTGTGATTTAAAAAACAAATTTAAAAACCTACCAGTTTAATGCAAGTAAATGGATGTTTGAATAGCAGAATGGCTATTGCTATGAAGAAGAAAAACACAAATGAGGTCAAATCATTCTGTTTAGAAAAGGAGTCAGAACAATGGTGGGGAAAGGTAATACTGAGTTCTGTCTCAACTGCTTGCCCTTGGATGAGGTATAAGTCTAATATAAGACTTTTTACTGAAGTTCTGATGAATATTTCTAACTGTCTACCAAGTCTTCACTATGGGCCACTTCATCATAATAAAAATTCAATATGTCCAAACTGACTTTCTCATTCTATTCTCCATACCTGTTCCCAATCTTGATTTCTTGTCTTATGTATCATGTGATCATCCATCTCATTGCTTAAGCCAAAAAATTTGACAGCCTTCCTCTTCCTTAGGTTCTCTATCCAAATGATTTCTAAGTCCAGTCAAATATCCTCATAAATGCATCACAAATCCTTTCTCTCCATTCATACTTACCTTACCTTGTTTCAGACCTACGTTGTTTCTTTGCTAGATTATTATAATGGCTACTAAAGTAGGACTCTTTATCCTTATTCTTGAATCCTTCATCCTATAGCACAAATGAAATACAGATCTAATTATGTCACCTCTTTGATTGAAAGGTGTTAATGACTCTTCTTGAGTAAGAATAAACTTAGCTCGAAATGAATCTCCTTGTGATTTGATCCATAAATACCTTCCCTACCTCATGTTCTCTATACTGTAGTCATATCCCACTGCTGAAAATTTCCTAAATATATCCTTTTTCTCACCTCTATAATCTTGCAAATGTTGTTATTCTGCCAGAAGTGCCTTCAATCCTTTGGATACATAGCTAATTCCAACTCATCCCTCACTTTTCTCAAACCCCTCTTGTATAATGCACAATCTTAGCACCCATGTATACCTCCTCATAGTACTTACACGATGCAATGTAGTAGATGATAAATTTTGTCTTCTTTACTGAATTTTGAAGTACTAGAAGGCAAAATATCTTATCTAATTCACTTATAACAATGAGAAGTGCATAGTTAGCTCTAACATAGTTAAGTAAATTAATGAAGGAATTAATACATCAAACAGCGAACAATTTATCTAATGCATAAAATATTTTCATTGAATAAATTTATTTCTAAGTTATTCTCTATTATCAAATTTTAATCTTTATTTATTTATTTTTACTTTTTTTCTTTTCTTTTTTTTTTAAGACAGAGTCTTGCTCTGTTGCCTAGGCTAGAGTGCAATGGCATCATCATAACTCACTGCAACCTCAAACTCCTGGGCTCAAATGATCTTCTGCCTCAGCTTCCTGAGTAGCTGGGACTTCAGGCCTATGCTATCACAGGCCCACATGACCATGCCTGGCTAAGTTTTGTATTTTTTGTAGAGACAAGGTCTTGCTATGTTGCTCAGGCTGGTCTTGAATTCTCGGCCTTAAGTGATTCCGCGTCACCCCCCAGCCTGACCTTCCAATGTGCTAAGATTAGAGGCATGAGCTACCACACCGAGCCTTACTTAAAAAGAAGAAAAATATTCCAGGATCTTACATTTTATTCTAAGAGGGAATTTATTCCTATTGTTTTCACACAGAACATATGTGTGTGCATGCATATCTGCCTATGGACATACTATTCAGAATATTTGGTCTTCTTAGTAATAGAAAACAGAATTGAAGAGAGAAGATGTTGAAATGTAAAATTGCACTGTTAATGCACTGTTAATGCAAATTAGTAATGCCAATGAATGATTACCTCAAATTAGAACTTTTAAAACTCCAATATATTTGAATAAAGCATTTGAAACTATATTGAATTTTCTTCTCCCCATTTTCTTTTCTTAAGAGAATTTCAAAGTCTAAATTGATCCAGGTATAAATTTGAAAGAAGTAAGTGCCACATATCATTTACCATTGTGTATATACACACACATATACATACATACATACACACACAGATGCACACACACTCCTTAAAAGTCTGAGGATGAAGAGCACTGGAACGGAAATTTAGTCAAGGTGGATTTTTAAAAAAATTGAATGCTAACATCAGCAATCAGAAATTTAATTAGTACAACCAGCATCTATTTTAAAAAGAAAAAAAAATGCAAGACACAGTCCTAGGAAGGAAACAACAACAGAGGCCTTGGACTGATAGTTTAAATCTAGTCATGCTTTCTAAGTTTTGATTAAATAAAAAAACAATAAAAATGATTTAAGACATACTATTGATACAATAAGCTAAGATAGAACCAAACACTGAGTAAGACAAACTATTCTATTATTAAACATACTCAAGGAGCACAAAATAAACAATAGCTGATAATATAAACTCTAATTATGACAGGAGAAAACACTCAGATAAAATGTACCATGTAGATGTATCTTTATGAAGGCAAATATGAGATATCCCCACACCAGTACTCACTGCCTACTCTCTTGGAACCTCCAGAGTGAATCTGTGGGAATACTGATAGAACAATAAATCAATTGCTATGTTTAAAACCTGGATTTAATACTTCAGTATTTTTGTTTAATCATGTAACTTTCTTAGTGTCACTTGATAGACAATATTAGAAGCTTTTCCTAAATGGTCTTATTAATGCTTATATCATATGGTAGTAAAATCGCCCCTTTTCTTTCTGGTCTCTACTCCATGTAACTGTAAGCTTCTTGAGAATAGAGACTGTGTTTTTCACAGCATCTTTAATGCTGAGCATTGCCTAGATGCATGATGGGTGTTTGTGATATTTTGTTCCTGTTGAATAAACTTCCAGTGCCTTTCAGCCAAAGACCACAGGAAACACACATGTCATTAAACGAGTTTGGTTTATGATTTTTTCCAGTGATGAAGAACACACATCATGGGGAATCACAGAGCATTTCAGGAAAAGGGTGCTAAAAAGGACCTATTATAGGATTTGGTCTTGTGTTACATGCCTTTGGGGCAGGTCTAAGAAACCAAGGCATTGCTCTTGATTAGATGCAATGAGGAAAGGGGGTTAAGTCAATGATTAAGTATCTTAATATATCTTACCTAGGAAAAGGTAAGACTCAACAAAGGCCAAAGTTGTAATTGGTGAAACAGTAGTAGTGACTAAACCATATTAGAAGGATATAAGGTCTTTTTTTTTGGTTTGGACAATGTTCATGTTTTTGCCTCTAGTCAAACGTAAGTAAGAAGTGGCAATTTTTTTTTTCGTCTTGATCCATCAGAGTCATGGAATGGCCTTGTCTGATGATAATATTCTGTGAAAAATTTTCCATTCCACAGGAGAACACCAAGGCCTAACTATGAGTACTTACCAGTCCTACCAACATTAAGATCTGCCTGATCATATCAGGTCAGCTTCTGAATGGCATGAACTGCCTTTCTTCTTTTTAAAAACTGTAGATTAATGAATTGCTTAATATTGTACTATTTTTTTCTCTCAGAAACTGATCTGCTATTTTAGAACATATCAATTGTCTGAATAAGAATCCGTCAAGAGATTTAGTAGTCCACTTGTCCAAAAGGAAGTCCACTAGTCCACTATACAACAAACTCTCCACTGCCTTGTCATAGACAGTCTGCAGAGATGACTATCAAGTCCTCCCCTACCTGTAAGTGCATGCTGCACCATCCATCAAGAAGTTGAGTTCATTTATTTTTCCCTTGAATTTGAGATAGCTTTAAAATTTGTTTTGATTTAGTGGAAGATAGTAGAAATAATACTCTCATTTCCACAACTAAGCTTTAAGAGCCCTGGTTGACTCTACCTTTCTTCTTGGAAGCTAGTCACCATTCATGAAGCTGACCTCACCTTGCTGTAAAGAGACCCAAGCTAGTCATCAGAGAAAGATAGAGGAAATATGGAGAATCACTGAGTCCCCAGACATGTGAAAGAGGCCTTTTTGCACCTTTCAGCTCAGTATAACCCCCAACTGAACACATCAGTATGACTAAGCCTGGACAATGCCAATAGAACCATCTAGCCAACTGAAACAATTGTGAGCAAATAAAATGCTTGCCATTTGGGGTTACTGCTATGCAGCAATAAATATCTGAACTATGTCAGAATAAGAGCTCCTCAAACACTTTAGTAGTCCACTTGTCAAAAAAAGTACATTTCTCGAAACTTAAAACAATAAAAAATATATACAATTATATAGCTTCATTATGAATATCAAGAATGCACGTTCTTCCAACGAATTTTTTCTGCTACTAAATTCTAAGATAAATTTTAAGTAAAAAAATGTCAATGGATAACTTTAAGTTTCATTAATATCTGAGAGAATTTTACAACAAATGTATAAGGAATTTCCATTTGATTGTTTCTATAATAATTCTTATTATAAAGGAATAAAAATAAATAAACCACTTCTTAGAGAAACTAATATGCCCCAAATGAATGACCTTGTGATCTAATTTGTTATAAAAAGGCACAGTAGAAGTCTTGCATTCTACACCAGGGAACTGGCAATAGACAATTTGAGGCAATAATTTTGTCATGGAGCTATTCTATGTAGGTGACTATAGAGATAAAAGATATGACTAAGATCACCAGATCACCAGGTAATAGAGTTGACATTCTATTGGGAAGGTCAAGAAGTGCTAGCAACATTGTGTTCCACAAAAAAAAAAAAATGCCCCAACTTTAAAAAAAAAAGTATCTTCAAAGAAACCTGCAGATAGGGCTAGAATTTTTCTCAAGATGACCAGTTGGATCCAAACTACCGATTGAGTGCACTTTCTTGAAATCTTAGAGTTCAAAACCATAGAGTATGGTTTTGAGTAATATTACTCAAATTACTCAATATTATGGTTTAGAGTAATATTACAGCTGTCTTTTTTTTTCTCAAAGATCCATTTGGTTTGAAGCTTATTCAAGTTGCACATTACCAAATGTATTATTGGATTAGAAAGAAGACTCTTAAGAGTTTCTGTGCAGTATCCAATTTCAAAGGGAATAATCTCCAGCATGCATTTGCCCTTGGACACAGGGTAGTTCTCAGTCCTTCTGACTGAGAGTGAATAATACCACTAGCTTTTCTGGTTCTTCAGTTTACAGACAGCAGACCATGGGACTTCTCAGCCTCTATAATCATATCAGCAAATTCTCATATATACTGATACTGTTATAGTTTTCCTGACTTTGTGTAGCAATTTTGTGTGCAGTAAAAGATCTATGTCATTTCACTGAATCTGTGGCTGTATTTCTGGCACTACTCTCATATACATATAAAAACATATACTGCTTCTGTTTTTCTAAATAACCTTGACTAATACAGCAATCAATGATATCATGAGTGTAATTACTGTTAAAACTTCTTTTTAGTGATAGTTAGAAATTGGAATCCATTATCTATAAGAATAGACTTCAAGGAAGCCTAAAACCTGGGATAATAAGGAGGATGGTATACCTGGGAAACTTACCTTTGATTCACCTAGTGGCACAGTAAACACTAAGGAATATACTTTAGCTGTTAGAAGTTGTATTCTTTTTGCTGGCAAGCAGGGATGCCACTAGAATCTAGAAACACTAGATTCTCTGCCACCATAAAAATGTCAAAGAGTTGTTCTGCAAAGGAGTAACGGGCTACACACTCTATTCAGGGGTGGCACTGGGTAGTTTTGAGGAATTTTAAAGCCAGAAAAACTTGTCTCTATGACTGAGATTACTATTGCTTTCCTGACTTTGTATAGAAATTTTGTGTCGTTAAAAGACCTATATCATTTGACTGAGTCTTTGGCCATATTTCTGGCACCATTCTCGTAATGGAAGCCCTGAAGATTGATGCCTAAAATAAATGGAATATAAAGCACTCTGGCTATATTGACTTGGAGACATACACAGATACTTGAAAGATGTGATCCCAGAAAACAACAAACTCATATTTTTAACCATTCTTGGTACCAGACAACAAAAGCAGTTCTTCCTAGAGAACTAGGAAGAATAGTGGCAAAAGTTTATTCTCTTCCTTCTTGACTCCAGGCTTTTTGGCTCTTTAACCCACTGTTCTTTTTTAAAAAGTTAGAATCTGAAGTAAGCAAAATATGTAATTTCCCTGTGGCGTCTATTGGCTTAGTAGAAGTGGCACCTGAGGTTTTCTAAAAGAGAAAGAAACAGGAAACCGCCAGATCAAGTGTCTGGCTGGCAAGGAAGCAAATACTAAAATTGTAGTCCCAGTGGCTGGAACAGAGACAGCTACAAGGATGGTGCTGCGGATGGCAGAAGTCCTGTGGACCTTGAAAGCCCAGCCTGGCAGGCAACAACTTTGTAGCCATACATTTGCAAACTGCTGAGGTATTAGATACGGAAAAGTTTTAACAGGAACTGAGAAGTCCTTTACCTCATACTGATGCGGTTCTAACTGCAAAAAAAAAAAAAAAAAAAAAAAAAAAAAAGAAAGAAAGAAAGAAAGAAAGTTGGGGGTGGGTCAGATCACAGGAAGGACACAAAATGAGTTAAAGTCTTAATAATATTTTTAATTGTGAGTAACTCTGTTTTAAGATATGTGAGCTATTCTTGCTGCTTTTACA
Source organism: Cheirogaleus medius (assembly GCA_008086735.1). Lineage (NCBI taxonomy): Eukaryota > Metazoa > Chordata > Mammalia > Primates > Cheirogaleidae > Cheirogaleus > Cheirogaleus medius. The sequence continues at coordinate 54,264,236 of VBSM01001124.1, read as the reverse complement.
GACAGGCTGAAATGAGAGCAGTGACCTTGGAGCACTGTGATTTGCACAAGCTAATTGGGTTACAAATAATGTTATTCAGAAGACTGGGTGTCAGAAATAATTTCCTAATTAGAACAGGTGGCCTCTGAGTGCAAATGTAAAAGTGCTTAATTGAAACAGAAAACTTTAATTTGGAAGAATCGTCAAAAAGCAATTTCTTTTTGAAAGTTCCAATTATCTATGTATGGGATTATCTATGTATGGATCTATGTATGGGATCTGGCTAGGAATATGGTGTTCTTCAACTGTGGCCTTGCTGTCATTCTGGGTAGTAAGTTTGTTTCATTATTGTTCAAAACCATTGAACACATTCATTAGAGGAGATTAATATCTCTGTTCCCTGCTCAAAGATTGACATTATTTTAGGGCCCATAGTCATTGAGTTAAAGCACATATACATAATTCCAAAAAAAAAAGCTAGGGGATGTACCAACTAAATGTATATTTAATAAATAAAAACTGACAAATTTTGATTTGTCCAAGGTTCCTAGAATATTGAATTAATATGGTCTTTTGGCCATGCCGGTGTCTACTTCTGACATAATTTTGGTGAGACCTAAATGACTTTTTTAGCCTGAAGCTAATTATAATGGAGGTGGGGGAGGCTGGCCATGTATCTGAATCCTCACCAAGGTGACCAGAAAAAGGTATTTTTTTCTGTTTTCATAGATTTCAAAAAGTATGGCTTAAAGTTATTTAAACTGAGAAGGGTCTATGTGATAAAGGAATAGATCCACTTTCAATACAAGAACTGTTCATATTTAGGAGAAATGCTTCAAAAATAGATAAGCATTGTTCCTGTTCTGTAGTGAATGTGCTCCTCAACCCAACTCATATGTTGAAACCCTGCATCCTAATGTGACGGTATTAGGAGGTGGAGATCTTTGGGACACAATTAGGATTCAATGAGGTCATGAGGATGGAACCCCTATGAATGGGATTAGTATCCTAATAAGAGTCCAGAGAGAGCTTATCATGTGAGGACACAGTGAGAAGATGTCTGGCTATGAACAAGAAGCAGACTCTCACCAGACGGAGTCTGCCAGAGCCTTGATCTTGGACTTTGCAAACCCCAGAACTCTAAGACATAAATTTCTGTTATTTATAAGGTATCCAGTCTATGGTATTCTTGTATAGCTTCCTGAGGGAACTAAAATAGCTCCCTTGACCCTAGCTGAACAGAAAAGCTCAAGAGTAAAGTAAGACAAGATTCAGACTCACTACAAATGCTGATCCCCTGGAGGAGACTTTTCCTGATGTGGTTCAAGAATGCTTCCAAATCTGGGAAATCAGGCATTTAATGGAAGTAACTTCCATTTATACTAGAGTGACAACACAAATGCTTTCTTTTTTTTTATTTATTTATTTATTTATTTATT
>VBSM01001124.1:54226978-54254330 GCA_008086735.1 Cheirogaleus medius | reverse complement strand
TGTTTATAATTAGTTCACTTATTTTCAGGGATTACAAAACACTAAATCCTTCACAACCTGGAGGGAAATACAACATGATCATTAGGTTTAATGAGGTTTATTACATATATATCTATTTACTAATTTTCAAGAATTTCCTATTGTGCCATTTTGAGTTCTGCGAAATGAACTAATTAAAAAAAGTTATAAATTTTCTTCGCTTCCTATGGATATGCATTTCTGTGAATAATATTAATAAATGTAAATTAAAATTTAAAAAATAAATAAATTAAAAAAAGAAGATGGAGATCTACAAATCAAAAAGAATGGTTTGAATACCTTGATCTTGGATTTCTGGCCTTCAGAATTATAGGAAAATCAATTTCTGTTTTTTAGCATCCAGTCAGTGGTACTTTGTTATGGCAACCCTAGAAAATTAATATACCCAACATATGGTCACTTATCTATATAGTGAATTAATTAGTTTAATGAATCTAAATTAAGCTTAATAAATCTAGTTGAGTTTATTAGATTAATGGAATAACAAAGTTGTCAAATAAAATAAAATTTCAAATTTCATAAATCTTGAAAAAAGATTCTCAAAAACTATTGATTCAAACAAAAATTAAAACTGCAATATAAAATAGAACATAACAACCCAAAATCTCAGTCCGTTTAAACTTAATAAATGCAGCCAAAATTATAATCAGGAAGTATTTTCATATTTAAATTTTTTTAGTACCCAGAAAAGATGAAAAAAAAAACCACAAAGTATTTCAGTAAAAATAGGTTGTAAAAGTCATAACAAATAAAAATGACAATGAAAAATTGGTAAAATACGATGATTAAAGTATACTGAAGTTACAGAAAATCAACAGAATTGATAATTACAATCCAGAGTTGATTTATTTAAGAATGCAAAATAATTTCTAAAGATAAATAAATATTAGATATATCCATAATCTGTGTTAGAAATGTACATAGCCATAGAAACTAAATAAATATCTTTTTAAAACTTATGCTGAGACATTTGCCAAGATTTAATTAAAAATGCAAAATTGACTCAATGAAAAAAATTAAGAAAAGTTGTTTAAGCAATGAATTTAAAAATTGAGTTGGACCCAGATGGCTTTACAGATTTAGATTTCAAATTTACAAGGAAAAATGTAAATCTTACGCTAAATGAACCATTATATTGGTAGAAAATAGGAACATGCCCAATTAATATTTCAAATCCTACTTAACCCTAGTATCAGAATACATTCACTAGCTTTATATCTTTTTCCAAATATTAAATAACAACTTTAGGTAAGAATAACTTTTAAAAGTCTTAATATAGGTGACATTAGCAAGATGGTGGAATAGAAGATCCCGGATGTCACTTCCCTCACAAAAACACAAGACACTCTCAAAGACAGGAATACCATCCTGAATATACCAGAACTTGGAAGAAAAACAGAGAAACTCCTGGGACCACAGAATTGGGAGAAGCTTTAACTTGCAAGAAAAATAGTCATTTCAGACTAAACTACCTCCTATCCCAATCTGGTATAATTCCATACATAGAGAATTTCCTTACATCCATGGTTTCCAAGGTGAGAGGAGGAAATTGGAAGTAGACATTTGATCTCCTCACAGGTTGGGGAATATTCCTGGAAAGCCCTCTTTGGTCCCATATCATGGGAACCATTGGGAGTACCAGGAGAGCTGAACCACCTAGGTCATATTGGGGACAGAAGCGGGGTGCTCATAACTATAATTGACACACAAATCTTAGTAACTCCTCAGCACTCTGATTAGCAAAGATGCCACCTTTAGGAGACTGGCCAGTGTCATAATTTTTGTCAAGTTCCTTAATTTTTCAGAGTCTCATGTTCCTTCCTAGACCATGAAAATGTTGGACTAAATATTTCTAGGATTCTAAATTACACATCTCACAAAAAATAAATAAAAATATGAATGGCCAACAAAAACATGAAAAAAATGCTCAACATCACTAATTATCAGGGAAAATGCAGATCAAAACCACAATGACATATCATATCACCCCAGTTAAAATGGCTTTTATCGAAAGGCAAACAATTACAGATGCTAGTGAGGATGCAGAGAAAGGGGAATGTTAATACACTATTGGTGGAAATGTAAATTAGTACAACCATTATAAAAACCAGAACAGAGGTACTTCAAAAAACAGAAATTAGAACTATTAATACTACATGATCCAGCAATTACACTGTTGGAGATATATATTTTCAAAAAAAGGAAAGAATATCTGTATGTTGAAGAGATATCTGCACTCCCATGTTTATTGCAGTACTATTTACAATCAAATACTTCAAGGGAAGAATGGATACAGAAAATGCAGTATATATACACAATAGAATATTATTCAGCCATAAGAAAAGGAAAACAATCCTATCATTTCGAGCAACGTGGATGAAACCGTAGAGGACAATCTTAAGTGAAATTAGCTGAAAACGGAAGGACAAAGATCATATATTCTCATTCAGATGTGGAAGCTAAAAAAAATTGATCTCATGGAGGTAGAGAGTAGAATAAAGGTTGTCAGAGACTCGGAAGGGCAGAAGGAGATGGGGCATGGTAAGAGGCTGATTAATGGTTACAAAAATACAGTTAGACAAATGAAAAAAGTTCTGGTATTAGCATATTAGAGTAACTATAGTTACCAATAATTTTTTGTATATTTTAAAGTAGCTAGAAGAGAAAATTTGGAATATTCCCAACACAAAGAAAAGATAAACACTTGAGGTGATGGATATCCTAATTACCCTGCTTTGATCATTACACATTATATGCATGTATCAAAATATCACATATGCCCCATTAATATGTATAATTATTATGTATTAATAAAACCAAAAAAGTTTACAACACAAATTTTAAAAAGGCATAAATAAAACAGGAGAGAGCTATAGATGCATGCAGACCTTCAGCTTTATCTGACATAAAAGGCCTTAAATAATCCTACAATAGGAAAATGAGAGCACATAACATCACAGTACCACAGTGCAATGACACAGGGTGATTACAGTTACAATTATGAAGACTACAGAGAAACACAGAAACTGCTAAGAATATTTTAAAAATATATAATTTTCATGTAAACAATGAATACATTGATGCAAAATGTCCAAATAAAGGTATGCATGTGGAGAAAAATTGGAATGCAATATAGAAAAAATAAAAACAGCTTTGTGGCAACAATGAGGAAAATAAATACCTTAAGGTATTAACAATGAAATCTAGAAATATATTAAATTGATGATTAAAATAGTTTTTTAGTTTGGGAAAGTAAGTATAGCTTGATACTAGTATTTTTCACTTATATAATTCAAAATGTTTTTGACTGAAAGAAAACATTGCATAAATTGTATATATATAATTTCCTTTTCATAATAAAGAATGTTTTAATTAAACAGTGACACATTAAAAATAGGAGTATTAAATGTGTTAATATAGCCATGGATGGCCTATATTACTGAGATGTTATAGCAAATACAATAATTTAAGAAGGAAATATGATGAATACATAATTGCCAGGAGAGCACTAAATTATTGTAGATGATGTCATCGCCTGGAAAAACTCAGAACATTTGTAAGTCCGCTAAAAACAAAAGAAATTCAAATGATCACAAAATGAAGAGAAATAAGTCTCATATATGACAACATAATGGGGAGAAATCTTAGGACAGCTCAGTTGTTCTCATGTAACACATGGAAGTTTTACCATAGAATAGAATGTTACTCCCCAGCGATGCAAGACTTTCCAGGAGGACTCTCTGAATCTGAATCTTGTCAACTTTCACTTCCAGCCTATGACTCAATAAATCAGTTATTTATGGAGTTTGGCCAAATTTTGTTTGTTTACTTATTCTGATATCACTTTTATGAGAAGGGGAGTTCTACATCAGCCTTTAATATTTGCTATAATGTACTTTCTGCCCTACATTTAATATTAATAGATACAACTTTAACATTGTGACTGATAATATCATTTTCTAGTTTTCGGCTTAGGAACATAATTTTATATTCCTTCAGCCATTTCAGCTTACACTTGGAAAAGGGAGGTGGGAAGTTTACATTTATTACACCTACATTATAAATGGTCTCTTTCAAAAAAAGATATAGAATTCTTTTGGTTCAAAATAATTTTTGTCTAGAACATTTTATATTAATATTAAAATCTTAGCTTACTGTAGGTATAATTTTTCTGGTATTACTTCTACATTATTTTATCCATGCATATTTCTAAGCAACTCTTCAGGATTGTCTAATAGAACAGAAAATGACCTGTGTTAATAAGAATATGTACTTTAAAAAGTGAATTTAAGTCATTTACATTTATTTTCATATTTATCAAAAATTTAGATTTTTATTTTTTTCTTATAGAAATGTAATTTTTTTCATTTTGCTAACTTAACTATACTTTTCCTTTTTCCTATAAAAATTTGGACTATTTAGCTTCTATTTCTAACTTTACAAATAACTACCAGCTTCCCTCATTTGGGGTTTTATATTTTTCTTGTGTATCTATTAGTCTCTTACATATCAAAAAACACTTTGTCTTAGCATATAAAAGATGAATTACCTAGATACAAAATGCTTTGATTGTTAATATTTTCCCTTAAATTTGTCCTTAAATTTTATACACTATTTTTTTTTTTTTTTACTGTTGGCTGTCATTTCATGTTGCACTGTAGAAATCTGAGGCTTCCTGGATTTTTCTTCCTTTGCATTTATATATATATATGTATATATATATGTGTATATATATGTATATAGATAGATAGATGCTTGTTTTTAAAACTGAAAAATGTGTATGAATAACTGCTAGATATATCATTTTCATTAACTTTATTTGGTACATGGTGAGATTTTTTGAATCTGTATTCTCTGATCTTTTACTCCAAAGAATTATATTTCATCTTTTATTATATATATTTGTGCATTCGCCCTGATTTCTTCTTCAGGTTATCAATTATTTGAAGTTTGGATATCCATTCTTGTGCTTCCATACGTATGGTCAGAGCTGTCATAACTTTCTCCTCTGTCTTTTCCTTTTGTATTTTGAGAACGCATCCTCATATTAGTCCTCTACCACATTGAAGTTGTTTTCTACCATTATTATTCTGCTCCTTACTATTGTTGTTGGGATTTTAAATTCTGTGATGGCATTTATTATTTGTTCCATAACATAGTTCTACATTATAGGCAGATCTTTCAGATTCTTAGGGTTATTACCCAATCATCTGCTCTTTTCACCTCCAGTTTACTGAAGGACACAAAATAAATATTTCTAAAATTCTCTACTGAAGCTTAATATAAATTATTTTCAAAATTTTGTTCTCCCTATCCTTGTGTGTGCCAGTTTCTTTCAACTTATATCATATTAAAGTATTTTTTCATAGATCCTATAAAGCTTTTGTATTTTCTTTTCAATTTTTTTAATTTTTAATTTCAAAATATAAGTGTGCATACATTTGACAATGTTTTAAAATTGGATCAAGGCCTTTTCTTTGTAAGTGGATATTTTATTGGATTCAAGCTTATCTTATCTTTTAAAAAAATATAAACCTATGATTCATCACTGACTCCAGTTACAGTTGCTTTAATGTAGAGCAAGAATATAAAGATACACAAAAAGCTTTCTGAGTGGAGAATCAGTCTGTAATTTTATAAACATTCCTCCAATCTTTTATCGTTATCTTAGTCACACCCAATTTGAGAGCAATATTTTTAATCAACACACCTTCATGTAGTCTTCCAAAACATTCCACTTAATTTTCACTAGAATGATTCTGTTTTCACAATGTTATGTGAATGATTGATGTTGTATCTATTTAACTTATGCATTTATAATAAAAACTCAATTGGAACAAATTTGGGAAAACCACAACTAGCTTTTGGCAAGCACTAAATGTGACCGCTGTGAAGTAACCAGATAGTGGCTTTTTAATCATCCATATTCAGATACTGAAATCAATCTCCACTGTTCCTGAGAGAATGAAAGCTTTTATCGAGTGGAGACTGGCTAAGTGATCGTGTAACATTCCTAGCATTAAGCATAGCATGTGACTATGTAGAGTGGAACAAGAGGTGATATACTGAAAAGTGAGTAACAAACTGGTAAATTAGAGCTCATATTTAGCCAAAAGAGATTGCTTAAAGCACAAAAGGCATATCAAAAATAAAAATGCATTAGCATGCCAAAATAGTATGTGCTGGCTGAGACTTTTGTAGCCATTTGATAATTTGTTTTTTATACATCAATACTGGCCTTGTTCTACAAACTATTATGAAATAAAAAGCAAAGAAAATGTATTCAGTTAATTAAGATATGGAAAACTCAAGCTCACATTATTCCCTTAACTATAAAAGTTCAAACAAAATATTTTCCCATTTTCTATCTCTAGGTATCATTTTTTAAAACTGAGTTATTAGCTTATGAAAATACTACCACTATGTTACCTATTGATTTGATAATTTGGGGGATTCAGGGAGATTGATATTCATAAAACATGCCTCAAGTGTGGTCAACCTCCAAAAAATACGTCTAATTATTACCTACAAAGGAGTAAAAGATATTTATTAACATGAAAGAATTAAAGGAAGAAAAAAAGCAAGGAAGCAAAGAAGGAAAAACTTCTAATACATCATCCTTTAATTTAAAAATATTCATCTCCTGGGAGATGGTCTTTTGTCCTGAAAGCATGAGGAGCTCCACTGATCAAATCCCAGTGAAACTGGTGAAAGTTATCAAAACAAAAAACAAGCATTTAAAGATTCTGAAAATGGTCCGAAAGGCAAACAGACAATGAATGAATATCTTTTCAAGAAAATCTGTTAAAATTTGTAAAGAAATGTGAGAGACTATTATTTGAACCAATGCTGCTTTCTTCTTCCATACTTCAGACTGCTTCGGCCAAGAATATAGCCCTTATCTTCCTCACATTATCCACAAAGCCCACTCGCTCTCAGCTGGGATGAGGGGGTTCATTCCTAGGAGTAACAGAGCTTTAATATTTCTCATCCTGCTTCCAGCTACCTAGCCTCAGACTAGTGCAGTTGAGCAGTAGGGGCTCCCTTCTTTCCCCATACCTCACTCATGAATGGAAGCTCTACCATTGGCATAAACTACTAAAAATACTGGGGTCCAAGTAACCCTTCCCCTGATTCTTGAGGTGGTGGTTTCACATCAGCAAAATCAAGCTGAGATAACCTGATTTTACTCCTCCACATCACTGAGAGTTCAGCTTATATGATGAGGGTATCTGTTAGAGGAAATGATTAAATAAAATTTATAGATAGCCATTGGTTTGGACTGAGCTCCTGCACTAGGCCCAACCAACAGACCCTACCATAATGGAATCACTTACACTAATGTTCCATATCACCAAGCCAAGAAATCAGGAGAGTGAGAGACAATAGCCAAAACTCAAAGAGTTAACAGAAAAGTAAATTCTGTAAAATAATTGAAAGAGGTTTATTCTGAGCCTATATAAGCGTCCATGGTCCAGGGATCCACAAATCCAAGAAGCCTTGAGTAAGTGGTCCTAGGTTACAATTTAGTTTTATATATTTTAGGAAGACAGGAATTACAGGTAAAGTCATAAATCAATATATGAAATGTATACATTTGTGTGGTACAAAAAGGTGGAACTCCTCAAAGAGTTGGCTTACAGGTTATAGGTGGGTTCAAAGATTCTTTGATTTATAATTGGATAAAGCAATAAAGCTTTGTCTAAAGATTTGGAGTCAGTAGAAAGGAATGCTTGAGTTAAGATAATCAAAGAGCAAGCCACAATATACCAACCCATAGTGATCTGCTAAGCAAACTGATGGTCTGAAGGTGTGACTTAACCTTTGCCTTGCATAGCCTTAAGTCCAGTTTGCAATTAGTCTAAATTCCAAAAGGGAGAGGGTATAAGAAGGTGTGTTTGACCTCCCTTCCCTTCATGGCCAGGAACTTGTTTTTAATGATTTTCTGGGGTCCCCTTAGCCAAGAAGAAGTCTGTTTAGTTGGTTGGGGGATTATGATTTTATTTTTAGCTTATAAACAAATTTTAGCCAACATGATAAAGAAGTCCCTTCTGCTTTAACCTTTACAAGTAAAGTACTCTGAAAGAAACAATCTGCTTTTTCTGTTCTGTTTCTGCTTTACTCAGCATTTTTCTGTCTATAAAACTAACTTCTTTGGCTCAGCTCATTGCATACTCATTCTATTTTATAGAATGTGGTGTTGACTAACTCTGGAATTGCAAATAAAAGCCAATTAAGATATTTAAACTAAATTTGTTGTAACTTTATATTTTGACAGAGCTTTCCACTGTCTTCATGCCCAGGTCCAGGACTCTGGCTCAGAGATCTTGCAGTGGGTAGGGGTGGGGGTACTGGAAAAAGAAGCAACAAAACAGAGTCTAATCTCTTCCCAAAGGAACTGACTTCATTTCAACATAACACTGAGAAGTTTAATCCTAAGATCAAAAATAAAGCAATGGAGGCTATAGTACAGTGAATTGAGAGTAGATTTATGAATTTAATGAAGATAGAGTCTAGATTGTAGGCCAGCTATTTGTCAGGGGAAAAGGTAGAGGGTGGGGGGAGAGACATTTGGGAGAGGACTTCCTGAGGTCAAGCAAATAACACTAACCTCAAAAATTATTGTCTAAAAGAGCCACACAATTTGATTAGATTATCTTGTAGAAGAATTAGTACCCCAGAGCACTTTTATAGTCAATACAGCAATGACCCAGCAATTAGAGGAGCTTAACAGCTGAGTGTGGTCAAGAAAAGAGAATGAGAGACCTTCCAAAACTACTGTCATCCTAGAGTAACTGTAAGCATACTCATAAGTGCACTTCCTTGAAGAACAACAGTTAAGATACTTTAACGCTAAGTGTAAGGAGGGGGCATTAATGGTGGAAGAAAAGATTCACTAAAATAATTCAGCCAGTCAATAAACAAATAAACAATCAAATAACAATAACAAGTCCCAGAGGGAAAGGAACCATTATCGAGAGTTGTTACAATATATTATTGAAAATGTCTGGTTTTCAATTTAAAAAAGTCCTAGATATGCAAAGAAATAATACCAATAAACAGAAATAAAAGCAAGCAAAAAAAATTGCCTTTGAGAGTGCCCTAAGACCAGATTTTACAGAAAAATATTTCAAGTAGCTACTATAAATATATTTGCAAATCTACAGAAAGCTAGATTAAAGAAGTAAAGAAAGGTATAATGACAACATTACATCAAATATAGAACATCAATAAAGAGATAGGAATTTGGAAAAGAACCAAATAGAAATTATGAATTTGAAAGTACAATAATTGAAATAAAAAATTTACTAGAAGGGATCAACAGTAGATTTAAATAGCAGAATAAAAAATGAATGAACTTAAAGAAGATTGATAGAAATTATGCAAGCCAAAGAACATTGTTAACAAAAGACTGAGATCTCTGGAGGCAAAAGGAAGAACTTTATTTTCTGAAAGCAATCTGCAGATTGGGGAGATGCAGCCTTCAGTGTAAAATAAAGGTGCATTCCACAGACCAAAGGGAGGGTTTGGCTTTTATAGAGAAGGTTCCTGCCCAGTTTCCCTATCAGGTCCATTTAGGCAAATGAAAAATTCAAACTTGTTTCATTCTGATTGGTTAATACAGCTGAGCCCTGATTGGTTGAGACAGCAGAGTCCTGGTTGAGTTACCTACATATCTGAAACCAAACATTCCTTTCACTGGGGCTTTCCAGAGAGTTCCTTGTGGAATTTCCAGTCTTTCATAACAGAAACTACTCCAGGTTAGGGTTGTGCTAGTAGATGTCTGTTAAAGGTTATTTTTCTTTGAGAACACAGAGTATTCTCTCAGACCACTCTCACACCTCATTATGGTCACCTGTTTTTCCTTCAAATTTTGATCATCTTCATTAGCCACAGGGAGTCCATCTCGCTTAGCGAATTAAGGTCTTATTTCACAACAGAAAAATGATGAAAAAATAATAGCTGGTATTTAAAATTAGTTTTCTCTGCTACCCACAAAGTATGGCTCAAGCCATACTTTGCCTTCAAAAAGTACCTCAGTTGGTCATGGCTCTTTACCTGGTGGAATGACTCAAACCTTCATTCTGGACCATTTGTAGTGCTACCCAGATTAGGTTGCTGTAGTTTTTCTAACCTTAATCACAGGCCATGTTAATACTAAGAGACACCCTAAGGTAGCACCTATATCCCAAGCATACTGTTCCTTAGCTCCATTGTGGAATACAAGTCCAATTTTTCATTGATAGTCAATATCAATTACACCACACAGCATAATAACTCCATTCTTTGTCTGTTGATTCAGAGGTGTGAGGAGCCTAAAGTGTCAGTCTTAATTTCTAGTTGATGGAATATTTGTTTTGTCTCCCAATAAAAGCATTCCTCTCTTTGGATCTAAGACCTCTAAGTCCATGGAGCAGAAGGTCAAGGGAATAAAAAGCAAAATTTTGCTAGTGAGTCACTAAGAGTAATCATGAGTGGTGCCACTCCCACTGTTACCCCTTTAAACCTGGACCCATGAATCCTAGCTATCGGAGACCAGCACCATATAAGGGACACTGATCAGAGCATATGCATTCCCCTGGAGAATTATGCCCCAGCCCTATGAGATAGTGTCAACTAACTGGTACTGTAATTGAGTTCTCAAAAGGCCATTCCACCATGCTATCCATCCAACTGCTACATCATGCTGGGGGTGGAACATGATAAGACCAGAGGTTTCCATGAGCATGGGGCCATTGCTACACTTCTTTTGTTATAAGTTTCTTGATCAGAAGCATTTTTGTATGGAAAACCACAATGGCAGATAAGATATTTGGTAAGGCCATGGATGGTAGTTTTAGCAGAAGCATTCCATGCAGAGAAGGAAAATTAATATCCAGAATAGCTATATATTCATGTAAGAACAAATGCTAAGCCTCCATGATAGAAGCAGTACGTTTGTAATCAATCTGCCACCAGATAGCTGACTTCAGGGCATGATGCTATATCAGGCACTTTGTTGGTCTCTGTCACTGGTCTCTGTTGGGCAGTCAATAATTCCTGTGACCAATATGGCCATGGTAAGTGGAAGTCCATGTTGTGTTAGCTATGAATAACCTCCATACCAGCCAAATGGACACTTTGTTCCTGAGCCCATTGGGCAGTGTCAGAAGTTCCTGGAGAAAGAGCCTGACTGTTATTCACAGTATGGGCCATCTTGTCCCTTAAATTATTAAAACTTTCCTTAGCTGAAGACACTTTTGGTGAGCACTCATGTGGAACACACATATCTTCACATTTTTTGCCCATTCAGAGAAGTCTAACCATATATGTCTTCCCCAAAGTTTCCTGTCACCAATTTCCAATCATGTGCCTTCCAAATCACTGACCATTTAGCCAAACCACCTACTAGTCCATGAATTGATATATTATTACATGTCTGGATATTTCTCTTTCCAAGGAAAGTGAACAACAGGTACAGTGCTCAACGTTCTACCTATTGAGAGGATTTTCCTTCACCATGATCTTTTAATGATACTCCAGAGAGAGGCTGTAGTACTATAGCTGTCCACTTTCAGGTAGTCCTTGCATAGCATGCAGAACCATTTGTAGAACAGGCATGAGTCTTCTCTTTCTCTATGATCAGAATGTTCTGATCATAGGGAACACACTATGAGGTCATAATTGCAAGCTAGGAAAGAAAAGGCAATCTACCAGAAATGGGTATCATGAACATTTGGGCCACTTCTTCATGTAACTTACTTGTGCCTTCAGGGCTACCACTTCCATCTGTTGATGCAGTGCTGCAGTTCATTCCCAACTTTAAGATTTGGCAATTAAGGTAATACCAGTTCATGATAGACAGCTCAGGCCATAAGGTAACTTGGTGGCCCATGGTTAAGTGTTCAGCATCTACTAAGGCCTAGTAGCAAGCCAAGAGCTGTTTATACAAAGGAGAATAGTTATCTGCAAAAGATGGCAAAACTTTGCTCCAAAATCCCAAAGACCTGCTCTGTGATCCACCTATAGAAGCCTGCCAAATGCTCCAAACAGCATCTCTAACTGCCACTGACACTACAAGCTCCACTGTATCTGATGGATCATAATGTCCAAGTTATAGAGCAGCCTGGAAACTCTTGTACAGCTTTCTTTCCTTTTGGGCCCTATTGAAAACTAGTAGCTCTTCAGGTCACTCAGTAAATGCGCTGGAGTGACACACCAAAACAAGGAATGTGTCATTGCCTCCAAAATCCAAAGAGGCCCACTAGGTGCTGGGCCTGGTTTTTGATTGTAAGTGGTGCCAGATGCAACATCTTATTCTTTACCTTAGAAGGAATAACTTGACATCATTGGGACCCTAGAAACTTCACTGAAGTAGAAGGGTCCCCAATTTGGAGGTAATTTATTTTTCACCTTCTGACAGGCAAATGTCTTATAAATAAGTCTATAGTAATTGCTACTTCTTGCCCACTATGTCCAGTCAACATAATTCATTGTTGGTATAATGAACCAGTGTGATATTTTGTAAAAGGAAAAGGCAATCAAAATCCCTACAAATTAAATTAGTACATAAGGCTAATGAGTTGATATACCACTGAGGTAGGATGGTGAAAGTGTATTATTGGTGGTCTTTACTAGAGATATTGAAACAAATTATTTGTCAGATCAATAGCTGCATACCAGTTACCAGGTGATGTGTTAATTTGCTCAAACAATGAAACCACATCTGGTCCAACTGCAATTAGAGTGACCACTTGGTTAAATTTATGATAATCTGCTGTCATTCTCCAAGATCTGTCTGTCTTAACAAGCCAAATAGGTAAGTTGAATGGGCATATGGTGGAATCATCTTTCAAGTCCTTGTTGGTGGCACTAATCTCTGAAATTCCACTGAGAAGTATGGTATTAATTCTAGTTTACTATTTTCCTAGGTAGAGGCAGTCTCATTCTACAAGTCAGGAAACCAATTTGGGGATTCTGCCAAATTCTAAGTATATCTATTTCAGTTATGCATTTCAGAACAGGATAAATAACTACAGGATGAGTTTAGAACCTGCTGCCCACTGGGAGACACACCTGAGCTATAACCTCATTGATTACCTGATCACCATAAGCCTGTTCTCTGACTAGTGGACCAAAGCGATGTTTGGGGTGTCCCAAAATTAGTGTCAGTTCAGAGGCTGTGTCCAGTAGTTCCTGAAAGTTCTGATTATTTTGTTTTTCCCAACACACAGTTTCCTTGGTAAAAGGCCATATGTTCCTTTGAGAAAGGCCGAGAAAAAGATTAATGGCATAAATTTTTGACTGTGTACTGGGGCCTTTCCTGAAGAAGAGCCAGTCTTCCCTTCATTCAAGGAGTTCTGAGTCTATATGTGAGCTCAACTCTGGGAATTGATTGACAGGCCATGAATCTCTGTTTTTTTTTTTTTTTTTTTGATTGATGCTTGGTTTTTCTTCACTTGACCAAGAGCTTTTCTGCTTATATAGAATAAGTAAGAATTTTGGCTTCCTATCTATTTGTCTTCTAGGAGAACCATGATCAACTAGTCAACAGCATTTGTCTATACAAGTCAGACTATTTTGATTGCTGTTTTGACTCTGCTGTCCATCGCAGCAACTATTCCCACATTGCCTTTGGTGGTTGAGTGTTGTTACTTGGCCTATGCCACCCTGGGATCCAATTACTCCAATTGCATTTAAGTTTCCCAATTCAGTGACTGTAGCTTCCACTGTAAGGTCTGAACTATAGAGAAGAGCAATCACAGAAGTCTTCAAGGATACCAGGGATCCCCACTCAAATTTATTTTCTATGGTACTGGTGAAAGATATGTTTTCTGGGTCCTTATAGTGTGGGTAAGTATGTCCTAAGTAACAAATCCATTCTTAGATGCCAATCTCCCCAAATCTTTGAATCCCTTTCTCCACATTAAACAAAGGTATATCTAGCATTTTTAATTAATTCACTGTGGACCATCCTTTAGTACATATTTCAGCCAACCAACCAAACAAACTGTTAGAGCCTTCCTAATTCCCCAGGCTGTAATATTACTTGCAGAGTCTCTACTTAGTAAGCCTACATCAATAAATTTGGCCTGATTCAACTTTATATGCTTCCCGAAATTACTGTATATCCTCAATATCTATTCCAAAACATGTTCCCTAAATTTATGTCTGTATAAATTAGAAAACTCAAATAGTTTTTTTGGAGTGTAATGTGCCTTTTCATGGCTTATTCTTCATATCTCACATTTAAGGGCCTGCTGGGACTTCAGTCTAGTTATATGTCTAGAAGTTAAGAGAGGTGGTGGGAGTGGGTCCTGAAGAGAATCAGCATTGTTTTGTGTGATAACTGACTCAGGGAAGGCCATTGTAGTTTCCTCAGGCAACACAGTTAATTCCCTCAGATAGGGTTGGACAGGCTACTACCAATGGGAAGTGGAGATGCTGTTGCCATTGAGGGTGGAGAGACTAATACCACTGGAGGTGAGGAGGCCAATTTCACTGAGGGGTGGGGAGACCTCTTCCACTGGTAATGAAGATTCATCAGAATTTAGTATCCCAATATCCTAAGATTCATTAGGGTCTTCCCACATGTCCCCATTCCAACTCAAAGTATACCATTGTTTTCCAATCAATGTTTTCACTTTAACAGTCGGCATTCTTTGAGGTAGGCATTCTATGAGTCACAGAATGAAATTCTGCATTTTATTTTCAGCAATCTCAGTACTGAGACCACAGGAAATAAGGGTCTCCTTCAAGGCAATCATAGAAGATTTTATGTCATTTATGTAATGTTTTAGGTGGGAATTCAAATCCCTAACCTTGTACTTCTCTTTTCCTTCTTTTTCCAGTGATATTATGAGCAACCAGCCAATCTTATTATATTCATTAGTTTTCGAAAAATATCTGAAAGTATCATATACCCAGACACTCAGCTCCTTGCTTTACGGAGTGGTTAATTAGGAGTATCCAATGGAGACATTTTGCGTATCTGTAATGTTCGATCATGCCATAGACTATCTGTGCTGTGTTTACTAGTGAGTTATTAGGATTTTAAATCTAATAAAATTAGAAAGCCAATTCCAGAAACCCTAGAACCAATTTGGAAAATTCAACCTTAAAATTCTGTTCCTCTGGAACAACTCTTGATTCCAAAAGCATGGTACCTTAGAGAAATAGAACCGATAGATGGTAGATGAATAGATAGATAGCCAATAACTTATAATAAGGAATTATTCCACATGATTATGGAAGCTGAGAGGTCCCAACATCCGCTGTCAACAAGAAGGAGACCAGGGAGAGCAGATGACCTGAGAAGCAGGAGAGTTGATGGTGTAAGTTCCAGTGTGAGGATGAGTCCAAAGACAGGAGAAGACCAATGTCTAATATTGAAGACAGGCAGAGAGAAAGTAAATCCTCCTTTACTCAGCTTATTTGTTTTATTCATGTCTTCCAGGAATTGGGTGAGGCCCGGTCCCATCAGTGGTGGAGGGCAGTCTGGTACACTCAATCTATGGACTCAAATGTTAGTCATATCTAAAAAAAAAAAAAACAAAAAAAAAAAACACCCCACCCTCATAGAAACACTTAGGATAATGTTTACCCAAATATCTGGGTACCCCATGGCCCTGTCAAGTTGACACATAAAATTAACCATCACATGAAATTAAAATGCTACAACAGAAAATAATTATTTAAAGTAAAAGAAAGCAGTAAAGGAGGCATCAAGGAACAAAATAAACATAAGACATATAGAAAATAAAAACTAAAGTGGGAGAGCTAAATCTAACATATTAATAATAAAATTAAATGTGAATGAATTACACAATCCAATCAAAAGGCAGAGATTGTTAGGCTAGATTTTTAAAAAATATTCAAATGTACGTTGTATATAGGAGGGACATTTTAGATTCAAAGACAAAATTAGATGAAAAGTAAAAGGCTAAAAAAGATATAACATTCTAACAGCAACCACAGGAAAGCTGGATTGGCCTTACTATTATTACACAAAATAAACTCTACAACAATAAAAAAAAATAATTCAAGTCAAAACCACAGTGATATATACTTTACACTTGCTAGAATGGCTAAAATTTTAAAAATCAGATAACTACAGTTGCTGAAGAGGATATGGATAAAGTGGAAATATCATACACTGTTGGTGAGACTGCAAAATGATCCAGCTACTTGGGAAAACACTCTGGAATTTCCTCACTAAGCATACAGTTACAATGTGACCCAGCAATTCCACTCCTACTTATACACCCAAGAGAAATGAAAACATACATCCACTTAGAAACTTCTATATAAATGTTTATATAATAGGAGCATTATTCATGATAGCCAAAAGTTCGAAACAATCCAAATGTCCATCAGTGGATGAAATGAGAAAAAATGTAGTATATCCATAAAATCTAACATAATTCAGCCACAAAAGAAATGAAGTATTGGTACATGTTACAACACAGATGAACCTTGAAAACATTATACTAACCTAAAGAACCCAGTCACAAAACACCACTTACTATGTGATTTGATTTATACAAATTTCAGAGTAGGAAAATATAGAGAAAGTAGATTAATGGTTGCTTAGGGCAGGAGTGGAGTGGAACAAGGGAATAGGAAGGTAATAGCTAAAGTTACACGCAGTTTCTTTTTGATCTGAAAAAAGTTCTAAAATTGTGGTATTGGTAGTACACATTTTTGAATATGCTAAAATCACAAAATTATACATTTTAAATGTGTAAATTCTATGGTATGTGAATTATATCTCAATAAAGCTATTAAAATTAAGGTTTTCTTTAAAATTATTTAAGTGGAAAAAATGAAATAAAATATTCAATAACCTTTTAGCACAAATGTAATTTCCAAGGAACACAAAATCCAAAGTGACATTTCATTATTCTTCATTTCCATGTGCTGTCTTCTCCCTGTGATGTTCTTCCTTGACTCCTGCAACAACAATAGAAAAGGTAATTCTCATTATTCTCTAAGCAGTTTCAATATCACTTTAGCTGACTCTTCCAGGCAATATCATCACTAATGTGATCTGTGTTCTTATAGCACTGTGTTTACCCTATAATTATAAGCATTACACTTGATCATAATGGTCTATTATCATGTCAGTCTTCTCCAGTATACCATGAGATTTTTAAGAACAGGTCTTTAGTCACTATTTTTAAAAAATGTATTCAGCATTCAACACAGTATGATACATAGTAAAAATGAAGAAACACACTGTTTGGAAATAAACCTTCTCTTTACATATTAATATGCTTTAGATAAGAGGTGAATTTCATCTGAAGAAGCAGATATACTTTGACTCTTGTGCAATATCCATTCCACAGCACCAGGTAGAGAATAGCAATATGTGAGATGAGATCATTGTTTCGTTTTATTTTTCAATTTCTTTCATTGTCATAATTTCCTTCTATAATCAAAGACAAAGCATTTATCCATAAAAATTGTAGTGGAAATACACTGTTTCCAGGTTATCCAAAATGTTGGAAATATACATCACAACTATAATGTGCTAATAAAATTGATTAGTGTATTAATTCAGTTAAGAATTAGTTCAGGGGAAACACTTTCCTTTCTGGCACAATCAAATAGTCATTTTGATGCAAGTGACTATATAGTCTTATAAATCCACAGACAAGATGAACATATAATTTCACATTTTCTTATTTCATATTTTATATTTATTAATTTATTTAAGATATAATCACATTTTGGTTTTATAGTTATTCTCATTATGTTGAAAGATTTCCTCTCTCAAAAGAAACAAATTTCCTCAATAATGTCAATGTTAAAAAAATGTTGATAAATGATATGTTCATAAAATTAGAATATATCTTCTAATAGCATCAGCATTTAGATATTATTTGTACATATTTAATTTATCTTTAAAGATAAATTTAAAAATTTACATCTAAGGAAGATGGAGCAAAATGGTGGGATAGAACATTCCGGCAATTATCCACTCAGAGGAACATCAAATTGAACAACTATTCACTCAAGGAACACCTTCATAAAACCTAAAGAAATCAGGTAAGATATCACAATATCTGGTTTTAGCATAATAAAAGAAAAGATACATTAATGAAAAGATACATTAATGAGAATAGGAAGAAGTTTCACGTTGTCTAAATAATTCCTCCCCTAACCCCAGACAGTGCAGCTCAAAGAAGTTTTTGTCAGCTTGGAAGAGAGAGAAAGATGTGTGTGACTTTGCATTGAAACTTAGTACCAGCCTCACCACAGTACAATACTGCACCTGGAAGAAACCTGTAGCCCTGTTTTCTATGCCAATACCTACAGAAGGAATATTTAAACTTCCCCCAAACC
Organism: Cheirogaleus medius; assembly: GCA_008086735.1. Lineage (NCBI taxonomy): Eukaryota > Metazoa > Chordata > Mammalia > Primates > Cheirogaleidae > Cheirogaleus > Cheirogaleus medius. The sequence continues at coordinate 54,235,964 of VBSM01001124.1, read as the reverse complement.
AGAAGACAATCTGCTGCCTGGGCAGAAAGAGCCCAACTCCTGGCCTGACAAATGTGGCCTTTGGCCCCATATAAATTTTAGTGGCAGGCAACCCATAGTGAATGTGGTCCTTGGGAAAGACCTGGTACTATGCTGGTTGGAAGATTATAGGCTTTAAGTGCAACACAGCATACCATCATGTACAGTGGGCATGGGAGTTTCTATAACACCCCTCTCTCAACTCTAGGCAGCACACACAGAAAGAGAATTCTACTTGGGGAAAGCAGAGAAAAGTGTGCTGGAAACTTTGCCTTGAAACCTCTTATGAGCCCTGCCACAGTGAAACAGCACAAGGAAGAAATTTTTGGCCCCTGATTTTAGGCGGGTGCTCCCAAATGGTACTTCTAGACTCACCCTGGACTACATGGGAATCTACTCCCTGCAGGGTGGACCCAAGTCCAGGCTAGTATCACCACCAGCTGGCCAAAGTGTCCTTGGGCCCTGAATAAATATCAGTGGCTATCATGCAGTAGTAGCCACAGGCACTGGGCAAGCCCAGGGGCTGCTCTGATCTGGAAGGCTGCGGGCTTCAGGTGTGACCCAGCATAGTGTCAGAGGTAGCAAACATGAGCGTGCCTGCATAACTCTTCCTCCCTCAACTCCAGGCAACACAGCATGGAGAGACTCCTTCCACTTGGAGGAAAGAGAGGTAAGTGAGTGAGAGACTTTACCTGGGAACCCAGGAAACTCTCCCTGATCCTTGAAATTTTCAAAAGACCTTCAGGATACCTTGGCTTAGGGTGTCCTCTAGTGCTGAAATATCTGCAGTGATCACAGGCTTAGGAAACTCAACAATCAGTCCCCTTTGAATTACTGGAAAGTCCTTCAAAGAAAGATGGGTATAAACAAGGCAAAACTCCACAGACTGGAATAAATACCTAATTCTTCAAACCTCAAACATTAATTTATGTCCACAAGTGTCAAGGACGTTCAGAGAAATATAACATCACAAAAATGAGCTAAGTAAGATGACTGATACTAGAGAACTGGAGATGTGTGACTTCTCAGATAAGGAATTCAAAATAATTGTTTTGATGAAGCGCAATAAACTTAAATAAAACACAGAAAAACAATTCAATAATGTATCAGTGATATTTAACAAAGAGATTGAAATAATAATTTGAAAAAATTAAAAAGAAATTCTAGAGTTAAAAAATACAATGGATGACCACACAGTGGGACGGAAAGAGTAGAATGTTTCCTATGTCCCTGAGAGGGACATATATGAAGCAAAGAGTGAACCAAAAAGGAGAAACTTTTGGTTAAGGATAAAGCAAGGCACAGAGGCAACTAATGTAGATAAATATATGGTGTCAGATAGGAAGGTAGGAACACCAGGGTGGATGGGACTTCTCATGCACATGCATCCAGAACCACCACTTCTCTCTCAGACGTGGTTTCACCCTTTCTAAACCCTCCAGAATTTACACAAAGCCTCTGTGAAAATGAGAAAATCCTGAACTGTTAGTAATTGCATATCTTATACATGATAGAAAAAAGACTCATACTTGATATGGTTTAGCTATAGGAAAATTAAATTACATTTATTACATACCTCAGTTTCTTAACTGTGAACCATATGTTTTAAGAAATAATTCAGATCACTGAAATCTTTGTTTTTAAATACTTTTATGACTGAAGTTATCTATATGGGACACTAATGTGTTTTAAAATAAGAAAAAATACTGAAAACACAAGGCTACCTTATTTAAAAATATTGCGAGAAGTTGTTATATGGAAAATCAGATTGGAAAGGCCCTGGATTTTCAGTATTTTGAAAATAAATGTCAAAGTGGAATAAAATATTGAATGAATCTATTTCTAGCCTGATTTTTAAAAAATGCTACTAGTTTCTGCCAATAGGGATTTTGCTAAACCTCTCAAAGACTAAATTAATTACAGGTACTTTAATTGAGAGATGATGTGTTAATTATATTTTTAAGCATTTATCTTTTTTCAAATACATAAAAGTAATAACATTATAACCCTCCAGATATTTTCTATTAAGTCTCCAAGTGTTTGCTTTCCAAATCTTTTTCTCAGGATTAAAAAAATAGAAATATTACACAGGTGTGGAAACAACCCAAGTGCCCATCAATACATGAGTGGATTTATAAAATGTGGTATATGTATACCATGGAGTACTATTTAGCTCTAAGAAACAATGGTGATATAGCACATATTGTATTTTCCTGGATAGAGCTGTAACCCATACTACTAAGTAAAGTATCCCAAAAATTGAAAAACATGTACCACATATACTCACCAGCAAATTGGTATTAACTGATCAGCACCTAAGTGGACACATAGGAATTACATTTATTGGGTATTGGGCAGGTGGGAGGGGGGAGGAGGGGACGGGTATATACATACATAATGAGTGAGATGTGCACCATCTGGGGGATGGTCATGCTTGAAGCTCAGACTCGTGGGGGGAGGGGGAGCAAGGGCATTATATGCAACCTTAAAATTTGTATCCCCATAATATGCTGAAATAAAAAATATATATAAATATGAACTCTACCTATATAAATCAAGGAACTGGACTCAACTAAAATTAATCATTTAATAAATACTTGACACTATGCGAAAGATGTGCTAGATGTTGTAGAAAATGCAAAAAGAAATAAATATGGGGGCCAGAGAACTTATAGTCTAGTGGAGTAAGTAAGATATGTACTCAAATATCTATAATGCAAGGTTTAAAGTGAGAAGTGTCAAAGGGACACAGATAAATTGTAAACATTACGTAATGATAACATCACTTCTAAACGTAAGAGTCAGGGAAAATTTCATGAATGGGAAAGCCAGTGAACTAGTTCGTGAAGAATGCATGCCATTTACACAAGGAGAAATGGGGAAAAAGACATTCTAGGAAGAAAAATAAGAGGGAGCAAAAGTGTGCAGGTGAGGACATGAGGGTGTAGAGGAAAGAAAAATATTTTAATTTTGTTAGAACAGAACAGCACAATAGAACTTTCTGTGAGGAGAAAAACATCCTAATATGTGCTATCCAATATGGTAGCAACTAGCCACATGTAGCTATTGAGTACTTGAAATGTAGCTAGCGTGACTAAAGAAACAAATGTATAATTATGTGTAATTTTATATACCTTAAATTGACACTCGATAGTCACATGTCTGGTGACATGTGGGACAGTGCAACCTTCAAGCATGTGAAGACTTGTGGTACCCAAGGCGGAGTCCACTCTGTGGATCGAGGAACAAACTATTAAGTAATAGAAAACGTTTCAAGTTTCCTAGGAAAGGAATATCAAGAGCAGAAATGCAGAAAATACCAAGATAAGCAACAATTGATACTTTTGTGAAAAGGTAGGCAGAAATAAAATAGAAACTATAGGAAAAGGAGTCTTTGATAGATACTATTGCAACAGTGTATTCCAGGTCACGAGAGCCTAAAGTAGAATAGTCTCATTAAATTGTGGAATGTAGAACAGAAGGAAGGACTCTTCCAGTGACACAATTGCCAGCACTTTGCATCACCTTCTCCAGGAAGCTTTTCCTAGTTTATGCTCAGTCTCTTCTTGCCTTTCCTCATTTTCTGCAATTAATTAGAAGTCCTTGGTATATGCTTTCATATATTTAGTATATCATCATATCACAGTGGATATTTCTATAGTATTATTTTATAGGACCATGTCTCTTTGGTTGTCTCTCTTCTCCACTAGACTGAAAATTACAAGATGACAGAATGTGGTTTATAACTTATGGCATTTTGCAGTGCTTAGAACATGAAAGCCATTCGCTGCATGTTAACTGAATTGAATGGATAACTAGCAACAAACTGGTTCTCAAGTCTGAATTACTGGAAAGATTGTGATGCCATGAACAAAAATGGCAAATGAAGAAAACAAATGTATTTGGAAGATGAAGTTGGTGAGTAAATTCAAGCATGCTACATTTATGGTTTCTGGCAACATGTAAGTAATATAAAGAGAGAAAAGAATTTAGTTGTGAGGAGAGAAGTTAGAAAGAGAGAAGCAAGTGTAGAAATAATCCACAAAAGCAATAACTAAAGCTACATGTGTCAAGGACACTATAAAGAGTGTGTGCATAGAGAAAAAGAAAAGAATGAAACTGCAGATTAATAAGTCCAAGATAATTATATGTTTCTATAATGAAATAAGCAGAAAAATTGTTTAGTTACTTATATTTTTAATCAAAGTAATATGAAAAAATAATTGTGGAGGGCTGGGTACAGTGGCTCACGCCTGTAATCCTAGCACTCTGGGAGGCCGAGGCCGGAGGATCGCTCAAGGTCAGGAGTTCGAAACCAGCCTGAGCAAGAGCAAGACCCTGTCTTTACTAAAAATAGAAAGAAATTAATTGGCCAACTAAAAATATATATAGAAAAAATTAGCCGGGTACGGTGGCGCATGCCTGTAGTCCCAGCTACTTGGAAGGCTGAGGCAGGATTGCTTGAGCCCAGGAGTTTGAGGTTGCTGTGAGTTAGGCTGATGCCACAGCACTCTAGCCGGGGCAACAGAGTGAGACTTTGCCTCAAAAATAAATAAATAAATAAACAATTGTGGAGTTAGCTCTTTATATACTTTATTTTGTTCTCTCAAACAAGAGTAGCTGTTTATGGTCTTTTTTTCCCCCCCATCTATTTGGCTGCTAGTTTCACCAGTTCTGAGGCCAAGTAAATAGATGAGGCAGCAACAACTCAATATTCAAAGGCTAGCCTATAGATACACACACACGCACACACACACACAGTTGTCCATTTCATGAGGTAAGGTAAAATGTAAAATTATCATTATTTTACTAGGGTTAATCAATTATTAAATATATACTTATATTATTTCATATGTTGTCATATTATTTTTATTTAAACATATTCAGAAATACATATAATTTAATAGAAATAAATGCTGGAATGAAAATCAGAAAGTCTAAGTTCTAGATCTGACTTACAAAATAAGTGACTATGTGAACGTTGGCAAATCACTAACTGTTTGTCAGTATTGTTATTATCACTAACTAATGCCTGAAATGAAACTTGTCAGCTTAAATTTTTTAATTGTGGAAATATATGAATTTAGAAAAAAAATTGGCTTTTGAGAAATAACTTATTAACTGTGAAAATAAAACTTGATTCTAATGCTTTTGATTTTTCTGCAAATATTGTCAAAGATCTTTGATTTTGCTATTGACCCATATTTTGTGTTATTAAAAAATATTAAAAAATCATATCTTATGTTATTATTTGTACCATAATTTGAAAAACAACATCTACTGAAATATAGATGAATGCACACCACCATTGGTTGCTATAGTAATGTTGATTTATTATGTAAAGGATGTATGGGCCATAATTAGAAATCTTTAAATGTGAAGAGAAACACATATGTGCTATTTCAGACTTCTTGTCCACATCCAAGTGCAAATATTTGTTCACTATTCAACAAAACAGATCAGTGACATCATAATAATAACTAAATATATTATGTGCTAAAAAATTCCTGTCATTAACTTTTCTATCTTTTTCATTAAATGGTGTTGGGAAAACACCAAAGACAGAAAATATGACTAATTTTAATGTAAAATATGTTGTAATAATCAATAATGAATAGCCATAATTAAACATAAGAACTCCATTAAATTAAATAATGAATTTCATCCATGAGTTTCATTTTAGTTACAATTTTTTTCCTTTCCTATTTATAAAATCTTTGTCACTATTGAATTATATAGGTTACTCTAAAGGTACAGAATGTGTTGAAGAGTGAAACTTTTTTTATAAAAGTTGTTATAGCAGAGATTAAGATTATGAATCTAAGAGCTTTATGTTTGTAGCATTATGACACATAACTATGTTTCTCTTAGTCCATTCAGACTTCTATATCAAAATATCATAAACTGGGTAGCTTATGAACAACAAAAAATTTATTTTTCATAGTTCTGGAGGCTGAGAATTTCATGATCAAGGTGCCAGGAGATTTGATGTCTGGTGAGGGCATGTTTTCTAGTTTGTAGATAGCATCTTCTTGCTGTGTCCTCACACAGTGGGAAGGGCAAGATAACCCTCTGGGGCCTTTTTTATAAGGGCAATAATTTCATTCATGAGGGCTCTGCCACCATGACCTAATTCCCTCCCAAAGGCCCCACATCCTAATACATCACATTGGTGATTAACTTTCAATATATGAATTTTGAGGAGATAGAAACATTCAGACTATAGAAATATTCTTGTAAATTTTTCATATAATAGAAAATTATATTGTTTAAGAAGAAATTTTACTATTGAGACAAACACATAATTGTTTGAAGCATGTCTCCAATACTGTACTACTTATTTATAGAGATAGATTGAGTTCACAGAAAGGAATTATATTGCATATTTGCTTATTTTATCTAATAATGTGCTTTAACAAACTCTTAATATCTATTTATAGACAACTACCTTATTATTTTTATTATTATATAGTATGGCATTGTAAAAAGTTGCTGTATTTTATTTATATATTTCAATAATGATGAGTATATTCACTTCATCAGGTTTAAAAGTTGCAGTAGATATATTTGTCCTCAATATAAAATATTTGGGGAATTAATCTATCAAGGACAGATGCTAAAAATAATTACTGGGTAAATTTTATGAATATTTATATATTTTTTCCCTTTTTATTTCATCATATTATGGGAGTACAAATATTATTAAGGTTACATATATTGCCCTTGCCATCCCCCCACCCAAAATTTTCTACTAAAAAATTTATAAATATTAGCATCTAACAGTATACAAGAAGCCCAGATTTTCCCTCACACTATCACAAACATGCATTATTAACAAACTTTTTCCACTCTATTGGAAGTAAAAGGTAAGAAACTCCTTTTAAATTTGTACATCTATAATGGTTAATAGCTAATTGTAGTATTTCTTGATGAAAGGTCTGTTTATATTCTCTATTTAAATGACTTTATATTTATCCATCTATAATATTAAAATACTACTCAGTTTTTTTATAGCAAATATATTAGTATGGTTGGCACTAAGGGTTGAAACAAGCCTACAAATTTATAGTGGATTGACATAATAGAAATGTATCTATAACTAACATAGCAGCTTTTTTATTATTCACATGACCTGTAACTCAGGTAATGTATGTTCTGGGTTGATAGGTGGCTTTTCAGAAATTAAAGCCCATTCCATCTCAGTACTCACATCCTCAGGGTTCTCAAAGTCCTCTGCATCCAGCCTTCAAATGGATGAAAGAGAATAAAAGTCACCTCTCCCTCTCTTGCTTCTTAAAACTGCAAGACAAGAAGTGATGCACATACACTCATTTTACTCATTAGAATTGCTTTCAGAGGAACACAATATTAAAAGGAGACTGGGAAATATATCCTTTGGCTAGGACCAATTCCGTACTAGAGAAAAGGAATATGGACTTACTGAACATCCAACATTCTCTGCCATAGATAACAATATTGTGCTCTGGCCTCTTGCTGGCCTTTGAACAAATATAAAACTTTTTTTTTTTTACTCCATAAAAGATGTTAATTATCCAAACATTAAATGGTGAATAATCTAACATTTACCCAATATTCCTTTCTTTATATTTGTGATTCTATATACAAGTTGACATAGGAAAATGTTTTAGGCTTAATCCTATAAACATAAGTATCTTTGTTAAATTTTAATTTAAACTATTCATTAATATATTTCAAAAGCTTGGGTTTGTCTCTTCAAACTAAGTTTGCAATGGCATATATTCCATTATTTTAACTTCAAATCAACTTATTTTTATTGTATTATGTTACCAACTTTCCTGTAAATTTTTATTTTAATTGTTGGATTGTATACCATGATAAATACACCACAATTCATTTTATCAATCTTTAGTAAAGGATACTTAATTTGTTTCCTTTCTCTTAAGTTAAGGAAATTAATGAACATCTAGGTATATAAATATGTGTGTGTTTTTCTGACTGCTTCTATAAGATACATTTCTGGAACTGTTTATTGGATAAAAGTAGGAAAACACATGAAGGGTGCTTAGTAACTTTTCCTAAATTATCTTTCAACGATCTTAGTCAATTTACAGTTTCTTTTTGTGACTGAAATAACTTTTTCATTTTTTGATAATCTTTTCCAGAGTAGTAGTATTTTTTTTATCGTGGCAAGTGAAAAGTGAAAGAAAAAAAAAGACATACTATTAATGATATAACTTGTTTTTTTCCCATAAATTTCCATTTTTTTTAGCTGGCATTTTTTAAGTTATGCAAAAGGTTCAACTTTTTCATATAATTGTTTCTCTTTTCTTATTGACTTATAAGAATGCTATATATATAAAAGATAATGATTTTCCTGTGAATTGGTTGTAAAGGTTTTATTTGTAATTTATGTTTAGTTTTGCTTCTGATATTTTTGACATAAGAAATTTTTCTTTTCATAAATATATGTCAATCTGTTTATGTTTCATGTGGCCTTTTTTGTTTAAAATGCTTTTCCTATTTCAGAATCTGACAAATGTCTCCATATTACATAACATATTAATAATATTCCACTTGGCTTATAATATTTTTAAATTCCTTTTACATATAATTTATTATGGACAGCTCAAATTTCAGTTTTGTTAATTCAACTTAAAGAAACATAATTTATTTGTTTCTAATTTTTTTCCTGACATAGATATATAATCAGCACTGTAGAAAGGAAATTATTTTCCCACATCATTTTTTTACAAAATTAAAAATAATTAATAAAAGTCATTATTAATAGGTAAATAAGGTTTATCTACATTTGATTCTGATTTAGGGTTCACTTTTTTATCAGAGAAAGGAACTTAACTAACACAATTAAAATTATTATATTAATAGCTTGTATGCTTAAAATACAACTGTTGTACTAAGACAGACAGATGTTGCTTTTAAACAGGTATATTTTTATTTTATTTCTGCCGGAGCCAGCCGGCGACGT
>VBSM01001124.1:54215660-54226878 GCA_008086735.1 Cheirogaleus medius | reverse complement strand
CTGGGCAGCAGCCGTACCCCAACTCTACCCGTGTCCGGGACAGCTTCCGACATATTTCCTTTATAAAACAAATTATTTTGGGATTTTATTTTATAAATATGTGTACTACTTTAGGTTATACTGGGTGCTATGGACTATTGTATCTTTCTCAAATTCATATGTTGAAGCCCTATACCCAATGTGATTATGTTTGGAGACAGGGAAACTAAAATTAAATGAGGCCACAGGGTAGAATCCTAATCCAACAGGACTGATGGATTTATAAGAAGAAGAAGAGATAGATATCTCTCTTTTTTCTAACACTCACATGCACACACTGAGGAAGGGGCATAGCAAGAATGTAGCCATGGCCATCTACAAGCTAGGAAGATGCCTTCTCCAGAAATCAAATTGACTGGCACCTTGATCTTGAACTTCCCAGCCTCCAGAGCTGTAAGAAAATAAATTTCTGTTGTTTAAGCCAAGTCTTAAACATTTCCTTCCTTCAATAAAAAAAAATTCTGATTAATCTTGTCCAATATCATGCAATCCATTATGCTCTTTACATTATTCAACGTAATCCTCATAATGACATATAAGTAAATAATATTTATATCACTTTTACCGATGAACAACTAAGACATTCCTAAGTAGTTTTATTAAGTGGTCTACATAAAATTCTATATGTTGAATTAATCAATAATAAAAAACCAAATATTTGGGTTTGGATGTACTAAAGGTCAAATTATTTTTCAATAACTTACTATCATCATATGATAAAAATATGAAAGTACTCCATGATTAGCCTATGAATACTTTCTATATTGTAAGGGTTTGCTCCACTGCGGAGTCCTCATAAATCGTACTTCAGTATCAAAATATAGGCTTGATCTTATCTTCTGACTTCAACATATTTTCCAGAACCTTCATTACTCCTGAAAGTTATGATTTGTAAAAACAAAAGAAACACCTTTCCTGTTCTGTGGATGGTGTGTACCGTCATCTGCACATGTGACCCTCTGTGTCCACATTTGTTCAATCACTCTCAACCCAACTTGGCATGGATGAATTCTACTTATATTTTAACTTCCAAATTAAAGATATTTTCTTTACCCTGCAAAAATTCTTTTGAGTATGCTGTCATTGAGCCCTGCAGTCACCCACCATAGCATTAGTAATGCTCTCTTGTAATCTTCTGGGTTTCTTTTTTTTCATTTTTTTTTTCCACAAGATTGTAAATTTCCTGAAGGTAAGAACTTTGCCTTACTTTGCTTATTTGTTAGTCTCTCCAGTAATAGTACAATGTCTAACACGGAGAAGCCATGAAATAAACCTCTATTAAGAGAATAAACAAATAAATAGATTAATTAATCAGTATTAGCTCAGTATTAGATTAATAAATAAGAAAATAGAACCAATTTGAAAGAGGGTTATTAAGTTAATATTTCAAAACTAAGAAATCATTGAAAGTTTTAGTCAATTAATAGTATAAAAATAAGAGATAAAGTCTTAGAAGATTCAGACAAATTCCACTAAAGTCTTCCTAGCTGGCCTGGTTCAGCCTATGGCAAGCCCCATGCTACCATGTTCAAATGCTGCAACTCCCCCTAGTGGGCTTGGTGAAGCACCCTGTACTTTGCCATCTCCAGCAAGCTGAGTCCCAGTGTCCCTTGGTCTCCCTTCTGGAAAGCCTCAGTGCTCTCACTTGTATATGGCTTGAATTATATAAAAAGCTCACAGGGTCTTTTCAGTTTAAAATGTATAATTTAATGTAGTATTTTAGCTACATAAAATATTTAAAATTCACTTACACCGATTAATTGGTTTCATATGACAAAAAAATTTAAATAAGTCAAACATATTTTACTTTATTCCATCAAACTCATTATATGAATAGACGCAGTTCCTGAAAGGGATCTCAAATTCCTCCACAGACAGCATGTTTATTTGTTCTTATTTAATGACACAAATCTAAACTATATTATCACATGAGTTGGTATGGTAGGTTTTATTTGTATCTAATTGGTAAAAATGAATTTGTCTTTTTAATGTACCTTGATTTTTACATTAAAATAAAATGTCCCAATTTGACTAACAGCAAATGTTTGTTTCTAATACTGCCTAAGGTAGTTAAGATTTTAGAACAGCAAATGTTTACTTACAAGGAGATGATTGCTTTAGAAATATAAATCATACAGTGTAAAACAATACTGTGTTCAACTGTATATAACTAATAGTATTCATGGTGACAAAAACAGAAGCACTGAGTTTTATGTAAAAGCAAAATACAATTAATGTAAATTGGATAAAAGGATGAATTTATTGCTTGTATGACTTAACCAAATGTATAAATTTACAGCAACCTTAAACAGAAGAAGAATTATTTAATAAGATATGTCCCCCAGAGTTCACATGTTGGAAACTTAATCTCCAGTGCAATGGTGCTGTGAGATGCCTAATGAGAGATGTTTATGTAACATCACTTTACAAAGGGGTTGGTGGAGTGGATTTGCCCTCTTCTGCCTTCTACCATGTAAGGACACAGCATTCCTCCTCTTCAGAGGACTCAGCAAAAAGACACCATCTTGAAATCAAAAGACTGAATCCATTGGTGCCTCGATTTTGGACTGCCCAGACTCCAGAATTGTGAGGAATAACTTTCTTTTCTTTATAAATTACCCAGTCTATGGTATTCTGTTATAACAGCACAAAATGAACCAAAATACAGGGCAAAGCATATTGTCATAGAAATAATACTGGCCAAAGATCCACAGTCTGTAACTTAATCAAAGTTGTGTTTACTCACTATTTTAAACCAAGTTCTTACAGGGCAGACATTAAGAAAGATTTTAATCCAAATGGTTTATGAAGGAAATGTTCCCAGTAGAAATCAAAAAAGGGAGTTGGGGAAGCAGAGCCCGGATTAGGGTGAGGCAAGCGAGGAACCAGCCTGAAATGTAATATATAGGGGGAGTGCCATAAAACTCAGTAATCAAGATAAATTATATTTTAATACCATATTTTGCATAAATAAAAATTAATTCAAAAAAGCCACAATGAACAAAATGCTAATTTTTGAAATAAAAACAGGCCGTTCTTTGATTTATAAATCTGTGCAACAGAGAAACAATCAGCCCTAGGTTGCCAGCCAACCTGCCAAATAGGTTTATGACAGATGACAATGGCATGCAAAGAGATTGAACAACACAGGACTTTATATATTGTTATTTTTTTATTGTAAAGCTTATATTAACTTCTTATACTTGGTTTAAAATATGGGAGAATACTTTGACAAGTATACATATGGATACACAATTTTCCTTTTGCCTCTGGTTTCAATATGCCTTGGCAAGATACAGCAAAGAATGGAAAGAAGCTAAGCAAGGTTGAAATTTCAGGTGAAGTCTCAGATTTAGCCTAATCCCTTGAGAAACACTGAAATATAAATTACACATCAAAGTTAGTCCATTTTGACACAAACGGGCTGGGTTTTTATACTCTCACACCAGCAAAGAATTGGCAGTGAGCCACCTGCAACAGAAGGTGGGGCAAAAACTCCCAGGCACTTGGGTTTTCCATACAAATGCCCAAGGACAATCCCATCAAGAAAATTGCAAGTGCAAATCTTTACAGCAAAACATGCAGACACTGTGGAAAAAAAGCATCTGGCCAGGGCACAGTGAATTTGTTTTAGGTGCCCACTAAATTTGCTTTGTGAACTTCAGTAAGTGAGTTAACCTAAGAGATTTGGTATAAATAACAAACATAAGATCATAAATTAACCCACTATTCTCAAATTCAGTTATTTAACAATGTCTATTTATAGAGTATAGACATATGAGCCAGGAATTGAGCCTAAAAGGGTTTTGAGCAATTAAATAAATATTCTAAATTACACACATTGAAACTCACATACTGTATTCTTAGTTGTGGTCCTTATTTCCTCTCTGAGAACCCACTACTTACTACCTTGAGTCAATACTATAGAATTTAGTTGTGAGGTTTCCAAGCTTTTGCATAATTAGAATAAACACATAAGAAAGTGAGAGATAAACTGCTCCAGGTAGAGCTGCAGGCAGACAGCTTGAAGAAACAGAAATGAGAAGTGATTATCTGCCAAAAGAGATGAATTACAAAAAATACAAAAATCATATAAATGACCGCAAATATCAAATCAATTTGTATTCACTTAATATAGACGGGCATACACACACACAAACATGCATATGTGTGTGCACTCCCATGTTCATTGCCACATTATTCACAATAATCCAGATAAGGAAATAATCAAAGTACCCATCAAGGGTTCCATGGATTTAAAAAATGTGGCATACTATTTAATCTTTAAAAAGAAGGAAATTCTGTTATTTGCAAACACATTGATGAACCTGGAGGAGATTATGTTAAGTAAAATAAGCCAGGCAGAAAGATAAATACTGCATGATCTCAGTTATATATGGCATATTATATTTTTTTTCTTACTCATTATGTTTGTATATACCCATGGCATATTATAAAGTGAAGCTCATAGAAGAGTAGAGAATGATGCTTAACAGAGGCTGGGGGAGGAGTGTTGGGAGGGTGGACAGAAAAAAGGAGATGCTGGTCAAAGCTTACAAAGTTTCAGTAAGACAGGAGGAATGGGTTCTGGTGACTAGAGTTAAAATAATGTATTGTACATTTCCAAATTGCTAAAAGAATGAATTTTAAATGTTCTGTCTACAAAGAAATGATTGGTATGTGAGATGATAGATATGTTAATTAGGCCAATTTGATCATCCCACAATGTATACACATATTGAAACATCACATTGTGCCACATAAATATATATAATTAGTATTTTTCAATTAAAATAATTTTTAAAAAGTCATTTCTAATAAATAAGCCACAAGATGTTGAAAGGGTGCACTTATTCTGCTTCCAAAGGCTTTTAGAGCACCCATTTCTCATTGCACACTCACAAAAAAATTTATGGACCTTACAAATTATTTAAAATTACAAAGAAAATTCTAAAGCCAGAAATAAGAGCAGAAATATCAAGCTAAAGTGGTAGGAAGTAGTGATGGCCAAAGAATGAGGTTTATACAGTAAAGTCAAAAGTGAGGGATTCTTCCCATCCCCTTACACAGGCACTTAAACCACCATGCTCTCAGACCACCTGGCTACCTCCCTCATCACTAGATCTGCCTCAGTATAAGCTTCTGAGACTAGAAGCTCGAGGATGTATACCGTATCTATACAAACAGAGGGTGACTGTATGGTGGCCCAAAGGCAATAAAAACTGTGGCTTGTGGTTGTTATAGCATACTCAAGTAATTAATAACCAGTAATTATGAGACTGCTATTAGATAATGAATTCATTATCTAGTATTGAGCAAAATAGCCCATATCTATAAAAGAGAAAAACTGCTTCACTGTGGTCCAGGTTTTGTTCATCAGTCCAATACCTCTGGGCAATACCTAACTTAAAAATGGGTTCAAATGTGAATAGAAAGAGTCTTAAACTCAACTGAAGGACACCTCAAATGTTAGGCAGTTTGTTTGTTTGTTTGTTTGTTTTGACAAATCAACCTGATAGACACCATAGGACTGTTACTATTGGGGGGGGCAGGGAGCAGTAAGCATCAGAAATCAATTCTGGTTAACAGATGCAAAATGAGAATTCATTAGAGGAATCTTTCAATTTGGTGGTAACTCACAATTTTTTTGAAAGAAAGCTGAAAAAATAGAAAAGTGAGAAACCAAGACAAATGGAAAGATCCATGTAATTGAAAGTAGTTTGCATTATTATTTGGTTTCTGCCATTATGATAAATCAGTTCTAACTATTTTTCAGTCTTTGTAACACTCTACTTAAGATTCAAAGTATCTAAACTAAATTAAAAAATGAACAAAGTGAATTAATGAACCTAATGAAGAAAGATAGGTCATGTGCTCATATTTGGCTAGGGATACTCATAAACCTCAACAGAAAGTTCTTTTATAAAGACCACAGACAATAAAACTAGCAACTAGAAAGGAAGTCAAGATATGATAACCAGTTAAAGCAAAAGATGATATTGTGTAATAAAAAGAAAAATAAATTTCAGGAAAACAAAAATAAGCAAAAAATAAAAAGTTCTTTAAAATAAATCTCTCAAAAGCTATTAAGTGCACATTGGTTAGACAGGAATTATACAAAGTCAAGAGCAAAGTAATTTCTGAATAATGCCTTATAGGGTCATGTAGAACCAAGAACAAAATGAGAGTGAAAAATAAACAAGTCGAACTCTATCCCTGAACTATTTATAAGAGTTGATTTGCAATGGAAATTCAATTTTTCAGCAACCAAAGCATAAGAGTCCTATCAGAGATCCATGATCCATCATACAGAAAATGATGTTAATGCCTACTGTTTGAATCACCAAAATGATTTAAGTACAGAAAATATGTGCTGTATTTTGGGGCAATTTCTATTCAAAATAAGTATTTTGAATGGTACTTATGTAAGTATACTCTCAGATATTTGGAAAATTCTGTTATTCAAGAAAACTTTTTCTCAGAGTTATGACATGAAAAAATCATTGTATTATTGGACTAACACATATACAAAGAGTTAAAACGTTGCTATGTTAAAATTTCATGCATGACCTATGAAAATATTAGTGATTGATAGATCTATCCAACTTTGTACTTTAAATTGAATATTGAGAACTTAGTGCATTTTTAATATTCACATTCACTAATTTTCTAATATATTGAAATGTTTCCAACTGACATAAATTCCAAAAGCTTTTGATTGCATACCACTCCCAAAATAAGAACTAGTTCGCTCTGCAAAGGAAAAAGGAAATAAAAGTTTACAGGTAGCTGCCTCTGCTGCTGCCTCCTCCTTCCCCACCTCCTCCATCAGGGGAGTGTCTGCGGGGGGCCTGAGAGGCACGGCTAAGAAAAAGAAAAAAAAAAAAGTTTACAGGTGCATTAAATATTCAGCTATGCTATGTATATGAAGACTGGCTGCCAATTTCAGGCTTTTTCTGCATGCAAGTTAGATCTAAGTATAGCCAAATAATTGATTCATAACTGTTTATTTGAACCGCAGATTAACTTACTTATCAACAATTTAACAGCATCTCTTTCTCCCTGCCCCTTCCTGCCCTAGCTTGCCCAGGGTCTCCACATGTGTTGGCTGATTAGTATAATTTTCAGATATTATGACAGCATGTCAAGGATCCAATTTTATAATTTGTATTGGAAAAAAATCAGCTTTTTAGTCTATATGGCATAGTTAATTATAACAGCAGGTAAGTTTTCCTTGGGTTTCATAGTTTTTACACTGGTTTTTCCATTCATTAAATAGCCCCTGGCATCTGGAAGCTTGTTTGGGTAAATCTGGGAGTGCATCCTATTTTCCCTGGAAAACTGCTCCATGTGAAATTCAGTGTCCTTTTCTAATTTCAGCTAAAAGGAGAATTTTAAACATGCAGAGGCCTTGGTCCCATTCCTTTTGATTCTGGAGACTTGGGATGTGGCCTGGATATCGGATAATAAGCTCCCCAGATCATTTTCATGGATAGCAAAACTGAAAATTTCACCCATTCATAGTTCAGAAAAATCCAGTTTTTACTTTCAGAAAGAGTATCTTTCAGCACTATTAGAATTTGACTAAAGCAAAATCTTGATCTGCCAAAAACTAGTGATACTGTCATAACAACTCTCTCTAGCATTTTGCAGAATGACCAGTAAACATCTCACCCACTACAAATAGGAAGGATTTCAACATGATTTTGACAATACCAGACAACTTGCTGTATTTGACTGTGTATTTTCTCCTTACATGTTCTATCTTCTCAAATATTCTAAATAGAAACTTACACATTTTATTGCCTTGACCAAGTTTCCTGATACTTTTTATTCCTGCACTTAAGCAGGGTGCCCTGAACATAATATATCTTATCCATGCCAGATCAGACAAATGTCAGACTAAAGCAAAAGCCAGCTGTTCACCTCTGTACAGAGTAGCAAGTGAAGCGAACAAACCAGCAGGAGTTCTGTCGATACTAAACTAAATTTAGGTACAAGCAGCCCAAGTAGCTGCCCTGGCTACCCTTATATCCATTGATTAAAGGTGTTTAAACCCTTTAATTGGTTCAGGTCAAATTACTTGAGGATAATTTAAAAATAAAATGAGAAAAAAAGTGATTTTAATATGTATTCATGTGTAAATTACAAGATATAAATAATTTTTGCCTGCATTTACAAGGAGATCTCTATCCACTGTGAACTGAATTCTTTCCTCCCACTTTCACTACAGAGCTAGTTTTTTATTCATTCAATAATTTATCAAATGTCTAATATTATAGAGCACTGGACTAGTATGTGCAGTTTTAGTGAAAAAAGACACTCTCTGCCTATTTGTACCTCAAATATTAATACAAAAACTAAATAGATAAAAATGGCAATACATTATGATAAATGCTCTAACAGGATCATGTGCAAGTTCTTACAGGAATAAATAAGAAGATCATTTTGCTCAGATTAAAACAATATAAAAAAGTTCTGCAAAAAGAAAAAAAAGTTACCCAAATTTTGGTTTGAAGCCAATGCTGGAGTTTTCTAGGAAAGGTGGAACCAGAAGTGAGGGGACAAATGTCAGAGAAAGGAAGCCGTAGTACTTAGTAGCAGTGCACATATTTTTTCAATATATTTTGAAGGAAGTGTAAAGACATTGAGGAGTTTTAATTAGGGGGATAAAATGATCAGAATTATGTTTTAGACATATCACTCCTGAGTGGAGGGTGCATTGAATTTAGCTGGGGGTGTAAAGTATTGAGGGCATGCACAAAGTCAGTGGTAATGAGATTCATAGGAAGACAATGATTTGGGAGATGTCAAGAAGACAGAAGAGGAAGGAGATGAGAGAAAGGGAGGAATCAGGTATAACTCCTAGGTTTCTGGCTTTGGCTCCTGGATAGGAAATTATGATACAAAAGTTCTAGACTTTAACTGTCAAATAATTAAGAAAAGAAACTAAAGAAAAGTGATAAAATATAAGGTGAAATGTTTGAAATACTCTTATTATCACAATATATAATCTTAAGAAGCTATTCTATATGACTGTCCAAAACTGACCTTGATTTTAGTTCAGAGACCAGTCTGCTTATCAGTAAAGCTTGGAAGACACTTAGCCAATATTAATAAACCAGAGTCTACTATGGTTTAACAATCTGTGAACCAGTGATGTATCCCTTACACAATATTAAGACCCCAATAGGTCTTCCTCATCCTCCATAAATGAATTATGAATAAGACAAAACCAAAAGCTGTTTAAAAGATAACAAGAATTAAAGAATTTGCAGCAGATGGTACCAGCTGTGCACATTTAATTCCAGCTCAAACAATCTGCCAAACAGTTAGACAGAACTGCTTTCGCATGTGAAATTGGAATGTCTCAGAGCCAAGGAAGAAATCTGAGAGTAGTCTTTTTGGCATTAGTTATCAAACCTTTTATTATAATTAATGTTAATGGACACAAACCTTCTTTCCTTTCACTGCTTTCTCTGTTCTATGTGCATTCTCTCTATCTCTTTCTCCTTCTTTCTACCTCAAATAAGCATATTTACACATATACACACCAATGTTTGCACCAATTAAATAAAGGTTAAACCTAAAGAGTTAATTTGTTAAAATGCAGTATACTAGGTATTCAAAAAATATACACCAAGTAAATACAATAGTATAAAAGGGTTTATTGCGGATATTTTGAAGATAAATTTTTAAATGGTCTCTAAAGTATTCCATTTATTTATGAAGATATTAGCTGTAAATAACAATGCAAAGAGTAGTACAAATGTTATAAGATAATATATAGATGTTTTTAAAAGTATTCTGAAAATCCATTGGAATAGACAAATACAACAAGCCAGGAAAAATTATACCTGAACTCAGAGTTGACATATGGAATTTAGATAGGCTAATAGAAGGTAAGCAAGTATTGAAGGCCAGGCAAGCAATATTCAACCAGGGTTCCAATGCAGCAATGCAAATATACTCAGAGTTTGCATTTATCAGAATGGACTTACTTGATGGAGGAGATATCCATGAAGGGCCTTAACTATGAGATTTTAGACCATAAATGTATCCTGAAGATAATAATAATTGGAAACCATGAAGGTTGTTGGAGAAAATAAGAGCCATGATGAAAAGACTACACTCAGTGCGCTGTAGAATGTAGCAGAAGTGGCAAGCCTGAAGACAGTCAAGGTAATGTGAGCTCCTGGCTTGCAATAAACAGCAAATGCATGAGATAATTACTGCCTGGGCTCAGGTGATAGCAGTAGAACAGATAGAAGGGGACATAGTGGAGTTGAATACAAAGGAGAGATTTTCAGATGTTAGTGTTTGACTCTAAGGCAAAGATAAGAAAATAAAAATAAGGTTTTGACTCTGACAAATTGGGAAAATAAGGGCAGTAATTACAGAGTTCAATGAGAAGAAGCAAATTGAGGGAAGAAGATGTATACAAATGAAAATGAATGCAATTTTAGCTACACTGAGTTTGAGATTTTAGGAAGAGAACAAAGTGGACACAGCTGGGGCTCAAGATAGGGCTTGGTAGTGCTAGACCAGACAAAGATTATGTAAAACTGTTCCTAGAAAAGGTGATAGCATAAGAATACACATAAAATTTTGAAATAAAAGAATATTAATGAAAATTTATGGAAGCGTCAGAATGTTCCTGTGAAGAATGCTGCTATTCAGGATAGAAATTGAAAAGAGATTCCATGGGGAATTGGGGAGTAGATATCAGAGGTCAAATTGAAATCCAGTAGCCACATTCAGAAGACACAGGTACTGTATTAGTTTCCCAGGGCTATCATAACAAATTACCAGGAACGTGGTGCCTTAAAACAACAGAAATTTGTTTTCTCCCAGTTTGAAATCAAAATGTCCACAGGACTGACTGTTTTCTGGAGGCTTTGAAGGCAAATCAGTTCCATGTTTCTTTCCTAGTTTCTAGCGATTGCCCACAATCTTTGGCATTCCTTAGCTTGTAGACGCATCACTCCAATGTCTGCTTCCTTCTTCACATCACCTTCTCTTCTGTGTCTCTCTTTTATCAGGACAATTACTATTGGATTTACTCTAAATCCAGGATGATTCAGTCTCAACATCCTTACCATAGTTACATCTGCAAAGACTCTTTTTTATTGTTTGAGGACTTTTTGATAAAGGCCATTCTTACTGGAGATAAGTGATA
>VBSM01001124.1:54066283-54215560 GCA_008086735.1 Cheirogaleus medius | reverse complement strand
GGGGGCATGGGCAATATATATAACCGTAATATTCATATCCCCATAATATGCTGAAATAAAAAAATAAGACTCTTTTTTAAATATTTAATTTTATTTTTAATTAACAAATAATGATTGTATTGACATATATTTATGAGAAACTAGGTGATATTTTCATACATGTAGACATTGCGGAATGATCAAATCAAGTTAATTAACATGACCATCACCTCACATACTTATCACTTTTTTAAAACAAAGTCATGTTCATAATTTCCAGGGGTTAGTACTTACAAATATCTTTTTATGGGGATCCATTCTTTAACCTACTAGAAATACAGTGAAAAAGGTATGAAGTGGTATGGTTACGAGGTAACCCATACCATTTGCAACAGTTAATAAAACTCTGTGAGGTAAATAGTCATTCCCATTTTACAGATGAAAAAATTAAGGCTCAGAAAAAGGCATGTAAGTATGATAGGTCTATTGTCATACTGTTTTTAAAAAGTGACAGATTTCTCACCCTAAAGACATTTTCAATTCATTTTTTATTTATTTTAAAGGTATTACTACATGCTGACCCTGACCCAGAAAAGCATTTATTTTATTACATTTCCTTTGGAAAAGATGACTTGGCATTCATACAATCATATTCTTTTTCCTCATTCTCTTGTCGCCACTGAGTGTACGAGTTTTCTAATCAGGAATAGAATATTCTGTTTGTTTGTTGTCTGTTTGGTCATTGTTCTTGTTTGCTTTGATTGTATATTGCTTGATTTTTGATTTAGAAAAAAGATAATTTTATTGTTTATTTTCTTAACTTCCTTTAGGCTTATATTGCTCTTTTTTTCTCTAGGTTCCTAAGGGAGAAGCTTAGATTATTAATTTTAAATTTGTCTCTTTTCTAATATATGTAGTTAATACTATAAATTTTCTTCTAAACACTGCTTTTACTTCATCCTACAAATTTTGATGTTTTATATTCATTCACTTCAAAGTTTATTTAAATTTTTCTTGAGACTTTTTGTAATACCTATGTGTTATTATGAACTGTGTTATTTAATCTCAAAGTATTTTGGCATTTTCCAGTTACCTTTCTGTTATTAATTTCTATATTAATTTCACTGTGGTCTCACAACATACTTTGTATGATTTCTGTTTTTTAAATTTGTTGAGATGTGTTTTATGGCCATAATTGTGGCCTATCTTTGTGAATGTCCCATAATGTCCCATAATGAAGAATGTGTATTCTACTGTTGCTAAATAAATTGCCCTATAAAGATAAAAAAATAACGAAATTGAGAAAAATAAAGATCAAGATTCCTTTTATCTTTGGAGAAGCACACTCTAAAAAATTAAAGTAGTCAAACTGACTGATGTTCACATTGCAATTGCTAGATAGCTTAATCTCCTAAGAGATGCTGTGGCATTGTACCCATATAAAAATCTTACATTATGTGCTAGATATTATACTTGGCTCATTCAAACATACACTAGATATATGAAATCTCCCAAAATTCAGATTGATATTCATATACCAGATAAATAAATTCTGATGCATTTGTAAATATAGCATGTGTTCATAGTGGCACTATCAATAGCCAGAGGAAAAAATTCTAATTCTAACTACTGATTTATAACAATTTAATAATTTATTAAGTATGTTTATAATAAATTTCTGATGACTTCAATCAACTTGAAGGGGTTAAATTGATTCTTTTTATAGGCTACTGAATACAAAACACCAAACAACAAATTGAGTTGCTTATTCAATAAAACAATCCATTGAGTTGTTTATATGAATTGACCAATCATTCTGGTTTATGTACTAAGAAAAGAAAAGTAGGAAATATTGGCAAGGACTCTCCTTGTCTCCCAATTCCCACTTCTCTGGCTAATTTTACTTTTCTAGCCTCATCTGTCCTGTCTTTTCTAAAAGCATAACAGCCTAATTGACTAAATATTAAATATTCACATAGCTTTCCTGACTTTACTCATAATATTTTTGGAGAAGAGCCCCCCCACACACACACTCTAAGATTTTTCCTATTAAGCATCCCCATATAATTCTAAAATGGCTCAAATGTTTATATCTTCCATGAAGTTTTCCCCAAATCCTCAGCTAAAAATAATCTCCCACCATCTTAGTATTTTACAGGTATCACTCTTAAAATGGTTATACTATACTGACATTCACTATAGTAACTTGAGAATATATTCTATCACTTCTATTACATTGTAAACTCCTTGATGATAGAATAATGTGTGATTCCTGCTTTTCGTTTCTTTGCAATAGGAGCTCAAAATGCTTTCTTAAATAAATGAAAGAACACCTAGATGAAAATGATACTTGCTACACAAAGAGTAAAGATGAAATTGATCCTTGTCCAGATGGGACAGATATTTGTACTTACAATCCAAATGGATTATGTGCAGCCAAACCAAAATCAGCTACATTGATTTTCTTTCTTTTTGTGGCCAAAATGATCATTCTAAGTCAAGGTCACTGTTATCTTCCTATCTGAAAAAAGATCCTATTTTCCTTGGTTTCCTGTGCTCTTTTTCTGGGAAATATTTCAACATTTATTAATTTTAAGATAAATTTGAAAAAACAATGAAATAAAAGAGTTGCTGGTGATCATTTGAGACATTTAAAACTTAGATCAAATTATAGAGTAATAAATATTAATAGTCATACAAGTACACATATAAACATATATGTTTTAGAATCTTTAAATTTGTGAAGCATCCAGCAATGCTATTACTATTTGCAATGGTTCCTCTCATTTAAAAGTTTATAAGCATTTAGAAAAACAACCCTCACAATTAAGTTATAAAAAATTAATGAATTCTATTAATGAATTTTGCTTTATCATCAGCAAAGCAGTTAACTATCTATGTGAAAAAAACTCCAAGCACAGGTGAAATATACTTGCCTTCTACCTGTGGCAGCTTCTGGAATTATCAAATATAATTTTTAAAAAATGCTCACACCCTTCTAGAATTGAATTTCAAGTTGTAAAATTGTTTACTACAGATGTTTAGATTTCTCAGTTAATAAAATTTTAAAAAGCTAATTCTTAAGTAGATGAATGAAACAAAATATAAAGAAGGCCTTACACATACTACCTGATTTATGATAGACTATAAATGGGCAAAATTAAATGTATTAATGGTTTTACTATATTTGGAATATCTTATAGTATGCATTAATCTCAAGAAATCAATTTTAAAGATCAGCAGAGAATATGTGGATGATAAAATCAGAGAACTTAATGTTTTTAAGATAGAAATGGACTAATTGGCAGATACCTTCAAATTATGACATCAAATGTATACAGCATTTTCATAGTTATTTTGATAGATTTGAGATCTTATAAAATTCACATTGTATATTTATGTTCTCTAAATATTTATGTATTTTCAGGTGCATTTGAAACTGATACTACATAACTATGCAGTGTAGTAGAGTTAAAGAAATGATGATAAAAAGATCTGCTACATTGGGAATTTAGTTTATTCACATGTCGACAATACAACTTTGTTATTGAAACAGAGACCTGGGTTATGCTGATTATTTAGCAAAGCTACTTTTTTCTTTACTTTTTACTTTTATTATTCTGTGCAAAGATAAGTTAGGTGATATCAGCCCCAGGAAGGCAAGAGAGTGAAACACACTCAAGACAGAGAGGTCTTTAAAGAATTTCTTTATTCTTATCTCTTTCTTTCAATATCATTATCAAAATCTACCCCCCCTCCCCAGCCCCCTGAAACTATTCACCATGGTTCCCTTCTTTCAGGAAACAGAGCTCATATATAGCTTATATTGAACTATACATATAATATATATTAAATTGTCTATATGTAAGAAGGCAGCAGTTGAGAAAATTTGAATGTAAATGTACTAAATTATTAGATTTGTGGCTCATGTCAAAAATAAGTTGTTTTTTTTATTTTGTGGTCAAAGTATTTTTTTTGTATGAATAGAGCAATAGATACTGCCTTCAGTTTTAAGGCTTTTCCGTTCCTTTGCTCTTTAAATTACAATATTATTACTTTTATGTGATATGTAAATTTCAGTCTCTGACTTTCATAATGTGGCTAAAGCTTAAGAAAGGCAAAATGTCTATTAAACCTCAGTATTAATGAAGCTGTACGGGAGTCAGGACATAAGAGGAATGAATTCCTAGGTAAGCACACTTAGTGAGTCTTCCAAGAAGCTGGTCTCCATCTCTCAACAATGTTTCCTGATTAAAACAGGAAGGACAGATGTTTATCTGCCTGGTAATTTATCTTCTTAAATATGATTTTTTTAAAGAAAAGTTACTTTATAATAAATATTAGGTCTCTTATTTTTCTTTTTACTCAACCAAATAGGGACTATTACAAATCAAGTTAATATATAGACTCAAATTAGAATTCCTTCATTATTCTAGATTCCACAATTCAATTCAAATGTCTTATTTCCCAGGAGTTGGAGAGGTCAAACATGACTGATCCAAGAATGGACATTTATAGAAAAATGAATTCTTCTAGTTGCCCTACTCTCCTGGCAGTGAATTCTATATGAAAACTGTAAATAATCAAGGAAATGATTGCTTGGTTATTTGTAAATCATTAACACTTTTATCTTACCCTAGTTTCCCCCCTCCCCAGGGACCCACCGGTTTGAATTTAGCCTTTTAATTAAAACGTATATATCTACAGTCAGTGGACATTGAGTTTTAATAGGCAGAAACATTTCTATAAGAAAATAAATACTTGAGCAATAGTCCTCATATAAACATGTATGTCTATAATATACATTAATAAAAATATTTTCTAAGTTTATAACTGTCAAAAGCATATATACTTCTTTGCCACATTAAAAATAGCCCCTTTCCCAACATTTTATGCTGTCTTTTCTCAAAATACTCATTCTGTTTTGATGATTTTGTTCATTTCTCTTTGATATTGCTCCTGTGTTGCCAAAAACAGAGCAGATAAATGTTGAGGGGCTAGTTTAATATTGGACAATTTGAGGAGAAGGGCTGGTTTTCTCTCTTTAGTGCCAATTTATCCCTGTTTTAAGATCCAAGTTAATTGTATTCTGTAGGTATTTGGAGGAAGAGATGAAAAAGAATGGAAATCCGGTACTTTCCATTTAAAGAACCTGTCTATTTTTTTATTTAAACTCTTTTAAAAGCCCTTAATGGTACTTAATCATTGTGATTGTCTTGATGATCCTTACAAAGACATTGTTTTCCATGACCTGTAGAGAAGATCAATAGGCTACAAGAAGTTAAAAAAAAAAGGAGGGGGGAGGATTTTTCTTTGTATGTGTACATATATTTAAAATTTTGATCACTTATAAATTATAAATTCTTGCTTTTCTATATTTATGTAGAAAGTTTACTGTTAAAATCTTTTTATTACTACAGTATATTAAAACAAGCATCTTTGGGAGCTAGTACAGGGTACAGTAGAGTAGGCAAGCATATTAACTCAGAAAGCAGAAACCATAGGTTTATATTTCTTATTATATAGAGGCAAGGCAAGACAGTTAACTTCTTTGCATATCAATTTATCAATTTTTCATCTATAAAATTAGGAACATTGCAGTGCTTGTCTCCGAAAGTTGTAGTGAGGATTGAGTGAGATATGTAATGCCTAGTATACAGTAAGCACTTAATGTTTGCTGTTATGTTAGCTATTTTTTCTATAAGTCTTAAACAAATCTATGCACCTATGCACAACTATGTTATTTTCCTACTAATCAGCTACAGTAGGTAATCTCTTTTTCCCAAACATAGACACGGCATTTTTTTTTCCTCCTGGAGAAACTGAAGGATTTCTCATCCACGATTTTGGCTGATAATTTTATGCTTCTGGAATTCCTTTGGAAATATTTCTTTGAAGAGAAGAGACTATTCAGCATTAAAGAGTAGTATGATCTAGTGCTAAATGCATTGACTAAATGCCAATGTTCTGATGGTGACCTTGGATAAACCACTTCATTTTCTCATGCCTTAACTTTCTGTCTGTAAAATATAATTTTCCATCTTGTCTCAGAACCTGGAGGATGTGGGTGAAAAATGGCCTGTGATTTAATGTGAGCTTTAAAAACTAGAAGCTATAGTATTGTTCAATGTATTGTGAGTTACTAGACAAATCTTTTAATAACCTTACATTGAAATGATTGGCAGAATTCATTTAGGGAAAGATAATTGGATTATAGGATTAGCAGTGTATTTGAAAATAAGTATCAAAAATTGAAATCTTAGTAGTCATCATTATGGTCCCCTAATCAAAGTTTAGTTTGTGTACAATAATTACTGTTACATACCCCTGACTTTTGAGAAATAAAGTTTTTTTTTGTTTTGGCTTAAGGTCCTCCTGTCTGGATATGTAGTCATGTGTTCAAATAGATTGAAAAACCCCAAGATTTTGTTTTCTTTTAATAAAAAGTAAATTCAGTTGAGGTGACTAACCTCTGCACACTTGGTAAAGAGGGTTTTGTTGAGTATCCTCATTAAGTCCAAGGACCTGTTTGCATCTAACTGGTTGTCCAACCCAGCAAAAGCAACAACAGCAACAACACAAGCTGATGTCTTGACTGAAATCAATGCCAGAACGGCTGCCAAGGTGGCTGAGCAGACTAATGACGTTTTTCAATGTTGATCATCCCAATCACGGTCTAGCCTCAACCTTGTCGCCCACTCCCCTTCGAAATCTGCATATGCAGACAATAAAAGTGAGCACTGATGGTAAGGAACAATATGCTGCCCCACAGCTCTTAAGGTGCCTCTCTGAATTTAATGAGGTCAGTTGGGTGTCCACAGTTTTTTGCCTTTTGCCACAGCTCCCTCTCGAACACACACACACACACATACACACACGCATATGTACTGCAAAAACACACTTGGGAAATCACCCACGCATAGCAAATCACACCTTCCATTATCTTGCATAAACGTACCCTTACCCCTCATTATATTGCGCGTGCACGCGCCTACACACACGAACACACACACACACATGCTGGAAGAATCACAGACCCACACACAATGCAACCTACCTAGAGAACTCAGAATCCTTCCTACGCCTCCAGATTGAACCCCTTCGCCACTCAGCCTACAGACGCTCGCAGTGTGCCCACTTTCCAGAGCAGATGCAACTGCCGTGCTCCACTGAGCGGGCAGCTCCGACGCGAGCCCGGGGACAAAAGCTGGCCAGGGTAATGTGGTGTACGGGACCGGACCCATAATTTGTGCACAATGTGGAAAGCCGCAAACTCAAATTGGGTACCCATCTTCGCTAAGCCCTGCAGATAGAAAGATGTTCGTAACCCCTGATAGCCTTAGGCATGCAAATGGAGCCACAGGCAGCAGCAATTACCTATTTCAGAACTCGCACTGCAGCCCTCCCCCCTCCTGAAATGGAACCAGATTCCCGAAAAGAATCCAATCAGATCACCAATCAGTCACCAAGTCTAAGGAACTTGTTCATTGGAAGATTTGGGCCAGGACCGTCCCGAAAAATATTTAAGAAATTGACACACAGGAACACAACACGCTAGTCTTGGGGACGCAGCTCCCCTACACCATGGGATGAGAGAAACAGGGTCCCTTCTGTATGTGGAGAAGCCGGTGACTTGGAGATGGCCAGTAGATGGCGCAAGAACTCTTCTCTTGTACAATCTTAACCCTTGAGTTCTGTAGGGGGTCTGCCAAATCCAGATGTATAGATACATACATTTTTCGTTTTGAAAGAAACCTCCCATTTACATATTTGGGATCGACCCAGAATTAAGACAAATGGGTCTGTTATAGATAACTACTACAGATAAAGTAGTTTAACTGCAGCACACACCAATTGAAAAGGGGGTTGGGAGGATGAAAGAGAGAACTATTTGAGGAAATGACACTGACTTTCCTCCCCACCCCACCCTCGCACAGGCCACGGATGAAATCCGTTTAACGAATCATAAAAACCCGGTTACGGGTTTACACGTAGGTATTTGAATATGTAAATGCATGTGTGCAAATAAATTCTTCTCTGTGATCTCCTTTTTTAAATTAAATCATGGGATAATAAATGCGAGAAGCCTGCTTGAAATATACTGCAACTACAGTAGTAACACATGTTCCATTATAACGACGTGGGCATCGATGGAGCCCGATTCATTATCCCCACGGTTTCCCCCAAAGCAACACCGATCCTCGGATTAAAATATTCCTTTAACATGCTTCTGTATTCACAGGCTGCAATGGAGAGCTCACTAACATAATATTTCTTGGGCTGCTTTTACAGGCAGAATTGATCTATTCGGGGGGGAAAAAGAAACCAAGCCCCTCAATTTCAAATATCGTGGGGAGTTTATCAGAGAGCTGAGCTGGGCTTTGAGAGACTCACTAGCGGTTTCTGGTGGTTGCTATAACGAGCTAGAATTGGGGTAGATTTTGGTGGAGGGGAAAAACGCACTAGAAAAGACAGAATCCAGAGTAGCGGAGACTTTGTGCCCCCGTTGGAGAGATGGTTGAGTCCTCGTCAAGGTTGCTGTGGTATCCCAGAAACACCATTCACTCCGATCTGTGACCGCGCACCAACAACAGCAACAACTCCACTGCGCTGGGCTGAGGAGCAGGAATTAGGAGCTCGCGAATAATATGAAAGGGATCCGCAAAGGGGAAAGCCGAGCAAAGGAATCCAAACCCCGGGAGACTGGCACGCGAAGATGCGCTAAATGTGGCCGCCTAGACTTCATCCTGATGAAGAAAATGGGGATTAAAAGTGGATTTACGTTTTGGAACCTCGTCTTTTTATTGACGGTGTCTTGCGTGAAAGGTAGGTCTGCTTTGGGGGGTCCCCTCCGCTTTGGATGGAGGTGGGCTGACTTGCAGCCTGAGAGAGGCTGGCAGATTACTTTGCAATTTGCACCGATAAAATAATCATGATAATACTGAAGAAGGAGTTGATTCACAGCTCTTTTTCCCTCCCTCAGATAGGAAATGCATTTTGCTTGCCAGATTTGGCGTTCAATGCGGTGATTGAGCTTGTGCTCAATAAATATTCTTGCAGTATGCTCAAACGAAGACGTGAGTTGGTTAGTATAGCCTCTAACTAGTGGATATCCAAGCAGAATTCCTCTGCAAGACTTTTCTTGGTGGTGAGGATTACCTTGATTTCTTGACAAATCAGTGGGGTTTGATGCTTTGGGTGGAATATTTATATTAAAGACAGTGGTGTAAATGCTTTTTAACCCTTTCAGGGAAGAAAGTTACCAACGTGCTAGCAATGCGTTGATTTAGGTATAGGGGTCTTCCAAACATTGCCACACCAACATGAATGTATGCATGCATATGTGAATTATTTCTACGTGGGCTCCTATGCAAAGATAAATGTAGGGGAGCTTCCCTAGGTTCTGTGGTAGAGGTTCAGCCAAATAACGAGGCTTAAAAAGGGTCTGAGATGCCACGAAGTGTAAAGATCCACCTTAGGGGATGAATGAAGGTAGAAGGAAAGTCATTAGCTGACGACCAAAAAGAAAACCCCAGCAAGTCTCAGCGTTCAGACAGGTAGAGTGAGTGTCACATGCACAGACAAGGGGAGGGGGTAGGTGGGATGTAAAATTTATTCCTAAACAGGAATGCAAGAGACAGTAAGGATCATTGGAAGAAGAGCTGTCCTCAGGGAGAAAATAGATCCACGTCGTTCTTCCACAACTTATCCTGCACCCTGCTGACCATTAATTGCTGCAAAGAATACTCAGGAGGTGTTTATGACTCATGCCATCATTTTTGAACAATCACCTCTCCATACTCATGGCAGCTCAAATAGACGCGATGGATGTCGCTTTTAGTGAAGCTAGTTTTAAATCCCGGGTGTCTGTGTGCCCGCGGTAGACGAGGGAAAGGGGGGCCTGTTTTGGCCCAGGCGCGCCAAGGCTGTCAACACAAACTGGATGCTTCTTCCTTTGTAAAGGAGTGCCTCTCTGAACCGCAATCGGGCCGCGTCTCTATGAAACAGTTTATTGTCCAGCTTGCAGCTGGCTGTCCCCCCACGGAAGGCAGCCCATTTGCATTCAGTGGAAATGATAATTCATGTTTTGGGAGGAGGGAGCTGGAGAGGTTACCTCTCCCTCTACTATGACCAATGATGGGTGGCATGTCTGGAATTTTAATTTACATCCCTAAATGCCAGGAAGTCGCCCCTGGTCTCAGTGGCAGCAACTGCCATGTAATCCCAACCTACTCCTTAAAGCTTGATTTTTCTTTTCTCCCTGGCGTCTCAGCGCAGCTCTGAGCCAAAACGCTCGTCCTAAGCGGCATAACTACACTGCCTAATGCACAAATCGCTCCTCAGATTGCTTACAAGGGGTTTTTGTCGCCGGCTCGACGTGTGAGGAGCCACACATTAATGCTTAGTTCGCCTGCCACTGGGAGTTGGTGGTTAATGGATGGCCCTGGGGCTGCCTGCTAGACGCGCGCTCCGCGTGGGGGAGGCGCAGGAAGCCGGCAGCAACCTTGGCAGGAAAACGTAGGATAGGGGTGGCTCCTGTGCGAGAAGATGACCAGGGCTTAAGTGCGAGTTTTCATGTGATACCTGTTGAGTCAAAACACATTCGAGGGGCAGATGAGGGGGAGGGAAGTCTCCCAAGCAGGGCGAGCATTCCAGCCTGACAAACGCGGAGCCGCGCTGCCTGCAATTACAGCCCCGGCTGCCCCCACCTACCGTATTTTCCGAATGAGACGCGCCTATAGAAAGGAACTGCGTGTTAATTTGCTTTAAATGGTACTGGCAACAGGACCTCTGCCCTCTATCCACAGCTCCTTTTCGGACTGATATAATCACTCTCCACTGAATATATTTTAGTTTTGGGGAAATTGGGAAGAAGGATCATGTCACAATCTGCTTTGGTCCTGTCCAAAATCAATATTCTACAAACCATTAAAACATTTTTTTAATGGTAATAAAGTTCCTCATTGTCACTCATCTGGCACTTGGAAGGCATCTCCTACATTTTACAACTTGAAATGTTGTGCCCAAATTCTGACAAACTTGTATAGGTTGTATGCTTCAGACCTGCTCCCGATCTCCGGATGATGACAATTTTGAAAATTGTTTCTTATTCTCCTTTTCTTCATTTTATTTTAATTTCACCTCAGTCTCAAGGCTTTCCCAACACCCATACTGCAAACGTTGTTTGCCTCAATGTCTATGCCCTCTTTTGTCTTCCCTACTGTTTCTTCTGGACTCTCACGTCCAAGGAAAAGCTCAGATTGGGGAGTCATTTTAAAGGTTTTTCCAAGTCTTAATCTAGAGTAGTGTGAGGGTTCAGGAAGTCAGTCGGAGGTGCGCAGCTTTCCACCTGAACAGCTCTGGCCAAGAGAATTCCACCACCTGCCCACACTTTTCATCCCTCCACCATCTCACCTCTGCGTGCAACAGCAATGACAAAGAAGCTCTGTGGGAGGAAACGCCTCTGAGTGGAAGATAAGGTGGTCTTTGGTAGGCCTGGATCGCTCAGGTGGGGCTGAGAAGGGAGCCAACCTTTTTCTAGGCATTTTCATGTTCACTGTCATCATCTGAAATAAAAGGCTGTGGAGGGCATCAAATTGGCAGGTGACACTGGGTGGGGGCTGTTTAGACTTGATCCATGCTACTGAAATGAGAGTGAAAAGAGAGAGAGAGAAATCTGATATGCAACCTCCAGCTGCAGCGTGTCTGTTTAGGTCTCGCCCAGATAGAAACTGTGAATCTCCAAGTCGTGTTTAAGCGTCCCGCCCACGTAAAGAGACACCCGCGGGGTACTTTCCCACGCTACTTCTCGGGGGATCCCAGGGGAGCACACACTCTGTGCAGCAAAGGTAACAACGAAGGCACAGATCTTGACAGGCAGCGTGTTGAAGCCGCGGCGGCGTCCCACACCCCACGCCAGATCGTGCTTCCCGGGGATTCTCTCCAGACTAGGGAATCTGGTGAAGGGTCCACATTTCTGAGGGCTCTGGGACTTCAGGGAGATACTACTCCCACCACAGATCTCTTCTGGAAGAGTGGGGATCACATCCTCTCCCTCAGTTAATTGCCACCGGAAAGGGTCTCAGGGGTCCATGTGAGGGGAGAACTGCCACAGGCGCTCGTTAGCACCTTTTATCGACTCCTGGGTGGTCGTGCAGGGAGGTCTTAGCCAGGCGTGTGTCCATGGGGACAAACACCCTCACTCTCCGCCCTTAAGGCGGCAGTCTTAACTTGACACGTAAGGAAAAGATCTGCCTTAGCTTCAGAGAGCTTTACAAAGGTGGAGGGAAGAAGGTGAGTTAATGTCTTTACAAAACAATAAAAACGGCAAACAAAAAACACCTCGTGGCCATCCCATCATCAAAACCCATCCCCCAAGGTTAGCACGACTGAGACACCTACTGGGAGGTAATCTTTGTGTTTGAGTCAGGGGTGCCAGTCCCGCCACAGTTTAAACAAGAATCCCTCCCTTGCATCTGTTTCCTTTGGGAATACTTATTAATTTCTCCTCAAAGGCCAGCCTCTCTGAAATTTCCGTGAACCACCCAGGTTCAAATTGGGTGGCTGACTTAGCTCACGGTGTGGCGGGGGCGGGGGGGGGTGGTCGCAGGGGGAGGGTTGCTGGAAAGGAAGAAGACCCATGAACTGTCACCAAGGAGGGTCTGGAGGCCCGAGGGTGGGTGTGTATTCCAGGCGGAAACGCCTGGCGGGTAAACAGTAAGCTAATGTTCCCCGGACTCCAGATGGTAGGTGGTGCTGCGACCACTGCTGTGGCACCATCCGGCAGAGTCGCCGATAAAGCCCCCTTCCTCCAAGCAGACTGCAGTGGTCCTGACTCAGACAACTTCTCTAGGACGCACCCGGAGATCTTGGGAAGCTCATTTGGGGAACAAATAATGGGGAGTGTGGCTTCTGTAGGATACTACTTCTCCCTACCCCTTGGTCTCTGGGGAAAGGGAAGCAGGAGGGCAGACCCAGGGTTCAAGTGCTGCAAGGGCTTAGTTGGACTCTAGGGGAAAGGGCAGCAAAAATGAAATGGTACAGGGTCACCTGGGTCGCGGATGTGGTCCTCTCCCAGCCCGGCGAGAGTAGCCAGCTAAGGGATGCAAGAGGGCCACGCACGGAGATTGCTGCGCATTGCAGAATAATAATGAAGCAGGACAACCAAAGAAAGAGATCGACTAGGCATGAGGCGGGTTCCCTTCTCCCTGAACTCGGTACTTTCCGGGAGGCTTTGCACCACCGAATTGCTAAACTAACCAATTTACCGCCCTGACAGCGCTTGAACAGTTCCCAGAATTCGGAGCTGAACTTTCCCTGGACAGTTACTTTATAAAAAGCACTGTGAACTGCCCTTTTGCAGCACCGTACTTTCCCGAATCTTCTGGTTGGGAAGGAGGGGGTTGCTGCATCAAGCCCTCATTGGAAGAGCGTGTGAGCAGAAATAATTAAGGAGCAGGTTTCAGCATCTTGAAAACCTGATGCCAGCTCCCTTGAGATCTTTCAAGGGGAAAAAGGATAGAATTACTCAATAAATTAAGTACTCCAGGAGCATAGGCTTAGTTCCAGTAGTTATTACTATTCATGATATTAATTAGTGTTTCTATTTGTGGGGTAGCTGAATAGGTTTTGGGTATGCATATCTTTTCCCTGAACAAAAAATTTGGTGTCTATAGAACAGTGAAATTGGCAGCAAATGTCATGTGTACATGGTTTTAAATATAGTAAAACTCTATGGTATGTGAAATCTGATAAAACAAAAAAAAAATAGTAAGAGAGGTAGAGCAGTTATTAATGCCTTTACACTCAAGTGAAAACAAACTCTGATGTTAAAATGCTTGTCTAAGATCTCAAATGCAAATATGAGAAATGAACTAAATTTCACTTCCCTAGGATCCAAATATACCTCTCCTTGTGTTCCAAAAAAAAGACTTTCTTCTACTTATTCTCCAGAAAGGGCTTCAGGATGTTAAACACCTTCAATTGTTTTGTCTAGTTGGGAAATAACTTTAAAGCACAAAGCAATATGCCTGGTAAGGCACCTGTTCTTTTAGGCAGCATGACTATTTGAGAAAATATGCCATCTTGTACTTTGAATTCCAAGATTTGGGAGATTAGAAGTAAACTGCTTGCAAATGAAGAGATTAAGAAAAAAATGCGTAAGATCCAAATAAAATTTAAGACCATTTTATTGTATGTAAATATACACTAAACTATAGCTTTAGCTATTATTATCCCCTCTCTCTTTCTTTGCATTCCCTTTACTCATGATCCAAAGGAGTATGCAATTTAGGGATACAGTGGAAGTTATGATTTGTATTTTGGGTGAGGTCTGGGAAGAGTGGTAGAACAGGCACTATGGCTACCAAATTCATCTTTTTGATCTCAGAGTGAGCAGGTGGGTAATTTATGGTATTTTTCAGGTATATTTATCTCTATGCCCACAAGATTTTCTCAGTATTAGGGCACTTGTAAGGCTCTTATTTTCATCACTTTCACTAATGTTTCTGAGAAAAATCAATTTATTGAATATCTTCCAGTATTCATCTCCTCAGTGTTGATGGTCATCTTTCCTTCTCTTAAGGCTCTAGTCTTGCAGCCATCAAATGCATTGTATGTCATCAGACCCTTTGCTAAGCTATTGTTTGGTGCTGTTTGAGAATTCCTAATGATTAATATTTTCTATATTAATGATGGCTTGTTGGCTACAACCCAATTTGAAATCTCTCAATGTCTAAATTGATCACATTAGCATATGCATCATATATATTTAATTGGATAAAAAGAATATCAGTGGTAATCAGGTGACATTAGATATCACAAGATTATTGTATTGGCTCTTAAATGTTTACTCTACAGTGATTTTTAAAGTGTTCTCCAACAAGTAGTACCGGTATCCTCTGGAAACATTTTCGAAATATAAAATATCAGCTCCGGTCCCCACACCATGTCTATTGAATCAAATGATCTGGGAGTTGGGCACAAACATTAGTGTTTGTAACAAGTCATCCAGGTAATTTTGGTGCACTCTAAAGTCTGAGAACCACTACGGTAAAGTGGACAGAGCAAGGGCCCTGAAGCCAATAAGACCTGAAAGTCAAATAATGATTCTGCCAGGAATTACACTTGGACTAGCAACTCAAGTTTCTTAAGCTTCAGTTTCATTTTCTATAAAGAAAAGATATTAGAATATCAGTCAGTTTATAGTAAGATTATATAAATCATGTATGCAGCCCAGTATGTGGCACTAGTAGCCATCATCAGTATTATTAAAATAAAACTTGCACATGCAAGGCCAGTATGAACTCCCACACACTCTATCCTTAACACCACCACCTTAACTTTTCTATGACAGTAAATAAAAAGTGTAGCCTCTTCTCACTAGCTATAATTTCACTTTGGCTAAGTTCCCAGGCTATTATACGTCTAAGAAACACTCTGAAACTTCTGCTTATCACCTTTACACATTTGCTTCTGGTGCTGGCTCTATGAATCAGGGGCAGATCCACAGCTGACAAATGTACCTCTGCTCCTGGGCTGATTTCATCCCTTGCATTCTGATACTGATTTTAAAAATATTGATTGATGAATGTACCAACACAAATGTGTTCATTCAATAAGTGACTTTCACTAGGTTACAAAGACCATTAGCTCCAGAACTGAGACTAGATCACTGAGCATTCAAGTTCGTGTTCTACTCTCTTTCTGCTATACCTTATCAGTTTTACTACATTGATAGCTCATATGGTACCAACGAAGATAGCAGATCACAAAGTTGCTATTTAAGTACCAAATGTCAATTAGTACCACATAAGAATATTAGTGATTATATAGTTGTGGTTAAAATGAAAAAGAAAATGCTAACAACTACCTATTTGGTAGAAGACAAAAGGAAATAGTTATGGAATGAAAATTTTTTCTAAAACTAGTATACTATGTACATTAAATAAATAACTATATCTTCAGCATAGCCTATTTCTTGACAACTAAGACTATAGATAAAGTCAGTATATGACTATTTTTCATGTCTGAGAAAGAACTTTGAAGGGTAGTACTTAAAATCAGTTTTTATTTATTTCTTATATTCTCTACACAATTTCATAGACTTTTAAATATAGAAAATAAGTTCTTAATTTATTTTTTCATAGTTGTTATTATGTTTAAGTCATATTTACATGAGATTTATGCATTCTCTGCAGTCTGCATGTTCATCTGCATATTTCTTTCACATTATTTATATACACCAATGGCGTCATTCAAAACTCCACAATAGGAGGCCAACTGCAATGGCTCATGCTTGTTGTAATCCTAGCACTTTGGGAGGCCGAGGCAGGAGGATCCCTTGAGCCCAGAATTTGGAGACCAGCCTGGGCAACATAGGGAGACCCTGTCTCTACAAAAAAGCCTACAAATTGGCCTGGCTTGGTGTGGTTGCCTGTAGTCCCAGCTACTTGACAGTCTAGGGCAGGAGGCTAACTTGAGCCCTAGAGTTTGAGTTTGCAGTGAGCTATGATGACACCACTGCACGTTAGCCCCAGGCAACAGAATGAGATTCTATCTCAAAATGAATAAATAAATAAACCTGATCATAGAAATAATACATTTTATAAATATTAATAGTGCAAGAAAAATCAATAATGTTAAATGATTATATTCAATTTTAGTGATATGTTAAGTATTTTAAAAGTCTTTTTAAATATGGGAGTAAAATTTGCAAAGATAATGAATTCTACTAAGTTTGAGGAGTTGAAATGTTAAAAAAGTAATTGAAATATGTAAAAAGTAATGAGTGATTCCCTTAAAAGCTGAGTCTGTAATGTTTAAGATTATAAAGTCTTTCTTTGTTTTATGTTAGCAATTTTTAAAAGAATATTTA
Organism: Cheirogaleus medius; assembly: GCA_008086735.1. Taxonomy (NCBI): domain Eukaryota; kingdom Metazoa; phylum Chordata; class Mammalia; order Primates; family Cheirogaleidae; genus Cheirogaleus; species Cheirogaleus medius. The sequence continues at coordinate 54,198,705 of VBSM01001124.1, read as the reverse complement.
CAATTATATAGTTTTAAATGATAGTGAGGATTTTTTTAAGTACAACATTTAAAAAAATACAGTCAGATACCCTTTGAAAGGAAATTTTGTAAATGGAGATGGACTCCATAGAAGTGATGTATTAAATTTTAAATAACCTTCAAAAAACAGGGGCTCTGCTATAGTTTTTCATTATACAACAAATTCATCTGGCCTACTCCAGAATGCTCAAAAGTGCTTGGTATAGAGATGATATGAGACATTATTATGTTTTGGGAAAGTGGTACAAGGATAAAATTCTTTTTAAGTTTTTTTTATGTGTCAAACTCTATGCTAAGCCCTTTAAATAAAATATCCTTTATATCTTGAGCAGTGGTTTCCTCTCTCATCTTCCTGTCTTGAATTCTAAAAAGCATTTTATGGGATAGCTATTTTCTCCTATGTACAAATTATAACCTCTGTTTACAAATAATCCATATTTTTCCTGAGTCCAGACAGGTACAGTGATTTTCCAGGACTACATAGTTAGCTAGTGGTTAAGTGAAATCTGAAATGATAATAGAGTCATAAGCTGATAGACTTGACAAAATCTAAAAATAATGTAAATGACTATGTTACTAAACTTCTTCATTTTTAAGAGAAAAACTGAGACCTTGAAAATTTAATTTAGAGGAAAACTCTTGATCAACAGTATATATATATATATCCCACAGTTATAATAGCACATAACTTACCAGTTTTTTTGATTTTCAATATCTTTCATTCTATTCACGGAACTTTATTTTCTTAATAATTCTGTACAATAGATGTAAAAAGTATTTTCCACTTTTATAAACAATAGTAAGCAAAGTAAATACATAAGTAGTATGTAAGTTAAATATATCACTGTAAAATATAAAACTAGTACATTAAGTCAAAAGACAGAATTAAAAGTTATAACCTTTTGATCCTAACCCAGTGCTCTTGAGTAAAATTTAAAATTTATGAATGCAGATGAACTTATGAGCTTCATACATAAAATAATTTGTGGATACAAAACATGTTTACCAATTATATAATAAAGCTTGGCAAATAAAATTGTTCCATTTGGTACCTTAATTTCCACTCAATTCTATAAACTTTTAAGGATGTGAAAACTCTTATGACCCATCTAGTCTAGTGATTACTAGGCAGGGAATGTGCAATAGATGTATTTGTGGAGCAAATAAATATTAAAAATATTTTTAAAATATAGATATCCAAGCTCCATCCACAAAGTCTACTTCATTCCATAAAAGTACAGGTATAACTGTGTATCTTCACATAAAGATGAGACAGGCCAGAGAAATGAAGTGACTAGCCATACTAGAGAGTACAAACCTTTAAATTCCATGTCCCGTGTACTTTTCCCTTTATCAGGCCTGACTTTATTTAGACTCTTTATTTAGACTTAATTGGGTTATGGGAATAAAGCTTCTTGAAAGGAGAGACCACTATGCCTACCCTAAAATCCTGACCAGACTTAAAAGGGTACTTTCTGAAGCGATATGTGTAAGGAGGCATAGAAACATGAATGTAGTAATAAAGGTGGATAGGAAAGTTAACATGCATTCTAAAGATTAACTTAAAAATTAAATGAGGACATTTAAATATTCATCATAATCTACATAATAAAATGCATGTATAAAATTATACTTACATGCTCAAATTTAGCATTACATTTTCTTGTGAAGGTGATAAAATGTATTTTCATATGTAATTATTACTTTTGCATTTCTAAACTTTATATGTATAGGCTCTCCCAATATAAGCTAGCCTTTCTACTTGCATTATTAAAAGCTTGGTTTGTGGGTATATTTTTAGAAATGTCATTTTAGTCTACCTTTTTCAAGCTAAAATATCCCAGTAATGTTCTCATATGTATCACTCACAGAATTTACTAATTGCATTTAACACTTTTTTATGAGGCACCCTTATTTTAAAACAGTTTTGATGTTTGATCTTATGACAGCTAGATGTAGATCTTTCCAAGGTTGGCAAAAGTCATGGATAAAGATACATCCACAATTTATCTGTAAGTCTGTTACCTACAATTATGCATTCCAAAATTTTATTTAATGTTGAAAATTGACTAATTATCAGCCAAGTTCTTCAATTTAAAATTGACCCTTTTGTTGTAATAATTCACTGTAGGTTACTGAAATTTTCAACCACAAATTGCTTGATGTTTGATTTTCATGATCTTAGTGAGAGGCAGAAAAGTATATTGATAATCAAAATGGCTTTTCTCGAGCTTGTTCACATCCCTTTTAGCCACTTGTTTCCTCTTTTATAGCTACTTAATATAACTATAAGCTGTGTTTTGTTGTTTGATATTATTCTAATTTCTCAAATATGTATTTAAATTTTCTATGGGGACATGTCTTTTACTTTTTTGTTTGTTTACACTATGGGGATTGTCTGATTTCTTTAAAGAAATCTGAAAAAAATGTTCTTAATTTCATTTCCTCTTAAAATACTACATAATGGGTATGCACATAATGAAGTTTATCAACTGATTCTATAATTAAAAATATAATTTTAGGTTATATTTTCTTATGAGTATTTTAATGTAGAGAAGTGACTGTGTCGATTCTGATGTTAGTTTCTTAAAGCAAAATAAGCTACTGTTAAAAGAAACTTTAACTTGAGCTAATTTGTAATTTTCAGAAGTCATTTTGTTTTCACTTTTTAAACTATATTTTCATGTATAGAGATGACTTTTCCGAATCATTATCAGAAGTATAATTTGAATCTTTCCCAGATGTTGGTAATGAATTTATGCTGAGCTACATGTATTTTCTAATACTGAGCTCTGTGTTGCTGAAAGCTGCATTGGCAAGATAAGGGATCAAAGTTAGAAAAACTGGCAAAATAAATACAACTGAATCTCCTGGAGATGAAACACATGCTACCTTGGATTTACTGACTCCATACTCTAAGTGACCTAACTATGTAGTCTACACAAATTATTTACTCAGTGTGCACCTATATGGAGAAACCTGGAGTTAAGGTGTTTTGGCTGATGTCTAAATAAAAACAGCTGAACTGATTCAAATGTTCTGTGTGAATAAATTTGCATCCAGGCTGCTAATTTGTGTTCCAACTTTCAGCTTTCTAGTTTCTAAGATTATGGATGATAAATCCTCTTAAACACAGTTTTGCAATAGAAGTGCTGACAGGTCCATGATTGCCTGTACTGAATTCATGTTCAATGATCTTTTTACGGCTTTTTAAAAACTTTCACCTATAAATTCTACTAGTACTTGAGTGATCTTATCTGTTAAAGCTTTTTAAAGGAGGTCAAACAGAAACCCATAAGATAGATTTTCTAGCAGAGTACTAACAAATCTTTAATGTCTACAATAGTTTGACTGTGTTCATTAATATATTGATGAATTAATGTCAGAAATATTTGGACTTAATTTTTAAATATCACGAATATGTGAGCTCTTAGATATCAGCCATTTTTCAATAATATGAAGATCAGTACTTATTTTTACTTGTCTTCACATTGTTGAAAATTTCCTATTTTAGAAAGACTTTACATTCTAATTATATAATTCTTTCAATAGCAAATTCTCAAAGACCTGAAAAGAAATTGGAAGATGTTAGGCATGTTAGGTTATATCATGTTCTATTTTGTGTAAATATTAACTTATTTATTTCTATTCTTTTCTTTTGGTTAAAGTCAAATTTGGTTTATTATGATTTTTATTAAAGCAATATCATTTTGAATTGAATATTGTGGTATTGACAATAATTTAAGTTGTGAAGGATACAGTGGTCAATTGATTTTATTTCCACAAAAATAATCAGTGGCTTATTTATCAGTTATAGAGCATGTTGACACATCCCTTCGGCCATCAATCATTTATGAAAGAAAGGTATGTGTCAGGCCCTTGCCTGAACTTTGAGAATATAGAGATAAAGATCTAGTCTCTATCCTAAAGGAAGACATAGTCTATTTGAAGCAGGCTTTCTGTGAACATAGTACCAAAACAATCTGGTTATTGTGAAATTGTTTCATCCTTCAATGGGATTCTTTACTCATGTAAATATCAGTGTAGTTATGCCATCTTTGTTTATATATCATATATGTTATATCTTTGCCCTATCACAAGAAAATATAACATCCTATAGACATTGTTTGAAACTTTCCAAAGAAAGGCATAATTTTTTGATCTAATCTAATGTGATTTTCCCTTGTAATTTCCAATTAAAATGTTTATTGACTCCCATCTGTTCAGCCAACTGATATTAACTAGTTTATCCAGTATTAATGAAGATCCCTCATGTATTTCTATAACAGTGTTTGAACAATTATGTAATTGTTTATGATCAGCAAATTGTGCTCTTTACCCATTTTTTCCCTATGTTAGCTCCTGCCTCAGAACTCCTCATTGGCTTCCTAATACTTTCAATTTAAATCCACATTTCTGCCCCTTCATTTCATGATTCACATGAAGTTCATTTATCAAGGTCAACACCTGCAAAGAGCAAAGAAAATAATAACAGATTCAGTCAAAGTTTTCTATTTCTCATTTTTGTCTTTATTGAAGATATGTGTGTTGGTGAAGCAGTTTTTTAATACGCATATTATATTTTGATTTGATTTTAATCTATGATGTTAAGAACAATAAAAAAAAATACATGAGACACTATAGGGGGATATACCGGCATTGCATCAACACCAATTTTGCTATATAGGAGTTTAGTTGAATGATCTATATAAGACTAGAACACTAACAAATTTCATTGAATTTTACATTTCTTTCATTTCTTCCAAGTATATTACTTTGATGATTCCTGTTATTCTGATATTTATAACAACCCCTGTTTCACAAATACCAAACTATCTCCCTATTCCTTTTCACATTCCATTAAGTCTCATTTTTGGTGATTTAATAATGATTTAATGTATAAGAAACCAGATTTAATGTTTATTAAAACAAAAATATTAAGGGTTTTTCCTATTGCTAAACCTCAAGATATTGACTATTAATGTCAGATGAAAACCATGCATTTCCATCTCTATGTATATTGTTACCATTTTTGTTTCGATTACTTTAGTGAATAAAGTAAATTTAGAGGCTTGAGATAAAATGGCTTTGAGTAGCATGCATTGTTTTACTTAAATTGGTACAACTTAAGTACTGAATTTCCATATCTTCCTGGGTGAATTTTCAACACTCTACACAATACATAGAATTAGCTTCACTTATTCAAATCTTACACTAATGCATGCCAGATAATTTGCAATGCATGCCAATTTGGTTCCATCAGCATCCCAGAGTCAATGTTTAGGATGCTCATTTTTATTTTTTTATTTTTGACATAACAAAAAAGAAAGTGGTCCCTTGACATTTCACAAAGCTATATTATACAAAGAAACAACCAAAATCAATATATCCCTGTGCTGTTTTTCAATTCACTATATTTTTCCTTCTTAAGTTACAACTGTATTTTATTTTCAAGTATCCCTTACAATATACATATAGAAACAGTGTCCTAACATGGATTGCTTTCCTAAAATGCAGTGGGAAGTTCTCAAGCTAGCTTGTTTATTGTTAGCACACAAGAAATCTCAGAGTAGCCACCTATAATATATATAGCTAGCCAAATATGATAACTATGTGAGGTAGTGCAATTGTTAATTTGAAAGGTTTAATCATTCCACAGTGTATACATACAGGTTGAGCATCCCTAATTTGAAAATTTGAAATTCAAAATGGCTTTTTGAGAGCTGACATGATGTGACAAGTAGAAAATTTTACATTTGACCTCATGGGATGGGTCCCAGTCAAAATGCAGTGGAAACTTTGTTTCATGCAAAAAATTATTTAAAATACTGTATACAGTTATATTCAGGCTATATGTATAAGGTGTACATGAAACATAAGTAAATTTTGTGTTTAGACTTGGGTCACATCACCAAGATATCTCATTATGTATATGTAAATATTTTAAAATCTAAAAAAATCTGAAATCCAAGACCCTTCTGGTCTCAAGCATTTTGAATAAGGTATATTCAACCTATACTTTAAAACATCATGTTGTACATGATAAATACATACTGTGTTTCCTGTCAAATTTTTAAAAAGGTTAATATCTCAATTTAAAGAAAAAATAACCCTAAAAAGTGATAAAAAGCATTTTCCCTCTTCATCTCCCCCTCATACTTTCTGGGCCACAATGTCACTTGTCCATTTTTTTTTTTTTTTTGGCATGGTTGCTGCTTTCACCTCTATAGGCCAGCTTCTTAGGTAAGACAGGGGCTTATTTCTAGCCCCTCATCACCTTAACTTGAGAGTGATACTGTGTTGCTGCCATAACACTATTTAATATTTTTGCATCAAACTTTGCATGGTCCCAAAACGTTAAGGTGACACCCAGTCTCTATTTGTTTTATTTCACAGTTATATAAGGATACCTGATTGGCTGGCTTTGAATTAAGTTATAAAATGATACAAATAAGTGGGGTCCAGTTTTGAATCAAGGGATTTTTGCCTGCTCAGCAAATCTGAGAAGAGTTTTTGGATAAAAGAAGTAAATGTGTTACTCATACTTCAAGTCCTTTTTAAAATCGAAATTTAAGATTTAGAAGTGAACAGAAAGCTTCCTCTCATCTTTTTCTGGAGGTTCACTAAAAACAACTGACAATAGACAGATTAATAGGAGGAAAGGGATATAATTCATTAATGTGCATATTGATATAGGAGTGCCACAAATATGAGACACAAAGAAAGGCCAGATGGTTGAGGCTTAAACGCTCTCTTCATAGAAGATAGTGAAATGGGGGGCTGCAGCAATTTCAGAGAGTAAATGATTTTCAAGAGAAATGAATGACTACAAAGAAAAATGGATTGGGACAAATTTCCTCTGATCTCTGGGGAAGGTGGTGGGAAGGTGAGAAGCAGAAATTTACTGTAACAATGGTTGTCTTATTGTGCAGATAAAGTGTAGCATTTATCTCTCAAAGCTGCCTAAAATTCTTACTGGGTGTGATTTTTAGTCTTCTCTTCTCCAGTGGTTAATCTTTCTTGTTTATTTGATGAAATTCCTAGGGAAGAGGTCTTAAGAATATTGCCTTTCTTTTGGAAAGAAGTTTTCTTAGTCAAATAAGAAAATTCCAGAGAAAGCTCTCCCTGGGCATGGGGAAAGAGGATCAGAGAGATTAGGGGTAGGGGAAGGTCAGAGAAAGACTTTGGTTCTGAAGTTTATTTCTGCAGCCTTCTTATTTTAGTTCAAAGCAGTCAGCATGCCAAAGTGCCAAACTTTTGAGGCATCATTTTCTGAGCTCCAACATATGTAGTCAACAAAATTTTATCAATAGCGAATAAATACAATATAAAATAAAAAGTATATGCATTCTTATTAATTGCATATTTAAGCACAAATATTTACAATTTATAAAATCTTTCTTCTATATTTTATTAATGCATCAATTTTTATAATAGTTCATTTTTCCCCAAAGAACTTGTGAAAACACTTCTCTTAGTAAGATATTAGGCATTTCTAATTCTTCTGCTTCTTCATTTCTTTTCTCATCTTTCTGGCAGGAAAATAAACTAATATTCATTGTCACATGCATCATGTCAATCAAAGTGCTGTGGATTGTGAGTGCCTCTCATTTAAGCAACTCAACCTTGAATGATAAATATACTTATCTTCTTTTTAAATGGAGAAAACATCTTAGAAAGAGGAAACTGGCTAGCAACTCAGTTTTTTCAAATTATTGTATATATTTAAGGTGTACAATATGATGTTATGGGATACATACAGATATTAAGAAGGTTACTATAATGAAGCAAATTAACATATCCATTATCAGTTTCAAAACAAGTGTGCAAATCAAAACCTTTGCTCCCTTTATCACACTAAACAGAATTTCATAGACTTTGAGAGAAAAACAAATCTTTGGTTTGAAGTTAATTCTGAAATGTTTCACAACATGTATAAAGTTACTTCTGTTCCAGGAATGAGTATTTCTGAACATGGAACAATTTATTTTACATGTGGCAAGATGATGGGAAGGGAATAAAAACAACAGAAGTCAAGGGTTGCAATTCAGAAAGGTCAGGCCTATTATGTTGCCAGAGAGACAGGCCTCACGTTAGAGTTTGGACATGCTTTGTGTAGCATCATTTATTAAGTTACAGTTTGCTGCTAAAATGAAAAAAAAATGTGTATTGTGGAAAAAGCTTAGGTGTTGTGATATTATATTTAGGTGCTGTGTTTAATGCTGCTTGATACTGTATTTTTTTCCTCTTTACAAATAAAAATAAAAAGAAAGAGAGCCATAAATAATGTGCATCCAAGGCCTCATTGTATATTTACTTCCTTTTTTATTTTAAATAGCCTGACTTCATTGAAAACTGTGTGAATTCGTTTCTTACAAATGTAAAAGAAATAAACATATTTCCTTAACTCACGATTCAGTAAGTAAAAAGGAATATCTCAAAAATATTAGAACACTTAGCGTATGACCCCCATCCCTAACTTATAACCTTATAAACAGAGTAGGTATTCAATACATATTTGGAACTTGATTGGATTATAGTTAATTGAATCCATTAATTAGGTCAAACCTATACTTTTAGAAAAATCAATATATATTGTCCAAATGTTTCAGTTGCTATATACTTTTAATATTTCTCACTCCATCATCAGTGGCTACTGATATCTGTTTGGATATCCAATGTATCTTAGGAAACATGATAATTTATAAAAATGTTGTACATCTATCCAGTATGTAAAAGTGTAAATCATCTTTGCTGCCTTTGCTTTTGAATATATAAGCCAGTTGCTACTACTTGAGCTAAAAACCCTTAGCTCAAAATATTATTGCCTCCATTATTAACACGTTTAAGAACACAAGGAATTGCTCAGCTCTAATCAATTACCCTTGCTAGCAGAAATAATTGTTCATCCTTAGGCACCTTCCTCACATACTTTCAAGTAATACTCATTACATCAGAGATTAAACTAATTAAGAAATATTTATTATGATTATTTTGAGTCTCTAATCTGGTAGATAGAACATGGGTTCTATTATAATAGTAGCTATATCCTCACTGGCCAGGTGGCCTTAAGTGCAGTGTGTTTCTTTTAGGCTTCGTTTCCTCATCTCATGTTTTCTGTAGACTTCACAGAATTGTTAGACCAAGTGGATCAGTATAAGAAAACACTGTATGAACTGTGCATTGCCATTAATAATGACTATTGCAACAACAATAACCACTTTGTTATTTGTTTGAAAATAAGCACACTTACTTCAATTTATTTTCTTATGTATAAAAATAATTAAACGAAATGCACTTTTCAAGAATTTAATGAGATATTTCAGGTCAAAAGACAATTATCTTTTATATGTATTTGAATAACATGCTGTTAAAGATAAGCCTTGAGGTAGGTACTTTTTCTGCAAATTAGCAGTGTCCTCAATAAAGTGAGTAATCACATCTTAAACTAAACAATTGGTTTTGTAAATCAACAATAGCTGTATATTGAGCTTGCTTAAATAGATACTCTTTCCAATGCATAAAGTTAAGTAACGGTCTTTATATCTTCTTAGAGTTTTAATTTAAAAAGAAATATTAAGTTTCATCAATTATTTTATTGAATTTATGTACTAATTATATATTTTTTACTATTTTTCTCCGTTAAAATGATGCGGTATGTTAATCATTTCATCTGGGTAGTTGTTAGCCTTGCAATCTTGGGATAAACCCTGCTTAACCCTAGTCAGCAATTTCTTTCATGGGTGATTGCATTCTATTTGTCAATATTTGGTTCTTTTAACTCTGGATTCATTAATAAATTTTTTTTTCTTTTTTTGTCTTAGAAATTTGGAATATGAAAAACATTTCTTTAAAGTACTTTCTTATATAGATTCTCTGTTTTTTTGTCTAATCATATTTGTATCAGTTTGGACATTTTATAATGTTGTTTGTGTTCATTTCTGTGAATAATATTATTTCAAATGATTTGCTAATATTCAGATGTCATAATTATGTTACAACTTACATTTTGACTTTCTATTTTATACCATTTTCTTTTATCTTGAATTGAACTTATAGTCTAAAAACTTAGTATTTTTTCCAGAGAATAAAATTTTAAACAAAAAATACTAAGCGTTTTTTTTCTCATTTCTATTTAATTTTACTGCTTCCATTTTGTTTACTTTTCTGCCTTAAGAATTTTGACAGAAAGACATTTCATTGTGTTTGTATTTTTCCTTCTGTCTTACTTTGGCATATATAACATTTTTTCTAAGTACTCATTTGAAAAAATTATTATTCATTACATTATGTTGAAAGGTTATTTTAACCATTTAAATTTTTGATTATGAATAATCTCTGTCCTCATTTAGCTAGTACATATGAGAATTTATTTTATTTTGTAAATACATACTTTTTGTTATTGGTTATCTTAAAACATGGTATTATGTTCGATATTATAGTATATGACCTATAGTGAGGCTTTTTCATTTACTAAGTGTATCTATATCAAGCAGTATATAAACAGTTTTTTACAAACATTTTTGTAAAGCTGAGATAAATTTTAATAGTCTTATTTATTGCAAACTCTTCCTTATGTCAGTATAATATTCTTGCTTTGTGTTTTGTAATATTAGTTACAATCTCCAATTTCTACTACACCTTCAATCATTATTTTTATTAGCTTTTAAAGTATATTCTTATGATGTTATCTGAAATATAAAAATGCAAATTTTAAGTTTCACTGGGATTTTTGTGACATTTTAACTTCTATAAGCATTTAATGAACTCCTATTTTTCAAGTCTATTATTAGAATGGTAGGATTGAAAGAATAATAAAGAGTTGAATAATGATCTCTCCATGCCATCAAAAAGATCACAATTCATTCTAATGGGAAAGAGAAGTTAGCAAACAAATAATTATAATATAGTTTAATAAACGCTATTATAAAGGGAAATAAAAGCACTATAGAAGTTATAGGACAGGATGATGAACCTGTCTGAGCAAGAGCAGATGAGTTTTTTGATAAATTCATGATTTGATCAATGTAGTGGTATTCTCACATAAGGATTTAAGAGCACAAGGGAAAGTGATGCTCCTTACCCAAGGACTCTGATATGCATCATCTTTTTGTCTAGTCCTCTCTAAATCTACCTGGTAGAGCTTTTTATGCAGAGTAGTCCCTCAACAAATCAACAGATGATATTCCTAGAAAATATATCTAATCTTTCCCTATAGTAAACTGTTAAAAATGCACATATCAAAATATTACATGTGCCCCATAAATATGTACAAATATAATGTATTGATATAAAGATAATTAAAAATTTTCCCCCTCCCCTGCTCCATGGTTTCCCTCCAGTGTCTGATGGTATTCAAACTAGCTTAGCTCCCCAGCAATGGCACTGTAGGCTGGGAGCATCCCTGTCCAGGATCCCACCCTGGGCTGAGAGCACAGCTTTCTCATGGGGGGAGGAGTGCTCCATGAGTGGGGCTGTGGCTGGGACCCACACTAGCATTCTTTTCAGTTCTGACCTTGTGGGCTCCCTGGCTTCCTGAGATTAGTTCACAAGTCTCCCCTCTGTGCCCCCGAGCAACACAGTTGAGTCGTCAGGGTATAGGATCTGGTTTGTGAGTCTGTTCCCAGGTCCCCAAAGATCAATCTCTGACCTTTCCAGGGAGAAGAGTACTGGTCCAAAGTTTCCTATGGGGTGCTCAAACAGATGTCCCTCTGCTTCAGTGTGTAACCTGCTCTGATGGAGCAGCCAGGCAAGCAGCACTGGGGAGAGCTAGTGAACAGGGGGCTCACAGTCCTAGCATCTCTTAGCCCTCTGCAGGTTGTTAAGAGGAAAGATTTGAGCCCCACTATCTGTGGAAGCCCCAACAGAAAGGAAGCAGCAGCTTCTGAGAGCCCCCACTCAAGCATATCTCTTGGCCAATTATAAGAATCATAGACATCCCTAAGAGTGAAGAAGAAAATGCACTAGGGCTGGAAAGCCAATTTCAGGGAATAATTGAAGAAAACTTCCCGGTCTTGCTGAAGATGTAGACACACAGGTACAAGATGCTCCAGGAACACCTGGGAGATTCATCACAAAGAGATAATCACTAAGAAACGTAGTCATCAGACTGGCCAAAGTCAACACGAAGGATGAACTCCTGTGAGTTGTGAGGTGAAAATGTCAAGTAATGTACAAAGGAAAACTCATCAGGCTAACTACAGACTTCTCAAGGAATGCTTATCCACTGTTGATGAGACAGCAAATTAGCACTACCTCTATGGAAAACAGTATATAGATTCCTCAAAGAATGAAAAGTAGGTCTACCATTTGATCCAGCATTCCTAATACTGGGTATTTACCTAAAGGAAAGAAGTCATTTTATCAAGAAAACACCTGCACTTGAATGTTTATTGCAGCACAATTCACAATTGAAAAGATGTAGAATCAACCCAAGTGCCTATCAATTTATTAGTGGATTAACAAAATGTGGTGTATATATACTATGGAATACTACTCAGCCATGAAGAATGATGAATTAATACCTTTTGCAATGATCTGGATGAAACTGGAGACGATTATCCTAAGTGAAGTATCTAAAGCAGGGGTCCTCAAACTTTTTAAACAGGGGGCCAATTCACTGTCCTTCAGACTGTTGGAGGGCCAGACTATAGTTTAAAAAAAAACTATGAACAAATTCTTATGCACACTGCACATATCTTATTTTGAAGTAAAAAAACAAAACGGGCAAAAACACCCAGCATGCCGGATAAATGCCTTGGCGGACCACATGTGGCCCGCGGACCACATGTGGCCCGCGGGCCATAGTTTGAGGACGCCTGAGCTAAAGAATGGAAAAAGAAACGCCTATGTATTTGCTATTAAATTGGAAGTAACTGATGAGCACATATGTGCACAGAGGGAAGTAAAACTCAGTGAAAATCGAGCAGGAAGGTGGGGGAGACGGGGATGGGTACCTAGCGGGTAAAATGTACTTAACGGGCACAATGAACACTATCTGGGTGATGAGCACACTTATAACCCTGACTCAAGCATAACAAAATTGATACATATAACCAAAACATTTGTACCGCCATAATATTTTGAAATAAAAATAAATATATAAATAAAATAATTAAAAATTTTCAAATTGGCTTTAATATGAAATGTATTTGAAATTGACTACATGACAATATTCTATTTTTTGTGATTTTACATATATAACACATTTTAGATCATTGTTTATTTTTTAATACAGGGAAATTTTCTTTTTTACTTCCCATTCAACCATCCCAATATTTATTAAGTTAGCTCCAATTGCTAACATATATGGAATCTATGATGCTATTGTGATTGTCTATATTTCTGGAATTGGTTGCCCCTGGCCCAAATTCTCCATGTTAGCTTGTCCCCTGTTGGAAAGTTTCAGATATATTAACCACAAAGTTTTAATTAAAATTATTGTCATTCTTCTTCGATCGTTGATGTATTTCTGCCTTCTGTTTCAATTCCTGTTATTATTCTTGAAACAAGTCTAAATCTGATAATAACCTTTTGGGGCTGACCGTAGTCTCTAGAGTAAACTGCTTCCTACATAAAATCTTAGATACTTAGTGGCTCAGAAGTATGGGGAGCATATGTAGGAGCCAAAGATTCTGAACAGAATAAAATTCAATCAATTTGCAATTAACAGTACAACTGATGGAAGTTAGCTATTCTTAACCTACCATATGTTTGCCATTAGTTTTTTTTGTGTGTGTGTATAAATGTTTATTTTACTTTCTCTTCCTATTATTCTATTTTTGGAATGGATTTTGAATTCTTTTTTGTTTTAAACACCTCTTTCTGATCTTCAATATATTTCATGATTGTACTCTTATTAATGCACTCCAACTATGTGTTTTATTACCACTATTGAAATGCCACAGAGCTCAGTCTCAGTAGTAGAGGTTGTGCATTCTTGAATATGCATGCTTTTGCCCCCAACTATTCTTAGTTTAAAACATACTTTCTTCATATTCATCTTGTTGAAATACCATCTCTCCTTCCCAGATAAATTTCCCTCAATGCTCGGTAGTTGAAATTAAACTCTCCCTTCCTCACATCTACCTTAAATTTTATTTGTATTTGAATTATAGTTCTTACCATAATCTGCCTTGTGTTCAAGAAATTTTTGCATATTTTATCTCCCTCATATAACAGAGAAATATGGGTGGTCATTGTCTGTGTTCTTAGCAATTCTATATTTCCATGGAATTTTGCATAGTGCTTTCAAAAGGTAGAACCTTAATAAATGTTGGTTGTTTAAAATAAGACTGAATACAATAAAGTATTAACTGACCTACCATTGTCTGACATTTAAAATATTATTTTGTGTGGGATTTTATTTTTATTGATTATTAATAACTCATTAATGCCTTAAAGTTTGTCTTTCTTTTCCTCCTCCTCTAGACCTTTGTTATAATATTTTGGGTCCTAGTTCTCCCATGATGTTCTCCAATTTACCATTTGATATAATTTTGTGCCATTAAACCTGCCTATGTTAATGTTCCAATTTTCTTTACCTAGTGTTTTTTTTTAATCTGTTTTTGAATTTGAAAGTTCTCTTGAAGGCTTGCTTGTATTTCTGAAGGCTTATGGATGTATTGTTTCAGGTTTCTTACTTAAAAAAAAAATGAGACCACCTATAGTGTACAATTGTGCAACATCTATTTCTCTTAGGTCTTTCCATTTCCTCAAAGTATGTCACTCAATTCATTCACTAACTCCTACCTTCATGAACTTACATTTCCTTTGAGGTATAAAAACAATGACAAGTGTTCAAGATATATTTGAGGTTTGCTTCTAAGACATCCCCTATCTAACTTCCTACTATCTTTATTAATATTGTCTTTCAGATCACAAAAAATACTATTTTTTTCAGACATGATTTCCTCATTGCCTTTATTTAGTTCTGTGTCTCTATTTTATTATATTCAAATTGTGGGAGTTGAAGGAGATATTTAAAATCCCATTCATTTTGAAACTTTGCATCTCTACATTACTGATTCATAAAATCATTCCTCTTTTTTGTTCCAGTATTTACTTCATGAATTGTTTTCTTCAATTTAAAAAATTTAAATATGTTTTTACATTTCTTGTTTTAATCTTCTTTCAGGGGAGGACATGGAATTTTGG
This sequence comes from Cheirogaleus medius, assembly GCA_008086735.1. Lineage (NCBI taxonomy): Eukaryota > Metazoa > Chordata > Mammalia > Primates > Cheirogaleidae > Cheirogaleus > Cheirogaleus medius. The sequence continues at coordinate 54,183,529 of VBSM01001124.1, read as the reverse complement.
GGGAGGAATGGTAGTATCATGACATGCTTTGCTCTGAGAGCCAACATCACCTGTTACTTACTTTGATATCTGCCTGAAGTCTCTTCGCTAATATTTCTATTTATTTTTTGTTTCTAGGCAGCCAATAACATATGGTAATCATCAAAGCTGATACTAATTCTATAATATGTTTTTATGTTAGCATATTGAAGCATATATTTAGAAAGAGCCAGCTGTTAAAAAAAAAAAGCCCTATTAACTTTCTGACAGCATGCATTCAGTAAGGATTAATTTTGCCTTTTTCATACTTCATGCCAGTATATGATGGCTTTACTCTTTGCTCTTGATTTAAAGAGTACTAAAGAGGAAATCAACATAGAATCATATTTTTAAAGTCATATTTTTTAAATTGACTCATTTTGCCATAAAATATTCTTTAGTAAAAATAATAGGAACACAACCAGGTGAACAGTTTACAATAGGCCAATCACATAGTTGAAAATGCTTAGATATTCATTCAGGTGGGGGTTTTGCCCTTCATTTGCTGTGTTTTTACTTACTTTTGGTTAAGTGGGAAGGAAGCAGAAGGTGATGGAAGTGGTATACTTCAGCAAATATATTCTACTCCTGTTGCTTCAAAAGCACAGGGGATGTTAAGATTCTAAAACCAGACTTCAGTGCTTTGGTGGATGTAACAGGTGAGTGATTATTTGCAAGGCTGACATCGTTTATAGAAATGGAATTGTAATAGTTTTCCACAGCATGAATGAATCTGACATTTTGTTTTAGAGATGCAATAATTTCCAATGCCAAGTTTTTGACTTTAAAAATTTAATAGATTGCATAAGACTACCTAGTGAAAATTGCTGTTACATTGTAATGTTATTGGCAAGCATGATAAAATAGCTGTAAAAAATGATATAAAGATAGCAAAATTCTGTAGTCGTATAAAACAACCACCACCGACAACAAAATGGAGTCGAGTCGGCACTGGATTTTTTTTCCCCATTTTTGAAATTGGATCATCACTTTTCTTTATCCACTGTAAATTGATTATAATAAGATTTATTTAAATCATGAAAAATTATGATAATTTCATTTATGCAACAATGTTCCAGTGTAAAAAAAATAAAACTACTTAGAACATAGTAAAAAGAAAAGTATTTGAACAAATCCTATGTATTGATTTATGTATTTGTTTTTTTGTATCTTGTGAAATGTGATAGAAACATATACCTGCTATTTCAGGATGTATGTCTCTACTGGGGAACACAGGGAGTCTAAGTCTATAACATATGGCATTAATATAAATATTAATAGGCCATTTATATTTTACCTTAATATTGAAAACTGGATTATATTATTGTCAGTTTAAAGAGTAATTTACTATTATTCTTATTAATATTCTCACTACATAGTCACATAATGTATTAAAATTGTGGGAAAAAATTTGTTCATAAGAAGCAGCTGCTATATATGACTACCCTAGGCCAAAGTGAAAATGATATTGTGTGATTAGTTTTGAATGATTTAGGAACATTATATTTTCCAAAATGTTGCATTCTTTTAAAATAGAACTGTATTGGATTTCTGATATACCCTCCCTGTTGAGGTGAAAATTTTGTCACGAAAATCAATATCAACAAAATTTTTATCATGTGTAGAAAATGCTAAAAATCTATTTATTTATTTGCACAACATCTGAAGATCTGATTTTAAGTACAAATTAAGCGCTCTGTCTTGGAAGGGTTTTCCTGCAAAATAGTATCCTGATTTCTATTTTATTTGTACATTGATGCTTAATCCTTTTTAGTGTTAATGATAGCCTTCATTTTACAGGCCTGGCCTTTAAATAAGGTAGATTATTCTTATTTTTATTCTGCCTTTCTTCTCTTCTCTCAGCCATATCATCCTATTCACTGGAGAGGACAAAACTTTAGTCTTCATTTAAGATATTTCTTTTGAACTCCATATACATATATTTCATTTTTCAATAAACTGTCCTTAGGAAATTTGAAACTCATTAAACAAAAAGGGAACTTGATTTCTACTTACCTAGATCCAGAATAAGCTCTGTTTTCTAGACTAAATATTATTTAGACTAAATATTATTTCATTATGCTACCACTTGTCACATTCAGAGAATGGAGATTCTTTCTCTTTTTCTCTCTCAGCACTCACCGCTGTCCAATAGAAATATGATGAGAGCTACCTATGGAATTTTATTTATGGCAACAGAGTCTTGCTCTGTTGCCCAGACTTTAGTACAGTGGCACAATTGTAGCTCACTGTCACTTCAAACTCCTGGGATCAAGGAATTCTCCTGCCTCAGCCTCCGGAGTAGTTAGGACTACAGGCACACACCACCACACGCAGCTAATGTATTTTATTTTGGGTAGAGATGGGGTCTTCCTATGTTGCTCAGGCTGATCTCAAACTCTTGCCCTCAAGCAGTGCTCCTGGCCTCCCAAAGTACTAGATTACAGTGTCTGGCCAAGTTTTTCTTTTAGTTGGAGGTTAAAATTTAGTTCATGTGTGTTTGCTATGATATCAGGGAGGAAACATAAATCACCCTTCTGATTTTGCTTTTTGATTATTGCATGTTTAGCAAGCACTCCTTTGTTTCAAGAGAGTCTTTAATTGGAAGTAACATGATAGCAAATATTTGTAAAATTCATCCACAACTCAACCAATAAACATTGCCAAAAGAAACACAGATCTAGCTGAGTGTGGTGGTGCATGCCTGTAAATCCAGCTAATCGGGAGGCTGAGGTGGGAATGATCCTTAAGCCCAGGAGTTCTAAACCAGCCTGGGCAACATTGCAAGACACAGTTACCCCCGTTTGAATTTTTTGTCTTCCCTTTCATAAGTTTCACAAACTGGTGATGAATCATGGCTTATGCTTGTATATACTGAATGATTTTTTAAAAAAATTAAATCCATGACACTGTGGAATGATGCACTGTCTTTTGTTTTTACATTTTAATAAATCCTGATATTTGATGTCCAATAGCTGGAAAAAAATCATCTGTCATGATAGAAAGTAATTAATTTATAGGTAGCTGAAATATAGGACAGATATAAATTTTAAAAAATTCTATGTCATGAGTTCAATTATTTAGGCTGTGAATTGACATTTCCTCATAAATATAGAAGCTCTTTGAACAAAACATACCTCAGTATTAATTTGGGCAGTGCTCTCATATTGCATATCTTATCTAAAAGGAAGGAAGAGTACTTTCAATTTTTCCAATTAGTATTATTCGAAACTTGGTATTAGAAATTCTTGTGTTCTATATTGTTTATTAATTAAAAAGCTTCATTTTTTTGTAAATTTATTTTTAGTCTTTTACTGATAATTTTCTAAGAAAATTGCCATTACTAAAATAGTCATTTATTTTATTACCTCTGCATCTGAAACTGGTGTTCTCTGTGTCTGTGTGTGTATGTGTGTGTATGTATGTATGTGAAAGTATCAGAGCCATTTTATTCTTGGCCAAAGTTAAAAACTCAGATCCTGTTAAAATTGTTTTTTAAAATTTGGAATTTAAAGTGACTATCTTTAATTATTTTGACTGTTAAGAGTTATCAAATTAACTGTGTATTTGCTAAAAAACACCTTTAAATATCATACATTGTATTACCTTTTTATCCTTTTTTAACATATATCTTTTTAATTTTGCTCTGAAGCAGCAAATTATAATTGCCTTTTAAGATGCAAATTGCAACATAGCTTCCTCACTGCTTTCTAAAATGTTTCCTTAGTGGTACTATCTCCATCACTAGTCGATTTTGCATCAGTAGTAGTTTTTTTAAGTTGAAAAATTCTCTCATTGTTATTTATAAGCTAGAAATATAAATTACATTATAGTAAAATACTAAGTGTTTAAATTTCATTACCAAAAAAGAGTTTTCATAGGTATCACTATAACTTGTGCTTTCTGCCTACTGAAGTGTTCAAATAAATACCTTAAAATGTTATAAGGGTGAATAGGAAAAAAAAAATTCAAACTTTATCCACTCACTGAAACTGACTTGATCAGCGGTGAGTTTATCCATAATACTAGAAATGATACATACCCTTGAGAAATGTACTATAACAATAATATCATATTATTATATGATCGTGACAAAGCGAAGTGAAATGTAGTCCTACCAAAATAATAAAGTTGTATTTAACAGAAAAAAATTTGCAGTTTCAGTGTGTATGGTTTTAAGTTAAATTAACTAAAATTAATTTAAATTAAAAATTCAGTTCCTCAGTCACACAAGCCACATTTCACATATTCAATAGCCACATGTGGCCAGTGGCTACCCTATTGGAGAGCACCGATCTCTCTTATCCTATCAATTATTCATCCATCCTAAATATTTTCCAAAGTAATGCCCTCATTTTCATCCTAAATTCCAGTGTCTTAATTCTGTATGTCCATGAGGCTATTGTTATTATCTTCTATTTGGTCTCTTTTTTCCTATTATCTATCACATTTCTATTAAGGGTATGAAAATTATTTTCATACTCTTCATATAAAAGCCATTCCGCCTCCCAATATCCTTCTGAAGACATTTAAACACCTTTGTGATAAGGTCTCGCCTGCCTCTTTAACATTTTCATAAATAGTTGTATAAGATGGTAAATAAAAACTTTTGGAAGAATGAATGAATATATGAATGAAGAGTCTCCTGTTGCTTCTCTAAGTCACATGTTTTTATTATTCTAATTTACCAGCTTTTCACGGGGTGGGGGGGGTTGGTGAAGTTCTCCTAACTTCTATTTTGTTGTCACTGTTGAAGATACATAACAAGGATGATTTCTTCAAAATATAATACAGAACACATGTTGAAAACTAATTATCCTCCCACATCATTCTTTGACTTCTTTGTATATAGTATCATTTAATTTATAGTTATTCAAATAATTGCCCTTTCATAAGACCCTGAGTTCTGTGAGGCTGAACTCACAGAAAAAATTAACTCTGTTAATTTTTCTATTACTAGAGTTCTCAGAAGACCTGAAACAAAGTAGATGTGCAGTGAAGCTTAGTACACTATGATAGTATGGATTTTAAATACCTTGACTTGTCTTATGCTGCAGTAGGAAAAATTTTGAAACAGAATAAAATATTGAAAGATTTTCCTTTGTAGCAGACATTAGATCCAGTATGTTTCCTTAAATCATTTGTATAGAATGCTATAAATCTTTGTTAAGTATAATAGTAAATAAAATAATTTAAAAAGGTCTAATAAAAATATAATTCATTTAGATTCTGCTCATTTTAAAAAAGAAATAATTTCAATGAAAAATAGGTTATACATCTTTACAAAGCAATATTTAAAATAGTATTTTAAGCCATTGACCTTGCTCTGCAATGGAAAGTTATTTTAGTATCATGAGGATTCATTTTATAAATCTAAAGTTGACCAAAGATCTATTTGTAATTAAACCCAATTAGATAGCAATTGAATAAATATAGTTGCAAGGTAGATATGGATGATTTATATGCAGCTGGTTAATTTATCATGTCTTGTTAATTATATACAATCTAAAAGGAATTGCTATATTTTTCACTTGTATTTGTGATTACTCTGTTCCCCATGTGCATGATTGTGTACATATTTGAGAGATAAACTGGCTAGCCATGCAGGCCTTGCTTCAGACTCTCTGGATTTAAAAGATATTAAATGCCTCTATGCTTTGGTTTTTCCATCTGTAACATTATCCTAAGTTAGTGTGAGGCTTAGAAACATTCATATCAGGCAAAAATGTTAACACAGTGCAAGGAAGGAAAAGTGAGTTCTGGGAATAGATACAATATTATAAAATACTTTTTATACTATATTTTAAGTGGAATCAGGTTTAAAAAATACATATAAGAATGTAGTGACTTCTATTAGAAAGAATGAGCCTTCCTAGCATATACATTTAAGTATGAAGTTAATATATTATCTTTCATCATTTATTGGTTTCCCCTTAAACTGGGATGTTTCGATCTATAAACTAGCAAGCAAATCCAGATTATTCACAGATTAACAAAATTTCACATAAAGAGTTCATTGCGATTTATTAAAAGTAATCTTGCCCATGTGTTGCTGTTCTTAGGGGAAATTCAATTAACCTTAGCTTTCCCACCTTCTTTACTCTCCATGTCAACTAATACTAATTCCATGCAGTGCATACAAGGCAAAATTGCAGACACAAGATTCTGAGGGATGAGTCCAACTTATTTATAAGTACTACCATAAATTTTTAATGCCCCATTATCACATGTACAAGGAACAATATGATTATAAGTCCTTTTTTCTTAACTAGTCCTAGCTAATGAAAAATGTATAGAGACTTAAAAAACATTTTGTGCCAAGCTATGTCTCCTCTCATGCATAAAGCTATAATAACATCAAACACTCTACAGCGTTTAAATCTATAAGCTCATTTAATCATAATAGCAACACTGTTATGCATGTATTATCATCCTATTTTATAAATAAAACAACAGAGACAATAAACAACTTGTCTGGGTTCATAGCTAGTAAATGGTAGAAACAGGATTTCAACCCATATATTTTGGCTCTAAAGCCCATAGCCTTAGCTATTATGTTACAAATAAGAAAATTCTGCAGTTGCTGGAATTAAAAAAAAATTTCCATTAAAAAACTAGCATAATACACACAAAGGATTTTTTTCCTGAAGCCATTGGTAGCATATTCCCATTGCCAATGAAGAATTAGTTCAGCACCCAACATCACGTCATATTTAAATTAATGTGTTTAATCTGGATATATGAGTTTTCTATCTCTTTTGATAGAGTGCTATCAAGTCTGTAAGCACAGGGAATGAATATCTGGTTTTAGACATCTATATATTTAAGAAGAATTGATTCCTAAGTTTGAGAAAAACCTAGTTTAATTGATTTAATCTTATAAACAAAACTACTTACTGAAGTTTCCAGCTTTAAAAATAAATCCCACCATAACCTAGAATTAATACAGATAATGATTTATATTTTTATTTACTGAGTGGAAGAAATATAAAATTTTCTTTTCTATTGAGATTTTCCAGCTTTAAAGAGTATCCAGGTATTTGATAAGGAACACAGGTCATAAAAAAACGAGCGGCAAAAAGGATTTAGTGGAGTCACCCAAATTCTAACTTAAAAGTTTCCTGACAGCCTCTGTGGAAAGCAATATGGAGATTCCTTAAAGCGATACAAGTAGATCTACCATTTGATCCAGCAATCCCATTACTGGGCATATACCCAAAAGTACAAAAGTCACTCTATGAAAAAGACACCTGCACTCGAATGTTTATAGCAGCACAGTTCACAGTTGCAAAGTTGTGGAAACAACCCAGGTGCCCATCAATACATGAGTGGATCAACAAAATGTGGTATATGTATACCATGGAGTACTATTCAGCTTTAAGAAACAACGGTGATATAGCTCCTCTTGTATATTTCTGGATACAGCTGGAACCCATTCTACTAAGTGAAGTATCTCAAGAATGGAAAAACAAGCACCAGTGACTCTAGGCACGTGGAGAGGCAGCCAGAGATCACTGTTACCTGCTTGATAATCAGTAATCTCTCATAAGCTAATAATTTTTCCTGACATGGTTTCTTATAACCAAATAACTATACACATCACTGTCCTTCTCTGAGACGCTATTTGACAAATAGCTTTCTTTCCTGTTTGCATGTTTTATTTTTATATTTTATATGTTCAGAATAGTCTTTCCCATAAAATGTTCTAAGAAGCATAAGATAGTAGACAAAAATCTGATTCTGTCTGGAATCATCTGTGTGAGCATTAGCACATCACTTAACCTCTCTTACTTAACCTCTCTGGACCTCATTTGTCTTTTCTGTAAAATGAAGAGGTTGGACTGGATTGCTTAAGGTTTTTTTATAGCTTAAATATTTTATATATAGTGATTAGATATATTGTACATAGTGACCTTAATGACTTTAAAGATTAAGACTTTTTTTCATGGTCTATTATTTCCTTTATATATTTAATTTTTAAAAAACTGAAAGATAAAATTCTATGTAATTATTGTGCACAGTACGAATGTGTTGAAAGTAAATATACATTGTGGAATGACTAGATCTAGCTAATTAACATATTAACTAACATAGTTATCCTTTTTGTTACAGGAACACAACATTTACTCTCATGGCAAATAGTTTCGCACATGAAAAATTAAGCGAAAGGGATAGTGAGGATAATAACAGAATAATCAGAAGAAAAAGATGGCAGTTGGGGGAGAGGGAGAACTAAATTTTTAGAGATCAGGTTTGAGATGCTAGTGAGACATCTTTTCTTTACTATCCAGTACACAATAGAAAACGTATGTTTTGGTTTCCAGGAAAGTATAATAATAGCTTGAATACAAAGGTATTCAAGCATGAGGGAAAGATGTACAACACTGAAGGCGTTAAAGGTTAAAGGAAAAAGAAGATTTGGAAAAGATTATTGCATCTGGCCATTGATAAACAACTTTTAAATGAGCTGTCTCAGTAGAATATTAGAGGCATAAGTCAATTTGCAAGGAATTAAGGAGATAGTAGGTGATGAGAAAATGTAGACACACAAACACAGTGTTCTTAATGAGTCTATGATGTGGGCTATCAGAAGGGTAAATAAGACAGGAATTGCTGGAGTCCTGATAATTAGAACATATCTTATATACACAATATTAGTTGCAAAATAAAACACAAAAATAAACTCACAAGTATCAGTGTCTATATCTGTTTGTATGTGAGAATTTATTTACCATGCATGGAATACAAAGACAATATCAGCATCTATTGATGGTAAATATGATAAGAATATAAGGTAATATTATATTTTTATTTTGTATATAAGGCAAATGAGGAAAAGAGCAATGTAAAAGGTATTTGTGTAAGTAAATGCTATAATTGTTTTAGATAGAAAAACTGGATGTGTTTACCTGGGGATAAGGCTGGCTATATCTTGCCCCTCTACTTGCAGGTCTAGAGATAAGCTTTCTTCAGTGTTCAGGGGTGATCAAATGGCTTTGGTAACTCACACCAGAATTAAGGTTGATAAAAGAATTCCAATCTACTAATCCCCCCTGAAAATTGAGTGATATGGAGATCAAGAAATGCTGCTATCTGTGCTAGTATTCATTAGTTAAAATATGTATATTAACATTTTTATTATTTGCCAGAAGCTGTGCTATACATGATTATACAGTGCTGACCAAGGCATGCCATTGTGGAGTTTAAAGTGCATCTCTCTTTGCAATCAAACTTCATGGCAAACCAAGACTTACCTTTGTGAAAATGGGTAGGAACTAAGAAACTTTAGATGATGTAGCAAAATTACTAATATTGGGGATATTTTAAGAAATAAACTACTATTGACTCTGGGCCTAACAACTCCAGAAATTTTACTGTAAAATTTTTCTATATCATGTGAATGGAGGCATTATAACTGCATGCATGCTGCTTTGTATGTTCCTCTTTAATTATTTATATCGTGGTCAATACCTTTATTTTCCTTTTAGATCAGTCAACATCCTTGCTTATGAAAAAACTATAGGATGCAGTACCACCTGTTTAGAATTACATCTATATTGCCTAATCGAAAAAAATTCTTGAGCCTCTTCTTTTAATTTATTGTTTTAATCTTCTATAACCCTCTTGGGTCAGCCAACTTCCTTCACTTAGTGTTGGCAATTTTATTTCTTTGGTTTTCACATTCATGAGAAAGGTTTTACCATGACGTGTAACTGTCAAAACTATTCTAGGTTTGTGGATTGCGTTTTTTATTTATGCTCAACTATCTGTAACTATAACATTATAACAAGAGTGCACATAGAATCACAGCATAATTCCAGCAGTAAATTAATATTTTCAGCCCTATACATTAGACTCAATTGGGGAACTATCAAAATCTAATGCTGCCCATATTCTGATATACAGTGAGAACTGAAAACCATCTAGTTAGATAATGCAGCTGCTTACTCAATAAATAATGTCCGTATGGGATTTCTGAGGTGGCTAATTTCCTGTTGTTTAAAGATTGTTTTGTTAAAATTTTCACTATTTTACAAAGTAGTTCTGGGTAATTGTTTAAAAACATTTTCCTATATTGAATCTATGATTATTTTCTATAATTTCAAACTGTGGTCCTAGGTGTACTTCAAAGAGATACTTAGAATTAATGTAATTGTCCATGTGAGAACATTGTAAGTATTTAGAAATTATTGACATATGACTTCTTTTCTAGGCTAGCTACCAATATATTCCCAGATGCATTAATTCAACAAGCAAATTTTTGAGTATGTACTGTGTCATAATAACCTATCTACTATGTGTCTGTGTTGTAACCAGCCTTGTATTGGCTCTGGAGAATAAATGGATATTTTGGCATCAGCATTCTCATGGTGGAACTATTACAATGTTAAAATTGGCCATGCTACTAATTAGGACAAACACACATACACACATATATAAAAACAGGTTATAATTGCAATGCTATAAAGTTATTGCACATGTTGGCTCACTTAAATTTCAGTAAAATGAAGTTCAAAAGATATGTGCTGAGGATTTATTACTTCCCAATCTCTGAAATAAGTTGTACATAGTGAGCAAAAAAGATATATATTCTACCTTGAAGGAATTTAATGCTAAATTCTCTTATGATCAGATGAAACTTCTATAGTTTATTCATATAAAGCATTATTGATTACAGTTCCTAACATAAGTGGAAGACTTCACATTTATCTTCTTTTCAAATTTAATTTTTAGTCCCAGCTCATTATTTAAGCATGCACAGCTCTTATTAAATTTTTATTTAGCTATCTTTTCTGATTTTTGTAATCTACTCATTTGGTAAACTCTATTTGTGTTCTATGGTATACAAATTTGCTAAATGTGTTCAATACCACTATTGGCCAAAACAAGTCATAGTGGTATGTCACAGAGATCATTATTCAAGCCACCATAAATTTAGTAATAAACCACTACAGGTGCGGTTTTTGAAACACCTGCAATTCAACATTGTACAGTTCATTTGTCTACAAATTATCCATATATATACCATAAGTGATAAAATATTATAGCTTGCTACATATAGATGCTTAATAAATTACAGCTGTAATTGTTGTATCTAATAATAATACTTAATAAATTTGTTGTTTAAATGAAGACACATACTATGTGGAATTCTCTCTCAGTAGTTTACAATAGATCATGAATAAATGAAAGAAAGAAGGAACAACTCTAAGTTGCATCCTCCTTATTTTATATATAAGAAAATTAGTCCCTGATCATAAATATATATATATATATATACACACACACACACACACACATGTATGTATATCCCAAGTAACTAGACTAAACTTTTATAGCTTTTGTAGATAGACTACAAACAACATTGCCTGACTACCTCACTCCAGGTTCATTGTTTTGACCTCTATGGCATTCTTTACATTATTTGTTCTTACTAAACTATTGTTGGCACAGTATCTTACTTCTTTTTCAAATGCACCGACAGGTTTATGTCTCTGTCTATAAAATTCTAACTTGCCTCATCAGCATTTGATTAAAAATTTACCTCCTGTATAAAGTCTATCATTTTTGTAGATAAAATTAGTGTTGCTTCTCATGCTTCATAGCATTTGCACGTCCATTTTTCTATGATCCTGGATATCCTGAGAATGTACATTTTATCATTAAGTATCAGAATTGAAAACAATTCTTTAAAATGGTAGATGTCAAATAAATACTTGTAATCTAGAATTAATAAGTCTATTCTAGAATTGTGTCACTGTTATGTGCCAAAGACTTTTTTTCTATATTTCAGAAATCTGCTTTTTCCCTTATTTTGAAATTTGACAGTTTTATCATTTACAGCTTCTGACTCCACTTCTAATTCCTTGTGATTTATCAAGTGATGACAATGGTTGCATCATATCTGCACGTTGTTTTTATTACATGGGGACATAGTTCAATGCCACTCAGTATTGCTTGGTATCAGTATTGCTCAGTAACAGCTTGGTATCCTCTAAATATTCCTTTTTTTAATGCTGAGCTTCAATTCCCTCTTAATTACGATTATTCTACAATCTTTTTAATAAAAATGAGGTGAAATCATGTATTCATATTTTACTATATACCCTAGGTCCTGGGCTGGTACCTTCCTTCCTCATTTACCAGCTTTGAAGATAACTTTGTAAAAGTTTTTTATTGTTGTTATTGCCCTTGAATTTACAATTTTACAATCCTTAGGTTATCCTAAATTTTAGTCTGTGTAATATTGATCATTCAGGTTGTGCCACCTTCATTTGTATTTTCCCTCAGAATTTTCTTCTTTCCCCTACATATCACCTTTCATGTGATGTTTTCTCTGAAACTTAGTTTTCTTTTTACCTATTATATAATGATTTATTATTATAATTTCCAGGATTTTAAAAATTTTTATAAGACCTACCCCTCTTATTTCACTTTTTCAATTAATAAAAATAACATGTTACATCACTTTGCCATTTATAATTATTTTTAAACATCATTTAGGATGATTGACAAACTTATTTACATTTTATTGATGAGAAAATAAGGCATGTTGTTAAGAAATTTGCTGATGTCTTCCTACCTCTCAAATAGCAGAGATGTAATACAAATCCTGGTTTTCTCATGTGAAAACTCACAAATTTCCTAATACAAAATTCTACCTCTGATTGAGAGTGTTGGAAACATATAATCTTTTAGCATTACAAAGTACAAAAGCATATACAAACTCTTTTTCTAATAGTAAGAATGCATATATGATAATACTCAATATTCCTTTTGCAGTTGTAGGTATTAAATAGAAAGCTTTCTACTGCTTTATATAATTGTTAAGAAAATTTTTTCCGTAACGTATTAAGTGATCATACTGACTCAGATTGAACATCCTAGCATATCTAGATAATCTAAGTTCCCTATTAGCAACATAAACTTCATTAGTCCAGGGATTTGTTTGGTTTTAATTATATAGCTAGGACCCAGTTCCATGTCTTGCACAAAACATACATAATTCATATTTTTCTAAGGGATGAAATGATTGTCAGCTTGTTTCTTTTGTTTTTCATTTACAATAGCAAAATACTTTCTTTACTCAGTTGTACTCTGGCTATCAGTAATATGCCATGCTATTCCACTTTTGTATCCCTTTGTATTTTTCCCCCAAAATGACTATGCCATGTTTTGCATTCTCAGGTACACAGGAGTGCACATCTGTGTATGTGTAGTATAAATGGCACACATTTTTAGGAGTCAGCATGTATGGGGAAAATGTTTGCTGAATAAATGAGTGAATGAACAGAAATCCTATTCAGACAGATATCAGGATTTCACTTTAAAACTATAATACTCTAAAACTATAATATAATAAGGAAGGAAGCTGCTCTTTCCTTATTATATACAATATCTTTAAATATAACAAAATATATGGATTGAGGACTTGCTAAATCCTAGTCAATGAATTAGGTCTTAGTCTGGGAGAGAAAAAGACACATATCCTGCCTTTAAGGAATTTAAGTCAAATTCTCTTATGATTGGATGAAATTCATATAGTTTATTCACATGAATAAAGTTTAGTTTATTCATTGTTTTTATGTTAATGTTTACAAATTTATATTTATTAATCGCCTGTTTATTTGATTGGTTTAAATAACTTAGAACATGTCTAATTTATCCCTGATTGCTATAAATCATGCCATGGTAATAGAAATGTGTTATTTTATATCACATTACATATTTTATTTATTTCATTAAAACTATTTATTAAACTATTTATACTCCAAACTATTTATACTCCAAACCTTCATTTTTTTGTTATTTACATACCAAATGCAAATATGGCCATGGATTTTAAAAATATAGAGAAATTGTTTAACCCATCTTTTTATATTTTAGAAAAAATATATTGCATGCTAGATTCACTTTAGAGATTCTATAGAAAATATTTTAAATTAAGAAATTATTAGAAAGTTAACATTTCAAGGAAGTTAGTGTTACAAATCTAAATATTTATGTCATTAAATTGGTTTGGGGAATAATATTGGTGGTTGAACTTTTCAGGCCCTTTTGAGTGAAACTAAAACTTTACCAGTGAATGAATCATAATTGTATTATTTGGCCATTCACTGAACACCAACTCCTCTTGTTCACATCTCTGTATGGGAGCCAGTGAGGTTCTTTCCATCTTTCAGAGTTGAAAAAGCCCTCTCATTTTAGCCACACACAAATGTTTGCACAGAGGAAATGTAGTCTGATTGGTGAGATGAACCTTTTATCATCATAATTTCAAAAGAAGTATTTACTTTTACATTTGCCATGGATGAATTCAAAACAGCTGTTACTGGATGGTACACAAGGATTTTTCACTGCATTAATGCAAAAATTGCTTTCCCTTTAGAACTTCATAATCATAGGAAGCAATCATGTTTTATTATTGCTTTTTCTTTTTTGTACATTCTGAAAAGAGGAAGAAGACGAGAAGATGGAAGATTTAAACCTTAGCCTGGTGCTATTGCCAGATTGTCTATATATTTTTACCTTTTCTAATTTTTTTATTTATTCGAAATATATTTTTTAGATTAAAGGCTCTTTATATTTGGATCCAAAAGTCACCCATAAAATGGTGCCATAGAAACAGAAAGAAAGCATAATTTGAAATATTAGATTTTGAATTAAACCCTTGCTTTTTTAAAATGAATGTTCTGTATTACTCTAGTGATATTATGTTTTCAAGAAGATTTTCAGAAATAGAGCTGTCAAAATTAGTCATTGGTTGTTTAATTATTCATCATATTTGTAATACAAAGCAGTTTTTCATTAGTTTAAACAAAAAAAAACTACGATGAATCTCAGAGAAAAAGCAGTGCTAAAATGGACACAGCTGTGGGTTTATTAAATCCAATTCATTCCTAATTTAGTAAGAACTCCCACTGATTCTAAAGATAGTTTTGCCTGAGAGAGGACTGAAAAATTGGTCTTTATATTCAAAGAGTGCAATTGTATCTAATGCTTAGATAGTTATACTATTCTGTCTTTAAGTCAATAGTGCACCTGGTTTATAACTTGGTGTTCAGGACCAAAATGTTCCTGAAAAAAGGTAAGCCATAGTAAAGTAATCACCCTCTTAAAAGAAATATTTTACTATGTCACACTGTTGCTATTTTGTTTTTTAATAAATCATTTATTAGTAAGATAAAATGTTTAACTCTTTGTACTAGTATCTTAAACTTCCTTTCTAAAGTTATTTACTTATATTTTAACATCAATAATGCATATATTCATTTGGGAGATGTCAAAGCTTTTAGAGTTAAGATGAAATCTTTTCATCTTAACTCTGGCTTTTAAGAATACACTTTGTTCAAGCACATCTGTAAGAGAGAAAGCTGACAATATTGAAAATGATGATGTTGATGATGATAGTAAATAAGATTAGGCCAGTTTTCATTTGTATTAATGCATTTTATCACTAGATTTGTTAAATCCTGGGACAATATATTCTCACCACCTATCTTTTCATATTCACAGAAGGTATATTTATACTCTTTGGGTAATTTTGTGCAACATCTGGTATTGGAACCTTTGCATTACAGGAATATGTTTTTTAAAGAAACTAGAAATCAACTTATTTTTACTTATTTATAACTCGAAGTATAATTAATTAATAGTTTGGAAAGAGATTCAGGTTACTTTTCTCAGACTATTCTCTCAATTTCCAAGAAAGTCAAATGCAAATTCAAATAGTCATAGTGGTAGTAAGTTTTATGTACCAACTTCGGTGACAAAAACTAATATTCCTTAGTTACGAAAATAGGTGTCAAATGAGAACATTAAGCTAAAAGCCTGGTAGAGACTCAACAGATGTTATAAGTGATAACCAAAGTCATAGTGGCTATCTTTGTGAATCCAAGATGACTATCTTTTCTAATGTCTATGATGTGTTTAAACACCATGCCTTTACAAGCATTTACATATACAGTCATACACTGCTTAATGACAGGGATACATTCTGAGAAATGTGTTGTTAGATGATTTCTTCACTGTGGGAATATCATAGAGTGTACTACACAAACCTAGGCTATATGGTATGGCCTATTGCTTATAGGCTACAAAACTATACAATATATTGCTGTACTGAACACTATAGGTAATATAACACAATGGTAAGTATTTATGTATCTAAGTATATCTAAACATAGAAAAGGTACAGTAAAAATATGATATTATAATTTCATGTTATAATCTCATATTATAATCTTGTATACCATTGTATATGCTGTCCATCCTTGACAGAAACATCATTATGTTGCATAGGACTGTGTAACATAATTTTCAAAAATGTGAAAAATTTACTTTAATAGAACATAGGAAACGTGAAATTAAATATCTTAAAAATACATAAAAAATTTTATTTAATTTTTATTTTACTTTATTTTATTTTATTTTACTTAAAAATTTTATTTTTGAACATGGAAACCATAAAGAAATTAGTATTGGCATTTGAATCCTTTAACATAGTGACACTGTGAAATGTAGATGAGCTACTCACATATGTATATTAAGAAGAAATGATTTTTTTTCTAAAAGCATGAACAAGTTAAATGCTCTTTTACATAAATTTTATCATCAACAAAATTTAAATAAAGCCAAACACATTTTAAAAATTCTCACTAAAAATAAATACTAGACACTTTAGAATAAACTATTTTAATTAGTGACTTACCGTTGTTTCTTTAACTTATTATCTCTTGGAATCTGCTCTACAAAAATTGCTAACCATATATTATAAAGGAAATACCTTTCAGAGAATCATGATATCTGAGAATTGAAAAAGATCTAGGCAGATATTTATTTCAATGTTCGATGCAATTCAGGGATATCTTCTAGAAATTTCTTATAATGTTCCTCAGCATCTATCTCATTTAAGGAATCAGGATATTTTAAGTTTTTTTCCACTTAACCTCGTAGTCTACTCTTCCCTAAAATATGTCTCTAAAATGTAACATCCTATTTCTACTGTTTTGCAATGTGTTTCATAGAGCTGGTATTAGCTTTGGTTGCTTTATCTTTCAACTAGGTGAAATCTATCAAGATTTGTTAACTGTTAATTGATAGGGCAGGTAGATTACTCTTGCTCCAATCAAACTTAACTACAAATTATATATGCTTTCTGACCCACAAATAAAAACATTAAGTGATATTTATAGCTCAACCAAGTTTTTAGAATATAGCAAACATACATCTAGTGGAGCTCAGTGAGCCTTTTTGAACCTCTAATTCCTGGCCATGCTTAAATATATGGTGAAGTTTCAACACTCAGAATTTCCTTGTAGTTGACTTCTTTCTATGTCTGTACACATATCACCACTTAACTTACAGACAAAAGCTCAATGAACACACCATGCCATTAATATCCACTCCTTTCTCTTCTCTTCTTTTGACCATTTTAATTATTTTTCCTTGTAGTTGAAATGAGCAAATGTATTTGTTAGAAATATTGAAGAATATTTGTAGCAAAATATTGAAGAATATTTTGGCTGCTTTAAAAAGTAGTATTTAAAGTATTTCAAAAGTATCATGGCATTTTTAATATAGTGACTCTATTTTTGAGTTGAGTGTCAACAAAATGGGGGAATAGATGTAATGTCTTTCTTTTAACCCAGTAGATTTATTTGTGTCCATGCTTTATGACACAGGCTATGTCCTTTACCACAACACCTTAATTCAAAATACTTAGAGATTCAACATATACTATAAATGAAAGAACAAAAGAAAAATTGAAGGAAAATCCTTGTGACACATGTGACACACAATTAGGCTAGACGGAGTTCCTACAAATTAATAAGATAAAGGCAATAACATGAAACAAAGACAGTTCAATACACCAATGAGTAAAGAACACAAAGACATAATTAATAAAGAAATATACATTTTACAAAACATATGAAAAGTTGCTCCATTTTACTAATAGGAAAAAACAAGTTAAAATAAGAATATATTTTTTATCATTTAGATTGATATAATTTAATAATAGTAGTCAATATAAAATTGGAATAATGTTTAATACATAGTGTATTATCATACAGACTTGGTAGGGGTGTAAATTGATATAACTTTTTAGAGGAAAATTTTTTCCAGTTCTTATAAATATTTAACATAGGCATTATCTTCCTTCCAACTTTCACTCATTAATTCCTTCACCAAATATTTATTGGGCATCTTTTATGTGCCAGGCACGTTCTATGTGCTGGAAATAAAATAATGAAGCAGACAAAATCCCTCTGATGAAGCTTATATTTTAAGATACAAAGATAGGCAGAAAAAACTAAGAAAGAAAATAAATAAGTAATGTATCTGCTAGTGATATAAGTATCATATAATGTATCTGCTATAAAGAAATAAACACTGTGATTTTATAGAGGATGATGAATCTCCTTATGTTTTATGTGTTAAACCATACTACAGTTGCAGAGGACTGCTGTGTTGTTCCTTTAAGGAGAGACCATTCCTTTGAATATTCTACTTTAGTACCAACTTACCTACTGAATAAAAGATTTATTCATAAAAATGTTGTGCTGTAAGAGATACAAGGATACAAAAGATCTTAGCACTTAAAGGATTTAGCAGCCTATGTTTAAAAAAATTACCCCTAAATTTATTCGCTAGTCAATTTTTATAGATGTCAGATAATAAAGAACTTGTTGAATAAGTAGAATATAAGTCAACTTCTTGTGTACCAGAGTGCAAGTGAAAACTCAAATCTATTAATATATATAATAGGACTAGTGCCTTAGCATCTTGAGAAACACTTATCCTGATTAGTCGTTCTCCAGAAAAGACCTTATTAAAACTTTGAGATTGTTCTTCAGCAATTCAGAATAGTAGCTGAAGCAGTTAAGCGTGTCCTCATTGCACATTTTCCACCACTTAGTTACATGTGTGATTCACAGTTTTCATATAGAATACAAGGTCTTCTGGTGCACCTAAGAGTCTCATAATATTGTGTATAGTAATTAATTAATAAATAATCTCCATTGGGAATCTGACTTTTATACAAAGTCTGAGCACTATTTAAAGCATAATTACATCCTTTATCCAAGCCAGCCCTTAGAGAGTTTTTCAAAGAAGGATATATAGCATATTTAATTTAATCAACTATGACATGGTTAGTGGAGTGGACACCGATTGTCATTTGAAGCTTCTCTCCTCACTGATTTCAATTTGGGAGGAAGAAAATCAGTTGTTATTTTTGGATGCAGACAAACAATGGATCTTATGAAAGCTGGCTTCTTTTCCAGGACTCAGCTACCACTGCATTTGAGTAGAGAAAAAGGATCTTCATACTATAGGAACAATGTTTAAAAGGAAAGCATTACTAATTAAAGGTAATTTAAAATAAAACAACAGAAAGTGAAAGCTTATTTAGCAAAAGTACAAGCTCAGGGAACAATAATGATGGCCTGAGCCTCAGTAATAGGAAAAACTTATGACTGGGCGTGGTGGCTCATTCCTCTAATCCTAGCACTCTGGAAGGTAGATGTGGGAGGATCACTTAAGCTCAGGAGTTAGCGACCAGCCTGAGCAAGACCAAGACCCCATCTCTACTAAAAATAGAAAAGTTAGTTGGGCATCCTGGAATGCACCTGTAGTCCCAGCTACTGGGTAGGCTGAGGCAGGAGGATTCCTTGAGCCCAGGAGTTTGAGGTTGCTGTGAGCTAAGCTAACTCTAGCCCAGGCAACACAGTGAGACTTTGTCTCAAAAAAAAAAAAAAAAAAAATACCAGAAAATTTAAGAAGTCTGTAGTAGCCACATAGAAATAGTTGTTTAAATAATCATGTACTTTCTTTTATATTTCATTTTATATTTGAGATTTTTAATTTTGAGATAAAGTAGTCAAATCAGGCATTAATATAAACATCACTGTCTCATTACATAAATATTATCTCATTAAAGTAATTGTGAATGTGGGTAGAGAAAGATTCATAAACTAAATGGTTAGTTTCTTAAAATGTTTGTGTCTAATGTCAAATTGTGTTAGTTTATTTGCATAGGCCATAATGATTTTAGAAAAAAAATAGTCACTGACATAGTATCACATTGGATATATTCAAAGGGAATGTACATGGTTATTATGCAAATTCTGCCATTCCTTAAACAAATACCATGATGTTTTATGCCTCTGTCACCCTGGATTTGTTACACCTCTATTCCTCTTCTCATCTTCCAATTCCAAATCATTGTCTAGGACCAAACTCAAAATGACATCTGATGCAAAATCTCCCCAGAATCCTCAGCACCTTATTAATACCATGACTATAGTTCATAACATAGTTATGTTTTTGTTGTTTTCTCCCAACATACTCAATTTCTTAAAGACAGTCTATGCCTTCCACCTACATATGGGTGTCATCTAGTAAAATTCCTTTTACTTCGTAGGCAAACAAATAAATCTCCATTAACCTGAAGAGAAAAAAGTCATCTAAGATCAAAGTTTAATAAACAATTTTATCGAATTCAGTTTTTAATTTTCCATTGATATATGAAAATGTAAAACACATTTTAAAGAGGTAAAGATTTTCATAAACTTCTAGAAATACAGCATTAGGGGTCAGGTGTGGTAGCTCACACCTGTAATCCTAGCACTTTGGGAGGCCTAGCTGGGAGGATTGTTTGAGGCTGGAGTTTGAGACCAGCCTGAGCAAGAGTGAGACTCCATTTGTTCAAAAAAATAGAAAAATTAGTCAGTCATGGTGGTGTGTGCTTGTAGTTCCAGCTACTGGGGAGGCTGAAGCAAGAGGATCACATGAGCCCAGCAGTTTAAGGTTGTAGTGAACTATGATGAGGCCACTGTAGTACTCCTGCCCGGGTGGCAGAGCGAGACTCTGTCTCAAAAAAAGAAAAAAAGAAAAGAAAAAAGAAAACAAAAGAAATATAGAATTAGAATTTTTGAAATGGAAGTTATTATGGAAGAGTATGATTTTCCACCACTTTTAGGAAATTTCCCCTTTAGTCTATACTTCCATTTTAGGGGTATGAAATCAATCTGGATGGATTAAATGAACAACTTAGTATTTCCTGAATTTTGTTTTTGGGGATAGATAGTTAATAGGTGTTCAGTGAAAAAGCATTTCTGTGGGCAAATGCACATTAGAAACACTCAATATAATAGTTCCCTTTTCTTTGGAAATTCACAGTGCATATTAGTATACTAGAGATTCCAAATATATCTATAAACAATAATCTTAACTCAGAATTTCATAGGAGTGCTTCCACATGAAACTTTTTTGTGAATCAACAAACAATAGGGATTTTTAATACCCAGTTATGAAAATGCTAGAGTATATTTACTATTACAAGCAAGTTATCTTGGGGCGAAATCAACTCTAGAATGCAGACTCTCTACATTCTCAATGTACTTTAAGACTGCAAAGGTCTGCTATCATACTAAACCTGACATCATAAAACAAAGCATATAAGTGCTTTACAAAATACTCGAGAATATATTATTTCATTTGATCCTACAAATGCTTCATTTCTTCAGATAGCTGCAGAGAAAAAAACTCCCCGAAAGGTAAATATTTATGTTGGGGGATGTTTATTAAAAAAAATAAAATTGAAGAAAAGAATGACAGCTTTCCTGACTATGAAAGAGTCTCCAACCATGAGTTCTTTCCATTGTCCATATGTAAAGTTAAAACGAATAAATCTAACAGATTTTTTATCATCTGTTGTAATGTATGCATGCTTCCAAGCTACATTTCTTAATTTTGAAATTATACAAAATTGTCCCAACTGTGAAATTAGTGTGCAGCTATCTCTTTTTCCTTCCCTATTAACTTAACAAGAATTGGTGTTTTGTAAATAGCACCATTTGTCCACTCTAACCTTAGGAAGACTGCACTTCAATTTCTTTTCAATGTATTGAAGTGGAAATGGCAGTCACCTTATCATGAAATATATTCATTGCAATTTCTCCAGCTCTACATTGCTTTCCAGGTTAAATACCTCTTTAAGTCTAAAGGATGGGTTGAATTAAAAGAATTATTGGTTTCCCCCTAATAAGTCACTTTTATATCTTAGGAATCCATTTCGGTACAATGTCTATGAGCCTTAGTGGCTCCTTGAGTGTAGTACAATGGACACGGAGATCAAAAGGCTGTATCTAGTTAGTTTTCAAGAAGCTGCTTGACAAAAATGTCAAATTATCAACCATATTTATCAAACACAATATGCCCTTTAGATTCTATGGTGCACAGTAATGAAGTATAAGATATAAGGCTTGTTCCCAACTGAGATGGAAATAAAAGATACATACTTTTGAAGCATGCCTATATGAGATATGATAGCAGTACACATTCTAACAACAAAGTAGTTAATTGTGACATGAATTAGAAAATATAGCATACACGGCAATATACATATGAAAATAAAAGCAAAAAAAAAGAGTGAAGAGAATACTCAGTGTACAATGGAAAGAATAGAAAGGCATCATTAGTTCATGAAACCATAAACTATTTTCTTTCTGACTTGCTGTCTCCTTGCTTTTGACTTTAGGTTTGTAATGGGGATCATTTGAGATAATATATGTGAAAGTGTCCCTTAAACTATAACATTCTAGAGACACATAAAATATTAGATCCATCACTCATGAATCATTTCTTGAACACTTGTTGACAAATAAATCATTATAGTGATAAGAGTCAATGAACATGTTTTGCACTCATCTTCTAATGCTTCGGAATCTAATGATCCACATTATTCTAGAAGTCAATGTATTAGTCAGGTTAATGATGTGACATCCCGAGCCAAATTTCCTTGTCTCCTATCTTTGACTTTGGTTAAGTTACTTAACCTTTCTGTACTCATTTCCTTCTCTATAAAGTGAAGATCATTATTGGCACTCTGATAAGGTTGTTGATAAGATCAAATGAGTTAAGATAAGTAAAGTGCTTACAACTATTTCATATGGCATTCACTCAAAATTTCTTAGCTTTATTTGAAGGTTTCTGTTTTAATCTCAGAAAACTGAGGCACAAGGGAAGTTAACCTGCTAGAATCAAAGTATGCCCCAATACCCTGGGGCATCGCCCAGGCATCAGGCTAAATTGTGTCTGAATTGTAGCCACTTTCCTATAACCTATTTAGTGTACCTACATTCTGTCTATTCCTCTGTCTTATCATTGCCCACACTGTTGTCTGAAGAAACAGAGGGGAAATGCATCAGCACTCTTTATTGATTTGGCATAAGAAAGATTTATTTCATTAATAGTTGTAATTCATATAATTCTGTATTATTTGTAGCTATAATGTACCTTCATCTATAATGTAGACATATCAGCACCTTAAACAAAAAATTCTTTGTTCTTTTTTCTCAAAACTAATGATAATTTATTGTTTTTAGAGCGACTTCCAGCAAGGGTTTGAGGTGGCCCTGCCAGTTATTACGTGTATGTGATAACTTTGAGTCTGTTTTCTACTGTATTAGGGGTCATGATAAGGATACTTAGATTACACGTAGTGATTACATGAAGAAATGACACCAGTGTGTGTAGATTAGTTCTCCACACTTCACAAGCACTGCATGTTAGCATGTGTTGCTGAGAATCAGAATGTGGTTTTGCTTTTCTTTACTAACCTTCTCTTCCTATTTCCTTCCTCTTTTTTTTTCCTTTTTGTTTTTTCATTCTCTTCTGCCAATTATTGTCACATCCCTTTTCTTTCTGGATCCTCTTTTTAAATTCTCTCTTCTGTTGACACCACACACGCAGTTCTGTCAATGTACACATCAACCCTTTTCACACATACTTAATTCTCTATTCATTCCCACATCAGACATTCATATTAAGCCCTTATTTTATAATTCCAGGGCTATTATTATATGTTATTTTATGTTTTCAAATAACAAAACTTCAGATTTAATCGAAAGATCTTTTTACTAATTAAAACATCCTCAGAACCAGTCATAACTTTCCATAATTTCTTAATGACATGCATTGTCACAGTCATGACATTGCTGGGCTAATACAAATAATTACCTCTAAAAACATGGAACGGTGTGATGAATTTATTCAAAATCTAATTATCCCATATTACCACCATGTGAAACTAACAGGGGCATCTATACATATTTAGTTTGCTTTTTGAATTATTATAATGTTTTATGATAACAAACCAATTTAAAGAACACTTGGAATATTTAAATACTTGAAAAGTGTATAAGTAGTGCCTATTCTTAGACCTTATATCTGGGTCAACTTTTGCTTCACTTGAGTATGGATTTTTGTAATCTTAATATTTTAGATATTTCTGCTGAATCTATGTACCAACTAAAATCACTGTATATAATTTTAATGGGGTACCCAAGAGTTTTTCATTATTTCTTTGCCAGTATTCTTTGCACCCATTTGCAGTTTTTATTTCTCTAATGCATAAGGCTTGTCAGCTTCTGAAAAATCAAGGTACTTTTTCAGTTCTGTTGCTAACATGAAGCATCTTTCTTTTGCCTCTCCAAATATGAAGTTTTCATATTGAGATACTATTTAGAAATGTTATTTTGTAGCCATAAAAATAATTTCTTCTAAGATTCCAACCTTTAGGATCTATAAATAAGTTCCAGAGAAATTCCACAACATATTTTGAGAAATCAAAGTTTGATTAGAATAAATATGTAAACTCATAAAAGGGCAATGCCAAAAGATGATGTTCATTTGAATACATCATTCATTCTTTCATTTAGTCATTTATTGATCAAGAATTGTGAGTTCTTTTTTAATTGCCAGATCCTTGGTTGAATAGGTATAAGTGTAAAAGATAGAAAGACAAGAAATTTCCTTGTTTATCCCTTAATTTTCCTGATCTTTAGAGGACTATTATTTTCCATAAATATACAGTACCTTGTAAACCTTTGAAGCGGTTCACAACCTGATGATGGAAGATATGGAATAAGCAATCAATTAATTATTTTAAAAATGTGATATGCGCTATAATAAAGCTAACTAGAAAGTGCAGTAAGAGTATTCTGGAATTTAAAAAAAAAGGGCTCCACAAAGGAAATGACATTTTTGCCTGGGTCCTAAATATTTCCAAATTAAGAAGTTGGAAGGGAAAAATTCCACAGAAAGGAAATATCATGGGTGAGTGAAATACTGTGTGGAGATTGTTTAGGAATTGTTCTGTTGGGGGTCTATGGGTGGGGCAGAGACAGATTTGAAAGTGAAGGTAGATATAATATTCAGAGAATACAAATAAGTGAGCCCACAGTGCTTGCCCTGCTTCTATACCATGTACTACGTCAAAAAAAGGATGCAAAGAATCTTATGTTAAATAACAGATACTTAAATTAAATGGACAATGTGGAATCACCACATATTTTTAGCAGGAGAGTGGCATTATGAATCTAGATTTTATAAGATAACCTGGACAGCAATATACACAAGAAAATATAGCAAGGAAGTCTAGGACAAGGATGATGAAGAAGAAAATAATAGCAATAATGACAAAAAGAACTAAGTTATTGAATACTAACTATGAGTCAGTGGTTATACTAGGGCTTATAGTATCATTTAATATGCAATGAAACTCTTAGAGGTGGGCACTTTTACTGTGCTCATTTTTCAAATACGGAAGGGTAATCAATTGTTCCAGGACCATCTCCATTTTAGCACTCTAAATCCTGTGTTTTGGGAAACCCCTCAGTCCTGTGCAAACTGAGATAGTTTGTCACTCTAGGTCTTGAATTGATTAAGTAATTCTCCCAGGATCAAACAGCTAGCATATGGCGAATCAGCCAGAATTTAAATTCAGACAATTTGACTTTGTAAACATGTGTGTCCTTGGGCAAGTTACTTAAACTTTTTACAATTTAGTTTCTTCAAGGGCAGAGTGAAGATAATATCAGTTTCTACCTCATGGAGTGTTTTAATGATAACAATAAAATGATATAATCCATAGAAATGTTTAGGCTAGTGCATGGCACATTGAAAGTGTTCAATGCATCTTAGCTAGCTTATTCATAACTGGCTAACATTCAAGCATTTTGCTTTTATATAAATATTTTGTAGGAAAAATTAGAATAAACTGATGCAGGAGAACAGAGAGGGTGAAAAAAGGGCCTGATTATTTTTGTAAATTTTTGTTTGTTATTGTTTTCAGTTTTAGAGACTGACTAGCTTGTAACTTCACTAAATTAGGAAGACTTGAAGAGATTAAATTTACTTGTGAGAAAGAATAAGTTTTGTATTTAAAATATTGAATTTGAAGTGGAAGAGGGTATTCATTTTGCCCTGAATGTGTGTTCTTAGTATATTCCAGCTAATTAACAGAGGTAATTAGCTACAGCTGAGCAGGTCTTCATCCTAGTGAGTTACAAGAACTTAATATTAATCCCAGTAGACATTTTATATTTGTTTAACGACTTTGATGTGGTAAGTTGTCTTTTTACATCTTGATTTATTTTCATAAATATCAACCAGTAAAGAGATTGAGGAAGAAAAAGGGAATAAGAAGAGAAGCGACTCTGTCCTCAAAGACAGCTGTAACTCAAAAAACTTCCAGCGCTCATAAACTCCCACTGTAATTATTTCCATCGTGTTTTAGAAGCTTATGATAAGCAGGTATCTTATTTGATTACCAAATATGTCTCAGTAGCTAATATCTGTGTGCTAAAAATATCTCATGAAATGGAAGTCGATGAAGCTAAAATTGTGAAAAGAGCAATTCAGATAGCTGAAGATGTCTTTTCTGAAAGGAAAGCATGCTGGTAAATTCAGAACTTTAGCAACTGTAATCAT
This sequence comes from Cheirogaleus medius, assembly GCA_008086735.1. Taxonomy (NCBI): domain Eukaryota; kingdom Metazoa; phylum Chordata; class Mammalia; order Primates; family Cheirogaleidae; genus Cheirogaleus; species Cheirogaleus medius. The sequence continues at coordinate 54,156,733 of VBSM01001124.1, read as the reverse complement.
GTAAATGTTTCCCTTTAGATTGAATTTCCTTGATGGGAATTTTGTTAGCTTGGTAGTCTATTTTAAGGGCCACAGTACACATATTGAATTCAATGCAACAACCATGTATGGGCACCTACTATGTGCCAGACACAGGGGTAAGTGCTGCAAATAAAAATTACAAAAAATTAAGGATGTCAGTTTCCCACTCAAACTCAGTCAGATGGTTCAGAAAAGATAATAAATAACTCCAATTCAATGACACACATGCCAAATCAGATGGTTGGAGGGTACAAAATTAATTATCTTCCATTCAAAATAGTTTTCTCATGAGATTGTACAATTTATTCATTCATTCATCCAAACCAAAAATCTGGTTCCTCTCCCTCATTTTCCACCTCAAATCATTAATATCCCTTGTCTTCACTATATTCCAGTGCCATTTTTACCTCATGCTGGTATTTTTTTCCCCATGAGAACAGTTATGTTTGCCTCTGGCCTTATCTCAATTCTGCACATAAAATATAAGTATGATTATGGGATGTCCCCTATTTAAAATCCTGTATTTTAGCTCTGTATTACCTATACTCCTTAGGATAGCATATAAAGATAAATTAAACATTAGTTGAATGAATAAATTAATCTATCCCCTGCTGACCTATCCAGGCTTTGACTTTCTCCCAAGTATAGCAGGTTGTCTAGTTCAACACAGCTACTGGCTTTATGAATAGGACACAATGGAAGATGCTTCTGGTTCTTCTATGTGATACTGCTCTTCTGCTTTGTTAGCTGTTAAATCGCATCCACATTAAGAAGTCCTCTACAACCTCCCATGTATATTTCACCTTCCCTCACCTACCCCAAGATTAAAATCTCCTTCTTTCTGCTCTTCTTTGAAACCATTTAATTGACTATGAACCATTTGAAAGCATGGATTTTTTCTTATTTTTCTCTTCAATGCTTCATGTGGTCCTTGAAACATAGTATGTTCCTAATATATTTGTCGATTATTAAAGGCTTATATGAAGTGGGTAAGTAATGTAGAAATACTACTGTATTTATAAAAGTCATTTATAAGTCCATTACATTTTACAGTTACAAAAAGTTTTATAGACATTATCTCATTTCAGTCTCGGTGATGTGAGGTCACTTGTGAAGGTAAAATGTAACTACACTAAAATAAGGGGAGAAATTTTTGTCTGTCTCATTCCCAACTGTTAGAAACTAGCCAGTATGTGTGTAACTAACGAATGAAAAAAATAACTTGAATTTTGCCATCCAAATCATCACCTCATTTGTTTTGGATTTTCCTTAAGAGGCAACAGAATGGTCTTATGTATAGGAATATATTCAATTCAAAATATTCCTTGCCTTCATGGATCAAAAAGATAATTTTCCCAAGATTTAGTGAAAAAGAAAAAAAGGCCCCAAAACAATCTGAAATATTTTATAATGTATGTGCTTTATACATCACTGGAAACTCTCTTCCTTCATGCTATACTTTCTTGTAAATTTTGGATCATATTTTTTCATGCACAAAATTTTCTGATTTATTATGCTTGAGAAACATTTGAAGTAATAGTCTGAAATGAAATTCTAGCCTTAATCTAAATAGATTGTTTTTGGTAAAACTGAGTGAGGCTCAGTAATCTTATTTAACAACCCCTGCAGCTTATTCTAGTGTAGCAGTCTGTGGATTACTCTTTGAGAAAGATTGGTGAATGTAGTCTAATTGCTATGATTGGCATGGAATACTCATTTGCTGTTTTGGGGTTTTAATATCAGTTTCTTTAGGCCTTGGCTTTCTTATTTTTAAAATATGATTTTTTAATACACATACACACATATTGAGACAGAGAGAGAGAGATCTTAAACAGTATATGTCAGCATCACGCTAGTAAAAAGGAGTATGAATAAATGTACACGGTGTTATTTATTAGATGTTTCTTATGTGTGTGTACTGATCTAAATTGTCTTTATGCATCAACTCAATTCACATTCAAAAATCACTTTACTTGGTGACATATATTTCATCTTTATTTTAGAGAAAAGAAACGTGAGTCATAGAGAAGGTGCATAATTTGCTCAGGAGCCCAGAGCTTGTTAGTGGTCAAAATGAAATTGAAACTTGAAAAGTCGGCTTTACAGACATCCAAACTGCTTTACCCTCACCCTTAAAAACTATATTTGGATACTGCCTACCAAAATAAAAAAAGGAAAGGGAGGGAAGAGGAGAAGAGAATTTTGGCATAACTTCTGCTATATTTCCATATAGTTGGGCTTTTCCAAAACATTTTATATTTTTGGCACGATATTTCTTAAATGCAACTAAAATTCAACGCTGTTTCAGAGGAACAGAATGATGTCATTAAAGATTTTCTACTGTCTGACTATATCAACTTTATATTTAAAGGTATACAAATGCCTAAAAGAAAACCATTAAAATCCCAAAATAAGATCTGATGGACATAGACAATCCTCACATTAAAAAAAATGACCTGTAAACATGAGAAAAACATTTACTTGGGTTTTAATAAAAATGTAAATTAAAACAGTCATAACTGCATCTTTTAGCATCTTACAACTCCTTCTTTTCTCTCCCTATACCTTGCCATAAACTTTAAATATTATTGCTTCTCGAGTACCATCTTGGGTACTTTATCTTTTTCTACAGAGTTCCCTTGAGAGATTTTATTTTCTCTCATAGTTTCAAGTAAATGTTGAAGAATCCACAAATTCTATCCTCATCCATGACATATTCCCTGAGGTGCAGACTTATATTTAACACTTCTGCTCCTACAAGAAAAGTCAAAGCCAAAAGGTGTTAGGCAAAGCCATGGTGTACAGGCAGCACAAAGTTTACTGAGCAGCCCTTCTTGAAATTCCCAGTCAGTACTGGGACCTGGCACACCATGCAGGGAGCATCTCTAAGTTCAGTGAGCTCATTTTTATTTTATACATTACATCATAACAGCTGGGCATAAGTACCATCTGTCCTTAATGTTTTAGGACACTGGTAAATCATCTTTTCTTTTCTTTCTTCTTTTTTTGAATGTGTGGTTTTATTATATTTTTTTCAGAGTGTTTATTTCTTTTACTTCATATGATCCTAGAATACATGTTTTAAGGCCTAAGTTGATTTATGCATATTCTGGTTACTAAGATATTCTCTAAGCTCCAAATTTATCCATCATTTTGATTATAAAAACAAAACAAAACAAATTTAGTCTATTTTGGGTGCCTGAGCTGGGATTCTGCAGACTCAATTTATGCCTCACCAGCTAACTTTCTACTAGGTTCCACAAGTAAGGGTCAGTAGAGAGCAAAACACAAAGAGGAGAGAAGACCCTTGCATCTTCTTGTGTTCTTGCTTTTTCTGGCAATGTAGCTGTCAGGCAACGTGAACTTTCACCTCAGCAGTTGCATTTCATTCAATTCTCCAGATTCTTTCAGCACTTTCCAAAGCAGCCTCCTATGTCTTCTCAGATGTACCAGAACAGAGGAGTGACACCCCTTTCTTGTAAATCTGAGTCCCAGAACTTTGAGAGCCCTTCAATGAGCTTCTCAGTTGCAATGGACCCAAATCCTTTTCTTTGTTTCTCCAGCTCAAGAGATGGGAGCTGCTGCTATTTCCCATCTGATACCTTAGTGTTTCACTCAACATGTTCTTCAACATCCATTTAAGCAATGGTCTATATATTCTTTTTGTTTAAATGCTCTGTGTTTTTTGTGTTCCTGACTAGATCTTGACTGATACACTGTATTCATAGATTCCGTCCAAAACCTTCTTTGAAAATGAATAGTGGATTCTCTCAGAGGAAAGAGAATTCATTTATTAAACATTGCTTGTGTGCCCTCCAAATGTCAGCTACAGAGTTAAGTGCTAGGGATACTTAAGTGCTAAGGTAAATAAGCTACTTTCTCTAGAATACTAGTCTAGTAAAGGAGAGAAAGTGAAGTCAATGATTGTAATAGAATGTGACAAAAGATGTATATGTCAGCTTTAAGGAAGGGACACTGGATAAAGCATCAAGACATGTTTCTAAGCATGGTGGGAGTTTAGGGTAAGAGATGAGTATTGAGAGATAGGATCAAATACATACTGTAAATATTTCTATTCCAGGTAGTTTTCTAAAGACCATAAGAAATAATAATGTGGTGAATCTTAAATTGTTTGCATTAGAAAAGTCCCTTTGGTCACAGTTGGAGAATGGTTAGGAAGGGGGTAAACTTGAAACCAGAATGGCCAGTTAGAAAGGTGTAGTAACCCAGCTGGAGAGAAACAATGAACATATGAATGAAGGTGGTGAGAGTTAGAATGCAGAGAAAGATATAGATCCTGGAATTATTCAAAAGATGACAGGACTGATCAGCCTGTGAGAAATCATCATCTGATTCAAACAATTTGACTCCTGGAAACGTGTTCTACTAAAATAAATAATACAAAAGTTAGTTACCAAAAGGCAATTTTCCCAAAACACTAAAATCACTGCTTAGTAGACATTACTACCTGGATGATCTGCAGGCACCTGAAAATCAACATGATCAAAATGAAACTCATTGTGTCTCTCCAAACTTTATGTATTCTCAGAGCCCTCTCATCTTGTTGAATTGTGCTACCCTCTTTATAGGCCAGGTGTATCTCCTTTTGCCTCATCTCATTCAACCAGATTCCTCAAATTTCTCTTTCCAATGTGTATCCCTTCATTTCTACTTCTACTGGGGGTGCCTGTGGGAAGCCTTTCTCACAGCTGCCGCATGGACCATTTTAGTAGAAATATAACTGTTTTCCTTGCTTTTTATTAAACCTCTATTTTGATCCTTGGAAATGAATCTTTCTAGTGCACCAATTTGCACAGGTGACTACCTTACTTAATATTTTTGTAATTTAAGCTGACCCCTGCCCATTTCTGCACTTTCATGAATCAACTTCCCTCATTACCCTACTCTTTGTCTATATATAGCTACTGGAATCCTTAACAGTCATCCTTTCTTTTGTCCATCTGTGCCTGTCTAAATGCTGTTCCCTCTCTGTGGAGTGTCCATTTTTCCTTCTTATCCTAATCCATGCTTCCATGCTTTTTCTCCTTCATGTCAAATTGCATACTCTGTGAAATTCTAGAGTGTTTAGCAACTGTTTTAGTCTTGTGCAGAAGTGCCTAATATATGCTGAATAGAATCACTAGGTTTATGAGACTTCTAATACAGATTCACAGGATTATGCCCATTCATGATTACTATCTGATCCTAATATTCAGTCATAATTCTGCATTTCAGTATGTGGCATTAATGGTCAGAAAAATATTTACTAAGTTAAAATACCTTAATTATGCTATGATCCACTTAATTTTTTTACAAAAATGATCACAAAACTAATAAAGAGGAACACTAACCACCACCCATCAAAACAAAGTACTCAAATGGAGATTAACTGAGGAAATAGAAAAAATTAAGTGTCATAAAGACTAACTCATCATCCAAATTAAATAAATGTTAGGTAAAGTAAAACTGTAATAATGTTTCAATTATCAAGTTTTAAGTATTAATAAATCATAACAACCAATGTTAATGAGGGTGCTGGGAAATTAACATTGTTTTAATTCAATATTCTTGGAAGCTTAAGGAGGCAAAATATTTTTTGAGAATAATTTAGCAATACATACAAAGAAATGTAAAAAATCATAATTTTGTACAAGCAATTCCATATCTAGGACTCTAAACAGATGTTCAGATATGCAGTCCAAGACATTTGTTATGGTAATATTTATAAGAGTAAAAATTTAAAACAAAAAATTCTTCAGCAATAGGGGAATGTTTAAACACATTTTGTTCAATTAACTGCGATTAGATATGTAAAATATAAACATAAATTTTAGATACAATAATGTAAATAAAATAAACAAATATAAATCTGAATACATGGTTTAGTCATAAGACTACCAAAACTGCCTATTTTTGAATGACAGAAATAAATTAGGAAAGACAATTTCAAAATATTAGCATAGCTTATCTCTATGTGGTGGGATCATGAGTTTTTTTTTTCTATTATGCTTTTGTATAATGTATTTCCTAAATTTTTCAGATATAGCTTCTTTCATAAAATCATCACTTACTTTTCTTTATGGGATTGGCCATTTGATTATTTAATTAATATGTTTCTTGCCCTCCCAGATCATAAACTTCAATGGATATGCACCTTTTCTTTTTTCATTCATTATTGCATTCCCAGAAAATAACCTTGTGAGAGACATTAAGGTGCTTTAAATATTTGCTTAATAAATAAATAATTGTGCAATGCTTTAGAAAGAGTTTTCCTTCTTCAATAGAGGAAGATTTATTCAAATAAAGTATAAATTTAAAAGTCCTACATTTGCTCAAGCCCCTCAAAAACCCAGAAAGGATCTTAGGAATTTTTTTTTCAATTTTACATTCTTAAAGTGAGACTCCCCCACCCCCCGCCAGAGAATAAACTTCAGGCCATTAAAAACCTAGATTTGTCTCTGCTCCTTGAATATTTTTTATTCTAATTAATTTCTTGTTCATATGCTAATGTTCCATTTTGTAGAAATCTATAATTCCCAAATATGCTATATAAATTGTTTTTCTCCACTCACACCTTAATTATTCTATTAAAATCATTTAATTGTGTTTCTCTTTTCACTAGCATCTAGGAAACCATTTTAGTTTACCTGTAGTGATAAATTCATATCAATTGTGTCAAATAAAGAAAAATATCCTAAGATAATTTGACAACTGTATTGAAGGAAACATCTATTTTTGAAGTCAAGAAACATTGTACAAGCTTGGCATTTATATATGGAGACAGAATTTGGATCTATTCCTAGCTGAAAGAGCTGACTGCCTGGAAAAGGCCTGAGGGAAGAAGTGAGAAGCAGTCTTCTGAGGTTTGCCTTTTTCTCTTTCTTCTTCTTTTTTTAAATTTTTTCTTCTTGGCTTATTTGTTTTTCTTCAGACGGCAAGACGTCAAGATACAGTTTTCTGGCTACATCACATATTCTGCAAAGCGTATGGACTCTGAGTAGCACACATCAAAGACAACATGAGAATATAAAGCATTTCTTGGGCAAGAGGGAACTTTAATTTGGTGACATTTATAAGTTAAACTTAATTGCTTCAAATACCAATTTGTTTGAGTCACAGAATATAGATGTAGCTTAAAGTCATTTTTTTTTTCTTGTGCTATTATGGAAGGTTATTGTTGGGGCACTTTGGTTTTGAGATTGGATGCGTTAGTAAATTGTGGTTGATTTTCATTGCCAGTCTCTAGGAAGAGAGCAGCAATTATTCTTTCCCTGTAAGTTGTAGGAACATTAGGCTATATTCAGATCCATTTCAATAAAAGGCATCTACAATGGTACATATTTCTTCTAATTATTTCTGCTTTTTCTAAATTAAAAAAGATAAGACACATACACACATTTTTATATGTAAATATTTCAATAATATATTCAGGAAAATATAGTTTGGAGCTAGGGTTTTTTCAACAATATTTTATTCATGCCTTAGTTTGAGAAAATTGAGAATGTGATGGCAAACAGCTTAAACTTAATTGAAAAAAAAAAGGTGTCCTGTTGAATTAAAATGTAATAAAATAAATATGAGAAAAGATAATTTTCAAAAAAGGTAAAATTACAACTCTAATGGAAATACCCAAATGAACAAATGTTAAAGATTTCATTTAGTCATTAATCAATGAGGGAACCAAGCAAATGTTTTCACTGGTTAAAAAGAGAACCCTTCAAAGAACAGACACATTTTAGGTCAGGAATATTGTAATGAATATGCAAATGGGGGCAAAATTGGCTTTTCCCACCATGTGGATGGGAAGTGAATTGAACATCTACTGGACAGGACAGAATTTGCATGTGTATAGACAGGAATTATTTTGCATTGTTATCAGTTTTCTACAACTTGCAGAGCTGTAAAATAGCTTTCATAGAACAGGAATCTGATAAATTGGAGGAGTGTACTCTAGTGTATAAATAATGCAGAGTTTTATATTGACATAGAAAATTTTCTAAACATTTAAGTCTACTGAAGTATAAAATCACTGTCTTCTGTTTTGTAGCTCAACTTTGTTCAAAGATAAATTTCAACTTTGTTCAAAGATAATAAAATACACACAGATCATATTATTAATATTAGAATCATTCTCAATTAAATTAAACTGGCATTGAATTACAAAGGGGGCTGGAGCATTTGAAGCTATGAGCTTCATTGCCATACTGTTTTATGGCCACATCCTTTCTGTCTTCATTACTGACACCTGATCTGCTCAGGTGCTGAACTTGGAAGGTATCCCCGATCAGTCCCCCTTCCTCATGGTAGACATCCAGCCTACTACCTTGTCATAATGTTCTGCCTCCACTATTTTGAACCCAGTTGGTTCAGTTAATTTTTATTGCCTCCTTCCTAGAACAAGCTTATATCAGTTATGTTCCTTTGAGATTATTATTATACTTTCCTCACTGGGACTCATATTTACTTTAATCTCATGTTTTTCTATTATCCATAAAATATTCAGAATATGTGTATTTTTTCTAATTTTTAGAAAAAACTCTTTTTACTAAGAAGGAATATACAGGTTTTATTTATTTTTTAAAAATTCTATGCTAAAGACAGTAATAGCATGGTTTTTTTACCCAAATAGGTTCATGTTCATTATAGTATACTTAATCTCCTTATGACAATACTGAAATGTCCCTTCTGTGAAAAAAAAGGCCCATTTTCATTGGCCCAGTATCTTCCAGAGTGATAATTTTTTAAATGTAAATGTAATATTATTATTTTACCTAAAACCTAATGATAGTACATGGTTTTTCACCAAATGGAATACAAACTGCTTACCATGGACCACAAGCCCATTCATGATCCTTGTGTTATCCCTTTGATTCCATTGTAGCACTGCAACTTGGGGTATGTGGTACTTCTTTCAGTTATTTTAAGATAGAGTTTCTCAAGCTCAGCCTCCCATGAAGGGCTGTCTTGTACATTGAAGAATGTTTAGCAAAATTTCTACCCCCTAGATGCCAGTATTAATTTTATACACATACACCACACAGCCATACCTCAGTTGTGACAAGTGAACTTGTCTCCAGCCATTGTCAAATGTCCCTTGGTGGGTAATATCTCCCTTACTTGAGATCCACTGCTGTAAAGCACCATTCCTGCTCTTATAAGAGTTTCCTCCACAAGCAAAGCTTTGTACTTTAGGCTTTTTATGGCTGGCTCCTTTTCTTTCTACAAATCTCAACAATACATCACTTATTCTGGGACACCTTTCTTGTCTACCCTAATGCAAAACTACTAATCACCCTATTCTCTCAGGATTAAACACTATTCTTTTCTTCATATAACTATCACAATATATAATTGACATGTTTACTTATTTAATATCTGCCTCGATTAGACTATATCTCCAGAAGATGTCAATTTTGTTTACTATTTGTTCAAATTTGGTTCACTACTGTATATTCGGGTCTTGGCACAGGACTGATATTGAAGAGGCATTGGATACATATTTTTGAATAAATGAATACAAATTGGAATTGATTACTCATAAATCAGGATCTTCACATTACAACATATTATATTTGGAAGCTCACAAATGAATCACTGTGCTTAGCAAACTTGTGATAGCAAGTATAAATATCTTTCTAAGGTTTATGCCTAAAGTAGAGAATGATGTTTTACTGTACATTTTTGTGATTATCATTATTATTATTTTCCACCCAGACTGGAAACTTTAGAGATAAGAGAATAATATATGGAATTCTGAGTTATTAATTTAGAGGGGTGCCTTCATTGTATCAGGCCTATTTATTTGTTTGTGTGTTTATTTTATTCCCTGAGTACTCTATCCATTTAAAATCCAAATGTAGATGACCATTTCAAAAATGGAGAAGTTTCAAAAAAGCAAGGACACTTTGGTTTCATGCATGTTCCTCAAGTTTATTCTTTAGAAGAAATGTTTAAAATTTTTTTTTGTCTAAGCAATACTTTGAAAGTATTGAATAAAAAATCTTTTGATTTAATTACTCAATACATTTTAGTGTAATAATTTCATTTTTATGCATAATGTTATTGAACTCCAATACAGATTTCAAAGCTAGTTAGCATGAATGACTGGAATGCAGACGGTCTAACTCCAAGTCTGGTGCTTTTCTGAATCATAGAGTTTCTATTCTTTGTAAAAAAATATATTTTGAATGTATTATAAAAATAGTGTAACAAAATCAGGTAGAAAAATTGAAATATGTGCTACCTTTGGACTAAAAATATGGTTCAAATGAAGTAAAATTCAGCTCTCAAATAGCTGCCAAGTAAGGCAAAATCTGAGGAAAACTCCCAATTTGCATTTTAATGTTTGTTCTGTAGATTTCACTTTTGACTTACAGGCATATTCAAAGAATAACAAGAAATAGATGAATCACCTATCCAGATATTATTTTATAGGTGGAATGTCTTATTTCTATATATATACTGAGATAATTTATTTTTTCTGTATTTTAAAAAGCAAACAATATAAATGAAAGTTGACTTTCTTTTTAATGAGATTTTAAACAATTGATACCAGTGTTTTATTCAAACTTAATTTCTTGTATATTAATTTGTTTTAGAAAACAAAATAAAAAATAACATCATAGGAAGACATAATTTGCCAACTATAGTTAAGTATATTGTATATTCCCACGCACTCATCTCTGAAGAAAGTGACAAATTTGCTACAAAATATATTTGCCATTATTGTTATTTTAATCAAACTGTGAGTTACTAAGCACATAATTATTGAATATACATTTATTTTTAAATATCCCTGTATATAAGAAATATATATTAAAATGTTAAAAATATTTGTAATGTTTCATATTAAATTAAAAAATATATTTAAGCATTAAAAATGTGTGTCAATCAGATAGCATTTGTGCTTCAGTCTATTTGAAAGTATTTTTCTGTTCTTCAGGATTGTTCTTTTTAACATATATATACTTCTTCAAATATATTCTTCTTTAAACTTTATATTTAAAGTTTAACATTATGCTCTTATTTGAACTTTTATTTTCTATGTTCAAATAAACACGTTTATAAATGTCCACATTTATAAAAGGCATTGTGTCATCTTATTAAAACAATGAGCTTGAGTTAATCTTAAATAAAAAGATTTTGCTGAGTAAAATAGGTTTTGTTTATAGTTTAAAACTACATTTAATGTTTTCAAAGTAGTTTAAAATAAGCTTAAATTCTCTTACATATGTATAATATGATCAATTAGAAAATTTTATTCATTTTTACTTTAACATTAGATTATAATAATAATAATGCTATAAAATTGATTAGGAACATGTTAAAATAGAAATAAGATTCGGATCTTGCTCAACAAAACAACTCTTTATGAAGTGTTGCTTATATGTCATTCATAATGGTAGAAAGAGTCAGACTGTAATCATTATTAGGATCACAGCCAGGCAAACATTATAACCACATTTGGAAGGATCTTTAAACTGAAAAGTAAAATTTGCAAAAAGTTAAATGACACTATTCCACAAATAAGTACAGAATATATACATGCCTAAACTTTATTTAACTCATTAGTGAGGGACCTGGCAGAATGGTAAAACTGGTTCCAGAAGCATTTAAGATGCTGAGAATTTGTAGGTGCTGAAGAGAAAATGTTGAAATGAGATTTCAAGTCTAGATGCAAACCTGGCTAATATCCTACAGGGCAATATAACTATTAATATCACCTCCTAAGGTATCTTTTCACCTAGACAGAAAATAATCGTTTCTCCACCAGACAAAAATCAAGAATCTAACAGATGATTTCACAGAGTCTGTTCTTTAGACATTTGCCTATTGAGAAAATGAGAGTTACATTCATATATTAATAGATAGTTAAATAATCCTTGAGTGAGCTTCTTAGACAATGGTTGAATATGACATTTAAAAGACACACAACAATCTTTTGTGATAAATTTTGAGAAAAAAGTAAAATATCATAAATAAATTAATTATAAATGACTTCTGCTACTTATTTCAAGTTTCCTTTACCCAAGTAATTCATGAAGACCTTATCCTAGTTCTAATTTGTCCTGATTTGCCCCCTTACTTTATATCCAGATTCTTGTAATTCTTATGGAATTCACTTCTCCTATAGTATATTCTTACATAAGCCACAGCTATTTCATGTTGGCATTTTTTATTTATCAAGTTTCATTAATATTAATTGCTGGATCTTCCACAATTAGCAAGATTGTTCCCTAGAACAATAAAGGATTCCTCTTAGTTCTATCGGTAAGGAGAGTTACATATTTCAATATTCTGTAGATTATTTATTGGTAGTTTTCTGTTTTCCTGGGCATGACTTGTGTGCCTATAGTGTGAGACAGTCTTCAACCTTTAATCTGTCTTGAAGCATTTTCTACCAGCTGTCTTTTGACCTCTGTCTTTTCCCTTTAATGGAAGTAAGGTGGAAATAACTTCCAAATTATAGACTAAACTCAAGCTGAATTTTACATATTGCAAATATACTCTGGGCAAATATGGGCATATAGCAGATATTCAATATGTATTTGCTGACAGACTAGTAGCCATATGGGCATCATTATATGCTAAGGAGTTTCTCTCCTTTTATTTTGTGGGCTATATTACTAATGATTTGAGAAGCAAATGAGAACTTCCTTACGCAGAATACCTGTTATCTATTCCCCTTCCCAGTGTGATGTTCCGCCATTAGGATGATATGTTTTTATACCATTGTCTTGAGATTGATTTTGTAGGTAAAGCAAAGTCATATAATGATTTTGATAGACTTTTATATATAACATAAAATCCCATTCTTTTCTTATATATGGTAAAATAGGTAGTCATCACTTTCAAATAAAGGTTGTTTCATATGTCAATATTGTAGAACACTGTCCTCCACCTGTGAAAGTACTTAAAATGATCTCCAGACGTGGATAAGGGTATAGGCAGCATTAATCCTACCCTCATGCTAAATCCTTATTGCATTATGGTGTTTTTTTTATTGAACATTTTTCACTCTTTAACAACAAAGTACATATGGGAGTGCACACAAAGAAGAATTGAATAAGTTGGATCTGGAATAAGTTGGATCAGAAGGAGAGTTAATGATGAGATCACCAACTCTTGCTGAGTTTTATTAGGAATGCTTTCAAATACCCTCAAGTTCTCCACAGCTGGGCACAAAATATTAATGGGTAAATAATACAGGTGCTGGATTTGAAAAACAGTGTGAAAGTGTTCTGCTACAAAAATGCATATTTATTAGTTTCTGCTTGCCTGAAATTCCCACTTTTAATCCATTTATTCACATTTATTGACTACTGGTCTGTAGGACCATGCCTTTGAATTACTGAACTGGCTTTCTGATTTTTTCTTCAGAAAATAAAATCAGGAAGGAGACATACAATACTAATCTGAAAACATTTAAAAGCTAATTTACTTATTAGAGGTTAATAAACTAGTTACCTAGTAAAAGTGTAACAGTTGGATATAATATAATATAAAACAGTTGATATAATATAATAATATAATATAACATAAACAGATTTTAATAGGTAATGGGCCAATAAAGAAAGAGAGAAGGCAGGAGTGGGGATATGAGAATGGGGTACAGGTGGGGAATGCAAATTCAAACTTCTGTATTTCTCAGTATTCCCTATCACCAATCTTCTTATCTCTAGAAAAAAAATTAGAAAATCTGGGGGTAATAATACTGTTGTCTTAATAAAAATTCAAACTGTCTGATTCATCAAAATATTATTTTTAAAAGAGACAGTAAATATATAGCAATGTATTCTTTGTATAGGTTTTACATTTTTATTTTAAATCCCATTTACATTGCTATATATTCTTTTTCTGATGTCCTTCATAGTCTAATTATGTCAGTATTTTTTTCAAATATATGTTTGTATGTGCTTATATACTCATGTTTAAGTGATTATTCTATATTATAGAAACATTACATTGATAAGTGCATTTTAATATAAACATGGATAGATACTGATACAAATACACAGGAATACATATATATAGATAGAGAAATTTTGGGATATTCTTTGGAATAGAAAAATATTTAACCAAACATAAATTTTAGAGATTTATTCAATTGTGTTAAATCAACTCCCATTGTGCCTTCACAGAAATGAGACATCATGTAGTTCTTCTTTCATATACCTTTGGTGAAACTGACAGAAAATATAGATAACTCTCCCAAGAAAGGTAGTATAGATTACTGAGAACAATACATCATAGTAGATGTCTATTTGCATGTGAGTCAGGTGATCTAGGCAGAATTTGGGCTCTTTGGGATACTTCATGTGTTAACTTAGATAAGTGATAAATGCTCTAGATTTTCTCATCTTGTTAATTACACAATTAAAAGTGATGAATTCTAAGGACTTTTCCAGTTTAATCATGTTATTAATATTGAAGGAAGATTATAAAAACAAAAACATAAAACAAAAAGGTAGACAAAATTTCAAAATAATAAAATTAATTAATAAGCATCTTTATTTCATATATATAAAAATATATGTGTGTATATGTACAAATATAAGAATATCCATGCATGTGTGTCTGTATAAGCTGAAAGCATTGGGCTGTGTACATTCACATACATATATATTAAGCAAGTGTAAATTCATATCTGAAATTAAAATTGAAAAATATTGTGAGGGTGTGTGTATAGTATCATATCGAGAGTAAAACAGGAATCAAAATTTAAAAACTTTGTATGTGTGCCCATATAATCAAAGATAACATCACCGATTATTTTATTTTCCAATAAATCAATATAAAAAGTATTTTAAATTATATTTTCAAAAAAATCAATGCAAAAAAGAATTTAATTTTTTTCCTTAGAGGTTTTGAGTATAGATTTGTAGCAGGTGTTACGTATGAAGGCATGGAATATAGGAATACCATCTGTATGTGTCTAATTGTAGCCAAAATTTTTTCCTTCACTGTTATTTAAAGATTAGAGAATTTTATTCTGCTTCAGAGTGGCTTTGGGACTAGTAGCTAACACTGTTAAAGATAAAATTAAAACGCTAATTTTAAACAGTTAAAATTCTATTATATCATCAGATAAATTATACACCATAAAACATTTCTGCATTTTTTACTTTTTAAAAACAGGCCATAAATATACTTTTTTCATGTATTTCGAATAGGATAAAATAAAGCAGTCAGATTGCTTAAAACTATATGCCAAAATCTATGAAGTTTTTTGATTCTGGGGATAAGATCAGGACTCCCCCTACTGGCAGCATGCCTGCTTCATTTGCATCAAAATCAAGATGTAAAGCACTTGTGAAACACTAAAAATTTAGCAGAAGAATAAATGAAGATAATCCAATGCAGCTCATTTTATGTACATGGAAATTGAGGCCCAAGATATTGATAGATTAAAACTCACATTCATCCCCCATAGCCTCAAACATCATGGGACCCTAAACTACATGGGACCAATTAAGTTTACCAACTCAGTATGATAACTACTTAAGGATAATAAGAGAACAAAGGATACTAATTATGGAACTATAGATTTGTAAACCAATGTGAACATACTCAAGATAATATTGTTATGGTACTTTGTGGGATTTTTAAATTACAAGATACCTGGAGGAAGTAGCCTGTTCTTTCTGATAATAAAAATTATTTTTTAAAAATATTTACAATATTAGAAAAAAAATTATTTGGACTTGCAGAGTCACAAATTCTGAGTGAACAATTAAACAATGAATTTGATCATCTTGACCTCACCTTAATTTTATTTAACTAGTTTGGAACTATAGACTATTACTAGTCTTTTCCTTATACTCCTGTAAGTCAAAAATTCTTTTTTAAAATTCTACTTGTTTTATTATAATATTGTTCTCATTGGAATACTCCCATATGAGCAATTTCTGTTCATATATGTGAAAAGTGTTAAGTTCCTTCTTGGGATTTTTGCTTTACAAGCTAAAAAGTACAATTCATTCAACCATTCCTCATAGAGCTTATTTAACAATCATTTAATACTTTTGTAGATCTCTTAGGAATCTCTTGAATGTGTTTATTTCCCTTTCCAAATTGAGGAGCTGAAACTATTCTTCCCTGCTTAAAGATTCACTTTACAATTCTTATATGTAATTGATCCGTGATTCTTTGCCTGCATCTCACTATTCTTTACTGTGATAACCTTCTGCTGTCATTGACTACATTAAGATTATGAACACTATCACTGACTTTCAGGGCAATTGTTATCCAAACAATGCAAAAGCAAATAATAAAAAGAAGAAGATGAATAAGAATAAAAATAAGCTTTATTTGCATGGAATATGAAATTGAGAGAACAAACAACATAATAATTCTACCTCTGTTGTCTTTCATAGAATTGCCAGAGGCAACTCAGAATGAACCATGTGTACAGATACTACGGAGATGTATATGTAGTTAATATTTACATTCTGTAATTTACAAATATATAAGACAAAAACCAAAAGTATAAAACATGTTGATAATGTCAGTAGTTGATTTAATTTTGTCAAATTTTATTCAGTAGATATTCCAAAAACATTCTTAAAAATATGTAGAGATAAAGAGAATACTGGCTTTATCCTCAAAAAAGATATAGTTGAGAGCATGATTGAGAACACAAATATATAAGCAACTAACTATAATAGAAAATGGCACATTAATTTAAAATTATCTAAATTGATGTGAAATAACATAAATATTTTCAAGATCACTTCTTAAAAAATTATGGATAACTTCAACATATCCAAAAGTAGAGAGTATAATTAACCTCCATGTGCCCATAACCTAGGTTAGACAGTTGTAACCTGATGGCAAAGCTTGTTTTATTTGTATTAACATATGTAATTAGTTTTTCCTCCCACAGATTATTTTGAGAACCATCTCTGGAATAAAGATAATATATTATTTATTTTACAATGACTTTATAGCATCTAACTTCATGGTAAAGCCAAACACCTTAGGGCTGACAATTTAAAAAAATGCAAATTATAAATTTTATGGAGAATTAGAATAGACCTGGGAATAGCTCAGTAAGCATGGAATCTTTTGGTCATAGGATGAGAATGTATCAATAGGGATAGGAGATATAGGAAAGACTTCTTGTCAGAGAAGCAAAGTAAAATCACTGAAAAAGGAATGAATATAGTTAATATGTTTAGGAAAGAACTAATAACCTAGAAAGAGACAGTAGGGGATACATCTTGAAAGGTTAAGATTTGTGAATGGCTTAATTTTGAGAAAATCCATGTATTCACACATTCATTCAATAAATGACCTGTAATGATCTTTCACAATTTGTGTTTCTGTGACTTTAAGCTTTATTAACTATTGATTCTACAGGATAAAATAAAAAACATAAGTGCAACTTGATAAGATCATTTAGACTATAGCTTTTAAAGAAAAGGCTGGAAAATGCATCAAAAGTTTATGTTTCAGTCATTTTCAACTGTTAATATTAGCCACTTTAGTCTGTTACACATTTTTATATTTGTAAACATTTTTCTCTCTGCTGGGGATCTTTTCCCTTTTGTCAACAGTCCTTTGATATTATTTTTCATGTTTTACTTGTCATAAAATTGTATGTGTTATCATGTAAAGCATGATGTTTTAAAGTATGTATACACTGTGAAATTGTTAAATTTAGATAATTAATAGATCAATTACCTCACAGTTATTTTTTTGTGTTAAGAACATTTAACATGCACTCTTGTATTTTTCAAGAATATAATATATAATCATTAATGATAGTCACCAAGCCATACAATAAATCTCTTGAACTTATTCTTCCTATTGAATTATAATTTTGTACCTTTTTACCAACATCTCCCCAAACCCCTACCTCCCCAACCTCAACTGCCCCAGCCTCTGGTAACCACCATTCTACTGTCTATTTCTATGAGATCAACTTTATTTGATTCATAAATAAAGTGAGATCATGTGGTATTTGTCTTTCTGTACCTGGCTTATTTCACTTAACATATTGTCCTCCAGGTTTATCCATTTTGTCACACATGACAGGACTTTCTTCTTTTTTTAATGGCTAAATAGCATTCTATTGTGTATATATACCACATTTTTTTATCCATTTATCTGTAGATGGACACTTAGGTTAATTCCATATCTTGGATATTGTGAATAGTGCTGCAATAAACATGGGAGTGCAGCTTATTTCGACATACTGATTTCATTTCCTTTGGATATATACCCAGAAGTATAATTGCTGAATCATATGGTAGCATTATTTTTAATTTTTTGAGGAACCTCCATACTATTTTCCATAATGGCTGTATTAATTTGCATTCCCACTGAAAGTGTGCAAGGGCTCCCTTTTCTCCACATCCTCACCAAAACTTATCTCTTGTCTTTTTGATGATAGCCATTCTAAAAGGAATGTGATGATATCTTATCAGAGAGGAAAGTTTGCTCTTTTCCAAGGCAACCAAAACAGATTCAAGATACATTTATGTAACAATAATTTATTTAAGAATTTGGATCCAAAAACTCTATTTTACTCTTTTTAAAACACTAAACTTATATCTATTATTACTAGCACACAGAGTCTTTGGGATGGCTATGCTTTGATTAACTAAAATGAGGATGAAATTGTCTTATACCTGAATCATTATTTTCATATAAAATAAGGTAATCAATGGATAGAAGTTTACTATAATAAAGAGACTAATAAAGAGCCCAAACAACGAAAATTAGTAATAGTCCCCTTTTGTTTGCCTCATTGCCACATTTGGGCATATTAAGTTCTATTTATAAGTACATTTTGTGGGACATTTTCCATTAAATTATACTTCAATATTATTATGTCATCCCAGAGGATTGATTTTTGGAAAAGCAAAACCACCATTCCTTGGTGATTCCCTATAGTACGACATCAATCCCAGCAATCTCAGATATTTTCTCCAGAAAATATTGCCTTCATTGGAGAACACCTCATATAAACAAATATTAAAGGGGAATCAGAGTATAACTAGATATTAATATAGATATGATATACATTGACAGAAAATTTTAAAATATTAAAGTAAGTATTATTCAGTTATTTAGGATATGGAATCAGGTCTTCAAAATAGTTTTAAAAGCCAAGAATATTGACACTGCGTGGTGAGGTCACCACTTTCTTTGCCAAAGTTATTGCTCCTCAGCCTTATAACTGCAGAAAAAGGCTTAGAAATATTTAATGCTTAGATTTTGTGTTTAAACTTCAGTGTTTAGGAAGAAAAATAATTTGATACCTAAGAAAAGGTAACGCATTGAGATATTTATAGTAAGAAACTTATTTATTCATATTCCACTAAAAAACTTACTGCAAAGGAAAATTCTAATATATAGAAGACAGACAGACACATAGACATACACAACGTAATGCCACTTAGTGTTGCTAAGTGTGAAATTCTTGGGACTAAAGACCAGTGATGAGTCTAGTAGTTCAAACTTATTCATAACAAGAGCTAGCATATCTATTCTATTCTTAGAAATAAGGTTGGAAATACTCTTCTAGACATTGGCCTAGGCAAAGAATTTATGAAGAAGACCCCAACGGCAATCACAGCAGCAACAAAAATAAATAAATGGGACCTGATCAAATTAAAAAGCTTCTCCACAGCCAAAGAAACTGTCAAGAGAGCAAACAGACAACCCACAGAATGGCAGAAAATTTACGCAAGCTACGCATCCCATAAAGGGCTGATAACTAGAATCTATTTAGAACTCAGGAAAATCAGCAAGGAAAAATCAAACAACCCTATCAAAAAGTGGGCAAAGGACATGAACAGAAATTTTTCAAAAGAAGACAGAATAACGGCCAACAAACATATTAAAAAATACTCAACATCTCTAATCATCGGGGAAATGCAAATCAAAACTGCAATGAGATATCACTTATCTCCAGTAAGAATGGTCTTTATCAAAAAGTCCCCAAACAATAAATGTTGGTGTGGATGTGGAGAGATAGGAACACTCTGCTGGTGGGATCGCAAACTAGTTTAGCCTCTGTGGAAAGCAATATGGAGATACCTTAAAGTGATACAAGTAGATCTGCCATTTGATCCAGCAATTCCACTACTGGGCATCTACCCAAAAGATCAAATGGCACTCTACCAAAGGAACACCTGCACTCGAATGTTTGTAGCAGCACAGTTCACAATTGCAAAGTTGTGGAAACAACCCAGGTGCCCATCAATACATGAGTGGATTAACAAAATGTGGTATATGTATACCATGGAGTACTATTCGGCTTTAAGAAACAATGGTGATATAGCACCTCTTGTATTTTCCTGGATAGAGCTGGAACCCATTCTACTAAGTGAAGTATCTCAAGAATGGAAAAACAAGCACCACATGTACTCACCAGCAAATTGATCTTAACGGTTCAACACCTAAGTGGACATATAGGAATAACATTTATCGGGTGTTGGGTGGGTGGGAGGGGGGAGGAGGGGAGGGGATGGGTATATACAAACAGAATGAGTGAGATGTGCAACGTTTGGGGGATGGTCACACTTGAAGCTCTGACTCCGGGGGGAAGGGGGGCATGGGCAATATACATAACCTTAATATATGTACCCCCATAATATGCTGAAATAAAAAAAATAATATAGTATTTCATAGAAAAAAAATAAAAAGAAATCTAGCTTTGGAACCTGAAGCATCTTCCCTGAGGTTTACCTCACATGTGAATCAATCAAATGAAAAAGGTTCTGTTACAACATAATTGGGGAAAGTGAGTTGATGTTAGTCAAAAGGGGAAAGCGTTGCCTTAGAAGTTTGGAAATATGGCAATTGGCCAACTTACGCCATTTTAGGGCAAAATTATGTGAGGAAAGAAAATTTCGATTTGACTTGTTTCTAAGGAGGACAGATAGGAAGTGTAATTAATTGTTTCATTTTTTATTCAACAAATATTTATATTCCATCTAATATTGTCAGGTGGTAGCAAATCAGCAGGTAGCAATAGGACTCAGAGTTATCATTTTGTGGTAAGAACATTTAACGTCTACTCTTGTAGAAATAGAAATAGATAATAGAAATACATAATTTCTATTGGTAGAAATAGATAGTAAATAGGTAGAAATAGATAATAAATATGTAAATTAATAGAAATGGTAGAAACAGATAATAAGTATGTAAATTAATAAGTAAAATAATTTAGATTGCAGTTGTCATGAAGAAAATAAAAGGAACTGTGAGAAAGAGCACCAAGAGAAGAGGTAAAGCTCCTTTAGATGTGGTGGCCAGGGAAGGTTATTCTATAAAATATGGTTTGGGTTAAGACTTAAGTTACGAGAAAAAGACAGTCATGCAATGTTCAGGAGATTAGACTGTTCCAAACATAGAAAATCACAAGTGCAAAGGTCCTAAGTGGAAGAGTTGGTTTGTTTGAGAAATATGAAGGAGACCAGGTACAAGGAACATAGACAGCAAGAGGGTGAATAGCGTAAAATGAAATTACAAACATAAGTAGGAACCAAATTATAGAAGATCTTCTTAGGCCAGAGTTCAGATTTTGTTCTAATTCCAGTAAGAGAGCTTCAGAATTTGGGAAGAATCATAATTGTGATTAAGTTATAAAAGGTAAATTTACATACACGATGTCATAAAGCAATATCTGGGCTTGGAGAGAATGCAAATAGAGAAATCTATAACTTATAAATACTTAAAATATTAAAAGGTAAAGTAAATGTAGCAAAATTCTGATGGGAATTTATCTTATTTCCTTTATAATTGGTTCAAAATCTTCATGAAAAACTTAAAAATGTACAAAAACAGTATATTAGTCCAGAACTCATGTCGAATTAGAAAATTATAGCTAATAAAGAAAATACAGATAATGTGCTGTTCTCTCCAAACAGGGATATGTGTTGGGGATTTGACAGCATAGGGAATTTTATTTTATAATAATTATTATTACCTAACAAACAAGCATTCATTCAATTTAGGGAAATAGTAACTAGACTCATTCTTTCCCAGAAGTTGATCATAAGTCTGATTTAATTCAGTCAATTACACATTGATCTTGAATATTTTACCCTTAAAAAATACTCATACAACATATTTGGAAAGATATTTTGAAACCTTAGCTTGAAGGGAATAACATAATTTCAATAAATGGGGTTTTGTTGTATATTTAAATACTGTGGAGAAAAGAGAACATCTTCAACACCAATAATTTCCATAACTCTTTTTTTTCTAGTATAATCATTGTGTAAGCATAATTTATTCATGGTTAACATCGTCCCAAGATACAGTACATATTAAGATACAATAGATTATGTGTAGAAGGGGTTGTAAAAAGCTTCTATCATTATTTCTATATTGTAAAGCATGTAAATCTGGAAGCCAATTTTGCCAGTACCATAAACATACATAGTATACACTCAAAACTTTCAATTTTCTAAAGAAGTCATTTTGGAGACAAGTAATACACTGAAATATGCATAGAAATTGTTAGCTGTTCTCAATTTTGATCCAAGCCCAGAAGAGAAAATTTGCATTTTAAATTATTAAGTGGGTGTCAGAGGATGGGGTAGATCCTGCTTATGTTCACTTTTGCACACTATATACTGAAATCGTTGTATAAAACAATATTTTAAACTAAATATATTTCTTAGTAAGATATTTGGTTTTGTTTTTCCCATAATATTTCTAGTATTTTTCTTTATAAATAGAGAAATGTAATGGTGTGGCATTAAGGTGATTTATAGGAACAAAATGGATATTTTAGAAATCAGTGTCTCTTTTTCAGATTTATTCTTGTGTCTTATGAAGAATATTTCTGAGAATAAATTGTCAGAGAGCTCAAGCTAGATGCAGTAGCTTACGCCTGTAATCCCAGCACTTTGAGAGGCCTAGGTAGGAGGATTGCTTGAGGCCAGGATTCAAGACAAGCCTAGGCAACATACGGAGATCTCTCATCTCTGCAAAATATTTAAAAAATTACCACAGAGCGGTGGCGCATGCCTGTAGTCCTAGCTACTCCTGAGGCTGAGACAGGAGGATCTCTTGAGCCCAGAAGTTCAAGGTTGCAGTGAGCCATGGTTGTGCTACTGCACTCCAGCTTGGGAGACAAAGTGAGACTCATATCTCTTAAAAAAAAAAAATTGTCAGAGAGCTCTTTGGTGAGGTATGAAAAGCAAGCCAGCCAAAAGTTACATAAAGAGATTCTGTCTCCCACAAAAATAGAAGTAAACAATACAAAACAAAATAAAAGCTGCAGCAACTGGCTTATTAATGACAACAGCCAGGACAACATTGCTTGGAATACTGATATATTTTGGTATCAAATCCTATAGTATTCTCTTACCCCCCTTTTTTGATGAAATTATGAATACGGTCTTAGAAATAGTTGGTATGGTGAATATGCCAACTGCATGCATGTAGATTAAAGTAGCCTTGGCTAAACATTAAAAAAAAAGATGTATTGGTTAAATTGGAAATATAAGTTCTATGGAAAATAAGTAGAACTTAGTGTTTTTTGCATCATTTTTTATTGTTTCTGTCAACTTGAAATATTCAGTTATTACTAAAAAAGTGATACGTATTAAAATTACAAATTATATGGATTGATGAAAATATCCTGATACATTGAAACTTAGAGTCATAAAAGACAAACACTCTCATTATTTTATTGACAAAGTTCACCTATATAGAATCCCTCTGAGTCAGGTGTACTGCAGTGAAAAAAGCACACATGTTCCAGGTAGAAACCCATGTTCAAGTCTGAATTTTTGTTTACTGGCAGGAAATATCATTTCTCTCGGAAAATCACCATAATGAAAACAACTCAATCAACCTCTGTGGTTTATGAATATTGAATTAAAAATGTGTATAAGCTATTTTTGTAATACAATGTAAATGTAAATACAATGTAAAACATTATTTCTTGTGATGCTGATTTTCAGTATATTAGTTTTAGTTCTATTAGTTTCATTCTGATTAAAGTTACTGGAATTAGATAAAGTTGAAACTTTAATATAAACCTCAGTTTCCAAAGGATTATCTATTTCATTCTTTGACCGGTTTGTAAATTCACTTCATTGTAATAACACTTTAAATTTATTTTTACTCCTGAATTATGAAAATACATTATTTTAGATATAGCTACTTTATGAGCTATGTTTAAAGTAACTTTCTCAAAAGCTAGTGATCTATTCAAGAGTCTGACACTTTAGAATCCTTAATAGCAGTTTAGTTTTCAGCTTTTTTTGGCTGATTCTTTTCTACCATGTTAAAATGGGTTATTTAAAATTTCCTTCTGTTTACCTTCACTCTAATTACTGTGAAAAGTCATAAACCCTGGCTCATTTTCCTTAAGGCAAGCTCATTAGGTCCTTGCCTTGGGCATTGTTATATTTCAACATTTCACATAAATGTATCCTACAGAACATTGGTCTTCTGAGAGATATTGAGAGATGCTCCATGAAAAAAAAAAAGTGTTCCAAGGACAGTTAGTTTGATAAATCTAATGTACCATAAATTCCCACTTTAAGATGCAGAGCAGCCAGTTAATGTTTAAGAAATTTCTGATAAAGAAAACTCTTAATTTTAAAAAATGTTTTTCAATAGTAATTGATTTATTAGCTCATAGGATATAACATGTATTGGTATCTTTCTAGGCTAATGCCTTTTATTTTTCAAAATATAGTTTTAGCACAGAATGGATACCACAGCCACAGACAAAGACTCTCACTGAATTATATGCATTTCCAAATTTCCATGACACAGCAAATTTTAGAAGAACTCATATATGTTTTGGAGAACTTCAACTATATAAAAAATCAATCTTTTAAATGATTTCAGCAAGAAATCTTCAAGTATAACTTGATATTGTTTAAAGATTCATTTAGGTTCAAATATTCTATTTTCTTTTTTTTTCTTCATGTGTCCAGTGTCAGAATTTAATCTGTGTATTTCCCTTCAGAAATCTAGAACTTGTTGAACTTGAAGTTCATGTTCTGATAAAACATTTTTATCAATCCAGAATTTCATTTACACATTCAAAATACTTGTTTCTTCTCAAGTGTTCCCTGTGAAGGCAATAACTTCAAGAATTTAAATGTAAAGGTAAAGTAGTATGATGATAACACTCTCTCCAATTATATATAGATTGATATTGTTTTTATTGTTTTTTGTTTCCCCATCCCTTATCTATTTTCTGGAACAGCTCTTTTTTTAAAAAAAAAAATCATTTGAGGAGACTGGGGCAAAAGGTTTTGGGAGATTGTCCAAGATCACACTGTAACAGCTCTTTGTAAAGACCAAATCTAAGAATATGTAAGCCAATAGTTCCAGATCATTTATACTCCTAAAGATACATATCAATTTTTTTAAAAGTGGTACCAGAAAAATTGAACTTCCATTAAAAAAAATGAGCCTAGACACAGATCATACACTTTTCATAAAAATTAACTCAAAATAGATCATATGTTCAAATGTAAAATGCAAATCTATAAAACTTTTAGAAGAACACAGGAGAAAAATTGATGTAACTTTGGGTTTGATGATGACATTTTAGATACAATCCTCAAAAAACAATCTAGGAAAGAAAATAATTGATAGATTGGACATTATTAAAATTAAAAATTTCTGCTCTGTGTAGTAGACTAAATAACGTCTAACCAAAGATATCAGGTCCTAATTCTTGGAATTTGTAAATGTTACCTCATAAGGAAAAAATGTCTTTGTAGATATGATTAATTTAAGGCTCTTGACAAGAGAAGATTATCCTTTGTTCCTTGAGTGTTATCTAAATCCAATCCTTTTTAAGTGAGAGGCAGAGGAGGATTAAACACACATAAGAGGAGAAGGTGATGTGAAAATGGAGGCAGGCATTGGAGTGATGCACCCACAAACAAAGGAAAGCCAAAGCCACCAGAAGCTGGAAGCTAGAAGAGGCAAGGTAATAATTCTCCGCTGGAGCCTCCAAAGGGAACAAGACCCTCCTGAAAGATGTATTCCAGTGAAATTGATGTTGAACTTCTGGCCTCCAGAACTGTTTTTTCAAGACATCACATTTGTGGTACAAAATTTGTTACAGCATCAATAAGAAACTAATATGCTCTGTGAAAGACACCATGAAGAGACTAATAATTAAAAAAAAAAAAAAGGCATGGAATGGGGGAAAGTATTTGCAAAACATGTATCTGATAAAGGATTTTGCTGGGGTAAGGAGATAGCTTCCCCTTCTCCCTTGGAAGATTTTCTGAAAAATCAACTCACAAAAGGCAGATTAATTGGAGAAAACACATATGAAATTTATTTAACATGTACATGCAGGAGTCTTCAGAATGAAGACCCAAAGATACAGGGAAAATTGTCCATTTTTATGCTTATGTTCAACAAATATGGAAAAAAAGGATATGATCTGATGCTAATAGTCTGAGTGGGGAAACCCTGCAAGGCTTGTCTGATTCTTCTTGGGCATTCTGAGTGTGCATTGCTTCCTTCTGAGTATGAGGCAGGACTATCTCTGAAATGGGGGTCTTGTGACCTATCTACAGTCAAACAAAGTAAGTCAGACAGTTTCTTTATGGCTAGC
The DNA here is from genome assembly GCA_008086735.1 of Cheirogaleus medius. Lineage (NCBI taxonomy): Eukaryota > Metazoa > Chordata > Mammalia > Primates > Cheirogaleidae > Cheirogaleus > Cheirogaleus medius. Next base: position 54,130,143 of record VBSM01001124.1, on the reverse strand, counting down.
TTTTACACAGAAAGGCAGAGGGAAATTTAGAGTAATAATTTTAGGATTTATGGCTGGCTTTGGGGAAAAGGGGTTCTGGTTTCTATGACCTGCCATAGAGAGGAGGCATTCTAGTTCCTATGGGTAGCCTCAGGGGAGAATGGGACTGAGAGACAGGAGGGCAGGAGAAGATAAAAGAAAAACTTTTTGTTTCTGAAGCTGCATCTGAGGCCTTCATTTTAGGGTATTGTTTTCTGAATACCAACAACTTGTATTCAAAATATATAAAGATATATGTAAATAATTAATTAGCAAAAAAAGAAGTTTTTGATGTGTTATCACATCTAAGAATCTGTTTTGTGTATTTTCTTGTGAACTTCAAAATGGAAAATTGTGACCCGTACTATACTGGGTCACATTTATCAATTAACCTTATAAGAGTCAATGTTACTTAATAGTAAAGTGATAAGACTCAGAATCTAGACATATCTGGGTTCAAATTCTTGATCTACCACTCACTAGGTATGAATTATTTTACAAATTACTAAATTTTCCTATTACTAAACTTTCGCAATTGGTAAGAGGGTGATATAATAGTATCTAGAGCAGGAGGTTGTTATAATTAATAAATAAGTTCAAGAATATAAGAATTTCAATACAGTGCTGGTGCATACTAAATTATCATCATCATTATTTTACTTGAAAATGATGAATATTAGTTTATAATATTCAATTATATGCTATATTTTTCATATATATTTATACTTTAAAAAATAAGTTTGAATTAAGAAAACATTTTCACATGTTAAATCCCATCTTTAAATGGATACACTTGGAAAAATAGTCTATTGTGATAAGAAAAGAAGCTCTGCCTATTCTGTTGATTTTATTTTGTAGCAGCACAAATTGCTAGGGCAAAAATAATTTTAAAAACTTTCTGTTATGTTCTTAAAAGTTTTCACTGAAGAAGACTTAACAGCTGACGGTAGTTTATGGGTGAATATTTCAATTACATTTATTCTTATATTTTGCTGCTAGATGTAAGATATAAAGTTAATTAGTTCCCCCCATGAAGGTCAATTGAACAGAATTAGTGTCTCATGAATCAAAAATGTTACTTCTGTGTGGATGGGTAGTGCATTAGAGCTGCAAAATGGTTCATAGTCTATTAACGTGGGCTCCTTCTTCCTTCTGATGGGAAGTTAGAATCAGACAGCGTAATGGGACGGATCTTCTTCACTGCACCTGCACATTTTGTATACTTGTTTTTGGCAGGCATAATCACATAGAACCCACTCTGCAGGTGTAATTGAAGTATGCCTGCCCTGAGGAGCTGCAGATGTCTTGGCCAGTGGAGCCTCTGGAAGCTGGCACTCCTCAAATAATGGGATGTCTTCAAAGCAATCCAGTATCTGGTTCCTATAAAATCCTGGCAAATGAATCCCTTCTTAAAGCCATACATACATTGTAATAAAGTATGATCCGCCTAAAATGAAGTCCTTTTATGCTGACATAATTAAGTAGGGAGAGGAATGAATGTGAGGTAGGATACTAAAGACATCAGCACCACATCATCTTAATTAAGAAATCTCTTTTCTGGCAAGGTGTATTGGAAATTATTGCAGTGGGTTCCTTGAAACGCGGAGAAATTCTCCCTGGCTTCACTTTGTAAGTCTGCAACACACTAGCAAGTATCTGTTGCTTTAGAAATAATTTTCTAAAGTAACTTGTTTATATTTCCCATTAATGCACTTTACTGTTAATATGACAGGGTAGAAGATTGACTAAAATATCATGATTAGTGCCTGTAGTGGATTTTATTTCTCTCCATTACCAGACTAGAGAACTTTGGCTATTAGTTTCACAACGTTCCTTTGCATTTAACTATTATTTCTTTTTTATTGCTTATTTTTACATTCATCCATTTAACAAGTCCTTTCACCTTTTAAAATTTTAAACACACATCCATCACACAGAGTAAATGCTATCCACTATTTCTTTTGAGTTTAGGAAGATTTAAACTCAGAAATGATGGTTTCTATATTCTCTTTCTCACTTCCTAGGGACAATCACCACCAGTGTTTTCTCATTTCACATTTTCTATTGCATATGGATAACTATGTATTTATGATAGAATCTTTCCCTTTTATCAGTATTATTGCTACAAATAGTATTATTTTTCTATAAATATAAGATTATGCTTTGCAAAGTTTTCTATAAATTGACTTTTTCCCTCTTAATTTCCAGGTCAGAACATGTAAGAGTATTTAATGATTTATATTTTCACCACAGGACTGCATTATAATTGGTTTAATTATCTTTCTCTTTATGGTAATATAAGTTGTATTGAAGTTATTGCTATTATAAATAATATTGCAAAACATATTTGTACACAACTATCAGCTGTAATCATGAGAGTTTTTCTCAGTTTCCTAGATGTGAAATTGCAGTCAGAAGATATGAATTTCTGATAAGTTTAATTACTACCCCACCCTCAAACATCTGATTGATTATATTCTCAACACATTATAAGATAGTATATATTGTCATGGCTTCAATAGAACTATATGTTTTGACTATATATTCTTATATATGTGCTGTTTTTATTTCTCATTGATTTATAAGGTTTCAGTTTGAATCAGAGATTCCTTTGTTTGAAATCATTTTCTTTTATTTGTGTTATATATTATATGAAAAAGTTTAAATTTCACATAGTAATATTTTTATTATGTCCACAGTTTCTGAAAAATAATATAGATAATTTTGCATAGATATTACATAAAAAAAGAGAAAAGGAATTTTCTATCAAAAATAATTTTCCCTTTTAATAAGAGCTCCAACTTTTAAGTAAAAGCAAAGTCCATGATTTAAGAAAAAAATACAAGCTTAGAACACATAATAGAAAATCAGGTAGATTTTAAAACTACTCTATGTTTTACTAAATGATATTTGCAATATCAGGAGAAAAACAAAACTTAATAATTAGAGGGAAAAGAATCTACAAAATCTTTGCCAGGTAATAAAACAAAACAAGACAAAACAACCTAAAAATATCCATTATTAATTGGATTATCTATTTCCTTTGATTAATATTCACAATATATTGTGATATTTAACACTACAATATTTTAATGTGCCAAGACTAAATCCGTTGCCTATATGATATCACTTGATCCTTCTTAAATCATCATTTAATTCTCATAGTAATCATAGGAGCCAGTTATGTTAATAGTCACATTTTCCAGCTGGGAAATCATAATTAAAGAACTTTTGCATGGTCACACAGGTGGTGAGAGGTGTGGTGAGTTTTAGATGCAGGCATTCTAAAGCAGCTTGTGTTCTGATCCTCCTGACAGAAGATGGTCCTCCCACATCAATATAAAAATGAAGAAAAACCTCAATGTGTTTTCTGATACTTTTAAATTATTTTTACTTTTACATACACAATTTAATTATGAATTTAAATGTACATTTAGTTATTTAATATAAATTACTTATTTCTTTAACTGTATGGTTCAAATATGCACAACAAACTATTATGTTGTAAGATGACTAACACCTTAGAAGTAATATTTTATAAATAAATAGAAATCATAACCAACTTTAAAAAACTGAACACTAGACAGAAATTATCTGGCAGGAAGATGGTGGCAATAGGCCAATATTCTGGCTGAGTTGAGGGGTATTTTAAGGAAGAGAGGTTTTAACATTTCCATCTCCTTAGTGTTGGTTTTGAATGTCAATACCACCAAACTTCAGGCTTCCCAGGTTGCAGAATTAAATGTTGCCTTTAAAATTTGTGTAAGACAAGAATAGAGTAACTAACTTCCAATAGGAAGACGGGGAGAAAGAAGCTCTATGGGTATCCAGTTGTTCTTTCTAAACAGGTCAGATTAAGTCCCTTGCTCTCTCTTTACAACTATAGAGTTGGGGCACTGAAGTATGTTACACTAATGAAACAACAGATGTCACATGAAACAAAATCTCAAGAGTACAGAAAAGGTGACTTCCATAACATTTAGAAAAGGAAACAGGGTAGAAATACTGAGTGGGTTGAGATAGCTGTTTAGCCTACTTATATAATTTTCCTTGAGCTTAAAAGTTCTCGTTAAAGTTAAAATATTAAAGGATGCTATTTCACACTGTGATAATCTTGTTACCCACAGGGGGCCAGGATGGTGACTTTCCAGCTACAAGGCAAATGATCTCACCTTTTATGCAAATACTTTTTATTACTAAGAATTATACCAGAAAGTGTCATTTGAAGATCAAATAATATAGTTATTTTTGATCATAGAGGTTATCTAGTGGGAAATATTTTCAATTTTCCTCTCTGCCTCTTTTCTGTGGCCCTGTATAACTTAATGTCTACTTCTATTCCTATAATTATTAAATCATATTTTCTCTTTTTTCCCCTTGGGCAAAAGAAAACAAAAAGCTTAAAGATGTCAAATTTATGGGTTATATTTTATTTATCTTTGTATATTTCAAACATAACAGAGTTCCTAGCATATAGTTTGTGTTCAATAATTGTTCTTGAATCAAAATATTTGATTAGCTGAAGTTCTGTTTAAATCTAGTTTAACTTCAAATGAATCATTTTTCAGTTTTTAGCTACAAAAGCTATTTTCCTGGATGCTTTTGAGAAATACACATTCTTCTGGATAGGTTATTTCTATAGATTGTTGCCAACCAGAACTTGCAGATATATTTATTTCAATTTTTCTTTGAAATCAGTCTAATCTTTGGTATACATATATATTTTACATTGGAAATAGTATTGAGTATAGCTTAATTTGGTCAATGAAACATTAATATTTGCTTATATAAGGCTATATTTTCCACTGCTAATGAACTAGAGATATTGTTTTCTGCCCAGATGATTTATATTGTAAATTGTACTTCATAGTTTATAAATTGATATGGTTCCTAAAAATGTCAGAAAGGTTCAGTTGCCTAAAATTACATTTTCACATTTATAAATGCTAGATGACCTATGATGTTCAGACTATATTAGTTTTGAATTATTTTTAAAGCCATACAATAGAAGAAAAATGTTTTATCTTACCTTTTTATGATAATTTATTATAAACACAGCATTTCAATGAAGTGAGTTTTATATAGAAAATTATTATTATTTCTGCCATAGGAAAGGCTAAAATATTCAGACATATTGAAGGTATTCAGTAAATGTTACAAGAAAATACTTTTTATAAAATATTTTGGATATTTATGCATTGTAATATCTTCTTCTATTGACATAATTAATTTTACTGCTTAAATACCTAGTTACAAAAGTGCTATGGGTTTAAAATATGGGTTTAATTTTATTATTATTATTATTTCAGAATATTACAGGGGTACAAACATTTTGGTTACATGTATTGTTTCTGTACAGTTTGAGTCAATGTTATAAGTGTGCTCATCACCCAGATAGCGTGTATTGTACTTGTTAGGTGTGAATTTACCCAACCCCTCCTCTCCCTCCCCACCTGCTTGATTTCCATTGAGTTTTATTTCCATATGTGTACATGAGTGCATGAGTGCTAATTGGTTAGTTCCAGTTTAATAGCGAGTATATATGGTGGTTTCTTTTTATTCCATTTGTGCTATACTTCACTTAGAAGAATGGTCTCCAGTTCCATCCAGGTCATTACAAAGGTATTAGTTCCCCATTTTTTATGGCTGAGTAGTACTCCATGGTATATATATATATATATATATATATACACACACACCACATTTTATTAATCCACTCATGTGTTGATGGGCACTTGGGTTGATTACACATCTTTGCAATTGTGAATTGTGCTGCAATAAACATTCCAGTGAAAATATGTGTTTATATCATGATATAAGCCTTTTTCTATTAGTCATTTTGCTTATTAATATATGAGTACTAAATTTAAAATATAAAAGTATAACATAAATGTAAAGTTTTTAGTGAATAAGGAAGCAATTGTATGTACATTAAATGTTGGGGAGGGCAATCAAATCAGAAAATAACATGATCACAATCAATTTGCAGAAAAATCAAAAGCCAGCAGATAGAGCTTTTCAGTTACTATTACATAATCATTAGTTAAGGCTGCCATCTAAAATAAAATATAGGAAATTTAGAAATTCTATAATGCTCATAGTTTTCTGATTAAAACTATTCAGTCACTATTTGTAAAAAGTAAACTATTAATATTTTCAATGAAATATTATTTAAATACTCTTATCATTTTATTATTTGTGTTTTAGTTTCTGTGAGTCCATCAAGCATCACATTTCTGGTTAGGCAAGAAAATCTCATTAAAACTGAAGTCACTTATCAGTACTTTCATATTTAGGTAATAAATTTTTATAAGATATTCAATTTTACATGTGTCACAGTGTTTATTTATAGGTCACTTCAAGCACAAAACACGTATAGTATTTGACCATGTGGTCATAATTAAAAATTAATCAATGTATGTAATCACTGTTAAATGTTTTTGATATGTCCTACTTTATAAATAATTATGAGATAAATATTATTATAGCTCCTTTCTTTCATTTGAGACAATACAGAACTACAGAGGTTAAGGACCAAGTTCAAGGTAGTATAGCTGAAAGGGGCTGAAGTGGAATATAAACCTTGGTTGTCTGAACCCAGAGTTACTACTCTTATCACTGATATTTGACTGTCTTTATAAGTTTTTGGCTATTTCTGCCCCATCCCACCACCATCTCTACTGTTTTGGAGTCTCCAGAGATGCTTCCTAAGAAGTATTATACATACTGTAAAAATAAAACACCCAATATGTACAACAAAGATGTTAAAAACAAGGCCAATAGAAAATTAATCTCCAAAGGGAAATTTTAGGCAAACCTATAAACCTTTTCATAAAATCCTCTACTCACCCTGTATGTAAATGTAACCCTTGTACCTTTTGCCTGGACATTGGAACTTCATTTGCCTAGAGTGCTGGGTATATTGAAGCTAGCCCACAGCAGCCTGTTCCATATTAAAGCCGCACGTGTTTGATTTCAGAATCTTAAGTCTGGAGAGACTTCACATGTATAAATAGTTTTTTTCCTATCTCCTTCAGGTTTTTCCAACTCAGATTACATCTGGTAGGCCTCAGTCTATTATAGAATATAAAATATGGGACTAAAGATTTACAGTTCTTTCCATGTATATAAACTTTAAAATTTAGAGTAAATCATTACCTGAAACAATCACTATGCATTATGAGAAATGGCTATCTCAGAAGTAGACACTAGAAAGATAAACTGTTTTCCCTCATTTGAATACCGCCAATGGCTAGATAAATGCTTGGTGTTACCTTTTTCCTACTTCCCGCTTCTGGATTGCCAATCCTCTACCAGCTAAGGCTTTAGCTGCCTCCAACTCCTACAGGGCACACCCATTTTCCATTCTGTTTGAGCCGTGTCCACCATCTGACCCTACTCTGTCCCTTCATCAGAGATCTGGTAGGTTTTCAGATACTCCAGAGAAAAGTTTTACTGAATTCTTCTTTTACTACACAATTAAACCACCCACTACTTTGCATGTGATTTTGGAAATATCTCCAGAGACTCTTGAGTATTTTACAGATGAAGAACTTGAAGCCCACTTGGGATCTAATGACTTCCTCTGAGAGCGAAGGCACAAATCCATGACTTGTGTTTCTCTAACTAAGAAAAGGCGATCTTACTTGAGAGGTAAGAACTAAAAACTCAATGTAACATTTGGATTACTTGGCCAATATATTGTACAAAAATCATAGCTGGCCAAAGTTACAAACTCAGAGACTGTACGGAATTATTGGAAAAGTGGGATTTTTTTGATATTTGATATTTTTTGATATCTAATTTTTTTTAAAGTTTGCAGATTTTTATTTTTATACTTCAATTTTTTTTTCTCTTTTCTTTTTTTTATTTAAGCATATTGTGGGGGTACAAATGTTACCCTTGCCTCCCCTCCCCCCTCGAGTCAGAGCTTCAAGCGTGTCCATCCCCCAGATGGTGTGCATCTCACTCACTATGTATGTGTATACCCATCCCCTCCTCCCCCCGACCTGGCTCACACCTGACAAATGTTTGTTTTTCTTTTTTTCTTAACATTTTGGTTACATTTTATATCTTTGCCTCTCCCTAGCAAGTGGTAGAGGTATGCCCTTCGCCTCCAAAATGTTCACCACATCCCTCAGATGTGGGACTACCCCTCCAACCCTCGAATCCCTGGTGAATACCACCACCCTTTGAGCACCACAGTGTTAATCAGTCAGTACCAATTTGATGGCGAGTGTATGTGGAGCCCATTATTCTGATCTTGTGTCACCTCACTTTGGATAATGGGCTTAAGCTCAATCCAGGATAATATAAGCAGTGCTAGCTTGCATTTTGGGGGACTACATACACAGATTCTTTTTTGACTCTTGAGAGGAAACTGCTTATCAAATACACTATGTATTTGCTGAAATGTGTCTCTTATATAATCCACTTTATCATATATTTTTAACACCATTGTTCTTTCATTTTGGTGTGTGGCAGTAAATTGCCTTCACTGATAACTGAGAAATTTGTCACAGTCTTCTAACAGCCTCTCTCTCAATTTCTCTCTCTATACCTTTTCTTTAATTATTCTGTTTGCAGTACTAGCTTTTTTATTTCCACTTGATTCTCCATTAGTAGTATTTTTTTGTTTTAAATTAAAAAATTTCTCCACACTTATTTTTAAACTAGAAGAGTAATTTAGATATATTATAATTTAATTAATAAGTATTTCAACTTAATTTCCAGTTACAATTTACACAGGTATTGTGCTGTCTGCATAAAATATTCATATAAACACATTACAATATTATATTGGTGCTTAAAATATGTAAACTGTCCATGCATTGATATCTTCTAGATTCATGATATGTTTATATGAAATACTAGAAATAGTTTAGGTACTTAATAGGCATACTCCATTAGGACAATAATATATAAGCAATCAGTGTTTAATTTAAATATAGTCCTACTAATATACAACAGTTATGTTTATTGGATTAAATTATTTTACACTTCTATGATTTTTAAATTTAAATTTATCTAAGTTAAAAAATTAAAAATTTAATTTTCTCTGTCACATTAGCCACATTTGAAGTGCTGAATGACTTGTAGCTAGTGACTACCTGAATACTGAACAGCAACTGGTTGAGAGCATATCTGGATTCAATGTCCAGTTCTGTCACTTATTCGATGTTATCAGGGGAAAATTACTTAATTTCCAAACTTTAGTTTCTGAATCTGGAAATATGGGTGAAAAACCACAATCAGCTCACAGAATTTTTGAAAAGGCTAAGCAACATAATTTAAAGTAAGTGGCTTTTTACAGGTTTTGAAACATGATTTGCATTAGACATTATTTATTTAATAAACACTATATTAAAGAAATCACATTAGATACTCTAATAATTTGTTCTTGGCTTTGATGTAAATACAACAAAGCATTTTGGATTTGTTTTCAGTCTGCATCCATTGAAACATTTTCTCATGCATTTATACATTTAAGAAAATACATATATATATGCCATATATACACATAATTTTTTTCATTTTCAGTCTTAAGGAGTTTTTTAATATCTGTTTTAGATTCATGATTGCCCATGTTGATTAATAATATCTAGGACTTTAGTATATGTGCTGCTGAAATGAACACAATAATATCCAGGACTTTAAAAAAATGAGCTGTGGAGCTAACATTATAATATATATTTTTCTGAAAAAATTATTTTTATATTATAAATCCTATATATTACTTCAAGGAACATATGAGTAATTTCTTTTGTTTGCATTTTTAGAATGTTCACAGAAATAACTATCATTTAGGTTACTCCATTGTAGATTTCATTAATTTCCTCTCAAAAGATGTGATTTAGTAGTATTCTGAATGATAATGTCCCACAGTGGTTCTATTCAACATGTTTGATAGAGTCAAATTTAGTACTTCTTACATAAAAGATTTACATTGATTTTTATTTCCATTTTTTGACATTTTTTATGTTCTTACTGAGAATAATTGTCATATGTAATTTGTTCATTGGTTCAAGTATTGATTTCTTTTATTCATTTAATAGATTTTTGTTAAGTGCTTACTTTCTCTCATGAAATCTTGGAAGAGGAGTGTGCAAATGAGAAATATTATAATCTTTCTAGCCTTCCCTGTAAAGTTGGAAATCTTTCTTGTTTTTTCATTTTTTGTTTTTAGCTTTATACGTCAATTATAAGAAGCCTAAACAATTTTTTTTTTTGGAAGTAAATATCCAGACTTCTCAGATTATGTGAACATAGCTCTTTTGTGGTTATAGAACTATTAGTTCCTATGTCTGGGCAGTCTGTTTTACCCTCCTTTTTGGTCATTTTATGCATTAATTTGACAAATTGCTGAATGTATTCTGTATGTAAGGCACTTTTTATAGAATTGGGGATACAACACTGAACAGAACATACAAGTCTCGTGATACCTACATTTTGTTGGAGAAACATAGATTATAAACAAAATATATTAACTTGTTATTTTTTTTAAAAAATAATGTATGCTCAAGGTCAAGAGAATACAAAACAGGCAAAAGGGAATAGTTAAATGTTATAAATTGCTGATGGTCATCTTAATTTGTGATTTTGTAGGAATCAAACATACACAAAGGAGTTCCATGGTTGAGTTTGATAGGGAACCACTCTATATTATATCTCTTCCTTGGCTATTCATTAAGCATATTAGCACCTATACTATGAGAAATCCTATAGTTAAAGTCCACATAATTTTTTTAACATGAAATTTTCCAAAGACATTTTACAGTAATTTTTTTTTGCAAAATACTTTTAACATATCAAAAGATATGATCAATATTGCAGAAAATATTAGTTAAACAGGAAAACATGGTGTAAACTTTACTAGATACCATTATTTAAATTGTAAAGATACTTATGTTTAGACTTATAATTCTAACATGATTTTAAGCTTTCTCCATATTATACATTTTTAAGTATAATTCTATTTCAACTCAGATTGAACTAATAGTATGGAAAGCTACAGCTATATATGACCAAATATAAGATGATCTTCCATCAAAGTAAAGAACTGCTCTGAAATTTTTTTGATTGACACATATATATGACTATGGACAGAATGTTTTTGCCTGCCTAAAATTCATATGCTGAAGACTTATATCCCAATCTAATGGTATTAGGAGATGGGACATTTGGGATAAAATTAGTGTCTGACTACATCACAAGGATGGAGACCATGTGGTGAAATTAATGCCCTTAACAAAAGAGAAAGAGATCTCTCTACAATGTAAGGATACAGCAAGAAAGTGGCACTTTGCAAATCGGGAAGAAGGCTCCCACCAGACACTGAATCTGATGGCATCTTGATACTTTGACCTTGGATTTCCTAGCCTCTATAACTGTAAAAAATAAATGTTTCACATTTATTAAATACACTTTTCATGGTATTTTGTTATAGTAGCTAGAACTAAGAAAAACTGTTAACCAAAGTGTATATATAAGTGTTTATATATACACATACACACATATATGCACACATTATTAGGAATATAGATAGACTTGTCAAGTTATCAAATATAATGTTTGTTTATGTTACAGATATATTTAAAACTGTATAATAAATAACTTGACATATAAATTTGATTTTGGGCTGGGCACAGTGGGTCACGCCTGTAATCTTCGCACTCTGGGAGGCCAAGGCGGGAGGGTTGCTTGAGGACAGGAGTTCGAGATCAGCCTGAGCAAGATGGAGACCCCATTTCTACTAAAAATAGAAAAACATAGCCAGGTGTGGTAGCATGTGCCTTTAGTCCCTGTTGCTCAGGAGATGGAGGTAGGAGGATCGCTTGAGCCCAGGATTTTGAGGTGCTGTGAGCTAGGCTGATGCCATGGCACTCTAGCTTGGGCTACAGAGTGATTCTGTCTCAAAAAAATATATATAAAAAAACATAAATTTTATTTTGTATTATTTTGAACCATTGTTTTTTATTCCAATTTTATATTTCATAAAATTTGTAAAGCTTTGGCATGTGCAAATCTGAAAATAGTATTGCCATTTATTGAGATGGAGAAGACTTGACAAGACACTTACTGTGGATTGGGAAGTGAAATGGGAGATATCAAAATTTTCCTGAGATATGTTACATTGGGGATCCCCATATGACATTATTAAATAGTCTTGCCCCGTCCTCAAAATTGGTATGTTTCTTACAACATCCATATTTAACCAGATCATCCTGTATTACTCACTAATTTATGTAAGCCCTTCAGAATTTAGTTCCATTTTTAGTCTATACTTCTTTCTCAGGAAAATAATGTTATAATTTGTACTTTCTTTTTCATGCCTTAGACATTCTTTCTTTAAATTTCAAGGAGGTTCCCCCAGAGTAAACATATATTCCAGCTGAAACTCTGTCTTTCCTCTAACTTTAATTTTTTTAAGCATTTTTCATTCAGACATTCAAATTCAAGAGTACAATACTAAGCTGAACAATTTTGAAAAATGCACTATTGTAATCATTTAATGCTCTTGGAATAAGAATATTACATAAAAAGCAGAAATCAAGGGGACATTTTATCTTTCTTTGACACAGTGAGTTCTGATTTTACCTGGCCTTTTCTTTCATATACATGCAGTGGCCTTCCATTAATTTAAATAGGTGATTCATATGTTTGCAAAGAAAAACCTCTGGATATTTATAACTTTGTATTCCTTTATTAAATATAACAACAAAATAGGTTTTTGCCATAAAGAAAAGATAATATGAAAAAGCTTGGAGATAAAAAGAATGCTAGGAAGAGCTTTAAAAAGCAAAGTAGGTCACTGAGACAAGCAGAAAATATGCAATATCTTTTTTAAAAATGAAGTAATTCTTAAAAGATGTACTTCAGCCAGTAAGATATTTTTAAAAATAGAATAGCATAAGGCTCAAAATCACAGAATACTATTTATAGAGTGAACCATTACATGATTTGGGTAAAAAAAATGTCCTCTCTAGTAAGTGTAAAAAACTGATAAGAAACCTTGTCTAAAAAGTGAATCCACTTTAACAGGGCCCAGAAAAGGACATTGTACAGAAGTGGTGAGAAAGGCAAAATATTTCCCAGAATCAAGTAGAAGTAATTTTGAATAAACTTAATTTGAATAAAATAACGCCAGATTTAAAACACATCTAAAAATGTCTTAATGCAGAAAAGGGACCTAAAACAAGCACAGAGTAAAAGAATGTGAGGTTAACAAATTTGAGAAAATTGAATAATTTAGTGTTTCAGTGTCGTGTATAATTACTGCTCTTTACAGTCAAAAGGACATAAACAGCTCAACTGCAAATTGGTCTTGTTAGAAGAATATTTAGTACAAAAATCCGTTGTCTACCATTCTCCCTACAGTCTCTTGTTCCCAACATTCATATGCAAATTTTTTAAAAAATTATGAGTAGGCCACTATTATTCATACATGCAAGAATCTCTTCCTCTGAGGAATATTTCTTAATTCTCCCACTCCAAGTTACTTACTTTTTCTACTTCTCCTATGCCCTTTAGTATCTTATTTCAGAAATTTGATGTCTCACTTTCTTTGCCTCTTCATATCCAATCCATCAGCAGGTCAAGTAAATACCTCCAAAACATTCCTCATAAGAAGGCATTTCTGCATCATCACTGGCACTACTTGAAAACCCACTGTTAACCTCTCCTCAACAATTGCAAAAGCCTAGTCTCCCTCCTTCCATCATTTTAGCCTCCAGTTTGTTTTCCAGGTAGCAGTAATTAATACCACCTCTTTAAAAAACAAATTGAGATCACTGTGTTCCTCTGCCTTTGTCTCCCCGAATCTTTCACCTCAAATATTTAACCATTTAATGGCTTTCCGTTAAACTGAAAGTAGCAATCCAAACACCTTGACAAGCTCTGTGGATTTAAAATGATTTTTCCCAAATCAATTTAAAACTATCATGATGAAGTTGTAAATAATCTAATTCTTTTCAGTATCTTTAAATAACTATATAAAATTATTTTATGTTTATTGTATAGGCAAGGACAATCCTTAGCCCTACTTCTATTGTACATGTTTGTAATCACTTCCCCTACATGATGTGGCTGTTCTTCACTTCCCCAAGAATCCCCTGATTCCTGTGCTCAACCACCTGCTACATTTTAGCCATATTGGTTTTCTTTCTGTCCTGCAAACACTCTTAAGCTCTTTTTGGTCTTTATATTATCTATTCCTTCCAGCCCTTTTATTGTCTGCTCTCTCCTGCTTAGCACAATCCTGATATAACCTTAAATGTCATGTCCTCAAGAGAGCCTTTACTAACTACTCTGAACAGCCTAGGAAATCACCTGCTTCTTTGCCCAAGGCATAGAACCTTCCTTGGCAGGTGTGCAGAAATGGGAACTAGGTTATTTCTTAGGGTAATAAATTACCAAGGATTTAGTGATTTAAAATTATAGAAATTTATTCTCTCATACTTCTGGAGCCCAGAGTCCAAAATCAAAATGTCGGCAAGGCAGTGCTGCCCCGAAAGGCTCTAGGGGAGAATACTGCCTTGCCCCTTCCAAGCTCCTGGTGGTGCCAGGTGATGCTTGGTTTGTGACAGATTATTTCCAATCTCTGCCTCCATCTTCACATGGCCTTCTGCCCTGTGTCTGTGTGTCTCCTCTGTCTCTGAAAAGGATATCCATCATTGGATTTAGGGCTCACCTGAATGCAGAATGATCTATTCTCAAGATTCTTACTTTACTTATATCTGCAAATAAAATAATTCCAAATAAGTTCACATTCTGAGCTTCCAAGTAGATCTCAGACGGGCCACAACTTAACCCACTACAGGTGCTATTGTGGGCAATTAAATGGCAAGTAATAACCTTGAAATATGATAAGAACATCTGCTATTTCCCAGTAATGAGCCTCTAAATGTGACAGATGTTCATGGAAGCTAGAGCTAAAGTAACACCATGCTACTAAGAGGTTTGGTTGTGCTTTAATAATAAAAACAATTAAGCAATTGAGGAGAAATGATAACTTTCTTTTCTAAGATATTCTTATATGCAAAATTCCATAGGTTCATTGTCTTCCATACTCATTGATGATAAGGAAGCAGGGCTTTAACCCACAAATCCGGCAATGCCTCTGCCAGTTATTAACTATATTTACATGAAAAAACTTTAATTTCCACTATTAAAAAGAAGATGCTAATCCTTATCACATACATTTTTCTAAGAATTAAAATAGAAATGTCTTCAAAGAACTTAATAAAATCCTTAGTGTTTGAGAAACACTCAACAACTACATCTCAATATTTTGTCAGTAAATAAATTCAATTCTAGGACTAAAGGAAATATCACTTACTATAAATATAATTTAAATACATTCATGTCATTTTATTCAATATGTTTAACTTATTTTCACTCCATCTCTATTTTTTCCAAAATAATTTTAAAACTATCATGATCAAGTTGTAAATAATCTAATTCTTTTCATTATTTTTAATGTCTTTAAATAACAGTATAAAATTATTTTATATTTATTTTATAGGCAAGGACAACTCTTAGGCCTACTTCTGTTGTACATATTTGTAATCATTTCCCCTTTTCCCCAAAATACATTCATTTAACTGTTTTGGGTTTCAGTCTATTTTAATAGGAACTATTTTTGCAATCTGTTATGGAAAAATCATCAAAATAATATTTGCAAAGCATTTCTAACTTAATGAAGTACTTTCATATGTATTTCCCATTTTGTTTATTATTTACCCACTCATCCAACAAGCATTACATTTGCTAGTGTTCCTAACACTAAGCTAGGTGCTGAGATAAAAAGCTGAAAGCTATCTCCCAGTACTTAGGAAGCATAGTAATGTAGTGTAGTAAGTGCCGCCGTGGGTGTATATTCCCAGTGCTATGGTAACTTAAAGATAGGGTAAATGGTTCAGACTTGAGTGCAGGACATTTTGAGCCAAAAAGACACTACAATTATTTTGTTTTGTTTAGTTTTATTTTTTAGAGACAGGGTTTTGCTTTGTTACGCAGGCTGGAATGCAATGGTGTTATTGTAGCTCACTGTAACCTCGAACTACTGGGCTCAGTGATCCTCTCTCCTCAGTCTCCTAAGTAGCTGGGACTGCAGGTGTGTACCACTGTGCCTAGCTAATTCATGTGTGTGTGTGTTTGTTTGTACATATGGGGTCTTGCTCTGTGCCCAGTTGATTTTGAACTACTGGTCTCAAGGGAGCCTCCTTCCTCGGCCTCCCAGAGTGCTGGGATTACAGGCATGAGCTACTACACCTGGCCTTTTTTTTTCCTTAAAGTTCATAGAAATTAGGTCTAAAGAAGTGAAGGGAAATCTAGGAAGAAGTACCAGCAGATATATACGCAGGGAGGCTTAATATAACTGGAGTCTGGGTTTGAGGGAGAGGGGTGACATGAATTGATGTAGGGGTAAATCAAGAGTCAGATCCTATAGGCCCAGAATGACATGCTGTGGGACATGACTTAATTTTTGAGCTAATAAAAAGCCCATGAAGAATATTATGTAGGCTGTGATGTTGTCAGGGAAATCTGAGTCACAGCACCAAGAATGTCAGGGTGGCAGTCTGCCCTCAGTTCTTGGTGTGCTCTTGGCCAAAGAATGACCAGACTCACCAAAGTGTCAAGTCTAGACTATTATCCTGGTGCTTTGACTCCTTGCTTGGAAAAGTCACCAGCAGCGCCAATGCGATGGAATATCTCAGGCAGGAAGCAGTTTCACAGGGACGGCTCTTTATTGTATTAATAGAATAAAAGGGGTCTGTCTCCATGAGTGGAGAGAGACCAGCTGACTCACTTTCTTACTCACTGACCCACTGACCCACTCTCCCATGCTCCCTATGACTTCTCAGATTGTTTCCTTTTATTAGCCTAGTCTGGGGGAGGGCTCGTGGGAGGTGTGGGATGTTATTAAATGATCAACAGGTGTCCTCAAAATTTCATCTGTGTATATATGAGCTCCTTCTAAAGAAAGCCACCTGGAGGGAGGTGAACCACAATGCAGATTCAAGCTAATGGTCTAATAATTACCCTTAGGTTACTCTAGGTCACTTTCTAAATCCTATTATGCCTGGGCTGGGAAATTTCCAGACTGATAAAGCATTCCCTCCTTCCCCAGGTACAGCAATTCTTGGGATTGGATTAAGGGTGCAGCAGCACCAAAATGGAGGCCTGCCCTTATCCTTCTTCCCAGGTGGAATAATTGCTTGAGATAACACCAAAGCAGGGAACCCTTGTCCCTAGAAGAGCCAGAGATCCTAACTGTCTACCTAACAATGTGATTCCATTACACTGTAGAAAGCAGCAAACTGGAAACCAGAAATAAACTGGAGTAGTTACCCAGGAGGCAGTAGGAGCAGGGGCTCTTTGGTAATCCCTGAGAGAAGGTGGAAGGAAACCTTTACCTTGTCAGTAAGGTTGAAAGAAGGGAATAGCTTTAAGTGACAATTAAGAAAGTGACCAATTCATAGTTGGCATCCAATTGGATTTCACTTCTCAATGAATTTAACAAGTCATTTGAATTTAATGTTTGCCCTCTGATTAGAGCTCATTCTAATTTACAGTAATAGTTCTTACCATATTGTCTTTGGAGAAATATTTTTTTATTCTAGGACCTGGAATCCTTGAAGAGAGTTTGAAGTTAACTCTTTAGGTTCAATTATTTTCTCCTAGTTCCTTAGATGTTTTAGTTATCTAATGCCAGGTAGGAAATTATTTCCAAAACTTAGTGTCTTAAGATAATAATGTATTCTCTTTCACCATTTTCTGGGCTGTTTGGGCTCAGCTGGGTGGATCTTCTCCTCTATGCGATGTTGTCTGAAGTCATGCATGACTTTATTGGGGCCTTGGCTGGAACTGCACCATCCAAGATGGCTTTACTCAAACACTCTGGCCCTATTCTAGCATAGATGGAATGGTCGTGGTTGGCTGTGCCTTTTTTCAGCAAGTAGTTAAGCTTCTGACATGGTGGCCCTGGTCTCCAAGACTGAAATTGGAAATTGCCAGGTTTCTCAAGAGTTAGATCCAGAAACAGAACTGTCACAGACTGGCTTCTGCTGCATTCTATTGGAAAAAGCAAGTCATACAGACTAGCCAGATGCAAGGAGGAGAAGCAGATTTCAGCTCTTGTTGAAAGGAGTGGACTGACAGAAGTTACTGAGAGACAATCAACCATACTACATCACCAGAGATGACCTATTTCACAGATTATCTCTGAAAGTAAATATTCTCTTTTCTCTAATGAATATCTTCTTAGAAGTAGGTAGTATCAATTTAAAGGCATGTGATAACATGTAGATGTTTATAAAACAAGTTATTCCTTAGAATGACAATTTTATATAGGTATGTCAGAATTATTTTTATTTGTATATTCCTATAAGACATTCTTGAGATATATGGTTTAGATATCTCTACAAATGCATTAGCATCTCTGCTATTTAGTGTATCTTCTCCACTTTCAGACGTGATGATAAAATTTCATGAGCTAGCAATTCTTTTCGTATAAGACATAAATTTTATGTCTTATGTCCCACACGGGGAGAAAAATCTCCTTATAGTCTAGTATTTACAATTACACACATTAAAAGGGGTAGTTTATATGTCCCTTTGGCACAAGTGCTTGTCATTGTTAGAAACTGGTAGATGGAGTAGATAAAATAAATGATGAAACATGAAGAGTCATTACTTTTGTTAGGACAGTAAGGAATTATCCCACTACAGACAACAATTTTTAGCTGTGTGGCTCAGAGGAAACTAGTAACACTATTCAGGGCCTAAACATAATAAATATATTTGACAAACAGAAAGGGATCTATCAGAAAGAAGCAAAATTATTTTGAATTTTTTGCATATTGTTTAAAGGTCCTAAAATGAATGTATTTTAATTTACAAACACATTGAAAATTCTGTATAATGTATGTAAGGCTAAAATTTAAGAAGAAGGATTTCAGTATATCTAAATCCTAATAAAAACAAACAAACAAACAAAACAAAGCAAAAACAAACAAAACCTGTATCATTGAGCCATCCATGGCCTATTCTTCTCATTTACCTTCTGTATTCAGAAGACTAAAACATTTTTAACTGAATACAGAGACACTCCTATGTAGCTTCCCACATCACTCTTCCACACACATATCTGCCTCTTCCATCTTCAGGGTTGTTGTTGCTATTCCTCATAATAATATATCTCTTTTCATTTTCACCCCTCCTTCCCAAAGCTGTGTGTCCTGATAAAGAGAGATATCTTAGTATTTAGAATGATTTCACATATTATACCAGAAGCTGCACTAAATGTTTAAGACCAACGGCTAGGTGTTCAGATGGCCTCTGTTTGATACATGTTTCTACTATGTTGTGTAAAGCTGTGTGATCTTGAGAAATTCTGTAAACTCCCTGTGCTTTCATTTCCTTGTCTGTAAAATGAGGCTAAAAATATCAGGTACCTCAAAGTGCTGTGATAAAACTACAGGCGAAGACAATGCATGTTAAACACTTTAGAGGAGCACCAGGCACACACATCAATTAATAATAGTCTTTAATCTCGTTGATGATAATTGAAGGTTCCAGTGGAGAGATCAATAGTATGTTAAATGCATATTATGGTCATAGTGTATTAAACTTATCCTCACTCTTTCCCTTTCTAATTTTCTGGTAAAAGAATCAGCAGTGACTATCTGTCTCAGTTGTGCTTATCTGGTAACCTTTGCCATTTTCACTGGGCACTCTTATTCATACAATGTCCAAGCCCAACACCAACCCTTCTTTCTAAGGATTTATTTTTTCTTGGAGGCGTTCACCCCTAGGAAATTTAGTTATAGCCCCTTTGACAACTAAATCCATCTTTTAGGTTCTCAGATGCTCTCTTTAATATGTATTTGTTAAGTATCGTTTATCTTTATTTTCATCATCCTTTGAAATACTCTTTTAAAAAATTATTCTTCGGTTAACATGAAAGCTTGTATCTTGACAGTAAGTCTCAAATATATCTTCTTGCCAGTAGGTTGGAGCTGGACTGTCACTACTGTTAAACTAAAATGCACCTTCAGTGGTGTGAAAACCAATTCAACAACAATTTATCTTTTGCTTGCTTTATTCCCCTGCACAAAATCACCTGCAGAACTGTGTCCCCCAAATGGCACTGTCATTTTAGCTGTCACTCACACCCTTGCTTTCCAAACCATGCAAGAAAGAAAGCCTGTGAGGGAATTCATAAGTTCTTGTGATTTGTTTGCTGATGTGCCAAGGGCTCTGACCTCCACTCTTTGGAATCACAAAATGCTTGATTTCCACCTTTACATGCCTTTCAGTACAAAATTCCTTCTAAAGTAAATAGTGACTCCAGGCCTATAGGAAGAACCAAGTAGGTGCAGAAGTAAATAATAACCAGAACAGTTATTATTAGCACTGGGTTAAGATGTGTAGGGTAACAATAAAAAGAAAAAAAAAGAGAAATTACATTATCGCTGCTGCAGCAAAAATAAATAAATAAATGTCAAAGGAAGATAAGTTGTAAAATACAACCATGAAAGCCTTTCAGTTATTGTTATAAAAATATTTTCTCTGCTCTTTCCAGCTCAGCGCTTTCTTGCAAAGATTTATTTATTTATTTTCTTAATAGAAGTGTTCAGGCAATAAGACATGACAGGCAGTTCATGTCTGGAGGACTGTTACATACCTCTGGAGTTTGTTAAGTATGAGGAGAAGGGGTGATTGAATTCCTAGTTCCCCCAAATATGATAATCTTGGGGAATTTCATTGCCTGGGATATCTTTATTTTGTCATAAAGAAGAAATGGTGGAAAAATAAGTTAAATGTCAAACTCCACGGATTCTTAATATTTTCTTCACTAGTACCCCAAAGTTGTAAATTCTTTATAAAGAATAGAGAAAAGAATACCTGTCTGTATTCTTAATCATCACAAAGCATAAAATCATTAAAATATTATCCATTGTATTATAATTACAAATAATTTTATAATTATTATGCTTTGTGATTATTTTCCTATATATTCCTCCCAGATAGTTTATTTTAATACTTGATACAGTTAGGAAATCGAGTAATATCTGGATTGAATAGTGTAACGTTCATTCTAATAAGGCAGGGAAAAATTATAGAGATCAGAAGTCACAGCTGTATAAAGAACATAGCTACATTCTAAAAAAGCTGCCCTGCCTATAACAATGTGGTTAGACATACAGAGCTTATTTTTTTTTTAATCTAATTTTTTTTGGCACTTGTCAGCTAGTTTTACCACAATCAGAAAAACACTCCTTAATTTGAATAGTGACAGATGCATCAGAGGAGCTTTTTGATTCCTAATTTTTAGTGGCCTTTTGAACTACCATTCCAGAATTTTTTTTAAGCTCATTCATCTCACATGTATGATCTTAAAGATCATGTTTATATTTCTTATGAGAGAAGAAATTAAACAAAGAAGGGGGTTGGAAACTCAAAAAGTTAATCTACTGAGAAAGGTCAATAACTATTTAAATTGTAGAAAATTTAAAAGAAAAAATTATAGAAAATTCCAGAAATTGACGATTGATGGGAAGTGAAAAGAAGATAGAACAAGACTAGAACAAAATGAGAAGATCAATAGAGGTAGAGAATGATGGAGGAGGACTTACTAAAAATAAAATGTTAAAAAAAAAATCACAGTCACAGAAAGATATGTTCTGAAGTGAGGGTGTTTGAATTCAAATCCCAGCTCTGCCATTTGATAACTGTACGATCTCAGCAATTACTCTTTCTTTATGTGTCTGTTTCTTCAACTGAAAAGTGAGATAAATTTAGGATTACATCCCAGGCTTGTTGAGAAGATTAAATGAGTTAACACATGTAACGTGCTTAAAAGAAATAGAAGTAAATCTCAAGAATGAGTATTTGTCTTCTTTATAAAATGACAAGCACATTAAACAGTAAATAACCAATTTACCTTGAATAATCCAAATGGACTGAAGCATGAGTGGGTCTAAATTCTGAGACTTCTAAGGTGAACGTTTGCATTGAGTAAACATCCAGGATCTATTAGGACTTCTGCTTACTTTTGTCTATTTAGGTTTTTTTTGTTGTTGTTGTTGTTGTTGCTTTAATTTAGTAGCAAGCCTACACATCAAACATAGTATTTAGTATACCCAGTCATATTAAATACATTGCATTTTGTATAGATTTATTTAGGGACATTTTGATGTTCAAAATTTGCAATTTTTTAGTGATAAAGCAATTCTATAGTTCACATTAAAATTATTTTTAGCTAACATGTATTTTAGAAGTAATTTTGAAAGATCTTTATTCAAGTTTACATAGAAAGCCAATACTATTTTACCTTTCATAATTGTTATCTCTTGAATTTAACATTCAAGTAGGTAGGGTTTGTAGACTATCACTTGTTCTCAGATTTGTCAATACTTGTGAATAATTGTACAAATAATAAAAGTTATGCTACCTTATGTAAGTATTATGTTTGCTCTCTCTGCTGGGTGATTTATTTACATTATTTTTAATCCTTATAAAATTACTTTATATAGTTTTTATTATTATAGTGAGATCCAAACAAGATAAATGGTTTATCAAATCTGTATAATATTTATCCACAGAAGTTGGTGATAGCCAATGGTAAACCCAAAGGTAAAACATGTAAACTTTTGGAAACTGTAAAATACTACACAATATTACTTAGTATTATTCAACCAGAAGATAACAACACTTAAAGTAAGTTTATATTAATGACCATTTTATTGCTCATTAGAATGTTATTAACAATTTATACTTTATTTTAATGATAAAACTTCAGACAGTATGAGTGGCTTGCCTATGAATATATGAATACTAGTTGCTGGAATATGAAACTGCATCTTCCAATGTTAACTATTTTTGTATTTATTTTGTAATATTTCTGTATTTTTTGCTAGTATGATGCCCAAGTGATGTTTAAATGGAATGCAGATTTCAGGTGTAAATTCCTGAGAAGTGAAATAAAGGAAGATTTGGTAGTTATAATTCTTGTGGGAAAACAGTACAGTTAAGAGAAGTGGAATTTCACATTATTCCAAAGTAAATATGGGCTTCCAAACATGCATCCCCAATTTTGATTTTTAAGCAGTTCAAATCCCATACAACTACTTAATAGGTGTTTTCATAATCTTTGCATGATAGACAGAAAAAGAAGACATATTGAAATCGTAATTTTTCCCTAAGAACTGTAGAGTCTAATTGGAAAGAAAAAAATCAATATATGTGAATAAACTATTAATGTAGCAAGCAACAAAATACTCTACAATTACTAGATAATTTTGGTTTTAAGTTTTTAAATAGTTACAGATCTAAAACAGCCAAAGTTAATGGGGAATTTAAAGAAGAGCTGTACTAGCATTTAGAACTGGTAAGTGTAAAATACTTTAAGAGTAATAGAACATTTTAAGTTTCAAGATTATATTTGTTTTTCACTTTGCCCATTCATTAGAAATTGTCATTTCTACACTCAGAGATTAATACATTTGAGTATGAAAAGATAATAATATAGAATGTATCATATTAATATAGAAATATACCTGCAAAGAATATGAAGAGAAGAATGCACTAACAATAGTTTTTCAATATAAAATTGCCACAATATTTTTGTAGCAAATTATGATATATTATTGTAACTAATTAATGTTTTTGTCTTTATTTTTTGAATTATAAGATAGTTATAAAATACATCATGGATATTATTTTTAAAACCTTAGTAAATATTAATTAGCACTTTTGTACTTTCCATAGAAATAAGCATTGGAAATTTAACAAGATAAATAATATATGGCAGTTGCTTTTGATTTTATAGTTCTCGAACAAACAAATAATCAAAAACTTTGTAGCACATGAAAATATTAAATATGGGGAAAACATGAAAATATGAGATAAGTTAATCATATAAACTATTTATTTATTTAGTTAGTTAGAGACAGAGTCTTGCTCTGTCACCTGGGCTAGAGTTCAGTGGTGTCATCATAGCTCACTGCAACCTAAAATGCCTGGGCTCCTGCCTTAGCCTCCTGAGTAGCTGGGACTAGGAGAGCATGCCACTACAACCAGTTAATTTTTCTATTTTTCATACAGACGGAATCTCGCTATGTGTCTGGTTTTGAACTCCTGGCCTCAATTGATCCTCCTGCCTCAGCCCCCCAAAATGCTAGGATTACAGACATGAGCCACTGTGCCCAGCCCATCTTTGTATAATATATTTTCTTTTGTGAAATATCTGGTTGAATTATTTGCTTAGTTTTTATTGTGTTGTTTGTATTATTGAGTTATAGGAGTTATTCATATATTTTGATAAACAAGTTTTTAATTTTAATAATGTCCAAATTATCATTTAAAAAAAAATTATTCAACTCCTGACCTCAGGCAATCCTCCACCTTGGCTTCTCAGAGTGCTAGGATTACAGGCATTAGCCACTGTACCCGGCTCACATAAACAAGTTATGTGAAAAATTCCTCTTTCCTCTCTTCCCTTCATACTTCCCACCTGACACTTCCCTCTCTGTCTTCTTGTTTCATAATTCGTAACCTCACACTTCACAAATGTAATAAACTTAGATGAGTATAAGTCCATTTAAGTGTTCTGTCTATTTCTGCAGGATTGTTGTACTAAATCTTATTATTATATATACTATAAACCACTGCAAACAACTATTTGACTTTTAATTATGAGAAGAAAGAAAACTTAGTCTTAGAAATAGGAATTTGTTTATTATTTATAAAATGTTTCATTCTTTTTCGTAGATTCCAGTTTCCAACTGGCATCTTTTATCTTCTGCTTGAAGGACATCATTTTGCATTTCTTATAGTGCAGGTTTTCAGAAAAAGATTACTTTCAGCTTCTATTTATCTGAAAAATATCTTAAATATATTTTTTCAAAATAGTTTTGCTCCATGTAAATTGCATTATTTTTCTTTAAGCAATTAAAATTTTTCTTTCCATTGTATTTTGACTACAATTATTTTTTATGAGGACTCTGTGATTTTTCTTAGCCTTTTTTTCTCGTGTGTATTTTTTTTTCCAGCAACTTAGGAATTGTTCTCTTTAACTTTGAAGTTCAACATTTTGACTATGATTTACTAAACTGTGGTTCTCTTGTTGCTTATCCTGCTGAACTTCTTACTAATAGATCTATAAATTTGTGGTTTACATAATATATGGGATGTCTCTACCATGAGTTTGTGCTTTACATAATATATGGGAGTCTCTACCATTTTTTCATCTCAAATGCATCATCTTTTCCAATGACACTTATTTTATACCATTACACCAGACCACAGGTGTCTGAAGTTCTCATTTTGTTTCACTTTTTTTCCCTATGATTTTCTTAGTGGATACTTTATACTGATGTATCTTCAAGTTCACTTATCTATTCTTTCCCAAGTTTCCAGTCTGATAGAAACTCTACTTTACAGGTTCTAGAATTTTGCTATAATTATTTTGTATAACTCACTAAGACTACATTATTTTCTTTTAATAATCTAGATTAGCTTTAGAAACTTTGAAAAGAATAAAAGCTAGAAAAGTGTTTAAATAGCTACTTTAGAGCCATTTCTATTAAATTCAATATCAGGATCATCTTCAGTTATGTTTCATCTTCTCCACCCTCCTCCTTCTGCTCTTCTTTCTCTTTTTCCCCTCCTCTTCCTTCTCTTCTTCCTCTTCTACTTCTTCTTCTTTTTCCATCTTTTTTATTTCCATTCCTCCTGTTCCTCTTCTTCCTTCTCCTCTTCTTTAAATTCCACTTCACCTATAGATTATATTTTCCCATTTAATTGAGTTTCTCATAAATTTTGATTCATTGTTAGACATTGGCAGTAATATGTTGTAGATACTTTGGATTATGTTATCTTCCTCAGAAGAGTGTTAATTCTTGAATTAGAAGGCTTTTGAATTACTAGCTTTTCACATTAACATTGGGTAGTTTTTATTTTATAGTTTCTGAATGAGATCTGTGGAAATTCCAAAGTGTTTGCCAAGCTCTGCAACTTGGCAGGACTTAGCTGCCAAAATTTATCTCTCTGTGGATCTTGTTAAAGTTTAACTTTAGGTTTTATTGGGAGTAGGTCTACAGGAGATATTAGTCTAGTGTATGAGTTCACATTCCCAAGTATTTGTTGTTTCAGCTGGATGTTCAAGATGTTAACAATAGGGAAGTTAATTAGGTTTTGCTACTCTAGAAAGACCAGCATGCTAATGATTGGCTAGATTGCATTTCCTTAAATCTATTCAATCTATACTTGCTCTGTTCCAGCAATAAACCCCAGAGTGGCTGTTATCTTTGGCAATCTTTGGATAGTGTTGCTCTGTGCATTAAGAGCATTGCGCTCAGTAATCAATTTAGTGAAATATGCCCATGGACTCCTGGGCTTCCCTCTTCACACAACTCTACCTTCTCCATGCTCCATTCCACAAACCAGTTGCTCTGTTTGCCCTAAACTCTAAAATCTGCCTCCTCAACTGAGTGGGATCATGGTGCTCTGTGCAATCTCTAATGATATGAACCACTGTTGGAAAATTGTTTCTAGCAAAGAGCTGAAAGGGCAATGATTACAATGATCTCTCTCTCCTAAATTTTTATCTCTTGCTATGCCTCACTTTGGCCACACTTAAATGAAAGCTAGCAAGCAAGAGAGCAGGGACAGGGTGATGCAGTCATAGATCAGCCTCCCAAGACAAAAAGTGGTGAAGAGAAAAAGGTTGGAGATGTTTGAGTGGGGAAAAAGAATATCTAGCATATAGACATTTCTGAATTTATGACAATAAATCATTTCAAATGTATAATGGAACATATCTTTATTCACATATTTATGTAATCATTCAAGCACTATAAAATTATATAAAATCCTGTTTATTATCTTTAACTATAACATTATATACATATAAAAATGGCTCAACAGTATTGAGAAGACTAGAAGAATAGAAACTGATACTTTTACAGAGAGTAAAAATATTCTAGAGCTTGAATAGTTTTAATGATGTTGTAGAAGTAAGGCAAATTCAAAGCCATATAGGCATAATTGGTATAATTTTCAGAAGATTAAATAATAGTTACCTTTTTTTAATTTTCAAGGGGCTGCACAAACATTATTGCCAATTCTTAAAAGTATTCTCAAAGCTAGGTGTTAATATAATTGATTTATATGGCAGTAAACGGTCTCAGAAAGACTAACAATATTTTCCTGTATCACATAGCTGTTAAGAGATAAAGGCCAGCCACGTAATTCCAAAGTTTACTTCTTTAATAGTATAAGCTATTGATGGTGAAAGGCACTAAAAAGTTCATGAAATGATAGATATAAGTAGATGACATTTCATTCAAATATGAAAGGAATGATATAAACCAAAAATCAATATTAAAGTTTGTTCAGAACACATATGAAACAGTCTAGAGATAATGAGGTTTTATGAAATCTCTTGATTTCATAAAAGGCATTGGAATTGCACCAAAAGCAGTATGTTTAGAACATATAAGTCCCATGGGGCATGATTAGTTATAATTAACATCAATTTCAGTGGCTAAAGGTCAGAAGAAAATTAAGATATTAGGAACAGAAAAATATGATAAGTATCATATTATTGGACTATTTTTTAAATATTTTTAGCTCAAGGGAAAAAAGATATAATACATATATATATCCTTACTGATAAGATGTGACATCTATGGTGAATGTCTGATGAAACTCTCAGTTTTTGAAAGTTCAAATTTGCAATACTAATATAGCTTAATCAACATATATCCTATTTGACTATAATGCTTGATAACTAAATGAGTTATACTTGTCTGTGAATATTTCTTTTTATGTTAATAAAATCAATTTAAAAGTCATTTATATTACAATTTCATTGTAGTTTTTTCTTAACTTTGCCTTTACAATAATGTCATGATGAACTATTTATAAACTCACAAGTGATGCTGTAGAGATAATTCAGCTTTCATGATTTTCAGCTGTAATATCCATTTACAATAGTAATTCTACACTTTTGAAAACGCATTAATCATATATTGAAGCTAGGAAGCAACAGGAGACCTTCAATTTTGACATTATAGGGTAGTGTTATATGGAATCTGATAATATTTGTCTAAGATAGTTTCATTTGCCTGGTTGATAGGCCTTACCCTATTGTTTAATTATTCTGCTTTTAAGAGGCATATTCAGCCCTTATGTTCTTTCAGCCCTTATGTGATAAATGATGAATCACATTTTCTTCTTGCCATTTTTCTTTACAATCTTTTTCTCTGTTTTTTTGTTTGTTTGATATTTTTGAGGGGGCAGAGTCTCACCATGTGGCCAGGGCTAGAGTGCAGTGGCATCATCATAGCTTACTGCAACCTCAAATTCCTGGGCCCAAGCAATACTCCTGCCTCAGCCTCCTAAACAGGTGGGAATACAGGTGCATGCCATCATGCCCAGCCAATGTTTTAAAATTTTTGTAGAGATAAGGTCTTGCTATGGTGTTCAGGCTGGTCTTGAACTCTTGGCTTCTAACAATCCTCCCACCTCAGCCTTCTAAAATGTTGAGATTATAGGCATGAGCCACCATACCTGGCCAGCAATCTTTTAAATATTATTGGAAGTATTTTAGCTATTCCATAATTCTGATTATTTTTTTATGTAAAACAGTGAATATCCTATCCGGGACTAAATGGACAAATCAATATATGGATGTTACATTATAAAGAGACCAGTGAACTCAGAAAAGTAAAATTATGTCTTTTTTTCACCATCAAGAAGCAAAGGGAAAGATATTTTGTATATACAGAAAGATCTGAGTAGCAAAGTTAGAAATGTTAGGGCAGTACCATGCCAGGCAGGGGCGGGAACCAGCAGCCTTAATGCCACATGTTGCCTTCTAGGTCTTTAAATGTGTCCTTTTGACTGAATCCAAATTTTACAGAACAAATCCTTTTATTAAAAGGGGTGCAGCAGAGAAAGATGAAGCTATTCTTCCCTCCCTTGGTGCTTAAAAAGAACAATGTTGAAATCAGAAGGCCACAGGTTCCCCAGCCTGGCTCGGAATGTAAAGTAACAAGTTTAACTCCTTGAGAAATCAACTCAAATTAGAACATTTCTTTATTTCCCTCAGTTCCCATGTTTTAAATAGCTTTTCATAGACTCCTATTATACTACTTATCAGTATGTTTATAAACTATTTGTTTCTGTGTGTTCCTGCCATTGTATTATAAAGCTGAAGGGCTGAAGTACTTTTATAGAATCTTTGTAAACCTAATGTCCAGTGAAGTGTCTGGCACATAACACGTACTCAATGAATGATATTGCCCTGAATCGTTGAATCTGTGAATTATTTTTGCCTGAATGATTATTTCAGCTGATTATTATAATATAGTTTAGATATGTTTTTAGAATTAAAAATTATGTTGGTCAACAAATACAAAGTTACAATTAAACGGGAGGAATAAGTTCTAGTGTTCTATTGCACAGTAGGGTACCTGCTTAATGGCAAGGTAATGTATATTACAAAATAGCTGGAAAAGAGGCTTTTGAATATCTTTACCACAAAGAAATGATAAAAATATGAGGTGGCAGATACACTAACTACCCTGATTTCATCATTATACAACATATATATGTTTCAAAATGTCAAATTGTACCCCATAAATATATACAATTACAATGTATCAATTAAAAAATAAAAAGTAAAAAAATAAAACCTTCCAGAAATAGTATTGGTTGAAGAAGACTGTGATTCTGAGAAAGTGGTAGTGTGATAAGGAATAAAGAAGAATAAGTGATAAAAAGTAACGATAAAGCAACACAGGACAATTTCTACTGCTGCCTCTGGTAGAGTAGCTTGTGTTGGACAAACCATCTGATCAAAAGCCATAGATAGAATAGATAGATAACCTTTTTTTTTTTTTACAAAACTAAACAAACAAAAGTATTTGTTTCTAGAACTAGATTAAAATAAATACTATAGGAAATTTTTCAGGCAGAATAAAAAGAAACCTACACGGAAGGACTGAAATGATGAATGACTAAATATGTAAGTAAATATAAATGAATGTTGAGTAGTTAAAACAATAATAGCCTCTTTTGGGTGTTTATAATATATGTATAATTAAAGTGCACAAAAACAATAGTACAAACATCAGGGGATAAGGTGGAGTTTAAATGATCTAATGTCCTTGCTTTTTTAGGGGAAGTGATAAGAGTATTAACTTCTAATTGACTCTAATAATCAAGGATGCATATTTTACTCTCTAGGGTTACCACTAACAGAATACAATACCAATAAGCTAATAGAAAGCCACCTGCCATATAAATACTCACTTCATTAATATAAGAAAAGACAAAAAAGAAGTAAAAGGAGCAAATAATAGAGGAACAAACAGAAAACAAATATAAAATTAGTTATAGTAAGTTTAAATAAATTAAATACTTCAATTTAAAAAACTATGACATGAGTTAAAAGACTAAATGCTGCTTATAAGAAATCCACCTTAATTATAATATTATAATAATTGCAAATACAAACACTAATTTAAAAATAGGTGAATGCCTCTATACTAAAGTCAGATAAGGTATATTTTATGGTATGACCACTGATAGATTTAAAGAAAGAAATTTCATAATGGTAAGTGAGTAAATTCATAAGAACCATATTATAGTTTTAATTGTAGTCACTTGATAACTTACTGTCCAAATATATGGAGTACAAATTGAAATAGGAAGGAAGGGACAATCTATAACATAGAGATTTTTAACAAAGTTGTTCAGTAGCAGACTAAGGACATAGAAAAATAAATAGTAGAGCTAATAAAGATTTAAACGACACAACTAAAATATTGGACCCATTGGTATACATTTACCCAATGAATAAATGAAGAATACATGTTCTTTACAAGTCTACAAGGGAATTTTACCAATATCAGTTTACATTATTTCCCTTAAAAGGGTATATTCAGAGTTGTACAAGCATCGGTGCTATCTAAATTAAGAACATCATCGCAAAGAAAAACTCTGTACCTTTATCAGAAGTCATACTCTATCCTACCTGATTACTTACCCTTGTCTACCCCGAACCAACATTTAATCTCTCTAATCTCAACCATTTTCTCTCTATATTCTGGATATTTTACATGAATGTGTTATTTTATTATTGGCTAATTTCATTTGTTGTAGTGTTATTGAGTTCATGTTGTTACACATATTAGTATTTTATTTCTTTTTATTGCTAAATAATATTCTATTGTATGGATATATCACATTTTGTTTATTAATTCCTCAGTTTCCTCTTTTTGGCTACTATGAATAATACTGCTATGGACATTCATATACAAGTGTTGTGTGGATATATGTTTTTATTTATCTTAGGTATATATCCAGGAATAGAATTTCTGGGTCCTGTGGTTCTCTATATATAATACATTGAGGAATTGACAAATTATTTTCCAAAATGGCTGTACCAACTTACATTTCTACTAGCAATATTTGAGAATTCTAATTCTATCATATCCTTGACAACAACTGTAGCCATTCTAATGGTTATGTAGTGCTATCTCATTGTGATTTTGATTTGCTGTTCCCTAATGATTTTGAGCATCTTTTCATGTGCTCATTTATATATCTATTTTTAGGGATATGACAATTAAAATACTTTGCTTATTTATTTAATTTTGTTGTTCATTTTTTATTGTTTTTTAAGAATTCTTTACATATTCAGAATACGAGTACCTTATCACAGATACAATTTTCTCCCATTCTGTGGGGTGTTTCTTTCCTTTTCCTTTTATTTATTTATTTAAAATAAAAATTATATTTTATACAATATGGTATCTTGAAATATGTATGCACTGTGGAAGGTCTAAATTGAGTTAATTAGTACATGCATTATCTGACACACTTATCATTTTTTGTAGTAAGAATACTTAACATCTACTTGATTAGCAAATTTTAAGAATACAATATATTGTTATTAATTATAGTCACCATGTTGTATAATAGATCTCTTGAATTTATTCCTCCTATGTAACTGAAATATTTAATCCTTCTACCAACATCTTGCAAATCACGCTCATCTTTCACTTTTTTAATTGTACCAATTGCAACACAAAATTTTTAATTTTGATAAACCCAATTTATCTATACTTTTTGTCACTTAGGCTTTCAGTGTCAGATCTAAGATATCATTACCTAACTTAAGAACATGAAGCTTTACTCCTCTGTATTTTTCTAAGAGTTTAATAATTTTAGCTATTATGTTTAGGTTTATGATCCATTTGGAGTTAATTTTTGTGTATAGTATGAACACTAGTGTTCAACTTCATTGTTTTGTATGTGGCTATAAAATGTCTCAGCCCTATTTGTCGATTGAATTGTATTTTCTCCATTAAATTTTCTTATCACCCTTATTAAAAATCTATGGCCAAACTTCCCTTTTCTGGAAGATTTAGAAGACATAATTTTCTCCATTTCTAATACTAAGAACAACTAAAAACTCAGTATATTATATACATATAAAGCCAACATTGAAAGATGGTGGGGGGTGGGTGGGAAGAAAGCAGACTGACTAGGGAATTTGGCATCCGAAGAACAATATTTTACCAGTTCTCTGGGATTTCTTTTTGCTTCATAAATCTCAGTTTTAGAGTTAAAGAAGCCCATAACTCAGAAACCAGTGAGTACAGTCATAAAAAGCACGAACAAAAGACTGTCTTCCTTTCCCAAAGGACTAGGAAAAGGGAAACAGAAAGACAAAAATCTTTTAGTCAATAAGTTCCCAATACCAGCCAAACACCACAGAAAAAATATGTGGCTTCCACTCTTATTCACAGCAACAAAGACCGAATGGGGAGCTGGGACTTTCAGGCTTACTAGGCTACAATGGGGTACTCCAACATTCTCACGGTGGTGATGCTTGAAAGAGGTAGGACACTCACCTTTGCTGGCCAGTAATACGATTCTCTCCCCACCACTGCAGTGTCATTGTAAAACTGTAGGGATTCTAGATTTCCAAACCCAGCTGGCAGTAATAAAGTTTTCCTTCTGTTCTTGCCAGGGTGGTGTAGTAAGAGGTCTAGTCTTCAGTCAGAGTGGTCACCATCACCCAATTTATAACAATGCTATTCCCTTGGTTGCTAATGAAGGCCGATTAGGGAACATGGACTTCTCCTTCCACCTGGAAGTAATGAGGTGATACTCCTCCTCCCCAAATCCTTTCTGGGCAGTCTCAGAAAAAGACACATACACAAAAAATTTAAATACAATCTGGAATCTCTTAGCATAATATGAAAATATCCAGATGGCAATTAAAAAATCACTTGTTATACCAAGAACCAACAAGATCTCAAACTAAACAGAAAAAAAAACAATAATTATTAGATGCCAAAACCAGATGACAGAAATTTTAGAATTATCTCACAAAGATTTTAAAGGAGTCACGATAAAAATACCTCAACAAACAAACAGATACACTTAAAAAGAATGTTTTAAAAAATCATAACTGTCAGCAAACAAATGAACATTCTCAGCAAAGAAGTAGAACATATAAAAATGAACCAAATCAAAATGTAAGACATGAAAAGTAGAATAAGCAATAAATAAAGTTCAATTAATGGGTTCAACAGCAAAGTGGAGGAAACAGAGAAAACAATCTAAGAAAGAGATTACTTATAAAAAATTATTTCTATAGATTATTAGATTCTATAAATAATTCTAGATTATTTACAGAAAATAAATTACTGAATCTGAACAACAAGAAGAAAGTAGTCTAAAAAACAGAAAGAAAAGAAAAATGAATAGAGCATCAAGGATCTGTAGGACTAAAACAAAGGATGTAAAATTTGTGTCAGTGAAATTCTGGAAGGAGAAGTGAAAGAGAACAAGGCTAAAGAAATACTAAAGGAAATAATGACTCAAAACTTCTCAACTTGGCAAGAGTCAAACCTACAGATTCAAAAAGGTGGGTAACCCCAAACTGGATAAACCCAAAGAAATCCATGCCATGCACATCACAATTAAATTGAAAACTCTGTAGTTTCAGAAAAAAAAAAATCTCACAAGCAGCTGGGGTGGGGGAGGGGGGACACATGGCCTGTAGGTAGAAATGAGCAAGGATATAGAAAGATGTAACAACACAGCTGACCATCAGGATGCAATTAACACTTACAGAACACTCTAGTCACAGCAGCATAATATGTATTCTTCTCACATGTCTGAGGAACATGCACTAAGGTGGACGATATTCTGGGCAATAAAACTTAAACAAATTTAAAAGAATTTAAATCATATAAAATGTATTATTTGATCACAATGGAATGAAACAAGAAATCAGTAACAGAAAGTTAAGAGGAAAATCTCCAAGTACTTGGAAAATGAACAACTTAACTTCTATAATAACCATGATTCAAAGAGAAAGAGTCAAAGGAAATTTTTAAAAATACAATAAGCTAAATCAAGATGAAAACAAAACACATCAACATGAGGGTGGCACAGGTATAGCAGTGCTAAGAGAGATGTTTTGTATTACTAAATGCATACATTAGAAAAGGGGAAAGACTCAAATTAACAATGTAAGCTCCCATGTTAAGAAACAAGAAAAAGAAAAGAATATAAATCCAAGGCAAGTGGAAAAAGTAAATATAGAAAAAGAGCTTAAAAATTGAAAACAAAATAGAGAAAACAATAGAGAAAAATCAATGAAACAAAAACTTGGTTATTTGAAAAGATCAATAAAATTGACAGTCCACTAGCAAAACTGACAAAGACAAAAAGATAGGACACAAATACCAATATTAGGAATGAAAGAGGGATATCCCTACAGAGCCTATAGACATCAAAAGTGTAATAAGGACATACTATTAACAGCTCTGTACACATCAGTTTAACAACTTAGATGAAATGCATAAACTCCTTAAAAGAAAAACTGCCCAGGTTCCTCTGAAATGAAATAAATATTGTAAATAGCCCTATAAATATTAAGGAAATAGAATTCATAAGTATAAAACTTTAAAAAAAATAAAGAAATCCTCTTGCCCAGATGGTTTCACAGGATAATTTTATCAAATGTTTAAGAATATTTAACACCAAGCCTATCATAGAAATAGAAGACGAAGGAAATTTCACAATTTATTTTAAGAAGCTAATATTAGCCTGATACCAAACCCAGATAAACACAGCATATAAAAGAAAGCTATAGATAAATATTCCTAATGAATATAGATGCAAAAGCCCTTAGAAAAATATCAGTAAATAGAACTCAACAATATGTAAAATATGTAAAAATATGTAAAAAAAGTAAAAAAATATGTAAAAATTAATCGCATGATATGTGCAAGTAGGGCTTATTGCAGAAATGCAATGTTCTGTATTCTAAAATCAATCAATGTAATGTGTCATGTTAAGAGATTAAAGAAAAAGCACAAGATCCTAACTGAAGAAAATAATATAAAATGTATACAGATTGGAAAGGATAAAACTAAAGCTGTCCCTAATTGTAGATGTCATGATTGGCTATGTAGAAAATTCCACAGATTTACAAATAGACTCCTAGATTTAATAAAGGAGCTCACCTGCGTCACAGATACAAAATACATATTAAAAATCAATTGTAATTCTTATATACTAGCTTTGAACATGTGGACATTTAATTTAAAATTAGTATACTATTTATACTCATTAAGAAAATATTAACATGAAATACTTAGGTTTGCATCTAACAAAACATATCCAGGACCTCTATGCTGAAAATTATACAATGTTAATGAAAGAAATCAAAGATCTAAATAAATGGAGAGACATACTATTTTTAAGGGCTAGAAGTCTCAATATAATAAAATATCAATTTCCCCCAAATTGAATGATAGATTTATTGCCATTCTTACCAAAAGCTCAACAAGATTCCTTGTAGACATAGACAAGATTATTCTAAAATTTATTTTGAAATGCAAAAAAACTAAAATATCTAAACAATTTTGAAAAAGAAAAATAACATGGAAGGATTTAGTATGTTTGATTTCAAAGTTTATTATATAATTATAATAATCAAGACTGTTTGGCATTGCTGAAGGGGTATGTAAACAGATCAATGGAACAGAGCAGAGAGGCCAGAGATAGACACAAATATGCCAAACTAATTTTGACAGAGATATAAAAACACTTTGATGAAGGAAGGAGAATTTTTAGCAAATGATGTTGGATCATTTGGACATGTAGAAGAAAGAAAATAATGCTGACTTAAGTCTGATACATTATACAAAATTAACTAAAAATAGATCATCATTTGAATGTGAAACCTAAAACAACTAAACTTTTAGAAGAGCAAAGAGAAGAACATTTTTAGGATCTAAGGACATGAAAATAATTCTTAGTCTTTATACCAAAGCAAGGTCCATAAAAGGAAAAAGTGATGAGGTGGACTTAATCAAAATTAAAAACTTTTGCTGTGCCATATACACTGTTAAGAAAATGAAAGGACAAGTTATTGAGTGTCAGAAAATATTTGGAATTCACACATTGGAGAAAAGTACTATCAATGGTATTTAGAACATATAAAACCTCTCAAAATCTAGCAATTTACCTCAAAATAAACTTTCTTAAAAAAAAATGAAGCTGCTCACTTCCCCTCTGACTCCTCCATCCTCAAATCAAGTGTCTATAATATAAATGTAAGAATTTATTTCTGGATTCTCAATGCTATTCAGTTAAGCCTTATGTCCATCCTGATGCTGGTACCATGCTATGTTAATTGCTATAGCTTTGAAATATATTTTAAATCAGGAATCATTCAAATTTTTCTTTTAAAAATTATTTTTGCTATTCTGGGTCCCTTGTATTTTAACACAAATTTTAGCAATAGCCTGTCAATTTCAGAAAAATAAAAAAGCCAGGTGGGATTTTGCTAGGGATTGCTTTGAGTAAGTGGATCGATTTGGAGTGTATTTGCCTCTTAAATATGTTGCCTTCCATGTCATGAACAAGGGATGTCTTTCATTTATTTAGGTATTCTTTGATATCTTTCAACAATGAGTTTTTAGTATACAAGTCTTGCATCTCTTTTGTAAAATGTATCTTCAAGTATTCTTTTTTATGCTATTGTAAGTGATTATTTTTCTTAGTTTCATTTTTGGAATGCTCATCGTTGATGTATAAAAATACAATGGATTTTTGTGCATTGATATTATAGTTTGCAACCTTGCTGAATTTGTTATTCATTCTAATAGTGTTTTCTTAGGGTTTTCTATATACAGGCATATCTTATATTATTTGGCTTCATTTTATTGTGCTTTGAAGATATTGTGTTTTTTACAAACCAAAAGTTTGTGGCAACTTGCACTGAGCGAGTTCATAGGCACCATTTTTCCAACGGCATGTGCTCATTCTGTTAGCATTTTTTAGCAATAAAGTATTTTTAATTAAGTTATGTATACTTTTAGTCATAACACTATTTCGCACTTAATAGAGTATAATAAAGTATAAACATAACTTTTACATGCACTGGAAACTGAAAAAATTCATGAATCTCACTTTATTGTGATATTCAATTTATTGCAGAGATATATCCCTGTACAAGATCATACCCTCTGCAAATAGAGATAGTTTTATTCTTTCCTTCCTATATGACTGCATTTTCTTTTTCTTGTCAATTCCCTTGGCTAAAACCTCAAATACAAGGTTGAATAGAAGTAGCAAGAATGAATGTCCTTGCCTTGTTCCTGAGCTTAGAAGGAAAACATTCAGTCTTTCACCATTTAAATTTGATGTTAGTCATCATTTTAACATAGATGTTATTTATCTGGTTGCAAATGCATACTTTCATTTATAGTTTATTGAGTTTTTTTAACATAAAAACATGTTGGATTTTTTCCAATATATATTCTTTGTCTATTGAGATAGTGTGTGGTTTTTGTCTTGTATTACATTAATTAATTTGAGAATGTTAAGCCAGCTTTGCATTCCTGGGTAAATCCAATTTGTATATAATTACTGTATTGTATTCAATTTGTTAGTAGATCATTGAGGGTATTTTTATCTATATTCATATGGGATATTGGTCTATAGATTTCTTACCTCGTGATATCTTTGTTATTTAGTATCAGAGTAATATGGTCTTAAAAAATGAAGCGGAAAGTTTTCCCTCCTCTTTTATTTTGTAGAAGAACTTATGAAGTTTGCATTAACTTTTAAGTGTTTGGTAGAACTCACCAATTAATATATTTGGTCCTAAAATTTTCATTGAAAGAAATTTTTAGTTACATATTCAGTCTTTCTACTTGTTACTATATATCTATTCATATTTCTATTTCTTCTTAAGTCTGTTTTAATAATTTGAATCATTCTGGGAATTTTTTAATTTCATTTAAATAATCAAACTTTTATGTTCTTAAAATTCCATATAACTCTTATTTCTGTAAGGATTGGTCGTGATGTCACTTCTATCACTCTGATTGTAGAAACTTCAGTTTTATCTCTTTTTTTCTTGATCAATCTAAAGTTTTGCCAATTTGTCTATCTCTTCAAAGACTCAACACTTGATTTGGGGAATTTTTCTATTGCTTTTATATTTTTATTTCATTTATATCTGTTCTAATGTTTGTACTATCCTTTTGATTTGGGGGAGATTAGTTTGCTTTTCTTTTCCTAGTTACATAAGCTAGAAGTTTAAGTTATTAATTTAAGTTTTTTCTTTAATATACATGCTCACCTTTATATATTTCTAAGTACTCCATTAGCTATATTTTGTAAGTTTTGGTGTGTTGTATTTTTGTTCTCATTCATCTTAAATTATTTTCTAATTTTCCTTTTGATTTTTTATTTAACTAAATTTTACAAGTGTGTTGTTTAATTTCCACATATTTGTAAAATCTCCAAATTTTCTTCTGTAATTAATTTCTAATTTTATTTAATTGTGGTCAGAGAACATAGTTTGTATTATTTTACTCCTTTTTATTGTAGTCTAGCCTATGGTCTATCTTTGAGAAGGATTGTGTGCATTTGAGAAAAGTATTTGTTGCTTTCTACATCTCTGCAGATATACTGCCTTGTTGTTATATCTATTGCTGAAAATAGGGGATTAATGTCTCCATTTATTATTTTTGAACTAATTATTTTTCTTTTCAATTCTGCCATATTTTTTTTGCTTCATGTATTTTGGGGATTCCTTGCTAGGTACAAATTTTCTTGATGGATTATTGATCTTTTTATCACTATAAAAGTCATTGTCTCCAGTAAAAATTTTTGTGTTGCTTTCTATTTTGTATAACATGATTCTTGCCACTCTACCTCAATTTTCATAATTGTTTGTATGTTTTATATTTTCCATCATATTATTTTACTTTTGATCCATCTGTCTTTTAATTGCAGTTTATTACATTTATATTTGATGTTATTACTAATAAGGTAGGATTTATGCATGCCATTTTTCTATTTGTTTTTTATGTGTCTTGTGTCTTTGTTCTTTTATCCCTCCATTAGTGCCTTTTTGTTGTTGTTAACTACATTTTAGTGTACAACTTTAATTCCTTTCTTTATTTTAGGTATATTTTTGAGATATTTTCTTATTTGTAGTGCTATGGATTATAATTAGTATCTTATTTGAACATTATAGTTCAGGTTAATACTAACTTAATTTCTATAGTATACAGAAAATATGCTGTAATAGACTTCCATTCTCTACACCTTTTTATAGAATTATAATATTATAATACACAATTTTTATAAATATATCGCTCAGCACAAATGTATAATTATTATTTTTACAGTTTAAATAATATATAGGAAAATAAAACAGTTATAAATATATATTTATTCTGTCTTGATGTTTACTTATATAGCTACCTTACTGGTGCTTTTTATTGATTGCTTCATGTGGATTTTAATTGCTGCCTCATGTCTTTTAATTTCAGCCTGAAGGACTCATTTTAATATTTCTTATGACAGGTCTGATAATGACATATTTTTAATGTTTTTGGATTTTTTTGGGAAAGTCATAATTTCTTCTAAATTTTTGAAAGCCCTTTTGTATATAGATTCTCTTGTTAATGTTCTTTTATTTTCATCCCTGTAAACATGGAATCCCACTGCCTTCTGGTTTCCGATGAGAAATCAGCTATTAATCTTACTAGTATTCTTGTAGATGAGGGATCATATATTTTTTCCTTTTGGTGCTTTCAAGATTCTCTCCCTTTCCTTCAACAGTTTGACTGTGATGTGTCTAGTTGTGGATCTCTACTTGGAATTTATTGATTTTCCTGGATGTGTAATTTAAAATTTTAAAATCATATTTGGGAAACATTTGGCCACTTTTTTTTTTTTCAAATATTCTCACTGGTCATTTCTGTCTTTCCTCTTCTTTCAGAGTTCCATTATGCATGTGTTAGGACACGTAATGATGTCCCAAAGGTCTCTGAAGCTCTGTGCATTTATTTTCATTCTTTTATTTGTAATGTTCCTTAGAAAGAATAATCTCAGTTGACTTATCTTCAAGTTCACTGATTCTTCCTCATAAAGATCAAATCTGCTATTGAATGCCTTTAGTGGATTTTTCATTTTAATTATTGCACTTTCTAACTCCAGAATTTTAATCTAGCTGTTTTAAAATAATTTCTTTATTGATATTGTCCATTTTGTGAGACATTCTTATACTTTCAAGTAATTTTTAAATTATATGTTGTTTTAACTCTTTAAACATATTTGTAGTAGATGATTTAAAGTCCTGTCTTATAAGTCCAATTTCTGAGCTTGTTCAAATACTATTTCTAGCCCTAATGTTTTTATAAGGGCCATACTTTATTGTTTCTTAGCATGTATGATCATTTTTGTTGAAAACATGGTACTTTAAATACTAAAATGTATCACCTCTGGAAATCATATCCTCACTCCTTCAAGTTTTGATGCTGTATCTGTTGTTTGTTGTTTTTGCTATGTATTCATTTATTGACTCCCCTAGGCTAACTGTATAGTTACATTCTGTCTAGTGCACAGCTAATCAAGCCTCTGCTCAGTTATTTTTGTGTTCAGCTAATTATAGCTCAGATATTTACTAAAATGTCTTGACCAATACATCTTCCACTTTATCTCAAGGGTTTCTTGGGCCCATCTTCAACATTTACAGCAATTTATAATTCTATCTTAGCTTTCACTTCTTTTTCAGGCAAGACCTCAGGTCATCCGTAGGTGAAAGTCTCAGGTCTTTCCTCAGCATACACTCAGGCCTGCACATACATGTATCCTCAGGCATGTGGTTGAGCTTTTCAAAGCCCCATATGGGCATTTATTTCCCCAGATAATTCTTTAAAATTTTGGCCAGGTTCTTGTTTGTTCAAAGTTACATAGAAGTTTCAGGCAGTTACAGTATTAAACAATCAGTGCTCATTTTTTTTCAACAAATGCTCTGGGGATGGGGCTTTGATCATGGAGTGATCTCCATGTCATGTCAACTCAAATAAAAACAATATCTGTATATATAATTTTCCAGGGAGCTACAAGATGCGTCAAGTAGTGACAATATTCTCAGTGGAAAATGGATTTGGTGAGGAGCTCCAAACTTTGCTGCAAAGATATAGTCTTGCACTGCTACCACAGCTGTGAGGCTGCTGGCTTTCAAGGTTACTATAGGGAGGACTGGGAGTAGTTTGTAACAGGTACTTTGCTATTATTAGTGAGATTCTGAATATTTTTTGAAAAAACACCAATCATATTATTTCTAGATTTAGGATAAATCATAGAGCTTTGGAAAAAATTAATTTTGACCATTTTTTCCAATATATTTTTTTGCTTTTTCTATGGCAAAATAAATGAAGGGCTCTACTCTGCCACTCCAGAATTAATAACAAATATAGATTATTTTATTGAAAAGTAAAAAGATATCACTAATCTTTCTATTCTGAGTATATTATTATAAAATAAGAAAGTTTAATTAATAGAGACCTCATAACAGCAGGTTGTCATCTCTCCAATGAAAATTAAATAAAATCACAGAAAAATAATAGTCGAATAAGTTATTCTTTGAAGAACTTTAGTTTTCATAATTTGGTAGTATTTTATAGAAGCTCTTGGGTAGCAGTGGGAAATCCAGCTGTGACTTATACTTTTTGAAGCTAT
The DNA here is from genome assembly GCA_008086735.1 of Cheirogaleus medius. Taxonomy (NCBI): domain Eukaryota; kingdom Metazoa; phylum Chordata; class Mammalia; order Primates; family Cheirogaleidae; genus Cheirogaleus; species Cheirogaleus medius. Next base: position 54,088,029 of record VBSM01001124.1, on the reverse strand, counting down.
CTAATTATGTTTGAAATAATTAGTCATATTATTTCTCAAAGTTTCAAACTTAGGTACAACCTAAGGAGATAATTTTTACTTTTTGAATTAATTTGCATTTCTACCATATTTTAAATGAGTCCCTCTTGGATTTTTCCTAAAATATGTAAGAGTAAACTGACTCAAGTATCAAGAAATTTGAAAGTAAAAAGCTTGAAATGTCATAGCCATAAATTTGGAATGGGTTATAAACTTTACAACATTAACTGTCTGAACTCTATAGACTTTATTTTCTCTGAAAGTAAGGATCTGAACTTACTGAATCAGAAGAACTCAATAACATAAATATGAGTTTATTTAATAGTGGCAGATTATCTGTATGAGTTATTAATTCAGAGATCCAAAGAAGACATACACTAATAAGTTTTATAATAAAACGCATACACACATATTTCTCCACCTATAAAATGTAGAATGCGATGGTATGTATCTCATAAGCTTATTGCAAAGATTAAATGAAATAAAATATGTGCTGAAAAATAGAAATCTCAAAATAAATGTATGCTTTGGTGGCAGCTTTTGTGTTACTTGCTGTTGCTTAATTTTAAGACAAAGCAGTTATTCTGATAGAAAAAAACTGTGTTATTGTTATTGTAGATGTTGCAGTGAGGATCATCAGAAAAAAGTTAGAAATAATGGAAATCAGATTGTTACTTCACAATTAAACCAATAAATCGACATGTTATGAATCATAATAGAACAATATGGTTACTTTAAAAAGACAATATGGCATCTGGGCCAGAGGAATTTATGATAAACCAAACTCTATTAAGATGTCTAAAGAAAGAATGTGTCAGAAACAAAGTGGCTTTTTCACACATTGAACCACAAAAATGTGAAGTCAAAGATATGAACATTAACATTACCCACATGATATTATTCCAGAGAGTAAATACCAGTGTATTATGGAGGAAACCATGAAAACCTAGCCAAGTCCTGTGCTGCTAAACATTGAAAAATATACATAATCCCTCTTACTTCAAATAGATGTGTTTTCATTCTTTTTTCTAAATTAATTATAAATAACTTAGGATTTAAAGATGTCTTTCTATTGGGTGTTGCTATATAGACAAAATATGCTTAGAAGGAAATAATAAAACTATAGTTTTCATCTCAGATTCTGTGAGTTTATTTATTGGAAGTCTACCTCTGATGGACAGCCACCTCATCCTATGTCACTTATTTCATTTTCTTATAATCTGAGGCTAGTATCTAGATTTGGAATTATGGAACATTCACTTAGGAAAATTTCTGGGACTGGGAGAATATTTTAGGTGAGAGCAGGTAAAACTTTGGCTCTAAACAAACTCTTGTGACGCTGAAGTCTATCACTTTTTCTGCAATGATTGCGTATAAACTCTTTTCCACCATATGACTCTTTTCACCATTGGGGAGTCATGGGAAGGTGTATGGACTGAGAAACTTGAAGTTAAAACCACTGACCCTCTTTTATTAACTGGAAAGTATTGTATTCACCATTTGTATTGATGAAACACAATAGAAATGCTGGTTAAAGTAATAAAAAGAGAAAAGTGATTGGGCAAATTCTTTGGAGAAACACATGTAATTCCACGATATAAAAATAGGCTATCTTCCATAGTTATTTCCTAGTAACAGAAAACAAATATTTGGTAGAGATTAATTGAAATTAGCATTCAATGCATATTTTTGTCATTACTGAAATATAAGCACAAATAAATTAAAATATAAATATTAATACTTACAAAAAACACAGTAATAAAATTTGTTGCTTTTCTACTATTTCCCTTGACCTTAGAAAGTGTTTTTGCTTTAATTAAAAAAAATTTCTTATAACTACATTTATGTTGTTAATTCATGAATAATGCAAGTAAGATAATTTTGAAACTGTATGCAAAATTTATGCTGAGGGCCTTCAGTTAATCAAAACTCACATTAAACCTGATTCTAAAAGAAACAGAATCAGGTTTAGCCTTGAGTAAATTTGGGGCTTCAAATGTATTGAGTAGGTTATATTTTTAGATAAACCAGTAGGCAATTTTTTGGGTAGTAGTAAAATAAAATGACTTTTATAGAACTGAATATGGTGAGCCATTTGGTTATTTTATTTTACCAATTATTTATCCATTATTTCTTTTTAAAATTGAACAGCATTTATTATGTACCAGGAAGTATACTAGGCTTTGAGAATACAGCAATAAGGAAGACATGTAAGGCCTCAATTCTCAGAGAACTTAAATTCTAATAAGAAAAATTGACAACAAACGGGTAAACTAATAATGGTAGGCAGTAATAGTGCTTTAAAAAGTGAATCAAGATAAAGTGATAGTAACTGAAATGGGGATATGATGGTCAAAAAGACTTCTCTAGGTTAAAAAAGCCCAGCATAAATGGATATTTTTATCATAATAATACATTAGAAGTCTTAATGTTGTAAAAATATTAATTCCCTCAAATTTATCTATAGATTCAAAGTAATCCCAATCAAAATTGCAGCAGGTTTTTTGATTTAAATTGGTAAATTGTTTCTAAAATATTTATGGAAATGCTAACTTTCAAACAAGCCAGGAAAATTTTGAAGAAGGTGATGCTGAAGGACTTGCACGACCAAACATAGCAATTAGCTTATCATTAAGCTAGTTAAGATAGTGTGATATAAGCCAAAGAAACAGAACCTCAGGAAACAGGCCTACACAAAAGGACACAATTTAATTTATGACAAACTGAAGCATGGTTAGAAACAGTAGTCTTTTCTATAAATGGTGCTGGGTGATTTGGATATCCAAATAGAAAAAAAATTAATCTTTATCCCTATCTCATACTATAGAATATACTATAGTATAATACTATATCATAGAATAGTATAGTAACAAATTAATCTTTATCCCTATCTCTATACTCTAGAATACATACAAAAAATGATGTATTCTATAACTGAATGTGTTAAGGAAACCAGTAAAAGTTGAGAAGATAAGAGAATTTCATCATGAATTCAGGATAGAAATAAATACATATATAATAAAATCATAAATAAAAGTTTAGAAAATTATATAAACCTGAGTATAATAGTCACTTCAAAGATTAAAGAAACATATTGTGATTAAAACTAATGAGAGCATCCTAAAAAGTGGTTATAGTTTTAGTTCTTGATACACTTATTGGTAACATAGGTTTTCAGTTGGTAATTATTTATTAAATTTTCCATGCATGTACATTTATGGGGTGTACTTTTTATATATTTAGTATATTTATAATAAAAATAGTTTGAAACCAAAAGAAGGCCTCTCTGAGCTGATATCATTTGAAACTTTGCACATAACCCATTCCAATTTTCTAAAAGCTTTTGCTATTATACAAAAGAATATTGCTTCACAGTGAATCTTATTAGTTCTTGTAATGGGTAAGTGTGTATTTCTATCAATAGGAGATTTAAAACCTAAATGCACTCACCCCAAACCCTTACCAAAATCTGTTAATAAAATTTACCCAAAACTAAAATACTGACCCTATCTTTCTCTTAGTTTCCTCAGTATGGAATTTTGGGAGGTCATATGGTTTGAGCAAAGAAAAGTTAAGGGGAAATATCTGTCCAACCAAAAAACATTTATTTAATTTCCATTAATTCTATGCCAAGCCACAGTGGCATAAGAACAAATTTTTGAAAGACAGGAGAAACAGTCATATGAAAAAAATTATATCATAAGTGATAAATATTAGAAATGGAGGTTTCAATAAAGAAAGACAAAAGTTAAATGGCAAATGACACTTTACCTCAATATCTAGTTGATTGTGTTGAGGACTATAATGAATGGTCACATATGTGTGCCTCATTCCTTACTCTGTCCAAAGGAAAACAGTTATTAGTCAACTCCAAAGAACTTTACCCAGGTCACATTCAAGAATTTCAAGAACCCAGTTTATACCTCCAAAATTAAAGATAGAATATGGCTCAGTAAAATTGAAAAAAAAACAAACAGTTATGTGACAAAGAAGGTACATGGAGAGAAGTATGGACTTTATATTGAAGTTAACGAGTAAACAAAGAATACTGATGAGTAGGGAAGTGACAAGATTGGGTTTGTGATTGGTAGAAATGACTTTAAGCAGCAATATGGACAACTGAGTGGATGGCAAGTGTGTGAAGGGTAGATAGAATGCTGCTAAAATGTGCCAGGCAGGAGATGAGGAAGAACTGAACTAAATGCAAAGGATTTAGAATAGAAAAAACAAAGAGGAAGCTAGAGATAGATTTAAGAGACAGTTAAGGCAATGAAGGGATGAGATTTAAGGATAAGAAAAGAGTATCAGAGGACATGGGTAACTAGTCTTTGACATAGTATGTTACATCTACACAGAGATAAATAGAGATATGGCAATATATAAACTAAGATATATTTTTTATAGTCCACAGTAGTGTTTACAGCTATGTGTGTGGTTGCTAAAGAAACCTGTAAAAGAGAGACGACAATGAAGACAGAAATCTAGTAAAGGGGTTGATTTAAAATTAGAAGTCCATGAGATTAGGGAAGCAGAATATAATCACGGAAGCAATTAGAAGAGATTTCCAAAAGAGAAAAAAATGATCACCAGTGCCAAATGCATGAAAATCTCAAGAAGGATATTAAAATGAACTGGTTTTGATAATGGGAAGGTCATGAGTAATCTTTCTGAGAGTCATGAAAACATAATTGCACACAGAAGCTCAGTTGCAGTGTCTATAAAGATGGTTGAAAAAAGTAAACACAAGTATAAATATTACTTGTCATGGACATTGGTTAGCACAAAAAACAATAAAACATCAATACAAATACTGCACAAATAGTCATTGCATTTTTTTTTCCTGTGCAGGAAAGGCAAAACATGGGTATAACATTTTTAAGCACATATCGTCAATCAGACTCTGTTTACAATGTAACCCAATAAATTTCAGTTATTTTTCAAGAATAAATCAACTGTTTAATTTCAAGTGGACATTAGAAGTTAAAGTGTAAAAAATGCAATATGGGCATATACAAACTGTCAAAGACTAAATCCATGAAAAGTTGCAATACCAATTTTTGAGAAGGATTTTTCTATACACCATATAGTGACTCATATAGATAAAGTTTTGTTTTCATGTGTTCTCTCTCACAGCAAGGTGTGCTTACTCAGATCATAGCACTTATTGTATTCTATAGTATAATTTAAATGTCCCTGCTATCTCATGTTTTAGATTGTTAGCTTCCAGTAGACAGACTAGGCTAATGTCCTTTGTATCATTTTACCCTTAAGTCATGACATATGTAAAGAATAGATGAATGAATATAGAGGAAAGATCATCAGAGGAGACAAGTGAAAAAGAAAGGATGTTCCACATGTACAGAAATGAACAATAAGAAGTTATGATTTTATGAGAACAATGAGCTACAAAGAATAAGCAAAGTTGTTTTATTTAGAAATGTATATGCAAAGGCAAATATGGATTATCAATAAATCACTAAAACCTAAGCAATTGTGTCTTAAAACAGTGATGAATAAATGTAAAGTATCCATTAAAAAGGTGTAAAGGATATGGTCAGAAAATTCATAAAATAATAATCATGAATGAATAAGAAGCATATGACAAGATATTTGATTTTAATAATAATCAGATAAATGCAAAATAAAAAGTAACATAACATTTCTTGCTTTATAAAATTTGCCTTTCAGTTTATTGACATTGGCCTTGACAATAATTTTTTGTAATTCACACCAAAAGCTCAAGCTACAAAAGCAAAAATAAATAAATGGGACTACATTAAAATAAATAGCTTCTGCACAGCAAAGGAAACAATTAATAAAATAAAAAGGCAACATATGGGCTATTAAAAATATTTGCAAACCATATATCTGATAAGAGGCTAATATCCAAATTTTATAAAGAATACTTACAACTTAGTAGCAGAAAAATTAATAACCTAATTTAAAAGTGGACAAAAGTTCTGAACAGACATTTCTCCAAAGAAGACATGAAAATGGTCAACAAGTATATGAAAAGGTGTTCAACATCACTTATCATCAGGGAAACGCAAATTAAAACTACTATGAGATATTGCCTCACAGCCATAGAGATGGTTATTATCAGAAAGACAAGAGATAACAAATGTCGGTGACAATGTGGAGAAAAATAACCCCTAATACACTGTTGGTGGAAATGTAGATTGGTATCACCATGGTGGAAAACAATATGGAGGTTCCTAAACAAATTAAAAATAGAACTACCACATGTCCCAACAATTCCTTTTCTAGGTTTATATCCAAGGTAGATAAAATCACTTCATAAAGATATTTTCACTCACATATTCATTGCAGCATTATTCACAATAACCAATATGGAAACAACCTAATTATCCATTGATGTATGAATGGATAAAGTAAATGCAGTGTGTGTATGTGTATATATGTGTGTATGTATATATATATATACATAAAAATAGGTATACACACACACAATGGAATATTATTCAGCCTTAAAAGAGGTGGTCCTGGCCGGGTGCGGTGGCTCACGCCTGTAATCCTAGCACTCTGGGAGGCCGAGGCGGGCGGATCATTTGAGCTCAGGAGTTCAAGACCAGCCTGAGCAAGAGTGAAACCCCTGTCTCTACTAAAAATAGAAAGAAATTAGCTGGACAACTTAAAATATATAGAAAAAATGAGCCAGGCATGGTGGCACATGCCTGTAGTCCCAGCTACTTGGGAGGCTGAGTCAGTAGGATTGCTTGAGCCCAGGAGTTGGAGGTTGCTGTGAGCTAGGCTGATGCCACAGCCAAAAGAGTAAGACTCTGTTTCAAAAAAAAAAAAAAAAAAAAAAAAAAAAAAGGTGGTCCTGCCATTTGCTACATCACGTATAGACCTAAAGAACATCATGCTGAGTGAAATAAACTGGATACAAAAAGAAAAATATTGTATGACTTCACTTATATGTGGAATATGGAAACAAGAAATTCAAATACATAGATATAGAAAATGAAACAGTGGTTAACAGGGACAGGCAGGGTTGGAGGGGAGAAGAAATGGGAAGATGTAGGTTAAAGGACATAAAATAGATATCTAGTATGAGCAAGTTTAGAAATCTAATGTATAGCATTAGGAATAAAGTTAATAAAGTAGTATTAGGGATTTTTGTTAAATAAATAGATTTTAGCTGTTCTTATCACACAAAAAAGTGTGTACGATGATAGATATGGTAATATGTTTCACTAAAGTAATCATTTTACTGCCTATTATAATAGATATGTATCCCATAGTGCATGTGGTAAACCTCAAATACACACCACAAAATTTATTTTAAAAAAACCCAAAACAAGAAAAACAAAAGTTGCCTTTCAATGCTAGATTTTCTAGCATTACTAAAATTGGGTCTGGGGAATGAAAACGCTTCAAACTGTGGTGACAGCAGCATAGATTTTCACATTTATTGAGGATAGTTTGGCTGTATCTATCGAAATTTAAATTTCAGCAATCCCATTTCTGGGATGAATCCATTTTAAGGATATATCACACAAGCGCACAAGGATATACGTCCCAAGTTTTTTTTGACACCTTTGTAACTATAAGAAATAAAGTTATACATAAGAGAAAGGGTAAAATAAATTATATTACAGGCATAGTATATGCTATGTAGCTATGTAGTCTTTCAAAAAATATAGTAGAGGTATATAACTGGACTCAGAAAAATATCAGTTATTTTTAAAATAAACATAAAGATTCATAAAATATACATAGTATGACTCCATTTGAAAAAACATATAGAATGCATAGAAACATGCATATATTGCATGTGTCTAAATAAAGCCTAGAAAGATAAACACTGAGCTGATAACAACGACTAGCTCTATGAAGCATAAGTAAATGAGTGGAGATGTTTTACTTTTAAAACGTTTACTTTCAATTTTATATTTTTTAGTAAAAAACTGAAACCTTTTTGGAGAAAAATGTACCTTATTATTATGAATAATGTCACATTTAACTTAGAGATAAACAAAAATGAAAATAAAATGAAGAACACAAATAAGGAAGCTTAAAATAGGTATAATTCCTAATTTGTCTAAAGAAAAAAAAAAAGTACCTGAAATACATGAATCAGCAGGCCCTTGAAGAATTACTGGACAAAGGGGAGCATGTTATTTTAGGACATATGTCCTTTTTCTAAAGCCATCAGGGTTATGGGGCTTGAGAATATATAAAACAGCCCATAGATCAGATTGTAGCTGAAGGGACTCATGCTTGCATTTAGTTATGAAGTTCAAATTGGAAGCTGTTCAGGCAGAAAACTAATAGAAATGGGTGATAGCTAATTAACCTAAGGCTTCAAAGTAATTGCTCTGCAAGAAGCAATTTAAAAGGGACCTTTGTTTTATTTATTTATTTATTTTGAAAATCATAAAATGCCCTATTTGACTTTTGGTTCATGAGCAATATTGATTTCCTTAAAATTTCTGCCTGAGTCAACTTCCTGGTAAGTTTTTAAAAGGGCAAAAGAATAACAAGAACTATGCTTCATATCACATACCGAATATCCCAGGCTTAGGACTTTGCTATATATTATTGAGATAATAGGAGGAGATCTCTGAACTCAATTGGGCTCAGTGGATAGGATTATATTGGTTACCCGAGCTCTGAGCCACGACCCTTACACTGGAGTCAGCAGAGTCAGCTATGCCAAGACATACAGCTGTTTAGTAGAAAAGTGGCTCCCCAAGTAAAACCAAGGTTCTGTTGTGAAAAGAAGGTAGAAAGAATGCATGACATCGAAAATCAGCCTCTATTTGTCACACTCTACAATTCTGGTTTCCAACCTCTTTTCAAAAATATTCATACTTACATAAAATATACTCTTTCCTTCTCAAACAAAGGATCCCCAAATTTCCTGCATTTCTACAACCAGTTCCCCCCACCCCCCAAATGCTTGGAATAGTAGGTAATTCTCTCCCTCAAATTAGTTATCTCTGATTTATAGCTTCCTGGCACTTAAGCTTCATAAGAGACTCACAAATGAGGATAATAACATCTAGGTGAAGAGGTTCTCATCCTAACTTCTGACCCTGGCTGCCTGCTTCCAGATCCAAGCTTTATTAGCATGTATTCTACATAAGGGCTAGGACCATCTTTTCTGACCATTGTATCAATTTTAGGGTTTTAAATTTATGACTACAGAAACGAATTGCTCAGGAAATATTGTAAGTTTTCTAGGTATCTCCAGGAGTAATGCCCTCCATTACTTAAATGTCCCCATAAGCACAGAAGTTCTTTTCTTGTTTGTTTGTCTGGGATGTTTGTTTGTTTGTTTGTTTGTTTTTAATTTGTATAAATGTATTAGGTACAAGTGTACTGTTGTTACCTGCATAGATTGCATAGTGGTAAAGTCAGGAACTTCAGGGGATCCATCACCCAAATAACATACATTGTACCCATTAAGTAATTTCTCATTTTCCACTTCCTTCTATCCTCTCACCCTTCTGAGTCTCCTCTGCCTATAATTCCACATTCTATGTCCATGTATATCCATTATTTAGCTCTTGCTTTTAAGTGAGAACATGCGATATTTGTCTTTCTGTGTCTGAATTGTTTTTCTTAAGATAATGGCCTCGAATTCTGTCTGTGTTGCTCCAAAAGACATGATTTCATTCTTTATTTTTTTTGTGTGGCTGAATAGTATTCTATTATATATATATAACACGTTTTCTTTATCCAAAAATCTGTTGACGGACACTTAAGTTGATTTCGTAACTTAGCTATTGTGAATAGTGCTACAATAAACATATGAGTGTAGGTATCTTTTTGATATAATGATTTCCTTTCCATTGGGTAGGTACCCAGTAGTGGGATTGCTGGATCAAATAGTAGTTCTGCTTTTAGTTCTTTGAGAAATCTCCACACTTTTCCATAGAGGTTGTACTAATTTCCATAGAGGTGGTACTTCCCACCAACTGTGTATAAGCATTCCTTTTTCTCCATATCCTTGTCAACTTCTGGTTTTTTTGTTTTGTTTTGTTTTTTATTTTTATTAATAGCCATTCTGACTAGGGTAAGGCAATATCCCATTGTGGTTTTAATTTGCATTTCTTTGATGACTAGTGTTTCCCAGCATTATTTCATATGTTTTTTTGGCCATTTTTATGTCTCCTTTAGAAAAATATTTATTCATGTCCTTTGCCCTTTTGTTAATGGAATTTTTTATTTCTTCTTAAGTTGTCTGAGTCCATTGTGAATTCTGGATATTACTGCCTTGTCAGGTAAATTGCAAATATTTTGTCCCAATCTGTGGCTTCTATGTTCACTCTGTTGATTATTTCCTTTGCTGTGCAGAAGCTTTTTAGTTTAACTAAGTCCCATTTATCTATTTTTTGTTTGTTTTTGGTGCCTGTTTTGATGCCTGTGCCTTTGAGGTTTTAATCAAGAATTCTTTGCCTAGACCAATGTCCAGAATAGTTTTCCCTAGGTCTTCTTCTAGGATTTTTATAATTTCAGGTCTTACATTTAAGTCTCTAATCTTTTTTTTTTTTTTTTTTTTTTTTTTTTTGAGACAGAGTCTCACTCTGTTGCCTGGGCTAGAGTGCCGTGGCATCATCCCAGCTCACAGCAACCTCAAACTCCTGGGCTTAAGCACTCCTTGTGCCTCAACCTCCTGAGTAGCTGGGACTACAGGCATGTGCCACCATGCCTGGCTAATTTTTTTCTATATATTTTAGTTGTCCAGGTAATTTCTTTCTATTTTTTAGTAGCGACCAGGTCTCCTCTTGCTCTGGCTGGTCTCGAACGCCTGAGCTCAAACGATCCGTTCGTCTTGGCCTCCCAAAGTGCTGGTGTGAGCCACCTCGCTTGGCCCTCTAATCTGTCTTGAATTGATTTTTATATGTGATGAAAGAGCACCAGTGGCTGGATTCTATGGCACATTAGTTTCTCAGTTCTTGTTGTGGGAGTCTGTCCCCTGCTCAAGCCCAGTTCCCCCACCCTCAGTCTGAGTCTCTCTAACACTAAAGACTGGTGACAGTGTTTGTTCCTAGGACCATGCACAGCTCATTAAGAGCTCCGATTGAGAATGGCATCTTACTGTAGCTTCCTAGATATGAGGGAGTGGATAGGACACTGCCCAGAGCAGTTCCTTCTCACAGTCTCCTGTCCACTTTCTAAGTTAGAGTCAGAGTTTGGGAGGGTCAAGGCGCTTCTATGGCCTGAATTCCCCAGTAGGAAAGTGGACCACAGAAAGACAGTCATTCACCCTCTGCCATATTGGGTATTCATTCCCAGTTTTCGGCTGGTTCCAGCCATGTTTGCTTCCTATTTTCCTTCTCGTTCCCAGAATTTGGAGTTTCCTTATGCTTTTTTGTTGAATTCCAGTGTTCCCTCTTGGATAATATATTCAAAGTGTGATTGTCTATGTAATATTTTGGTTCTTCTAAGTGGGTGAAGTGTGCTGGAAATGCTTTTACTTAGCCATCATGGGGGAAAAAAAAATCTCCAAGAGTTCTTAAGATTGCTGCTGTCAGTTGCCCAAGATCCATATATTCAATATATTTTCCCCTCAATCTTAGGATTCACGCTGATGTGGTTGATTTAGGATTGTGTCCATCCTGAACCAAGCATTTTAATCAAAGGTAGGGGAATTACATGGACTATTAAAAAAAAAAATCTCTCACCTGTAATTGGGGTGAGACAAATTTCCCTAAAACGCATGGGTTACATGGTAAATACGGGGATATGCCAAAAAGTTAGAATGTGTTTCCAAGAAAAAGTAAATATTTTGAGACCTGAAACGGGTAATAAGCTATTTAAAATTTCAATGTTGTTTATAAGTTTCCAGAATGAGATTGGTAACTACTTGAGGATAGATATCATGTTCTAGGATTACATTTGTCTGTTGGAACAGGTAATGGATAATGAATTGAATGTATGTGGATGATTTTATGTAATCAACTGGTTTATGATTATTAATCTCAATATTTATGATAAATGATAACTCTTAGTATTTTTAACTTATATTTACACACACACACATATATATATATACAAACACACAGCTATACTCACATATATTTGTATAACCCAGCTATTCAATTGTCATTTACAAAATTATTGTTCACATTGGTTTTGGAAAAAAACAATAGACTTTCAAAATAATGCCTTCGGAACTATTCTTGTTTTATATAATATTAATGTCTGTTTATTTGTCTTTTGTTGCAGGATTTATTTATACATGTGGTGGAACTTTAAAAGGACTTAATGGCACTATAGAAAGCCCCGGTTTTCCATATGGATATCCAAATGGTGCAAATTGTACATGGGTAATAATAGCAGAAGAACGAAATAGAATACAAATTGTTTTTCAGTCATTTGCTCTAGAAGAGGAATACGACTACTTATCCTTATATGATGGACATCCTCATCCTACAAACTTTAGGACAAGGTCAGTGTATTTTGAATGGAAGATTGGAGGGAAATATTTTATGGGTAAAATTAGTTTATTTGACAACTGGACATTTTTGAGGCAATTATAATAAAGTTTTATTTATTTTAATTAGTACTTATTTGGAAATATGTCCCATGAACAAATTAGTTCAGTATCTCTGACTTCATAATACTATCTCTCAAAAAGGTGAATATAAATTGAATTGTGAACTCTTTATAGTGGCTAAAGGTATTTTGTTTTTAAAAATAATTATCTCATGATTTCATTCATATGGGTATAACTTTTGGAAAAGTAAAACCATGCCATATAATGTGTCTTTCAGTGGCATGTATACAATTTTAATATGTAGCAATAAGCAAAAAACACTTTAAAATCAAAATCAATATAATATTGGAATACATTAATTTCAGATAATGTGTATAGTTTATAATATCTAAATATGTGAACACTACATCCTTTTATTTCACAAACTGGGGCATTTATATTCTATTCCTATAAATAAAAGTATTTATTTTTAAGCAAGTTGATGAAACAGATGTACAAATTAGCACACTGACTGTTATTAAAGTGATTCCTCACAATTTTCTCTTGGCCAATAGGTTATCTAAAAATGTGAAGTATTTTTGACGTCTTACCAAAAACTCATTTAAAAATTTTCAATTAACTATAATTCAACTCAAAAATTCAAAATTCTAGCTATTACTTATTTCATTTTGTCCCAGAATATACCAGTGCTTGTATATTTTTCTTTAATGGCAGTAAGCTTTTTTTTATTTCTAATTTAAAATATTCTAATCAGATAACATGCAGGAATTAAAGACTTTTCACATACTTGGCTATGTTTGAGTTATAGTTCTGTGATTCTTTTATTCTTTCAAATAGTTAATACTGTCTTCTTGCCTTCCTAATCTATGGAAAGTAGAATTCAATATTAACATTTTATACTTCCATCAGTCTTCCATATTTTTTGAATTGATATTTTTCCACTTTAAATAAAAAGTTTATGTTTATTGTCATCCCAATTTTTGTTGTGAAAGTCATAACATAGTGGGGAAAATGGTGGACTTGCAGGTAAGGTTCATATTACAGTGTCAGGTGTCTTGTTTACCAGTTGTTTGAACAATCCATGACAGGCAGCTGTGCTTAAGTTGGGTGATGGTAACAAAAAGGGGCTTGCTATCCTTCTCACTGTACTCTTCTGTAGATCTTACAAGAAATTGTGTATGAACCTGATGCATAGATATAAGGTTCTACTAGAACACATTTGAATTATTTCCAGTCAGAATAACAGCTAAAAATGCCTCAGCTGTTTCGCAAACTCTTAGATATGTAAAGGTCACTAGATTGATTACAGGTGAGGTTCTATTTCTCTCTTTCTTCTGTGCATTCATTTAGTGAGCAAATCTGATTTCTTTCCCCTTTTACACTCTTGAACTCCTTCAGCAATCATGCATTCCATCAATATATAATATGGCACACACTTCTGACAGTACTATCATTGCCAAAAATCATTAAAACTTGGATGCTCTTTCGTTAATCATCATTGCCAAAATCATTAAAACTCGGATGCTCTTTTGTTAGTGACAGAGGGCTAAGTCAAGATACAAAACAAATAGTAAGTACCCTGTGTGCCTGCATGCCTACCTGCACTAGCGGGTGCGTACGTTGGTGTAGACATCTGCCACACTTGTACACATCCAATCAGATTGCAGGCCGTAAGAGAAACGGGAAGGTACTTCCTAAAATTTCAAGACAGCTAAAAGAATGTGTATAAAAGGTGAAGTACAAAGACTTTTGTGCATTTTCTTTACACCAGTAATGCATGCTATATAATTGGTCTAAAAATGAAAAGAAATAAAATTCTTTTAAAATTATCTGGTAGTTTCTAAGTATCAATTTACTGATAGTATTGTTTTTACAAGTATCTATTCTCTCTAGAGCCCCCTGAAACTGAGAAAACACATTTTTATTTTACCTCTGCCATTGCTTTAAAAAATTGAAATCTCTGGGAAGTTAAAAGACTTTGTGAGATTGAGAAAATTAATTTATTGTTCTCATTCTTTTTTTCCTAATCTGTAAATTGGGAATAGTAACACTTAATCTACAGAGATTTTCTGAGGATTACAACATAATTAAAGCTCAATAATTCTAACCCTTAGCATTTATTGAGTGATTTCTCTGCCTCTGACACTGTGTTAAGTATTTTGTATTCATTATAGTATTTTAATTCTCCTCTATCCAAACAAGTGAAATAATTACTATTTTTATCATTATCATTTTAAAGCTGGAAAAATGAGGCTCAAATTACTTGCTCAAGTAACACTGTTGAAAGTGGCAAGAGGCAGAAGTATCTTTGCAACCCAGATTTGTCTCAGTTCTGACATTAAGCTCTTTAATATGTATAGTTCTAGCTATTTGTATATAATCTCTAAGGTTTATGCATTGCTATATGAAGCCTATATAGCCATTTTTAACAGTATTTGATAAAATTTGATGAATATCATAAATATTTTCAAAACATGTATAATATATAGATATAAACAGAAAGATATAAATTTATTCTTAGTGTTTATTTTATAAGCTATACTCTAACGCATTCTATAGGACTTTGCTCTCAGTGAATGTTTAATGCATCTATTGGACTTCATGCTTAAAGAAGTACTGTTGCTAATGTTACAGCTGATTTTAGTTAGCACGACTGGAAAAAAATTCAATATGTAACCTACAGCCCTTTCCAAACTGTGTTTATATACAAAATCTGCTGTTGGATTAGAAGTCAAAAATGCTTCTGGTAGAGTTTGATTCATGTTTGTGTATGCTCTTTGACTCACTGTTTTCTTGGTTTTTTGTTTCTCTCAAGTTGGATCATATTCTCACTTAATGCATGTCCTTATGGTGTGTTTGCTGTTCTGTTTCTTCCAGGAATTGATACTTATATTTTGTTATTTTTTGAGCTCCACTTAACTTATTTTTTAAAAAATGATTTTCTATCCTTGCCATGCAATAATGCAGAAAAAATAGTCTGTGGTTCTTATCATTCTTACTTGTATAGATAGACATATTGGGATTTGTAATCACAAGTTCATATTTTTAAAGCTCTTCTCTTAAACTTCAATTATTGATAATACAACTTGTTTTCCTATAAATTTATTTATTTATAAATGAAAATTTAAATTGGTAGCTGAATGTGATAGTTGCAACCAGGCACAGTTAGAGAATTCCTTTCTTAGTTATAACTTTAGCTTGAAGCAAATGCTGATGCATTTAAAACACTTTGCTTGTTCTAATGCACAAAAGTTATTCTAACCTTTGTTTACCTTATTTATGTTAATATTATATTTTATCAATAAGAAAATTGTATCAAAAAGTAAAAAAATTTAAAAATCACCTATAATTTCATTAGGTAGAGATGCACATATTCCCACAGTTACGATCATTCTATGTATGCTATTCTGTATCCATGCTTAATCTCTCTACATTATAGAATACATCTGTGGTCCCCAGTCCCCAGGCTGCAGACTAGTACTGGTCAGTGGCCTGTTAGGAACCAGGCCACACAGAAGGAGGTAAGCAGTGTTTAAGCCAGTGAAGCTTCATCTGTATTTACAGCCACTTACCAAGAGTTCTACTTAGATTATGGGTTCCTTGCGACAGGTGATTGACATTATCTAAGCCTTGCATCATGGCCTGAGCTCTGTCTCCTGTCAGATCAGTGGCAGCATTAGATTTTCGTAGGAGCATGAACCTTACTGTTAACTGCACACACAAGGGATCTAGGTTGTGTGTTCCTTAGGAGAATCTAATGTCTGGATGATCTGAGGTAGAGCTGAGGCTGTGATGCTAGCACTGGGGAGCAGCTACAAATACAGATTATCATTAGCAGAGAGTTTTTTCTGCACAGAGACCATAACAAATCAATTGCTTGCAGATTCTTATCAAAATCCTATCAGTGAATGACAAGTGACATTTAAGCTGCATGTGGTGGCAAGCTTTATATTGGCAAGTGAGCATCTTACTTCAGTTGTAAAGCTACATCTGGTGGCAGGTTTTATAGTGGCAAGTGAGTTGTACTTCAATTGTACAGATGCATCTGGTGGCAGGCTTTAAGTCAGAATCTGACACTTATTTTAGTCTGAGCATGGCCTTCCTATTATTTTATTTACCACTTCCATCTGCACCTCTTTCCCACACTGTGCACTTGTCTCAGTCATAGTTTTGATGAGCCCACAAACTAACCCTAGCAAAAATGAGTAAAAAACAAATGTCGCTGGAGAGTTTCTTTGAAAGGGGGAAAGACTCAATGATGAGACAGCAGAAGATTCTAAGACTGCCAACAAAATGAAAGCTTCATTTTTTAAAAAAAAGTCAAGAGTCCTACTTAAATTATGGGTTCATTGCAACAGGTGATTCACATTCTCCAAGCCCACTTTGTACAAATGTGGTGACTGGCTATCCAGCAAAGCCATGAAACCTTCAAAACTGGAGACCAAACACCCTGAATTTGCATTGAAAGACAAGACTGTGGAGTTTTTCAAAAGAAAAAAAATGTGAAAAAAATAACAGAAGCAATTATTGAAGGCCACCGCTTCGTCAAATGTGTCTGCACTGAGAGCATCATTCTTAGTGGCTAACTGCACTGTTAAAGCTAAGAAGCCCTTTACTGTTGGTGAAGAGTTGATCCTGCCTGCTGCTAAGGACATTTGCCATGAACTTTTAGGAGGCTGCAGCTCAAAAGATGGCACATATTTCTCTTTTAGCTAGCACCAAATTGGTGAAACAGCAGAGGATATTGAGTCACAATTGTTAGGATTATTGAGTGACCATGGTACACAATCCAGGTTGACAACAAGTCTACCAATGTAGAAAACAAGTCAACAATGCTTATTTTTGTGGGATATACTTTTCAGGAGGATGTTCATAAGGATATGTTATGTGCACTTTTGTTGCCAACCAACACCACAGCTTCAGAACTATTCAAGTCTTTGAATGATTACAAATGAGGAAAACAGAATTGGTCATTTTTGTCAGCATAAGCATGAATGGAGTGGCTGCCATGACTGGACAGCTTTCTGGTTTCACTATCCAGGTTAAGGAGGTTACTTCTTAATGTGAGTCTTAATGTGTGTCATCCATAGAGAAATACTGGCTAACCAAAAAATGATACCCAAACTAAACAACATTTTGCAGGATGTGATTAAAATTATCAACCACATTAAAGTGCATGCCCTTAACTCACATCTGTTAGCACAGTTCTGTGAGGAGATGGACCCAGAGCACACAAATCTCTTATACACAAAAGAGATTTGGATGGCTTTCTAAACTGGCCAGAGTTTTTGAGTTATGACAGCTGCTCCAGAGATTTCTTTTAGAAAAACAGTCACCACTGGCAGCACATTTCAGTGACACAGAATGGGTAACAAAACTTGCTTACTTGCATGACATATTCAACCTGTTCAATGAACTCAATCTGCCACTTCAGGAGGGAATGACAAGTGTGTTCACGTTTGCAGATAAAGTGGCTGCATTCAAAGCCAAACTGAAATAATGGGGGCGAAGAGTGAACACTAGGATTTTTGACATGTTTCAAACATCAGCAGAGATTTTGAAATAGACTGAGCCAGGGCCTTCTTTCTCCCAGCTGGAGTGTGATCACCTATCTCAGCTTCCAAAGGAGTTTAAACATTACTTCTCAACCACAAAAGATCCCCAAACTGAGAAGGAATGCATCCATGACCCATTTGTGAATAAGCCAGGTGAATTGACTTTGCCTGTGCTGGAAGAGGATCAACTGCTTGGGATCACAAATGATGGTGGCCTTAAAAGTATGTTTGAAAACTACTTCAAATCTTCATATGTCTTGGATTCAAGTCAAGGCAGAAAATCCTGAGATTGCCACAAAAGCACTGAAAAGACTGCTTCCATTTCCAACATCTTATCTTTGTGAAGCAGAGTTTTCTGCAGCGACAGCAACCAAAACGAGATTACGGAGTAGACTGGACATAAGCAACACACTGCGCTGCCACTGTCTCCCATCACTCCCAGATGGGACTGTCTAGTTGCAGGAAAACAAGCTCAGGGATCCCACTGATTCTACATTATGGTGAGTTGTATAATTATTTCATTATATATTGCAATGTAATAATAATAGAAATAAAGTGCACAATAAATGTAATTCTCTTGAATCATCCCCAAACCATCCTGCCTCCCATCCATGGAAAAATTGCCTTCCATGAAACCAGTCCCTTGTGCCAAAGAGCTTGGGGAGCACTGGTATACATATTTTACATGTGATTATAATTTTAGTAAACATCGATTTATTTGATACACATATTTAATCCCAAGGATGTACAATAATTCATTTAATCTTCTGTTATAAGAAATTTTCTCCCATAATTAATTCAGGTATCAACATCTTTATGAATATATATTTTCTATATTTTAGATTAGTTTCTTAGAAGCAGAATGGCTAGATCAGAAGCAAATAATATTGTTCATATTATTAATACTAATATGCCTTCCAAAAGCTTACATCAACGAATATTACAATAAGTAAAAAACTATACTCCATTTCTTCTCTGTTTTATCAGGCTTACTAACCCCTCTTATCCTTTTATTTTTAATTAATTTGATTATTTTATTTATGTATATCTGAATACTATAGCTATCTAATATCTTCCCATGTTTGATAAATACTCTTATTTTCTTCTACAAATTTATTGCTGTTTTTTGGTCTACATATTAGTATTTTTCTCAATGATATATATAAATTATTAAATTTAAATATGTAAATATGTGTTCTTTTATATGACAAAAATATCTCCTGGCTTATTGGTTGCCTGCTAAATCTTAGCTATTCTTTTCTGCACAAATAAATGAAGAATTTTAAAATTTGTATAAAATGACATACACTGTACATTTATGTAAAGATTCTTTTATCTCCTTAAATTTTAGAAAGTCATCAACTCAGAAATTTTATAAATATTCACTTTTAAATTTGTTTAATTTTTTACATGAAAACTTTAATACATTTGAAAATTTACAAAATAACTTTTAAAATCTCTTTTCTCAAAGTGTAAGATAATGATTGTTTTTGAAAATCCAAGGTAGCAGTGTAGTTATTTTTAAAAAGAGTTGACAAAAAAAAATTTATTTGATGTGTCTCCTGACATGTTTCTGTAGTCTCCTCACTCCTATTTGGATATGGCATATCATTTAGGATGTTTGGCTGTAATAAAAACCCTGACTCACAGCTGCTTAAGCAAAAATGGATTTGTTTTTCTCACATAAAAAGAAGTTCATTATTATGCAATTGGTCAGGAAAGCAAAAGCATTCCCAAGTTTTTGGAAGATGCTTCTCCCACATCACTGTCCAGAAAAGACTCACATCACCACTCCTTGGTGAAAAGTATTCTATATATAATAAGAGCATTTTGTTTTTAATCTCAATTCTGGAAAATAGCAGGGAGAAGGCTAAGGGACCAGTCACTTCACAAAATCTGTCACAGTATCCAAATATTTCTATCTATGCTTTTTTTTTTTACTGTTAAAATTCAAAGTTGGGTTTTAAGAATGCTTAATCTTCTAAATAAATTATTTTAAAGTTATAATTGAAAAAGAGGAAGTGGGTTACACAAGGTCATAGTCATAGTGCAGTAACAGCTACAATATAAACTTTATCTTCTCGAATTATATAAATGTCCATGAATTAGTAATGTTAAAAGTAAAAAAAAAAAGATAGGTAAATATATAAAAAATAAGTGTAAGTATAAACATAAAAAAACTTATTGAAGAATATAGACAATAATAAATAATAAAATACTTGCTATACAGAAATTAGAAGCTAGTTGAGGGTGAGAGAGTTTGCTATTTTAAATATGGTGGTCAGGGCCAAGTTAACATAGAACCAGTGATAGCTGGATAGACTTGATGGAAATGAGAGATATCCAAGTGAAAGGAAAACCTAGTGCAAAGATCCTAATTCTGGAGCATGCATGTGAAAATGAGTAAGCAATGAAGCCAGATAAGTGGTGGAATAGGGCAAGATCATACAAGATCTGGTACACCATTATAAAGACTATGAATTTTTATGAATGAGTTAGAAAGCTATCAGAGGGTTTCGAGTAGAGATGTGATATAACTTGGGCCACTACCGAGAGTTCACTTTGTACACTGCACAAAATTGCCAGGCCTAGAGTTAAGGATTCCAGCTTGTGGTAGTTTAGCTAAGTTTGTGCCCCAGAGTATGGTATCAGTATGGGGAAGAAGAGATTATTTTTCCCCTATACCTTCACAAGAGGGGAGTCCTTTTTTCAATTTCTCCCAGCAATGAGTCACATTTTTCTAATTCTTACAATGCATGACCCTGTTATGTCTTATAATCTCAAAGGATCACTCTAAGATGCTTTGCGGAGAATAGATTGTCTACTACTCCAGTAAAAAGCTGCCATTATTATTACTAGTGAATTCTGTGAGAGAAGTAGATATGGGGCAAATACTGAGAGTTACATATATGTAATACCATTATATACAATTCTATTTATTATATTGTCTTAAAATATTTATCTATTTTAAGAAAAAGTTATTTTATATGAAAATGTGAATTTTTTTATTTCAGCATATTATGGGGGTACAAATATTAAGGTTACGCATATTGCCCATGCCCGCCCCCCCTCGAGGCAGAGCTTAGAGCATGACCATCCCCCAAACATTGCACATTTCACTCATTAAGTTTGTATATACCCAACCCCTCCTCCTCCCACCCATCCGCCCAAACCCGATACATGTTATTCCTATATGTCCACTTAAGTGTTGACCCGTTAATACCAATTTGATGGTGAGTACATGTGGTGCTTGTTTTTCCATTCTGAGATGCTTCACTTAGTAGAATGGGTTCCAGCTCTATCCAGGAAAATACAAGAGGTGCTATATCACCATTGTTTCTTAAAGCTGAAGAGTACTCCAGGGTATACATATACCGCATTTTGTTAATCCACTCATGTATTGATAGGCACCTGGATTGTTTCCACAACTTTGCAATTGTGAACTGTGCTGCTATAAACATTCGAGTGCAGGTGTCTTTTTCATAGAGTGACTTTTGTTCTTTAGGGTAGATGCCCAGTAATGGGATTGCTGGATCAAATGGTAAATCTACTTGTATCGCTTTAAGGTATCTCCAGATTGCTTTCCACAGAGGCTGAACTAGTTTGAGGTCCCACCAGCAGTGTAGAAGTGTTCCTATCTCTCCACTTCCACGCCAACATTTATTGTTTGGGTACTTTTTGATAAAGGCCATTCTTACTGG